>ML677381.1:20768275-20779398 GCA_007922305.1 Dermatemys mawii | reverse complement strand
TCCCTAACATCAAAACCTTCAACAATACTGAACCCGAAACAGGAGAGAGCACTGGCTGAGCCACTAATGCAGATAGTACCAAGAAAGCTAGTCGGAGGCTGCTAACTAGCTGGTATGATGACTTGTTGATATCAACAATGCAGGCAGCCTCCAAATAAAGTGCCTTTGATGCATCGGTACTGTAAAATTTTGCTTTCAATTTCTCACTACAAAAAAGGATGCAGCTGTGATGTCAAAGCACTGAGAAATGAACAATCAGGTGTCCAGGAGCACATAGATGTGATATATAAAGACTCTAAGGGAAAGTCTGTGCTGACTGAAGTCAGAGGGGATGATGGTAAAATGCAGGGGAGAAACATTTGCCAGCTGAAGTGTGTGCAGCCATATACAAGGTGCACTCACTTGGTTTTATGCAGAAAACAATGGACCAGAAACTCAGCAGAATCTGTTCTAAAATCTACAGAGGGTGGAATTGCTTTGCATGTTGCGTGGGGAGTATAGACAAAATTTAAATTACAGGGAAGCAAAAGGGAGTTTAAGATACTGTCAAAAATCATGCTTGCTCTGAAATGGTCAGTCACAGGCCCCATGAGACTTTTTTTTGTAAAGTTTTGCACCGTAGAGAGGGTAGGGTGACCAGATGTCCTGATTTTTTAATGACAATCCCAATATTCAGGGCTTTGTCTTATATAGGTGCCTATAACTCCCACCCACAGTCACACTTGCTGTCTGGTCACCCTAAGAGAGGGTGACCCATCCAACTTGAACTCAGACTTCACTTCCTTCTTACTGAAGGGTTGCTAACTCCATTCTGGGTTTAAAAAACTGTGTGAGCAGATGAAGTGTCACTTCCCTATGATGTGGTTCACGGGGGCCTTCTGCGAGAGATGTAGACATGTTGGGAAATTTCTGTAAGCTCCAATACAGATTCCCCAATATTTGCTGATGTCATTTTTAACCAGGTTTTACATGGAGTTTCCTTCCTTTCTGTCTTGTTTAGAACTGTAACAGCAGATTACAATCAGCAAAGCCAGCCGCCTACAGCACACAGCTCTACCCAGGCCAGGCATTCAACAAGCACAGACTGGGCCAGCATGAAGCCAGTCTTTACCCAATCACACCAGATCTCTGGGCTGGTTTATTGTTTACTGCAGCTCACTTGCTCACTCAAAAGAAGAATTCACAATTCCCTACCACTTTTGTCTCTCACCTATAATATGTGCTAAACAGCTTACCAAGCAGCATCAGGTTAATTAACATCAAATCAGCTCTAATTGGAAGTGATTCAGCAGTCTACGCTTGTAGTAGAACTCCTTTCAGGACACACTCGTGTGGAAGGCCAATGCTGACATCAAGAAGTGTGTGGTTATCAAGCTCTCAATACCAGAAAGAGAGTTGTGCAGTAATTGGAGAGGGGTCAGAAGCTACTTGGAACGAAACCATGAACTGTATTGATATTTCATTCACACCGTTGGATCAGTATGCACATAAAACCACCAATGCCTGTAACAATAGGGTTTTTATTATTAAAAGGGAGGCCAGGCCATTGTTTGGGTTTAGATCCAAATCTTAACTTCCCCACCATTCAGAGACCCAGTAATCTGACCTGTCTGTGCTCTTGGCCCAGAACTAGATTCAAAATTGAGATCATGCAATCTGAGACATCTCTGGGGCAGCCCAATTAATTCCCCTGTCTTTCTGGAGTGTTATTGCTCAGCTTATTGAGGGATTGAATGAATACAGATATATTCAGTCAAAACATCCTGTACTGATATGCTTAAGAAACAGTCATATTCCCTGACTTCAGGTTACCATTTAATAAGCTCCATGCCATACACTATTAGTCTGGACTATTATGTACAGTGAAAACTAGATCAAAGCAATAAGCCGATCAAAGCTGTGTGTTTTGGTTAGACATAATCTTTGATTTGAATATGGACACAAAGGTTGCAGGAAAGGATGCACTTCCTCCGCCCCATCTTCCATCCGGAAAGATGAGCTGCTGTTAAATACTGATGGATTCTGCAAGCATCCCGAAATTCTGAAGGATACCACTACCCAGCCAAAGGGTAAGAAGGGGTGAGAAACTAGCAGAGTACCAAAACTATCGTGATTAATGCACTGACACCAAACCATCTTTTCTTTGCTATTTCTTTCTTTTCTCATCTTTTCTTTACTATTTCTTTGCTATTTCTTTCTTTGCTTTTTTCTCATCTTTTCTATTTCTCATCTTTTCTTTGCTATTTCTTTCTTTGCTATTTGCTGTCACTCCATGATTACTAGATGACTTGCAGCAAAGGAAACATGAAGGATTGAGATCATTTCTCCTATTATCTTATATGTGATCTGTATAGAGAAAGCAGTGAGGGAGGCGGAGCTATGATATCCAAACACAGAAGCAGCTCCATGTGTCTGGCTGTTAATGCCATTATTCCTCTGGAAGTCTAGCATGCTGGCAAGGGTTGCCAGGAAATGCTTTCCATGATTTTGTTAACAGTATTGGCTGATGTGCCGAATAGGCTACTCAATGTCATTGGATATTAAGGAGATATCGCTGGTGCTTCTCCACCTCACAAAAGCCGGGAAAGAGGCAAAGGAACAGATTCAAGCAGAACCATTATGTGTAAGTGCACTTGAATACTAGCCAAGGGACCAGTCCATGGACTATACGTCTTTGGCTGGTTGCTTACTTCTCACAGCTGTGATGTCTGCTTCATCACCTTCTTTATGCAAGTTCCTTCATGCCCATGTCTGCTAGCTGCTTGCTTTCTGAAAGACTGCCTAGGGGAAACATTTTTCTGTAAAACACTGTATGTGCCACTATCACAGTTTGGTCTTCTCCTAAAAGACTCCCTAAGATATCTGTTGTTTGGGGGGTTTTTTGTTTTGTTTTTTTAAAATAGCCATCATGTCTGAAGAATGCATCTTCCTTTTCTCTGCTGTTCTGGCATTCTGTTGTTATGTAAGGGATACATGGTCCATCTGATAAAGGAAAATTAGTCACTTAAGTTCTATAAATATTAAGAATAGTTATGGGGATGAATTTTTGTGGCAGGGCCCACTTGCCTCTCGGGACCGCCTCTACCAGCCAGGTATATCTGCACCTGCATGCTCTCTGCATTGCTTGCAGTGATATGGTGGGTTTTCAGTCATTCAGCCCTCCAGCCTAGTCACATACAGTCCATATGTGAAATGCGCCCACCAAACACACCCCTTCCAGGGTAAACAGTCCAATAGGGCCTATCACAGTACGCTCTTTTGGTGTCAGCCTGCAGCCCCAAGCCTGGGGTTAGTCTTCAGTCTATCCTACAGGGCCTATCACAGTACCTCACTTATTGTCGCGCCTGGGCTAGCTTTCAAATTGTCTCTTAGTCCATCCTCGCTCAAGTGTTGTTCCTTGCTTTGGAATGGAGCAATGCTCCCAGGGCTTTCTCCCTGAGAACTCTTCACCTGGTGCCCAAGCCAAGTCACAGTTTATAGTTCAGCCCCTTTCCTGAGGAGGGGCAGGGGTAACAAAGTTCAACAATTACTGATCCTCCTCTTGGTCATCAGCCCCCTTCTCTGGGCTAATCCCTTGCTCAGGGTGTGATCAGGTACAGAAAATACACTGTGGCAGTAGTACAACTGAGAAAGGGCTCCTCAACGAAAGAAATGCACTATGCAGACTTCCTACCCTGAGTTTCTGAGTTTCACTAGGGCTCAACTTGCAATCCTTTAAAATCTTTTGTACCATTTTATCCTTTTCAGGAGCTGTGGTGAGGGGAGGATTGGTGTTGGAGTTTCAGTTCTTAAGTGATCTATTAAGACAAATGCACCTTTTAATGAGGGTCATAAATACTACTACAGGCCACCATGCAGAACATGCTCACTGCTGATGAATAGGGCCTTGAATTGAAGAAGCCATGATCCCATGCAGACTGGAGTAAATTGCTTGTGAGAAGAACATGTAAGAATATAGAGCTCAGCCTCCTTCGGGCTGATGGAGGAAAGGAAATTCCCTTGAAAGACAGAAAATAGAATGGCTTTTTAAAATATCTGACTTGATTTTGCTGGTTCCCTGGAGAATTTCAGATTTGTTCCATCTCCCTCTTGAGTGTGAACATGTTCTCTGTCGGCGTAAGGAAGAGACGTGACAAAGAGTCCTGTGGAACCTTAAAGACTAACTAAAAGTATTAAAGCATAAGCTTTCATGGGCTAATACCCACTTCATTGGATGCATGCAGTGGAAGTATCCACTTGGTGAAAGCTTGGTGAAGATCTTGTAGGTGTTGGTCTCTGTCTGAGGGGTTGGAGCAAATACGATTGTACCTCAGTGCTTGGCTGTAGACAGTGGATCGTGTGATGTGTCCAGGATGGAAGCTGGTGGCATGAAGGTAGGCGTAGCTGTCGGTAGGTTTTCAGTATAGGGTGGTGTTGATGTGGCCGTCATTAATTTGCACCGTGGTGTCTAGGAAGTGGACCTCTCATGTAGACTGGTCCAGGCTGAGACGGATGGTGGGGTGGAGGCTGTTGAAATTATGGTGGAATTTTTCCAGAGTTTCTTTCCCATGAGTCCAGATGATGAAGATCTCTCAGACAGAGACCAACACCTACAAGATCTTCACCAAGCTTTCTCAAAACTACAATACCCGCACAAGGAAATAAGGACACAGATCAACAGAGCCAGATGTGTACCCAGAAGCCTGCTGCTGCAAGACAAGCCCAAGAAAGAAAACAACAGAACACCACTGGTTATCACCTACAGTCCTCAGTTGAAACCTCTCCAACGTATCATCAGTGATCTACAACCCATCCTGGACAACAATCCCTCTCTTTCACAGGCCTTGGGAGGCAGGCCAGTCCTGGCCCACAGACAACCCGCCAACCTCAAGCATATTCTCACCAGCAACAGCACACCACGCCATAACTCCTCTAACTCAGGAACCAATCCATGCAACAAACCTCGATGCCAACTCTGCCCACATATCTACACCAGCAATACCATCACAGAACCTAACCAGATCAGCCATACCATCACTGGTTCATACACCTGCACATCTATCAATGTAATATATGCCATTACGTGCCAGCAATGCCCCTCTGCTATGTACATCGGTCAAACTGGACAGTCCCTACGAAAAAGGATAAATGGACACAAATCAGATATCAAGAATGGCAATATACAAAAACCTGTAGGAGAACACTTCAATCTCCCTGCACACACCATGAAAGACTTAAAGATCAGCATTTTGCAGCAAAAAAACTTCAAGACCAGACTGCAAAGAGAAACTGCAGAGTTGCAATTCATTTGCAAATTTGACACAATCAATCTGGGACTGAATAGAGATTTTGAATGGCTAGCTAACTACAAGAGCAGTTTCTCTTCTTTCGCTGTTCACACCTTCAGTTCAGCGGCTAGAGGAATACCCCACCCTCCCTGATTAGAGATAACAGCTGGTTCAGCCTCATTGGACCCACCCTGTTATCTTTAACCTGGTTCTTGCCTACCTATTTATACTTGCCCCTGGATACTTCCACTGCATGCATCCGATGAAGTGGGTATTAGCCCACGAAAGCTTATGCTTTAATACTTTTAGTTAGTCTTTAAGGTACCACAGGACTCTTTGTCACTTCTGCAATTCCAGACCAACACGGCTACCCCTCTGATTCTTGACAACATAAGGAAGAGAGAGTCTCCTGCAACTAACTAAAGAAATGCCAGCTTTTATCTAGCTCCTCCTAGACTGCTTGATAGCAACTTATTTTTTTCTGAAGGCTAAGTTCATCTAACCATCTGTCACCTGCGTAAGGACTGGATATAGGCCTTCAGGGACTTGCGCCACACATGCTTGAGTACCAGCCCGACAGGAGAAATAAACAGCATCCACGGATGCAATCAAAACTTCAAAAAAGCAGCTTTCTTGGTAACTGCTCCCAGTCCCCTCCCCCACAGATATTATAGATAACAAAATGTCCCTGCTCCCTTGGATGAACTAGCAAAACAGGGGAAGGCTACGGAGCCTTTTAAAGGCAGCTGCAGAGATCAGTCTCATTTTCCAGTTAGGTAAGCCCCAGGGCAAAACTAACTGAAATCTAATAGCCATAAAGTTTTCCCTTCTGATGCTGCTTTGAGAGAAAGGACATTAGAGAGAAGTAAAGGTGTGGAATTAAACCTGCTTGCCTTTTCTTAAAAAGCAAGGAGCTACCTGTGTGGGGGTAGGAGAGAGGAGGATTGGCCTTGTGGTTTGTTTGTGTTTATTACCCTTTTCAGTGGTGGAGTTACAGAGGGGAAAGAGTGAGATTTTATTCTTCATATGAACCTAGATGCAGGTATCTAGCCCACAAAGATATGTCCCAGGAGGAACTGGGTGCAATACTGAAGGAGCCATTAGCGGTGAGGCCAAGAGCCTGGGCAAACCATTAATGGTAATAGTATCTGGGACATCCTCAGGATGAGGTTTGATAAACTCTGTAACACTCCCATTCCTTTCTGAGGCCAGATCCACTCTAGGCGTGCTTTGCTTGTATAGCTATACTAGTTTTTTTATAACTAGTGGGATGCAGCTTTGAATGGCTTTTGCTGATATAACATATTCCAGCCTCCTCGTCCAGCAAAACAACTGCATCTACCCTATGGGCTTTTGCTGGAACAGCTATGTTGGTCAGGGATCACTCCTTGTCACACCCTTGACTATACTGGGAAAAGTCTGCAGTGCCGACTATCTAGGTTTTTATACCAGGCCTATTGCAGTGCATCTGTTTCTGGGGATTAGAGATTGGTCCATTCATTCCCAGTAGCAGGTATCTGAGGGAGGGATGGAGCCAAGTCCCAGACCCAAGTTCCAAGACATAACATGCTGCAGCTGTATCACTGGCACAACCAGTATTTACAAAATTTTGATAGCACTGTACACTGGAGAAGAGACAGGACTTGGCTGTACCCAAAAAGGAGACACTTAATTCAGGACATTGCACGCACATTAGCTATCTGGATCCAAGTCTGTCACAATGTCATTATGCCATCCTGCCTTGAATTAAGCAAACATGGAACACATTGCTGACTACCACTACATTCTCCGCCATAGAAAGTTCTCTTGAAAAGTTTTGAAATTACTTTTCAGCACTGAAACATTAGATACCTCACAGGTTCCTGAGAAGCCCTTTCCCATAATACCACTCTTCAATGTGCAAAGTGGGAAAAGCACTTCCCTCTGCAAAACTTGCCATGTGGCCCACAAGATGATTCAATTTCATTTCCTAAAACTGGCTTCCAAGCAATGTAATACTTGAATATTTCACAATGTACTCTCTACTATTTTCCATCAGGAAGCATGGCACAGTCATGGAGGTTTGTTCGTCAGGAAGGAAGGACATTTGAAAATCAGTCAATTCACCACCATAATATTCATTCCTTACTGCCGTCCATACTTCAGACATCATCCAGGAAGAAAATTAAAGCTATGCAGACAGCAATATGGGAGGGCTTTGTGATTTATTTGCAGTAAAACCAGCTGCCAAATTCTCTGCATACTAAGGAGGCTCCTTGGTTGGAAACAATTGCTCTTTTAACACTACACAGTGTTAAACACTCAAGGGGGGGAAGTGCAATTCTAAATAGTAAGAAGTGTGAAAAACAGTCAGAGTCGATGTGTCTTTTCGTAATATATTAAGGTCCCTGTTCTAGCATTTAGCTTTGCTGTCACTGAATTAGGTCAGCACCAGACTTGCTGAACATGCAAGTGTCTCAGTGGCTGCCAAGAGTGCCAAGCTTTCCTGAAGTTGCTTTTATTATTTTCTCCTCATCAGTTATTCAGAGAGGGGGTAAGAGGCACCTCTGCAAAACTAGTATGTCTGCTCTAATGTTTACCTGCGCCATGTCAGATCTCTTCTCTTTCCATATTCCAGAATTCTCTCAGTCACTTTTACTTGGTGGAAAGGGCAAGATGTCAACCTGAGTGACAGATGCGATGGAGAAATGTGAAAACCTGAGAGAATATATTGTGTTCAGGCCTTTCCTCCACCTGTTTCTCCATCTCTTCATAGTTCCCAATTTCTCTCTTGATTTCACTTCTCCCTCTCCATGGAGGCTTGCTCTGCAAACCACACCCTGGATACAATGTCTCCCATCATGTTGCATATGTCCCACTTCAGGGCTAGCTGAGCTGCACCTCACATCCCTTTCTGCGACCTCTCCTCAAATGCACCCTTCCAGATTTTACAGACCTTGAGTCTTTACTTCCCTGAGGTAGAATCTCATAATTTTTCCACTCTCAGATCCGACCCTGAGCTGCAGTACCCTGTGCACCAACTGTAGTCACTCAGCAGGTCTGATTGGGCTCTGTACTTGCACTCCTTCCCTCTGGGAGCTTGTGATCAGTGATAAATACTGTGACCCAAACCAGACTTTCCAAAGCAATGTATTGTTTAATCTCAGCAGTAGGAATAAAAACATTATATGAAAGGGATTAGAACATAATAAACTGTCTATATGCATCTCTCACCTAAAGAGTAGATAGATCTAGCTTACCCAAGGTACTCCAACCTCACGGACATAGAGTGGTCTGTCTGAACTCCAGCAGTTCCTGTCTTTCCCTCTGTTCTTCAGAAGCTGCCTTTTGATCAGTCTTAAAGTTGTTTGGGGTTTTTTGCTTTCTATCTCAGGGCCCCTTAAAGTTACAAGCTAGGATCTTCCAAGTAGGGACCAGCCAGCTAACTGATCCCAGAATGGAGGTGATAAAACCTCAAAGAAACTGACACCTGTGTTTTCCTTTTAATTACTGAAGAGGGTAACAGAAATGTTTGTCCATTTTCCTGTCTTCATGTAAACTAAACCATGCCTGAGTTAACTCCTGGAAGTCATATAACAAATAAAACAACAAACATCAAGACATACATGAATATATTTTTAAGTTGAAGAACTACATTCAAATTCTGATTACCTGACAACTGAAGTGATTTTTTCTTCATTTTCAAGATTGAAGGGCATTGTCAAAGCAGTGTGGGAAAGTTTCAGACTAGTACTGGGAATCTATTACTTGTTACAAGTATTAATTGCAACCACAAAAATATCCACAAAGACAGATATTCCTAAAACAGTCTTGCAATACACCTTCTTCCATTATTTTCTATGAGTGTTTCAGTCATTGACTTCTTGGACCATTTCTATCTCATGATCCTACAACATTGTCTTCCTTCCCTTGCACACTTAGACACTTCACAAAAGTGAATATTTATTCCCCTTTATTGATGGGGAAACTATAGCACAGTGTGGCTATTGGCTGATAAAGGTGTTGCAAATACTATTTTTAAAATTGATTAGATTTCTGGTGATTTTTTCTAATAAATAATTTTTTCTAATCTCCTGATAAACACCTTCCCCTACAATACTGAATTTGTGGGGAGTAAAAAACATGCCCCCTAAAGAGCAAACTGGTACACACAGAAAATTAAAGGGCAAGGAAAAAGTTTTAGAACCATGTTGGTACAATCAAAATTAAACACTTATACGGAAAGAATTGATGGCCTCAGTTCACCCCAAGAGTCAGATATGCAGTTTACGAAATCTGCCTGCTGAATTCACATACTGGTCTTCTACCAGTCTCAACCAGCAGGCCAAAGACCCAGTGGGCCTGGAGGCTGTATTTCCTCATGATCATTAGAAGAGGTCTTTCCAGGCCAGACTTGAGGAGCGTGTAAAGGTCAGGGTGGGAAAGTTTGTCCTGTCTCTGCCTATGTTGTATTTGTTCTGTAAATCAACAGAGGACCTCAGCCTGCAGAGCACGTGACAGATCATTTTTAAGCTGACAAATCCAGGACCTAAGAAGCATTAAAACTCATTTAGAGAGAAGCACTTACTTCTAGAAAAAAGTCATGGGCACAAATATTCTGTTCCAAATACCTTGTAACCAACAGCAGAATATATACTCTACCTAACAAGGAAGCATAATGTAAATTAAGATGAACAACCTAACAAAAAATCAGAGCTAATAATGAATAAAACATTTTAGAACTCAAATACCAATATAAAAAGTTAACTTCACAATAAGTAGCATCTACAGTACATTTATTTTTGGACTGTGTATTTGTGCCATCTCATCTGTACTTAAGGGTTCTTCCCTTATTCATGTGGCTTTTTAGTAGTTTGCATAATTCAGATACTAAAAGCAGAAACTAAGTAGAGTCTATAATATGAATTTATTGTAGATGATAGAAATGGAGCAGTGAATAAAGTATCCATCCAAACCCTGAACTGGAAGATATTTGTGCTCAATAACTCAAACTTATCTTAATGTTTAGTGATTTTTGCCAAATTACGGGATGTGTTAAATGCTTCTTCAAAATTGTCAGTAAGTCCATCTAGCCATAAGAACAATGTTAGGATAAAATCACCTCCTGTCCTTGCTTCATTATTAAAATGGTTTTTATTAATATCAGCCATCTATAATAGGATTCTTTTTCATACACTAACAGACGTTTTATTTTTGATCTCTGTACAACACTGTTATTCACTCAGATTTATGGTGTTGTGACAGCAGCTGCTACTATATTGATTTTGCTTTCATATCTGTATTTTCCTCTCATCAATCGAATGAGCATTTGCCAAAACATGTTATGTCTATTCTAAGTTAATACCACAAAGGTTTCACTTGCAAATGAAGGTATGGGCAGACAGTTTTGCATTTTAATAAGCCAGTAAACAGAGGAAGACCCTATTTCATACTCAAGTAGTCTTGTCTGTGCTTATCCTCTAAGACAGGGGTGGACAAACTACTACCTGTAAACCACATCCGGCCCACAGAACCGTCCTGCCCGGCCCCTGAGCTCCCGACCAGGGAGGCTAGACCTGGCTGCTCCCCTGCTGTCCCCCTCCCGCAACAGCCTCAGTGCGCCATGCCACCAGCAGAGCAGCAGAAGGGCTGTGAACTCCGGCTGCTCTGAGAAGCATGGTAAGGGGCAGTGGTTGGATGGGGTGGAGTTTCAGGGGGGGCAGTCAGGGGATGGGGAACAGGGGGTGTTGGATTCATGTGGGAGTCCCGGGGAGGGCAGTTAGGGGTGGGGCTATGGATGGGGTCAGGGCTGTCAGGGGACGGGGAGCAGGGGGAGTTGGCTAGGGAATGTGGTCCCAGGGGACAGTTAGGGGCGGG
>ML677381.1:20622878-20768265 GCA_007922305.1 Dermatemys mawii | reverse complement strand
CTGGGGCCAGGATGTTTGCGGAGGCAAAGCCTTCCCTACCCGCCCCTCCACACAGTTTCTC
The DNA here is from genome assembly GCA_007922305.1 of Dermatemys mawii. Lineage (NCBI taxonomy): Eukaryota > Metazoa > Chordata > Testudines > Dermatemydidae > Dermatemys > Dermatemys mawii. Next base: position 20,768,204 of record ML677381.1, on the reverse strand, counting down.
AACACCAGTATGGTCCTCAGACCAAAATGTTTGCCCGCCCCTTCTCTAAGATTTTCATTGGTGATAAAAGTATTAGATTTAATTTAATGGCAATTTATACCTTGCACTCCTGTCATTCTGGCACGTTCTGTCTGAGACTTTCAAACCAGTTTGTAAATGTTAATTAATCCAGACCCTTGTGAGGTAAGATTGTTTTTGGTTTGGTTTGGTTGTTAAACACATATGACAAAATTGAGGCACTGAGCAGTTTAGGGCCATATTCAGAAGTGGTCTATAATTCTGAACGCATTTCCTGAGACACCTTACGGTGAATGTTCAGAGATGCTGACTACCCAATAGTTCCAGCTCAAGTCATTGAGAATGGCAGGCACTCAACACTTCTAGATATCAGGCTCTAAGTTTCTCAAGCCAGACATTCAAAACCAGAGGCACTCAGAATCCGAAACCATGTTTGAAACCATGGATTTAAATAACGTATCGAAAGCAATACAGGACTTTATGGCAGAGCCAGAATCAGAATCAACATTATCGAAGTCGAAGAGCTGTGTTTTAACCATTAGACTATGGACTATTTTCCCACCTTCCCCTAAGTCTTACATTAAATGTTACAGTATGTCATTTCATTCACCTCCTGTATTGTAACGAACAAACTCCAAGAGCTGTTCAGATTGAATCATAAGTCATTCCCTTATAAGTGAAATGCTGTCCATCTTTTACTGTAAGGGTCCAAGCCATTATAGGGTTGGTAGGTTTACTTATACATTTTTAGTGTGCTATTACAATGTCCAGAAGCATTCTTTTAGCTAGTGGTATATTCAGTATGGAGTTGCACTAGAATTCCCATTAGCCATTGGAGCCTCAATGAACTTTGTGAAAACAAGTGATTTGTTTATTTTACAACAGGAAATAATAATGCATTACTATGTATAAGCTGCCAAGGCGGAGCTTGATCCTGCTTGCAAAAATTTTGAAGAAGTTTGCCTTCACTGCACTCAAGAAGGCTTCAGTTTACTCCATTTTAAGCTGTGCTGCATTCATCCATGGGTTGTTTGCATGAGGCAGAGAGTTTTCAATAGACCTAGCATCAGAGAACCAAGCACTCTCCAACAGGATTCGAAACAGTATACTCAGTGTTTGACAACTTATGTGCACTTCATCCACCAATGCTAACATCTCACTCCTCTTTATGTGTCCCATCAGACAAGTAACAAACACTGAAGCCAATCTAGTCCCCAATTTACTACTAAGGCACATCAAAAACCTATATAATAAGAAAGAGAGAAACTCCTCTTTGCTGGATTGGCATCAGAACTTTCTCCTCGAGATATATATGTAATCTCCAAATTAAATTAATTTTTTCCTTTCAGGAATTAAGGCTCACACATCTCTCTCTCTCCTCTCCACCCTTCTGGAAGTTTTTGCAAATAGGCAGCCTTCACCAACGTGGATTAAAACAGGATTGTAACTCTTATCACCAGGCAAAGTAATAAAGAAGATTGACAAAATACCTCCATGAGGATGATAACACCTGCATGTACACAGATAAATGTCTTAATGGAATTGTGGGGAAATGGGGAGAAAAGTGGAAAGAAGGAAAAACATTCTAAATTTCAGACCAAAATCAATGTTTTTAATTGTTATTCTGTAGCACAACTGTGTTCCCTGTGTTCTGTAAGATAACATTGTCCCATAGGCATGCCCGTGTGTTGCCTGATTGCTACGAAAGGCCAGGGACTTCATTATTCAGCTCCATTGTTAAGAGACTGTGGCATTAGGACCTGAGGTTATAAAAATCATTTGAAGAAGATAAAGGTGAAAGGTCCTGAAACTGAACTGAGTGTTCACAGTTGAGTTTCCAGTGAACTGCATTCCATATTTATCAAAGCTGGCAAGAGGGTCCCACATTAGATACCAGTTGCCAGTCAACACTGGGAAAAAAGAGATCTAGTTTCCTTTGACATTTTTGCCAGTTAAATGGCATGCCCTAAATTTTACATATTTCACCTTTTTGCCTTAGAAATTGTAAAATGAAAACTGGCATTAAAAGATTAAGTATCACCACATATTGCTAAATGTATTCGTGAAATTTTTTAACTAGAGTATTAGACTTTAGTTCAGTGTTTCCCAAACTATGTTCCACGGAACACTGGTGTTCCGCACGATGTGAATAGGTGTTCCATGAAAGAATCATAATTTTTAAAAAAGGGTCTTTAAATTTTCTTTAATTTTAAATTTGGCATATTTGAAGCATAGTTTACAACTCTTTTTGAATGACTATAATTTATAAAATGAAATATATTTGAGCATAAATAATGCAATTTTTTATTTGAAAACCAAACAACTACAAAATAATATAAGTGTTCCGTAAATATATACCAGGCTAAAAAGTGTTCCGTGGCCAAAAAAGTTTGGGAAACGCTGCTCTAGTTTATTACAGAGCAGAATTACAAATTCTGCTCTGTAATAAACTACAGTCTAATAATGCAGTTACAAAGAAGAAGTATCTGAAAATTTGAAGTACATCAAGAGACTAATTATGTCATTTTGGCAATCTAATTATATAGATCAAGACAGAGCTTATTCTCCATTTGAAGTAGCTAGAAAGTAGGGACTTTCCAAATTTTTTGTAAAGCAAGTTTCTTATTATGCCAAATCTTGATATCCTTACTCCTTCCTTACACTGAGGTCAATCAAGTGTGCACCAAGTAAAAATCAAACAGAACTGAAGAAAGGACTTCAAGATTTTGCCCACTACTTTTAAATGCAGACAGACTTCAGAGACTTAACTGCTGTGACGTTAAATAAAGTAATCTAAACAATATTCTTACAACAGCATTGGAAGTCTCTGGCTTTCCTTTTGAGGGGCTGGATTTTGTCATGCTCCTTCCCTCCCAGGATATCAAGGCCGTGTGAATGTTTCATTACATGATTCAAAACCAGATCAAACTTGCCTAATTTCAAATTGTATTTCAAATGAGAATCTTGCATCAGGTTTATTGTAAGAGAGTGGGTCCACTGATGGGTTTAGGTCAAAACCATGTAACCTATTTTGTGCCCTTGAATATATGTGTATGCAATATCTGAAATTTCAACCTGAAACTGAGAAAACACAAAAGCTAAACAAAAACAAACAAATAAACACACAACTTAGCAACTTTGTACAAGTTCCACTCTGAGTGTTTGCATTTGTTCCAAGTTGAAAACTTAGTGTGAAAGCTGGCAAGGTTTTCAATATCTGTATCTGGAAAGTTTGCTCAGAAATGGTATTAAATTGGCACCTAGAAGTACCAGTCATCATCAAGGTGCTTTACAAACATCTAAGATGGGGTCCCTGCCCTAAATAACTTGCAATCTAAGAAAATAAGTGATTTCATGTGGCAGGAGAGAAGGATACAATCAAATATCATGTATATTCAAATAATGAAGTTAGCAAGAAAGAGTAATTTATTAAAAACGACACTTAGTATGCATAGTTTTTAGTAAATATTCATGAATGCTGGTTTTCTTTCCCACCTTACTTTCCTAGCTTCCTCATGAAACAGTATGGCTAATTTAGGACAGGGCTGCAGAGCCAGAAGTTGAAGTTCAGGAAAATCTATACTAACACCATAATGTCTAAGTATATAGAATGATTTCGGCATCCTCCAGCTCTTCATCTGAAGCTGAAACTTTACTGATTAAAGAGAATTCCACTTTAGTAAGCAAAAAAATTAATGAAGCCTGCCATTATGCAGTATGTTGACCTAGATGAAAAATTTAAATTGGAAAACGTTTTGCACTATAGCTAACCACATGAAATGATCAATGTGAGGCTTCCTGGGATCCCTGTGCCTACTATAGATCAGTTCCCCAACACCATCAGATGCTGGCAAAACAAACACTGCCTTCCAGACCTTCACGGCCCTGCTCTCTCTTGACAGGTTGCAGACAGGCACACTCCAACCCCCAAGTATTTCTCTGAAGTGCCTAGACCTGAATCACTGGCCACTCAGCATTCTCAGGTCCTGTTCCCAAAGAACCAGTACACCACAGCTCACCAGTTTCACCATAGGTAGAACAGAGCTCCACTCAATGAACAGCAATTAGATTTGTTTGTAGAGAAGGCAAGTTTAAGTTTATTTAAAGAACAGAGACTTAAATTATAGCAAGCGGGAATACTGGAAACAATGGGTTACATATCAAATAAAATCATAACATGCATTCTAGAACCTTCACTCAACAGGACAGTCATGTCATATAGGGCACAAGCTCATCCAAAATTCTTCCAGTGTATTATAGCCAGTCATGGTTGTGATTTTCTGTTCATGAGGCAAGTCATGTTGTCCTCTTGCGTCCTGAGTGAAAATATCCAGCATTTGTCTCTGTTCCTATAGTTATAGTCCAAAAAAATTCCATTGTCTTTTCCCGCCAACAGGATAACCGCCACTGCTTGTGGCTATTTAGTTCCCCTGCCCTCTCCCCTCCTCCCAGAGACTTTGCAATCATTTGATTAGCGTTTTCCTTAGACTGTAAATAGGGGTTCCCGGTGAAGTATGGAATATTCACTTTACGTGTAAACAGATGATAGATAAATATATTCTGCCTGAAAGAACCTTGTTTATCTACTTATGTTGATCAGCACCATCTCACAGACCTTAAAACCATATTTTTCAGTGTGAACGTACATACGTACACACACACACACCTTTTTACTTAATATCCATCCATACATTTCGCAATGATTATGAGGACTGATGTAACACAGCCATTCAGCAGAGAACTTACATGATTCTTTGGGAGGGTGTCATTTGACCCCTGAAGACCTTCTGCAAAGGTCAGTTCCTGGGCCCCTACTTACACAGAGGAACCTCACATGCATGGTGCATGTGAGGTCATGCTACATGGAGGATGCCATTTTGTAGAGCAAAATGACATCCTCACACATGTAGAGTGAGTTCTGTCTGAGTCCACTATTGAATCCAAGTAACTGAGTCACCCTATGAGGGAGCCTCTCGCTGCCTCAGAGCACCTTGCGAGTTTATGGGTTTCAAGTGCCTAACCCTGCCACTGCTCTTTGGTGACCTAGTATGTAGATACCGGCCTCCCAGGATCCTTGTAACCCTTAGGCAGCCCTGCACCTCCGCCAGTTGCCACCATGGCACCCCTAGGTTACAGTCAATAACACATCTTGTTAATTATTTCATTTCCAAATAGTTTCTCAAATAAAACCTTATACTAAACATTTGCAAAGAGGTTAACAGACTTTTTTCCTCTTGCTAAAAAGTGGAAGCTATAAATTGCCAAAAAAAAAATCTTTTTGAAATAAGTCCTAAATTACTGGATTATGAAGCCATTTAAATTTTATTATGAAATCCAAATGGAACAGGACACTTTTTTAAGTTGTATAAAAAGTCGGAAAGTAAAGATTTAAGCAAAATTCTTTTGCTGCTTATCACCTGAGATGGCGAAATAGAATGAAGCTTCATCAATGCTGCCATCTACAGAGCACTCCACCATAATAGGACAAATGAAACAGAACAGGATTGAAACTTTACAGTCATTTGTAGCCTTACAAACATACTTGGGAACTGAATGCATGACTCCTCAGTTTCACTTAGCAACAGTGCCTGTAATCACATACTATACGCTGTTTTTTCCTCTACGATAATAGGAAAAATTAATCTGTGGCATAATAAGTAAAAGTTCCAATGACTTCAGTGTTACTGATGTTCTCTTATACAATGGGCAGAAATTGGCTTCCGTGTATGAATTTCATGAACTGCTGAGCAAATTATAAAAAGAACTTCAGTTTGTTAAAGCTTTTGAGATCTGTAATATACATTTCCTGATACAGCATTGTCTTTCCGCTGAGACATTCCAGTTGCATGTACACTGATGCTGCTCACATTGATGAACTACTCACTGTTCCCTTTAGGCTGTGCGCATGTGCACGCACACACGGATCCTAAACCTTGCGCGCATGGCAAAACACCACGCACAAAAATTTGCACAGAATAATTTTTTTGTGCACATAGCCTGTCAAAAATTTGTACAGAAGAAACTTTTTGCGCACATGGCCTGTCAAAAATTAGAGGGAACACTGGAACTACTGGGAATAAAAATAAAGGAAGACAGTTTGAGACGAGCTCAACTGAACCAATAAAACCTTGTGCATTCCCAGGGAAATTTTAGCCTTTCCTTCATACGTATTTCTCCATTAAAAAATAATCTCTCAGATAAATTCCTTACATCTCACAATAATTTCATCTCCTCTAGAATATTTATATTATATGTTTCTCTGTCATATTACAACTTTTACAGAATGATATCAAACAAACAATGTTTACCAAATAGGAAAATAAGTTAAAAAGAGTGATCAAAATTAAAATGTATATAGGAATGAAAAGAAAAAAAACAGGAGTTTGAAAATAATAATAGACATATTTTACAATAGAGAATAGTGTTAATAATGTATTTAATTTTAAAGAATCTTTAAAATGCATATACTACAAAGTTAGCTTCCCTCATTTAATACAGATCAACCTCACCACAGAAGATTTGGTTGCAGTGACATCTCTGCTTTGTTTTGCACTTTAGGCAGTTCTTATTTAAACACTAGGTTTCACTCAATGAAAACATGTTTTAGCCCAAATAAACCCAATTAAGTAGCATGTTCTTCCCTCAGTGAACAAAAGTAACTCCAATTAGCATTAATGGGAGAAAGAGATATATTTGTTCCTATATTTTAAGTGTTAAATCTCAACTAAATACATGCCCCCACTCACCTCTGCAAGCAATTAGGCATGGCATACTCAGCCAGCCCCAATTGATATTTCTTAATTGGAGCTGGGCTAACAGGGGCCTGGCTCAGGACCTCCTGTTCAGTACCCTGTTACACACCTCCCTCCTTAAGAACTGCACAGTCTGGCCGATCTTGGCCCCTTCACCCTCTACCTGGGGGGGCTCCTCGGGGAAGTTCCCCACTCTTGGCCAGGCAGCCCAGGCATCCTCTGTTGGGGGGTTCTCCATCCCCTTCCTGCAAAACATACAGTGCTTGGGGAGTGGCTGTCCCATAGTTCTGCCTCTGCCCACAGGTCGTCACACCAGTCACACCTTGGCAGGCATCCCGTCCCTTGTTCCCCCTTTACATTTGGTATAGGGTCAGGATCTATCCCACCATCCTGCGAGACCCTCTGTGCTGCAGTTTCCCCCACACCACTCAGCAGGTTCTGGGTCTCCTCCAATTGCCCCCTCTACCTTTCCAAGGGTCTCAGGCTGGCCAGCTCCCCCCGTACACCTTTCCTGCGGGCCTGCTTGCTCTGGGTTCTGTTGTCTAGGGTTCACTTCTTTGTTATTTCTGGGACTTTATTCATATTCCCCACATGGGATCCTCAGTTTAGAGATATCTGTCCCCTCCTTCATGGCACCTCGCCACTTCCTTCTAAGTAGTGGGCCCCAGTCTCTACCTAACATCATTGGTTATGGTAGCCCTTCTAGCACCCCAACCCACTTCCATTTGAAGCAGCTCCTCACTTTGAGGAGCAACCAGATCTCAATCCATATCTGCTGCCTGTAACTCCCGGGTGCTGGTCAGGGTCCTGAGCAGGACCCTGTTAGCCCAGCTCCAATTAAGCAGCATTAATTGGGGCTGGATGATTATGCCACAACTAATTGCTAGAAGAGAAACATCTGTGGGCCTTATTAGCCAAAGGCACTCCTGACTAATAGGGACACTACTCTAAGAACAACATCTGGAGCACTTACAAGATTCATTAGACTACTCCCACTGGGCTAGTCCTCTTCAAATTTTGCTGGTCAGGAATGTAACATAATTTTTGCTGAGCTTTCTAAATAAATAAATAAATAAATAAAAACTGTGCTGTCTCTGCAATGAGTGAAAAGAGAATCTAGGAACTTTATTCATAACACTAATTACTGCAGTCTAGGCACAACATATACTGTGAAATTTAATTAAAATGAACGTAGCATTTAATTGCTACAGAATTTTTTCCAACTCCAGTGGTAATTACAGCATCAAGTGGTTCACTACATCACAGTCCATTGGTCAACATGTGGATTCAACTCTAGAAAATAATATTTAAATGCTCATTTTTATAGGAAACTAAGTACCAACAAGTAACACATGAATTCTGTGACACTGCTGGCTTCCCATCTGCCTGGGGAGATAAAGTCTACATACAAATGGCTAATAAAGCCTCAGTGCATAATAAGGCAAGCATCAGGAATTGCGATGTGTTCTATTCCTTCAGTATATATGGCATGCCAGGTGCAGAAAAACTACTGTAGTTCCCTGGATAGTACTATGGTATTTGAATGCAGATGGAAGAGGACTGCAGGTTTCAATATGGCATCCACTGTAAGTCTTCTATAAATGCTCGGTCATGAACAAACAAATGCCCTAATGACCTCACTTTATTCAGTGACTTATTCATAGGCAGCTTTTTATTTCTATGCACAAAATACTGCACAATTTGTTCACATACATAGGCAGAACAAAGGGTTGAGCCCAACAACTGCCTTAGCGTGAACAAAAAAATAACTACAACAGCCACAACATTCTAGCTTAGGCACCAGAACGCCCACTCTGCTGACTTGGGAACTTCATTCCACATTTAGGCCTCTAAGAGTCATTGGCACCCAGTACCTGTGACAATGCCACTTCTTTAGGTTCACTAAACATGGACTTAGGTTTCTGACATTAGACACCCAAGTTTGGGCATTCTGGCCAAGCCCTTCACAGTGATTACCTTAATTTGAGTGCTGATTTGTACATTATTCATGTAACTATCATTTACCATACCAAATTTAAAAAGACAAACTGTCAGATAACTACTGCCCTCCAAATAGAAAAACTTATTTTTAGTCATAACCATGTTGATTTGTAATCTTCAGGGTTACTAGTTACTGGATTTCAACTTTTTTGCAAAAGCAAACAGCTAATACTATTTCTATTTGGAGCACTAAGTGTAACTTACAATTACTTACAGGCTCTTTAATAAGTTAGTTTAGCTGATACACTCAACAGTAGCTTCTTCTGTCGAATGTTCAAAGATCTCATGCCCTTTGTATCTTGTACATATAAAAAATGAATAATCTTGTACCACAAATAAACTAAATAATGCAGAGTTCAACACTGCAGTAAGTGACCCCATTAATTTGAAGCTTTCTTTTCCCATCATACAAACATATCTAATACACATTTGTTGGCAAATAAGAGGAAGCTAGGCATTCCGTCTGGAGAAAGGAAAGAAAAGTATGACTGCCAAATGTGAAACTGAAGTAACAAATAAGTGTGCAAAGTGTAATCATGATGAAGTGAAGAGGCTAACTACCAAACAGGTCACAAATTCAACACGGAGGGAAAAAGAACTCAGAAAGAATTGTGGAGTGTAGGGATGCTGCTTTGTTCACTGGGTTTGCATGTGCACAATGCAGACATGACTATGAACTGCAAACATTTAGAAGCAACTACCTGATAAGAACATTGGAAGCAATAGAATAAAAATTGGATTCTAAAACATTATAATAATGGGAGAATTACTAAGCTGAGGTATCCGTACTAATATTTGATTGTAAGAGTCAGTTGCTACAAGCATGAAATGGTAAGGAAGTTCAGTATACTACATGGGGCCTCACCTGCTCTTACACATACACATTTTGCTTGTGAAAATTTATACAAATTGCAGTTTCATCAAGGTGTCAAATGAGACATTATGCCTATTGTGACAAAGCTCCAAGTCTGTCCTTGTGGGTCCTGTGCTTCCTGGCAGATTTAGGGGCCTCAGAAACTCATCTAGGCCCCAGAGTGACCTCCCTTTCTCAGTATAATTGGCAAGAGTCACCACCTAGTGAGTTACCTTCATCACAGGCCAGTATGGAAGATGGAAAAGGGGGGAGCCCGGGCCCGCCCTCTACTCCGGACTCCAGCCCAGGGACCCTAATAGTATCAGCTAAGATGGCTGACCTTTTAGGCACAAAACACAATACAATTCCCTGGGCTACTTCCCCACAGCAGTCCCTGCTTCTTCAAACTCCACTTCACCCTTACCGCAGGGCCTCCTTCCTTCAGTATGATATGTTGTCCAACACTCAGTCTCACCAACAGGATAACTTCCTTCCACAGCTCCTGACACCCACAGCCCACCTGACTAACTGGGAGGTTTTTATCTGGATTCAGCCAGTCCCTGATTGGCTTCAGGTGTCCCAATTAGGCTAGCTGTTTCTACTCCTTTCTAGAAGGTTCTTAATTGGCCCCAGGTGTCTTGATTGGTCTGGAGTAGCCTTTGTTTGGCTATCCAGGGAACAAGGACCTGCACATCCTAAGGCTGATATACCTGCCTTCCAGCACTCTCCTATACCCTTCTGGTCTGACTCCGTCACACTATACACCAGGTGCTACATTTAAAGAGCAGCCTTTTCTGATTTTTCCCCCTCTTCTGGTATCTACTGAAGCTTCTTTCTGAAGTCAGCAGCATCTTTGTTTCCTAACTGACTGGTAGAGAGGAGTGAATAAGTGTATAACAAAATCCTGTAATTGATCAAGTTTTACTCAGGAATGTCTGAAATCAGTTTTATCAGATGTATACTTGGTGAAATTTTTGTGTGCTGTCCAGCTTTGTTTGAAATTTGAGCTGAGCTGCTTAGTTGCTATTGATCACAAATCATATGGTATCATTTCTGTCCTTTGAGTGAATGAGCACAGCCATTTAATCAGATGACTGGTGCAAATGCTCATCAGAAACAAGCAGCAAAAAAATAGCTTTTGGTGAGAATTAGAACATACAAACAAATAATTTGCTTTCCGTGAGCATTTGTGCTAGTAAAAAGTGATTGCCCAAAACATATCTATCAAACACGGCACAAAGAACATTCAAAAATTGTATTCAGTCATTCCAGTTTGCTTTCCATGCCATCCTTACTAGCTGAATCTGCTGAACTACTTGGCTGGTAATGCTTTTGAGCAGCATTTGTTATGTATGCATACAATGCTTAACAAACCAGGCTGCCAACCATGACTGTGATCTCTAGAAATGATCATAATAGCTACAATTCACAACCTAGTATATTATTCTTGGTCTTCTGCATATATTTTTACTTAGCTGAGTTTCTCATTTTTCCTATTTATTTTTAACATTCTCCTCATTGTAACTAAACTCCAATGTCTTCTACTTTACAAAGCTTCTACTGTTCCACTACCAATGGCTATCTACCTTCCAACATCCCCCTGTGAAGAAGTAACCAGGTGTGAACTCTTGCATATAAACTTATAAGAATGTTCAGTTATTGATCCACATGCCTATGGGTTCATTGTCTCCACAATGACTTCTCGGTACCTTCTCAATTTGATTGATTCCACATTAAGTCACCAGTTTTCATCTGAATTCCATATACCGGACATCATGACCTGAACAAATAAAGTTTTGCTTTTTTCTCCTCTTTTTCAAGTGGTAAGCCACTACAGCTACAGTCCTTGTAAGAATGGAAACTAATGATACTAGCAAAGTTCTCAACTAGAGTCTTAATAATGTTGATCTTATCAGTGCTGACCAGGTATACAGTAGTAGCACACTGCAGTAGTGCCTACTTTGAGAAGATTTGCTTCTATGAGCACGCAATGAATATAATTTAGTCCCCTGGTGAACCTTGTAAGGGCAGGCAACATGGTCTAAGGGTTAGAGTAGGAGAATGCATCAGAATTTGTTTCTGTTTCTGTCTCTACCACCTACTTGCTGCAAGACCTGAGGCAAACCAATGAACCTCTTTTCCATTGTGGAGTTAATACGTAATCACCATTGTAAAGCATTCTAACAGCTCCACATGAAAGGCACTTTAAGTGTCAACTACTGTTATAATCATTGCCTACTAGAAATTTAGCAAACTTACTTATTTTATAGAAGCTAATAAATGGCCATCCCAGTCTAATGACTTTTGTTAAAATAAATCTGTACTAGACAACTTACTATACAAGTGAAAGACTCCACTGCAGTCATTGGTTGCATCCAGCCATTCAGTGACTGTCACATTCATTTCCTCTGCAGAATAAAACACATCTTTACCGGTGGCAGGTCATGCGTATGTCTATATTTCACCAAACCTTTTGCTCTAGGTTAGTTATGAATGGGTTTTTCTCAGCTGAAAAACTGAGAAGTTAACACTGTCCTTGTTTTGTGGCACTAACAGATTTCCAAGTGGGGGGTGGCTTTCCTTACAAGAGAAAAGTGATCCTTTTAAGGTAAGACAAATTTTGGGTCACTCAGCCTTGACATAATTTTCTTTAATGTCAGCAAGAATTCCATATAGTACTACATTAAATGGCCACATCACCTTATGTAGGATTCACTGCAGGGAAGTGACCTTTACAGCTTTTTTCATTCTTTTGCTTTATAAATATGATCCATGTGTTTATAAGGATTTATGTAAGTTCACACTGTCAAACCAATAACTGGCCCTTGCGTGCTTTCATAACCTGGACTTACCCAATTCCATTATATTGCAGTGCAGTATTTATCAGGCATTGGTGTGTTTAGAAATAATTGTACATCATGTCTCCTGTAATATCTAATTCTTTTAGTGTGAAACTGCACCTACAGAAAAAACTTGAGACTGAAGTTCAGAATGCTTCTGTCCTTTGCCTCTCGGGTGTCTTTATTTCCGCAAGGTTGCACTTCATCATAGGGTTGACTGAGCAAAGGCTTGTGAAGTTGTCCCTTGGGTGCTTCCTCATCTCTGATCACGCCTGTCTAATCATTTATTTTTTCTGAGATATAACTATATTCTCTATCTTTCTGTCATGAGGAAAAAAACTTTCAAGGTTACTAGGTACATTTTTCATTAAAAGTCATTTTTTTCCCTTTTGGTTGCTTAATAAAAATTCACCCCCAATTTTTTATTTGATTTTTTTAAGAGACCTTTGAAGTTCCACTCTCACATGAATTTGTTGAGAATCAAAAACCTGACAGCAGCTTTCTTTACAAAAGTAAAGATTTAAATGGTCACAGCATGTTCCTCTTCTACAGTAACTGCTGCATTTTTGTCTGCACAGTTTTTCAGTTAGTCACTCCTTGCCTATATTTCAGCAAATGCAATCCTTGATTGGGAATAGGCTGCAAGTTTAACTCCAGTACAACACTTGCTTCAAAGGGAGGGTCCTCCATACACAGTTTATCCAGACAGGTGTAAGTATTCGCCCAATATTTATCCATCTTTTTAAGGGTCCCAGTTAAAGCCCAGATTTGTCTTAATCTGAGCACTGGGGGTGTTTCTATCACTAGATATACATGGTAAAAAAACAAACAATGATTTCTACAATGATTCCTTGTAGAAGCTCTCATTTTAAAACTTCTGTCTATTTTAGTACTTAGAAAAATTATATTGGGCATTGCAACTTTTGGCCAAGTTCTTGACATAAGAATTGCATTTCTGATTTCTAAATCTCTTGAGTGAATTCTAAGAAGGCATTCAACCTTAGCAAAGTTGGCAAGTCAGCAAAGCATGATTAATTCACAAACCTAAGTTTAGAATCTGGCACTTTTTAAGCAACGATGACCAATGGGGAGAGCATTTCTTGGCAATTAATGAGAAGCTGGAGGTGCTGAGAATGCATTGGGCTCTTAACCTCAGTAATGACGAACTGCGTAACTATTGTGCCCCCCCTAATTATAGAGCAGAGACTTTCAATCAGAATACAGTAGACTCTCGATTATCCAGCATGATAGGGAAAAAATTAATCCTGGTTAATAAAATCCTGGATAATCATCCTCCATAGGAAATATGGGGAGGGAGAGTTGGTTCACCAGTCACCCTGCGCTTGGGCAGGAGGTGTTGGTTCACTGGCTGCCCTGTGCCCTGGTGGGTTGTGGGTTTTTTTGTGCTTGGGGCAGCAACAAAGCCAGAGTTGGCCCTGAGAGTTACGCGTTTGTTTGGGGTTTTTTGACATCCTGATTAATCCAATTTCTGGTTAACCCAATCCTGGATAATTGAGAGTCTGCTCTAGTTGCATTCTTACATTCAAATACCACCACAACAAAAAATGAACAAATTTTACAGCTCAGTGAGGAAGCCCTCATGCCTCTCCTCTGTCATGTTGCCCAGAACTGAATATCAAATGGCTCCCTGTCTTTGCAGACCGCAGAATGCAAAAGATTTCGGAGTGCAGAACAGAAAACAAATCCACAATTATACAGCACAATACATGTTGCAAAATTAAGAAAGTATACAAGAATTGCTGTTTCATAGTGTGTCAACTTGCATATGGTGCATATTGTCAGCACTGACTTCTATCAAAGATCAGGACAGTAAATAATGGGAAAGCAGCACTTACTCACAGTTACATTGACAATATAGAATATCAGCACCATTAAAATGAAAAAACATTATTGCAGTAAGTGCCAGGCAACCTGCATTTCATTCCCATAAACTTATCAGAATAGGGAAGCCTCTGTTTTAAGTGATGAGCTATTTAAAGAATCCCCAGTTTTTTAATATTACTTTATACAAACTTAAATTATTCTGCTACAAATAGGTCTTGACATAACCAGAAATGGTAGTAGGTATGGGATAAAAACTGAGGTAAAAAAAGCTACCTGTTTTGCAATAGCTGCTGTGCAACCAAGCCATAAGGCACTGCAGACTGGATTGTGACATTTAATATCCTTAAGAAACCTACTCCATGTTGTGAATAAAAACCCTGGTTTCCCACTAGTTTCTGGTCTGTAACCGCTATGATAGGAAGATTGATAGTACTTTGTTTTTAGTAGTGTAAACACTTAATACATACAAATTAACATTTTACATTAAAGCTTATGATGGCAATGATGATTTCTGGACTGGGCTCCTCTTGTCAGTTACACTTTCTCTGGATTCTAAATGTTAGACCTGCAGCAGGTCAACACTTAATTATCTAGAGAGGTGCCCAACAGCTTTGTCCCAGAGTAGATTATGTAGATGGCATCTTTGGTGGGTGCTGCATTCTGATATCATTCCCAAGGGAATTCACCACTCCATCCCAAAAGGTGAGTTCCTGGGCATCGATATCAGCATTTAGCAAAGCTAATTGCTGATCATTGTGTAATAATTAGTCTTTAAAAACAAGTGCTGTGTTGTTTTCAGAAAGGCATCTGTGTGACTGAAAAAAAGCCTAAGATATACAATCCCCTGTAGTATTTTAGTCTTTCCTTATTATTTGGATTTTACTTAGAGTTTGTACTCTAGAGTATACTTCGAGTATGTGGTCACTATCCCCAGTGGAATAAACTGCAAAATCATGAAATAATGCCAGTCATTCCGCACCTGATTTACACTCTGAAAACTAACACCTCACCTGTAGGACCAATTAAGAGACTTTCCAGACAATGGATAAGCCCAGCCTCCAACCAACTTTGGTCCAGGTAGAAGGTTAGAGATTCAGGCCATTTTTCAAATAGTCAGGATATATTTTAGAAAAGCATGAACTCAGTACCATAATAAGCTCTTTGTCATCAGAGGCAACATCTTTCCCGGGTGTTCAAAATCTCATGGCATTCTTTTCTGAAGTCTATACAAGAACTGATTAGAGCTATTCAAATGTAGGAGTCATTTATTGAATTTCTCCACTGCATTCAGAAGATTTACAAGTGCTTAGGGCTAGCCCTGCTAGAATGTACAAAACTAACTCTCTGAATTTCTCACACAAGACTACTTAGTTTAAGGGCTTTTTGTTTGTTTATAGGATTTCTATATATTAGTCTTCACATTCTATTTGTTCCCACTGTCTTCCCTCCTCCTCCCTTCCTCAATCCCCTATTTTCTTCCGTAATGAGCAGGGACAGAGATGGCTACAGAGATTTCTTTTTGACAGTGACAACGTTAAAATGCTTCTCATGGACATTCTGAAGTAAAATCTGCTTCTCATGCTATGCCAATTCATTGATTTCTATCTGGAAATGTTTTACAAGCAGGAACCCCTGGGCAACTCCTTCCTCTTGGCGAGTCCCTTGTGCTACTCACGAGGAGAGTTATTCTTCAACTGTTCTTTTCACTGGTAGATATTGGGATCAAACGGCATAGGTTACATTTGACTTCTAGCAAGTACATATAATATCAGATAGGCTTCACAGCTGAGTCCTCCTGATTTCCTCTGTGTTTTAAGCTGGGAAAAACAACATTGCACACCACCTCTGTCCTTAATTGGTTTATAATGCTATTTGTGTACAGCAAGCTATTCACAGACATTGTTTAATTTGGATCTAGTGTTATTTTGATACATTTTGTTACTATAAAACAAACTAAAAACTACCCTGAACAGACTGCAAAAAGAGCAGAGACCTGGTGAGGTCAGGACTGTTTGCACTGAAGAAACATCTGCCTGAGGTCAAATCCCCTGATGAAAAGGTTGTGTGCCCCTCCTCAAAGCTATTCATAACGACAGCAGAACCACAGTTCCCATTCAAGGACAAGAAACATAAAAAAACCACCACATATGAGGGAGGTTGCAGCAAACGTGGAGCAGACATCTAGGAGTAATGAAACAAACAAGCCATTTCTCAATAGAAGAGTCAGAAACATACCAGCCACTTAGTTCAATGAAAGCTGTACAGTGCTGACTTGAATTTTGCACTGACTTACATAGGGCATTCATTTGGCTCTTTGCACTGATCACTAACAAAGCAGCAACTGGAAAGCTAATTCCTAGACTTTTATGTTTGTGCCATTTGTTGCTTTATATTGGCATATGCGGACCATTCTTAAATTTCGAAAAAGTAAAGCACTCCATGGCTCAATGAGCGTTTCACCCAGACTCACTCTTCCCATCCTCACTAGGAACATCAAATCATTTCACAAAAGCTACTAAACAAACAGTTGTCAGAGTTTGGATCAGAATTGCTCTGGTCAGGATGACCCAGAAGTCAACAGCTCCACAAATCCCAAGTGGTTGAATCCTTTAAAGGAAAAAAAGCACACCTATGTCAAAGACAAGTATTGTTTGCAATTGAAAATCATCTGCCTGTGGTTAAATGCACTGGAAAACTAGTTTCATAGAGCTCCTCTATCATTCATGACTAGGGCCCTAGCAAATTCACAGTTCATTTTGGTCAATTTCACAGTCATAGGATTTAATAAATTGTAAATTTTAAAATTTCAGAATTTAAATCTCAAATTTCACAGTACTTAATCACATGGTTCCTTACCCAAAAAGGAGTTGGGAGGGAGACGAGGGTGGCAAGGTTACTGGGGGTGGGAGGTTGCGGTACTACTACCCTTACTTCTCTGCTGCTGGCAGCGGCTCGGTCCTCAGAGCTGGGCAGCCAGAAAGTGGCAGCTGCTGACAGGAAGCCCAGCTCTGAAGGTTGATCTGTTGCCCACAGCAGCGGAGAAGTAAGGATGGCATGGTATGTATTGCCACCCTTAATTCTATGCTGCTGCCTGCAGAGCTGGGCCCTCAGTGGCAGTGCAGAAGTAAGGGTGGCAATACTGCAATCCCCACCAAAATAACTTTGTCACCCCACTGCAACTCCCTTTTGGGTCAGGTCCCCCAGTTTGAGAGATGCTGGTCCCCCCCCATGAAATCTGTATAGGATAGGACAAAAGCACACAAAATACTAGATTTCACGTAGGGAAATCAGATTTCACAGTCTGTGGTGGGTTTTTCACGTCCGTGAATTTGGTAGGGCTCTGTTAATGACAACAGACTCAGTTAATATTTTGCAGGAAGATGAAGCAGATCAGGCTGAGTGGGAAGATCTTTTCCTGAGTACAGTTTTATGGTTAAAATTTTCAAAAGCACCTAATTCATTTAGAAACTTAAGTCCCCTTGACAGACAATGAGACAGGTGTTTCTGAAAATGTTACCGTATATGCCTCACACATCTGTAATGCACTATTCCCTGCACGTAGAAATGTCTTCAGTTTCACATGCTTGAGGAAGTGGCAAAAGTTGTCCAAAGAAATACTGTTAGTACTCCCAATGTTAGTACTTTAATGTTAGTACTCCCAATTTCAGTAGTGCTGAGGATAAGAGCCAGGGTGCAGCCTTGAAATCCCCATATATTATAGATTTAAGAAAATGTAGACTAGTCTCAGTTAACTCCTTTGTTCAGCTTCTGCTTTGGGCTGCCAAAGCAGACGCGAGTTTTGTAGAGCACGAGTCACTATATTTCATTAGATTCAATTTTATCATGGTAGTTCACCTGCATGGTTTGTGGGGAAATGGTATAACAAATGAGTGAGGTTTACTGCATGCATGCATTAGAAACCATTTCTAATCTATGAAGAACTGAAAATTACAATGCACAAAAAATTATTAAAACTGAAGGAATACCATTACTTTATTTGTGTTCTTCTGTATCATATGAGAGTTGGGAATGAGAACATTTGAGGGGGAAATCAAACTGCCTTGTACTGAAATCCACATTATTTGGAATTTTAGACACAGCAAAATCTTTTAAAGTTATTTCATTTGTCCTCTGCTATCATTCATTCATGGGAAAATGTTAGTCCCTGCTATATTACTGCTCGAATGTGCTCTGGTTATTTCTTGGTACCCGAGGAAAGTTTTATACATGACAGAGATTTTTTTTCTACAGCATGGTATAATTTAAGCATTATTTGAACTTGTGTGCTACTTGGATACCTTAATGATAAGCAGCATAGAAAAATTCTAAACAGATTACACAGCTTGGAGAGAATTCTGCTCAGGAAATCAAACAACATAATCCCATGATACCACTAATAACTATATGAAGTGCCAATGCAGCCAGTATAACAGCAGCTTTTGACATACAGTACTTCACAAGGGATGTTAAAAGTTGTGACAGATGCTGCAATTTCCTGAACACGTTTTTGAATTATGTTTAAGTTTCTTAGGAGTTCATTGTATTAAAATACAAAACGATTTACATATTATTGCATATTATTACTGTATATAACCCCTTTAGGGAGGAGACCTGACTAATGTAAGCCTGGGAAGTGTTCTCCAAACAACTTTGTAAAACAATGTGAACTTTTAAAGTTAAGTGAATTTCCAGAAAAATTTTAGGGGAAGATGTATACAAATGTAACTCTTCCAGGTAGGCAAAAACCCAGCCTTTTAAAATTATGTGATGAGAAAAAAAACATTGTCTACGAGTTACCTATTCCGAGAGCAAAGACCGAGGTTGTGTAAAGGAATGACTCTCAGATTCACCAGCATGTTTGTTCTGAACTTGTAACCACAGAAAAACTCCTGGGTGGGGTTTGAAGGACTGTTCACCTACCTGGGGTCTTTTGGGAGTTAGGGTGAACTCTGGTAAGCTTATTAGCATATGTATACATCCTTTTATTGTTTTAATATGTTTTCTCCAATGCTTTTATCTTAAGAATAAATATGCTTCCTTAGATATAGCTTTGTGATAACCTAAGTGTGGGCAATTACACTGCTTATAGCCTCTGAGGGAGGAAGGCAAAGCAGGCCTGCTGAGACATTCTGACTCAGAGGAGGCAGACAACAGTGTAATCTGGAAATACCCCAGTCAGAGGGAAAGAGATATGGGTCTCTGCCCAATAGAGATGACAGCTGGGGAGCCTGAAGCCTAAAAGTGGGTGCCCCTGATGGACCAGAGGTAAAATACAGGTGCAGCTACCCTGAACTGACAGAATTATCCTTTAATATTAAGGAGGTTAAGCAGAACCCTTGTTTTGTTTATTCATTTATTGATTTGATTAATGTCAAGTCATTTGTATATCAGTCCACCCTTCCTCTCTCTCCTCAATTAGTTTAAGAGAAGAACATTTGCCAGCCTTGTCCCTTCTAGGGTTCATTAATATCCTAAAACCAGGACATGTCAGGAATTAAGAATATTTATAATTTTATTAATATGACACTGTCCAGCCATGCCATCCCACTTGCTACCCTCAGCAAATCCTGCCAGGTACAACAGAAACAGTTGAAAAAAGCATAGTATTGGCTAATTTTAATTACAAGAGAACAATGAAGTAGTCAGTTAAAAACTATGAATAGGTATTTTTTTTAAGTGGAGAATGATTGTGGGGAATAATCATCTAGGTTAATTTAGTTGGACTTCTAGCTGAGCTTGAAGAGCTGTTCAAATAACTAATGTTTGGGTAATTCAGATGTTATATAATTTAAGACATAGGCTTTTATTAAATAGGTTAATTATTCATTATTATTATAATTTTGTTCTTATGTGCTCTGGGACTAAAATCCCAAAATAGCACAAGGGGAGCTGTTCCTAGTATTTCAGGCCAATTACACACACAAGTAAACATATTCAATCACCATTAGCACATAGGTGCATAGACCTTCTATAAAACTATCCTGAGATTTGGTTGGGTAAGCATACCAAAATATGGAACATTTGAAAAGTTGAGCTGAAAGGTCATATAAAAACAAACTCACAAGATTCACAACTTCCTGTTGTTTGGTTGGAGCCAATATGAGGGGCCAAAAACAGTCCTGAGTTGTGTTAAATTTAACTTCCAGTCCCATTCAGAAGGAAGAATGGAATGAGAATGTTAATTTAAGCTATTAATATTTATTTTTCTCCCCACACAAAATTTAAACAGTTGTTTTAGGTCTGGCTTGTGTTTGTTCTTTTTCTATTGTTCTTAAGTATCTCTGTGATGGTATTTGTGTTTGTGGACAATCTCCCACCACAGGTCAAGATGCATTCACTTAAACTAATTTTTAAAAGGCAAGGAGAGAGGTGTATTATTTCTCATATTAGATACACATTTTGGGGTAGTGATGATGTCTGTGTGTGTTTGTACAGTACCTCACTGCGACAGGTTGGAAAACAGAAACCCCTTGAGGCTGCCAACTGATGTGCCAAGACTACTTCCATCCCTGCTTCATTGCCTCTAACCAGCTTAGGACTCCAGAATCCTGCCTGGCTTGAGTCAGACTTTCTAGCTACCTACAAACCCAGACCCAGGTCTGAACCACATCCCCTAACAACTATAGGCTTACCTGGAAACAGGTTAAGAAATGTTCCTGCTTTTAGCACTCAGATGCTCAACTCCCAATGGGGTCCAAACTCTAAATAAATTTCTTTTAACCCTGTATAAAGCTTATATAGGGTAAACTCATAGATTTTAACACTGATTACACTCTATAACTCTGATAGAGAGAGATGCACAGCTGTTTGCCTCCCCAGGTACTAATACATACTCCAGGTTAATTAATAAGTAAAAAGTGATTTTATTAAATACATGATCCATTGTCTACAGCCAAGCCCAAAATAGAACCACTTTTGCACCAGTCCCTCAGACAGAGACAAACACCCTACAAGATCTTTATCAAGCATTCTTAGAACTACAATACCTAACTGGGGAAGTGAGGAAACAGACTAACAGAGTGAGACAGGTACTCAGAAGTCACCTATTAGAGGACAGGCCCAACAAGGAAAATAACAGAACACCACTGGCCATCACATACAGCCCCCAACACATCAATGATCTCCAACCTATTCTTTAAAACAGTCCCTCACTCTCACAGACCTTGGGAAGCAGGTCAGTCCTTACTTACAGACAGTCCCCCCGCGCCCCCCCAACCTGAAGCAAATATTCATCAGTAACTTCACACCACTCCACAGAAACACTAACCCAGGAACCAATCCCTGTAACAAATCTTGTTGCCTACTCTGTCCCCATGTCTACTCTAGTGACACCATCAGAGGACCCAACCACATCAGCCACACTATCGGGGCTCATTCACCTGCACATCTACTAATTTTATATATGCTATCTTGTGCCAGCAATACCCCTCTGCCATGTACATTGGCCAAACCAAACAGTCTCTGTGTAAAAGAATAAATGGACACAAATCAGACATTAGGAATAGTAACACTTCAATCCCCCCTGGACATTCTATAACAGATTTAAAAGTAGCCATACTTAAAAAAAAAAATAAAAAAAACCCCTTCAAAACAGACTTCAAAGAGAAACTGCAGAGCTACAGTTCATTTGCAAATTTAACACCATTAATTTGGGCTTGAATAGGGATTGGGAATGCTGACTCACTACAAAAGCAATTTTCCCTCTCTTGGTATTGACACGTCCTCATCAATTACTGAGAGTGGACAACATCCACCCTGACTGAATTGGCCCTGTGAATAGTGGTTCTCCACTTGTACGGTAACTCCCTTCTCTTCATGTGTCAGTATATTTATGCCTGCATCTGTAATTTTCACTCCATGCATCTGAAGTGAAATCACCCATGAAAGCTTATGCCCAAATAAATCTGTTAGTCTTTAAAGTGTCACCGGACTCATATTATTCCATATTTAACTTTATACAAGGTACTTGTTTCTAGAACTAGTATCACTATCCTTAGTTCATCATAAACCCCATCTTTCAGCATGAGTTTTAGAAAATATTCAGGACATCTAGAGAAGTGCACAGCAGTGCACAGCAGTGCAATGCCACATTAGAGATATCTAACCATTCACATATCCTAAGCTGCACTATTTTGTAATTTAGAAACATCTGGCCTACAAATTATGTGCACCAAAATTTCAACCCATGTATACACTGCAGTTACCTGTCTTGATAAAACATACTCCATATTTTAAACAAAAAGCCATCTAATCTGGGCTTTTGCTTCTTTTTGTGCTCAACTTTATTCCTCCATTGACTGACAGTACAGCTACATAAATAAGTTCACATGAAAGTGATTTGCTCAGTACCACACTTAACAGTAACTTGCATATATTGGGAAGAAATGTATGACCATGACATTTTAGAATGTGGTAAATAAGTGGCTGTACATTAGGATTTCTTAAATGCATTGTTTTAAGCTAATATCATTACAAAAACAACAGGAGAGGATACTCCAAAAGGAATAATTAATACTGTCTCTGCTCACTGACAATGCTGCTAAAAGAAGAATCACATTTTTATTGGTTCATTGGTTCTGGTTAAATTACATAATACAATATAAAATGTTCCACAACCATGCTTAAGTCCCCTAAGACATTCATCTTTGTCAGTCATTGCTTTTTGAGATCATCTCGGTCTATAAAAAGAGAAAACATACAGGCAGTAACAAATCTAATACCTTAGTAACTGTTCTTGACAAGATAATTGCCTACTTGCTACCATCTCATGAGAAAAACAATTGGGAGGATAAAAGTTCAGCAGGAATTTAGTTTAAATCTACATTTTTTGCTTGATTCCACTCAAAAGGAGACAGATCTGGGGGAGGAGGGAGAGTCAGCTGAGAGAATAGGGGAACAAACCTTCATGGAAGCAAGAGGTCATGCACCCAGACCCCCTATGCAAAATCATCCTTTCCATCAAGCTTATCACACATTCTCCCCTGGCAGCATCCTCCCCCCGTCCTCCGAGAGAGAGTCATTCTGCTACTGGTTATCCCTCTGAACCAGTATCCAAATTCCTTCTAGTCCTTGCAACATTGACTGCTGATCAGCTTGCCACTTCGAAATCAGCCAGTTAGGCAAGGGCGCATGCTATAGAGCAAGCATCTACTCCCCAGATCCATCTTGTGTGCCAAATCCAACACTAGTTAACAGAGTCTCTGAAAGAGTTAAGGACAGAACTGTTAAGCAGAGCCTTCATCAAGGAAATGTTGAAAATATCATGAATGCCTTGATCCAAAGTAACTTAAATGCCCTCATTTTGATATTTTCTTAATTTCCTCTTTAGTGCTACATCTCTTCCTGGGGTCAAGAATGACCTTTCCCCCTCAGTGAGTGTACTTCAGAGTCAGATCTGAGAAGCACTGAACTAACTCATACATGACTACAGAGATTTGTAACTGAGTAAACAGTAAGGAGGAGCACTGTTCTGCATGCAACTCCCAGTGACAAACGAGCTACTTTAGCATTAAATCCCTTGTTTTATAAAGCTGACCCACAATGGCTGGTAACTTTGATCTTGATAATCTTGTAGATCGTATGCACTTGACCAGTTTAAGATCAAATGCTCTCTAAGGCAAAGCCTGTCCCTCACATAGCCCAAATAAGTATGATGGACAGTGGGAAAAGCAACAGAGGTTTACTCACCCAGAACAGAGAGTAGCAGCAGACCCACTACCAAAGGCTCAGGACTGTAGTAGCCGCTGTACTTCCCATCTATGGGTGAGAATGGCTAGTTAACCACCGTAGCTGCTTATCCACCATCCCTTTGTCCAGTACCTTGCATGAAGTGGTACAGGGAATTTCTGCAGCTCAGAATGCTCTGAGATGGAGGTGGATCCATGCCTACTTTGCTACATCTAGGGACTCCTGCATCTAGAAATGGTTTTCTCTCTTTTTTTTCCATCTCCAAAGAAAAGGGGAGGAAGACAGGAGATGTGCCCAGATTTAACCTTCCATGCTTAGCAAATCTGTGATATTTCCTAAAAACATGGTTCGCATTTAAAAAAAACCTTCCTAGTTATCTGTGACTGAAAACAACCAGCTAGCCCCCAGATGCAGACCTGTAAAATTGTGCTGGCGAGAGACACTCCTATTCTGGTGAGGTCTCTCCCATCAGCTCTCCTTCCCCTCCCCCAGTGTGGCGTTGGGGAAAAACTACAGGGAGGAACCAGCCAGTCAAAGTAGCTTCAGGGACTGCTGCGCTGAGGGGAAAGGGGAAAGTGGGGCCCTGCTGAGACCATCCCTCCTCCCAGAAACCTCTTGACCCATAACTGTGCAAAAGCACCCCCCACACTTGGGGCCATATGAACCTAGTGGTCCTTCCCCTCCCCTTCACATATGGCCTTGCTGGAAAAGTGCAGGGAGAAACGAGGCAGAAATGCCAGCTGGTAGGGGCAGCTGTAGAAGCAGCCAAAGGTAGGACCTCTGGACATTCAGACAACTTTCTACAGTGTTGCCTAGACATTCTCTGCCCTGCACTGATTGACTGTTTGCTCTAGCCCTCTCCCCCAAACCCACAGTCTCTTCACCTCAGCTTCAATCCACACCTGCCTTTCTTACCCGCCTCTCCCCTTTTCCTTCAACAGCCCTTCTCTGTGCACTTTTCTTTCCATTTATCTTCTTATCCCCTAACAAACTAAACCCACCCAAATATCATGGAACTAATATGACATTAGCTACCATTACATTGTTCACTCTGTTGTGCATTACACCCCTTCCTTCACCTTGTGTCTATCCTGTCTATTTAGATTGTTAGCTCTTCAGGGCTGGGACTGCCTGCTTCTCTGTGTTTGCACAATGCCTAGCACAGTGGGGCCCATACTGAGTTGGCCCTTAAGCACTGCTGTAATAAATATCTCTCCCCACCTTACATGAGAAACCTGCCATACTATTCCAAGCTCTATCAGTGCTTTATAAAAACTTGAATAATTCAAATCAATGAATATCAGGTAGATCCTGGTATAGAGGTGTTAAATTATTTATTTTCAGACTACCTAATAAGTGTTTTCCAAGATCAGTTCAGCTATTTACAAACTGTTAGAGTGACCAGGCAGCAGGTATGAAAAATCAGGACAGGGGTGGGGGGCAATAGGAGCCCATATTAAAAAAAAACCCAAATATCAGGACTGCCCCTATGAAATAGGGATATCTGGTCACCCTAATTACTGTGGATTACTATATCTGAGTCTGAATTAGGAGCTCAATATGATCAAGATAGGTCATTGTTTACAATTTATTTTATGATTCACTTCGATAGTGGGCGAGGTCAGAAATCCCTTATCTGGAGATGATTGTTAAAGATGAGCTGCTAAACAGTCATTTTGAGCAGATAGATATCAAGCAAGATTCCAGATAGTTTAAGTGGGTGTTTTATCTTTGTCAATATTACAAAACTGGGCCCAAGAAAGCCAGCCTGCCAAGAGGATAAAGGCTTGAATTTTCCTTTTAGCTTTCCACAATAACAAGTGTCATGTTAGACTGAAAAGAGAGACATCTATTTGGAAATTATTTTAAATGTAAATGTTTTAAGATATTTTCTGCAACATCTAGAATATTGTTGGATATTCTTAGAAAGTTCATTTACTAGTCAAATGAGTGACCATACCAGTAAGACATAGTTATAATGGAATATTTTAAAACTTTGTGGGCAAGTCCCCATCTCTCTAGAAGACTGATATGATATCTAAATAGCACTATTACTAAACAAGCAGTAGAACTATTTTACAGAGTGAGGAAATACAGACCACTTTTCAATTACTGTAAATCAATGTAACTCCACCAAATTAAAATGCAGATATTAGAATTAGTAGTCTTTGGTCAAAACTTGGCTTAGCCATTTTAAGGGATTTTTAAGATTATTTTACTATTCTAGCCTTTTGATTTGGCTCTGTGAGATTTCTCCCTGATTTGTCTGATAATGGATGTTGTTGGGGAAGATGTGAAGATACAGGTGGCTTCACTAATAATGGCTGCAATTACATGCTTGGGGTAATTTAGCTGCAAATGAGCAGCAGTTTGTTCTCACATGGTGATAGTATTGCTAAATCCCATGAGTAGGTGAGAAACAGTAAGTCATGGGGAACTTACAACTTAGATCGAAGCTAAAAAAATATGTCTGCAGGTCTACCTGCCAATCAGGCAGTGGCACAGACAGCTGCAGTGGTGCAGGAGCCAGCAAACAGAGCTGAAAACAGGGGAGTTTGCTAGTGAGAGGAGTGTGTGGTGTTTTGGTGTGTCTGGGGGTTTGTTTTGCTGTGGGTGGTGGTGCTTGAGTTTGGTTTATGTTTCCCGAACTAATAGACCCAGAGCAGTGGGTGGGCCTGGGTCAGGAACTAGAGCAGTGAATGGGCCTGGGTTCCCCCCTTTCCCTCTTGTGCTGCACCACAGACTGCAACTGGCCCTTGAGCAGAGGGGCTAGACTTTGGGGATTGTGGTTGACCACTGTGGCAGGAGCAAGCAGTAGGACAATTGTCAAGACACCCCACCCCACCCCACCCACCTGAAGGGGATGCGACTGGACTAAGGGGCACTGCTGGAGGGCAGTGTCCTGAAGCAGGCAGGGAGTGACCCAAAATGGATACCACCAAGAGGGGAGAAACGCAGATCCCTACAAGCAGGGACTGCTGAGAGCTAATTCCTGGACTTGCCAGCAGGAGGCGCTGAGGTGGTGAGTCCCAACCCCATCACATGACCATGCAAGAACTTAAATATTGATAAATATGCTCTGAAAAGGAAAATATTTCCAACCCAAGAAAAATAAATATATGACTCTTTGGAAGACAGACAAGTCTCTTCAGATGAGTGAGAAGAAAGGAAAGAATACCAGGTGGTCAGAAGAGAACCTAAGAGAAGTATGTTCAGAAAAATACATATTTTCCATCTGACCAATCATACCCCTTTCAGACTGCCTGTTCAAAGAACATTAGTAATTGCAATCAATAACATTTGTGGAACAATTACATAAATCTATGATAAGATTACTCCACATGAGAACTGCTTTAAAGGTTAAGTGTTTTATTTCCAGTAGAAGGTTTATAGATTGAGCAAAATTGCTATGTAACGTGTTTTGGGTAATGAAATGCACTGTACCCTATCCTGGTAATCAGACATATGCCCAAGGAAAAGTGAGAGTGACTCTTCCCTCACTATTTTATATACTTTTGGAGGTCACTGTTACCTAATAGTGCAGAAAGATCTTTGTCTTTGTCAGGTTGTGAAAGCACCAGTTAAGGATTAAAAGATGAAGAACGTGGGGGAAATTATAGCCAATGGGGCAGAGTGAATTCCAGAGTTTAGAGACTGTGGAGACTATAAAGCAGATTTTATAAATCCTGGGAGGCCATTTTGAGCTCTGATTTTTGCCAACTTCTCTCATACTGGCCAATACTTTTCTGTTGGTGACAAAAGAAGGTGCTGTATTATATCTGATATAATTCAAATCCTGGTTCTTTATGGTAGAGTTCAATATGTTACATGGAGAATAAATCATTTTTATATTGGTTATCCATTAATTCCATGAACTGTACAGAGCACCAAAGATTCTTCCCACATTTTATGACTTTGATCCAATTTTCTGTACTGGTGGCTTACTATAGGTGTACTCCATTTAATGCAAATATAAATAAATACATATGACCAGCCGTATATTATTGCCACCACACTATATATAATTGTAATATATTAGTTTTGACCTAGTAAATTCTTGTTTGTGGGAAATCCTCCAGAGGCAACCAAAGGAGAAGAAAACAACTTGGAGTTAAGAATCCGCGCCCCCTCTCCCAAGATTGGGGGAACAGGTGAAGTAAGGTTTGCTATCCATTGAGAAACATCCTATTTAGCCTAGGGAATATAGGGATTTCTCCAAAGATTAGGTCCATCTACATGGGAGAAGGCTTGTGCCTCTACTGGTGGACAGGTGGTACCAAGGACTCTACCACTCCCCCACAAAATGGGGAGTTCCACAGAACGAGGAATGTGTTATACAAAGAAATTGAGGGTCTCATTTTGCCTGTATTTCTGGGGGACTACTGGAAAATGCTCAGTAATTAAAGATTTTAAAAAGAGAAGTTATACACATTTTTACAATATTAAAAGTCACTTTGGAGCTTGGTTTCTGTCAGATCTATATTAATCACAAACTGGTTCACCTATACGTGTTTTAAAACATTTTATATGCTGTCGTTAGTGACTGTACATATGTAGTGACTTGCCTTTTTGATATATAGTACTTCATTTTAATAGAAAAGCTTCCTATTGCTGCAAATAGATTTTTTTCCCTTTCCTAACTTTAATCCAAAAATACATTTTCTTTGAAGTGGGCTCCTTCTGTTAACTTTTGCAGCCTCCTTAGTTTCTTTAAATATAGCATACCTGCAGCTAACTGACTTGCATAAGGTTACTGTTGACCTACTTGAAATGCTTTTCCTTTTTCACACAATTTGCATTAAGTGGGTTTGAAGCCAGTCTAATTTATTTTAAGAGATAGTATCTGACTTAAAGAAAATATTAAATCCACAAAAGAGACCAGCAGTAGCACCAGTGAAGTCCAGTTCTTAACTTTTGATAATTTATATGCCTGAATTGTCTCATTTATTACATCATATATGGAGACATGGTTTCACATAGATTTCGTTAAAAATTCAGGACAGATTATAGGCAGAGCTGGCAATGATTCCTATACTTAAAGTCAGACTAACAGTTTCCATTATAAACCTCTTTTTAGGTTCATATACCTTTCTGTAGTTAATAAACTTGTTTTACATTTTATCTTAACCAGTGTATTTTCGATTGAAGTGTTTGCGGAAAATCTCAGCTCAGTTAACACAGCTGTTGTGCATATTCCTCTCCACACTGAGGGAGGAGTGAACTCGTAATAAATTCATGGTGGTTGGGTTTTTGACCAGGGCAGGATGGTACAATTCTGGGTCCTTAGCCTGGGGAGCTGCGGGTATTTTGGGAGTAGCCTCTCTATTGTTGGTTTATGCAATGGCTAGCTAGAGCCCGCATGTAATTACAGCTGTGTGTGTCCCTGCCTGTGTGAATGCTGGTGGGAGTGTAGGATCAGGAGCAGTCTGCAGCTTGTCACAGCAGCACAATGTGAGAGGGAACCCAGGATGGTGAGTCAGAGGGCTCAGTAGTACCTCAGTTCCAGGTTGCACTCCAGGGGAACTTGTCACAGGGTGTTTGTTCCTCCTTTTTATTGTTTTGGTCCCTCACTTGAGAAACATTGCCAGCTGCGTACCAGGAAACAAAAAAAAAACTTCATCAGGCAGGATGTTCCCTGATGCTTTTTTCTTACCTGTTTGAGCTTCCTTTGTTTCCCTTCCTGCTTTTCTGCTTACATGCAAATTAAGCAGAGCACTCATTCCTCTGTTTGAGACCAGCCTCTCTGCCAATCACCAGTTTGGAATATGTGTTAAGAACACCACACAGTGGAATCTTCTAAGTTTATATACAATGTCGCCATACATATTTTATGAGGGCAATATTGACCAGCAAATTATAAGTTATCAAACGTTATCTTACAATAAATTCTTTGTACAAAAATTCTTTGTACAAAATAGTGTATAGTATCTGGACATAGGGGTATGTCCTGTCACAACATTTAATTTGGAAGAATACAAATTTCAGCACTCAACACTTTATTAACACTTGTAAGACCATTGGTTAGGATGTACTCGACTATGTTATTAATACGTCTTGATCTCTTGGAGATATCTTTCACTAATGTTTTATTACTTAATTTCTGTGTCTCCTGCTACAAACTGGAATAAAGACTTTGATGTTATTTTTTTGATTACTGCTGGTTCTGTGATCCTCCAAGAGGCTGTATTGGTATGTTATTTTCAGACTTTTAGCACTGTTTTTAAAAGACTAGTTGTTTCTTTAGAGTACCACAGATTTACACAGTTGCATTGAGCTCAGAAGCCACACTCCTATAGATTGCAATAGCCCTGTAACAGTTTATAACTTGTTTGGTTAGGGTACCAGGCCTAACAATTCTGCATTAAGTGTTCAACCTCAGCAAACTTTCATATGGCATAATGGCTAAAAATAAGTTTGTAAAAAACGTGCATGTCTCAAAGTTTGTGTGCAGTCTACTGTATTGATATTCTTGCTGCATCTAAAACTGTGTTCAAAGAAAAACTTCCGCTTAAGAAAGACAAGGAAAGGAAACACTCTCAGTTCAAGGAAGATCGCTAGAGACTGCAGATGCATTGCCTTATCCTTGACACAGGGGATTAATTTCTTAGCTAATATTGTATTCCGTTGAATGATTTTCTCTTATGGCAATAGATATGCAGCAATCGGAGCATTTCAGTCTTGTTTTGCTGTCTTTCACAGATATCACGTCACCTTTGAAAATACTCAAAAACTAATTCTAATGCCAAAACAAGAAAAACAAGAATCCCTACAGCAGTTTGTCATCCCTACTGCATCAAAAGTGAATCTAAACTGTATTAGTGACAAAAAATACATAGTCTATCCTTACATTCAGATCTAAGGAGCTGGGACAGCATTTGCTACCTCTGATGACTGTCACTTTTTCCACAAGTACCAAAAAACAAACTGATTAGACCTGAAACTAAACAAACCTTTTTATGTCACCTCTCCTCTATTGAAAACTGCCCAGCATCAATCCCGAATTAGCTGCAACTGGTGTCATAGCAAGATCTCACTACTTGAAACAAAACTGGCAAAACACAAAGTATTTCACTGATCCAACAAATCCTTAGAATAAATGTGCATGTCTCTGAGTGATCTGTGGTTAATGGTGCAGCAGCACTGAAATAATGAAACTGTCCCTAATGAAAGCAACATAGGAAAAAGGCAAATGCTATGAATTTATGGGTCCTGAATCTCAGGCCAAAGGAGATTTAATATTAGGGAAAATTAGACTATCAGCTAATCTGCAGAATGTGCTCATTTATACAGAGCTGCAGGTCTGTCAATAATATGATAAAATACATTTGTTCTGCAGTTTAGATGTCGGAGGCAATTGCTTCAGAATACTTAATGAATAAAGTGTAGGATGATGTGTCATTTCAACTTAGAACAAAATCTACATTTTCTATACCTTGCAGGATGCGTTTTTTATAAAAATTTAAATATTAGTATTACTTGGTGGTACAGTATGTGACTACCTGAAATCGTTTCATTTATCAGTACAAAAGCCTAAACATAAGGCTTAGAAATCAAAGGCTAGCAATATTCATGGGTGTAGAAAATCATTTACATTCTAAAAATCAAGGTACTGCAGTGTGTGAAACAAACTGCAAATGTGGGCACTGTAATCTAAATTTCATATTTGAAGTTCAAGACAAACCCAAATGAATCAGAACAAACACACACTGTTTATAATGTATGCAGCCCTAACCACAGAATAAATATAACCTTTGAAAGGTTGAGTCTGTAAATAAGCTGCAGCAAAGAAGGAAGGCTCATACAATTTACACACCTGAATTATGGGGAAATGTTCTACATTTCCCCTTGCGGGGAAAGAGGTGAAACTTGCTCCACTGAGCTGGAAACTCACTGCTTTTGCATGATTCTGCCTTGGGTTGACCTGCACGTTTCCCCTGTAACAGGCAGGGATGTAGCTCGGAGTTCCAATTTCTAACACAATAAACTCTTGAGGCCATGTCCTCAACCTCTTTATATAATATAATAAATAATGTGTGCAAATACAGCATTATATATGAGGATACGCACACTCCAGCAACACTTTACCTCTGCCAATATCGTAGTCGCTTCACAAACAAGTTTCACATGAGGATATGACACGCAGAGCCCATCTGGCACTCAATGGATAATCTGTTTATGGCCTTAAATCTCGGTAATTTTTTCCATTACCGCTGGATCTCTGCAGCTTTTGACACCTGTGAAAAAGTGCTAACTCACACATTTGATCTAGCAGATGTGGACAAAGTAGTAAATGGATATAATGTGCACCTGCTCTTATTCCCCTGAAAACCCTTAGATGAAGTGACCTAGGTTAGTACTCTCACCACTCCTTCTCACAAAGGTCCTGGGAAGCCCTGGATGTCATTAGAATGCTGACATTTTCTTATCAATTGATGTACCTCCATTGTCACCAAGATGTCCTATTTCCTGGAAAGATCAAACAGAACAATGAACAGCAGCTGAGTCAAGTTTAAACCAAGAAAACCACTTCACTTCAAGGAGCTTGCCAACTCAATAACACTGTCATTGATTGTCATCATACAACTCTAAGTCAGATCCTAGTTTCAGTATCACATGAGACTCTCCACTATTCCTGACCACAGATCACTACAGTAAGTGAGGAATACCTTCTTCCTCCAGGAGACTGCTCACTTCCCAATCAGGTGACTATTTTTTTTGTGATCCAGGCTTCTCTCACTTCTGGGTTAGACAACTGCATTTCCTTTACCAGGTAAGGAGAGTTGCAATAGTCTACCTAGAAGACTAGCTACATAACAGAGAAGCCTATCTATTAAGCTAAAATGATGACTCATCCTTCCACTGGCCCCCAATTAATTTGCACACTGATTTTAAAACTCTAGTTCTAATCTAGAATGTCTACTGTAAAAACTTGGCTATTCTAAACGCTGTCTTTTGAGACAAACATTAAGAAAATTGCAACCTAACTAAAAGTTCTGCTACTTTGAACACAATAGACATCAACCAGGTAAACTCCTGAAAGTACTAAATCCTATCTTTTGGTACTTTCATGTAAAGAAGAACAAACTAGCTTAAACAATATGTGAAATAGTTTTTTGCTTATCATTATGCAAAACATGGAACCACTGAAACATGAAATCATATGTATTTTGAAAGAATATTTTATACCTATGTCAAGATTCATTGTTGCAGATAGAGGTTCTTAAGAATCGGGTTTAGTCTTAAAATATGGAAAAAGCAGAGAAAGTAATTTACACGGCTCTGCTACACACCCGAACACTGAACATTTTTCATTTTCATTACAAATCTTGAACCAAACTGATCCATTAAAGCAATTATTAATCCTTTTAGGAAGTAGATGATATCCTGTTTTACAGATGGGAGAATTGAGACAAACACAGTGATTTGCTAATGGCCATTGTGACAAAGCTCCAAGTCTGTACTTGTGGGTCCTGCGCTTCCTGGCAGATTTAGGGGCCTCAGAAACTCATCTAGGCCCCAGAGTGACCTCCCTTTCTCAGTATAATTGGCAAGAGTCACCGCCTAGTGAGTTACCTTCATCACAGGCCAGTATGGAAGATGGAAAAGGGGGGAGCCCGGGCCCGCCCTCTACTCTGGACTCCAGCCCAGGGACCCTAATAGTATCAGCTAAGATGGCTGACCTTTTATCCACAAAACACAATACAATTCCCTGGGCTACTTTCCCACAGCAGTCTCCACTTCTTCAAACTCCACTTCACCCTTACCTCAGGGCCTCCTTCCTTCAGTATGATATGTTGTCCACCACTCAGTCTCACCAACAGCATAACTTCCTTCCACAGCTCCTGACACCCACAGCCCACCTGACTAACTGGGAGGTTTTTATCTGGTTTCAGCCAGCCCCTGATTGGCTTCAGGTGTCCTAATCAGGCTAGCTGTTTCTACTCCTTTCTAGAAGGTTCTTAATTGGCCCCAGGTGTCTTGATTGGCCTGGAATAGCCTTTGTTTGGCTATCCAGGGAACAAGGACCTGCACATCCTGAGACTAATATACCTGCCTTCCAGCACTCTCCTATATCCTTCTGGTCTGACTCCGTCACATATCCCTCCCCCCTGCTCAACACCAAGGGGTTGGGCAACTTGGGTTGACATACAGTGCACCCATGATAAGCCATCTGCATTGCCGTGGCGACTTCCAGCTCTGTGCTGTATGCGGAACTGAAAGGGTTGGAGGGATAAGAACCATCTAGTCACTCTTGCATTTTTCTCCTTCTTCCGCTGCATCCACTGAAGAGGGGCATGGTCAGTCATGAGAGTAAACTGCCTACCTAGCAGGTAGTATCGCAGTGTTTCCATGGCTCATTTAATGGCAAGGCATTCCCTCTTGACCACAGCATACTTCTGTTCCCTTGGGAGAAGTTTTCTACTGAGATAGAGGATTGGATGTTCTTCCCCGACCATCTGCGATAGGACAGCCCCTAGCCCAACTTCAGATGCATCTGTCTGCAAGATGAACTCCTTAATGAAGTCTGGAGCTATAAGTACAGGGTCACTATAAAAGGGCTGTCCTTAGATCTGTAAATGCCCTCTCTGCTGTGTCTGTCCATCGCACCATCTCAGGTCCCCGAGCTTTTATGAGATCAGTCAGGGCACTTGCCCTGGTGGCAAAATGGGGAATAAAGCGTCGATAGTACCCCACTACCCCCAAAAATGCCCGGACTTGTTTCTTGCGAACCGGTCGGGGCCAGTTTTGGATGGCCTCTAGTTTATTTAGTTGGGGTTTCACTACACCTCGTCCCACAATGTAGCCCAGATACTTCGCCTCCGTTAATCCTATGGCACACTTTGCGGGGTTTGCGGTAAGGCCAGCACGCCTTAGGGTATCTAGGACAGCTTCA
The DNA here is from genome assembly GCA_007922305.1 of Dermatemys mawii. NCBI lineage: Eukaryota > Metazoa > Chordata > Testudines > Dermatemydidae > Dermatemys > Dermatemys mawii. The sequence continues at coordinate 20,733,314 of ML677381.1, read as the reverse complement.
ACCTTTTCCAAGTGGGTTTCCCAGTCTGCGGTATGAATAACCACATCATCAAGGTAGGCAGCTGCATAACTAGCATGGGGGCGCAATAGCTTATCCATAAGGCGCTGAAAGGTAGCTGGGGCCCCATGTAGACCGAATGGAAGGACTGTTCCATCTGGGGTGGAGAAAGCAGTCTTCTCCTTTGCGTCTTCAGCAAGGGGGATCTGCCAGTACCCTTTAGTTAAGTCTAGAGTGGTCAGGAACCGGGCATTTCCCAGGCGGTCCACTAACTTGTCTATCTGGGGTATAGGATATGCATCGAACTGAGACACCTCATTCAGCCGACGGAAGTCATTGCAAAACCTTGTAGAACCATCTGGTTTGGGTACTAGCACGATCGGGCTAGACCACTGACTGTGAGACTCTTCAATTACCCCCAAGTCCAACATTTTCTTTACTTCCGCTCTGATTTCTTCTCTTTTGGCTGCTGGCACCCAGTAAGGCCTCATCGTCACCTTGGCCTTGGGGTTTGTAATGATGTGGTGATACGTCTCAGTTGTTTGTCCTGGCCGAGATGAGAATACGTCTTGGTTCCGGTTGATCATCTCGACCACCTCCTCTCTTTGGGCTGGTGTTAAATCGGGAGACACCTTCACCTGCTCGGGGTTTTTGTTCTCCTGTAATGGGTCCTTTTGAGCAACTACACATGCTTCTTGGGTACGCCAGGGTTTTAGAAGGTTGATGTGGTACACTTGTTCTTGTTTTCTACGTCCGGGTTGTCATACCTTATAATTTACCTCTCCTATAGATTCAACTATTTCATAGGGCCCCTGCCACTGGGCCAAGAGTTTACTCTCTGCTGTGGGTACTAACAAATTACTTGGTCTCTGGGTTGGAACTGCCGAACCTTTGCTTGGCGGTTGTAGTGTGTTTGTTGGGCTTTCTGGGCCTTCTCCAGGTGCTCCCGCACTATAGGGGTGACTCGGGTTATACGATCTCTCATTTGTAATACATGCTCAGCTATATTCTTCCCTGTATTAGGCTCCTCTTCCCAAATTTCCCTAGCTATATCTAGTATGCCCCGGGGGTGGCGACCATATAATAGCTCGAAGGGAGAGAATCCAGTGGAGGCTTGAGGAACTTCCCGGATGGCAAACATAAGGTAGGGCAACAGGGTATCCCAGTCTTTTCCATCCCTACTTACCACCTTTTTAATTATGGCCTTGAGGGTCCGGTTGAATCTCTCTACCAGGCCGTCGGTCTGCGGGTGGTAAACTGAGGTTCGCAGAGTCTGGACATGGAGCAGAGAGCAGAGGTCCTTCATCAGCTTTGACATGAAAGGCGTTCCTTGGTCCGTTAGAATCTCTTTCGGTAGCCCGATTCGGGCAAAAATTTCCACCAACGCCTTTGCTATGGACTTGGATGCTGTATTTTGTAGGGGAATGGTCTCTGGATACCTGGTTGCATAGTCCAAGATGACAAGCACATATTGGTGACCTCGAGTTGTCTTCTCTAGAGGCCCCACCAGGTCCACGGCCACCCGCTCAAAAGGGATCTCAATGATTGGTAGAGGTATCAACGGAGCCTTTAGATGTGGTCGAGGGCTGTGCAACTGACACTCGGGGCAGGAGGCGCAGTACCGCCGGACATCCTCATGTACTCCTGGCCAGAAGAATCTGCGCAAGATTCGCGCTTGGGTCTTTTCTACCCCCAAGTGTCCCCCAAAGAGGTGACTGTGGGCGAGACTTAGTATTGCCCTCTGATGTTTTTGGGGTACCAGGAGCTGGTTTACTACCTCTTCCTGTATTTGAACCACCCTGTACAGGAGGTTCTTCTTGATCATGAAATAGGGCGCAGGCCCTCGGGCCTTACCCTCCACAGGCTCCCCATCTATCTCAGCCACCTCTCTTCTGACATTATCATATTTGGGATCTTCTGCCTGGTCTCGCCCGAAAGTCTCTCTTCCAGGACCTATCAACCCAAACTCTGAGGAACTGGTCTCTGCCTCCTCGGTCACTTCGGTGACATTAGGGTTGGGACTGGACTCTGCTTCCTCCTCCTCCTCTCTGGAGGTCTCTTTCTCAGTTCCCTGTGCCCTTCGGCCTACCAAGGCCATGTTCTAACCCTGAAGCAGAATCCGAGTGCCCAAAGCCTTCGCTGCCCTTCTTTCTTTCTTGGTTTTTCTGCCCTTCCCAGGGGCGGGGAACAATTCGAGAGATACTTCAGCAAAGAAAGGAGGGTGATTTTCTGTTAGGGATGACTCCTTAACTTCAGAGTCTTCTCCTCTGTCCTCTCCGTCTGGTGGGAGCAAATTTCCAAATCCTGGGAAATCCCTTCCAATAAGCACTGGGTATGGGAGTTTTGGGACCACTCCTGCTTTTACCCCAGTGATGGTTCCCTGGATTTCAATCCTTACTGGGATGACAGGATAATAGCTAACAGTCTCACGTATACAGGTTACTCCCGTACGCCTAGCCTGTATTAACTGGCTGCGTTTCACTAGTTTCCCTGAAATCAAGGTGACAGCACTACCTGAGTCAATGAGTGCCATAGTTTATACTCCATTCAGTTTCACTGATTTTGTATATTGGTGTGGGGTGACTGCAACCCCGACTAGATTGATTAGGGTGCGTGGGTCTGCCCAATCCCGAAGGTTACACTGCATGGGCTCCTCAATGTTGGGACATTGTACCTCTAGGTGTCCCCATACTCCACATGCATAACATCTATAAGAGGCTTTCGATGCTCCTTTGTCTCTTGGGTTAGGGGTCTTTACCCCATGGTTCCCCACATTCTGGGTTCCCAGCTGTTCTGTGGCCACTACCTTCTTCCACCTGGGGCTCCCCGGATGCTTGGTTATCTGGCCTTCCGGAGTCGGGCCCAGATACTTCTTTTGGGAGAGGGCTTCTCTGGGTAGTTGGGACAGCTCTCGGGCTGCAATCCATCTCTCTACCAATGTGATCACCCCGTCGTAGGTGGCAGGGTCATTCTGGCCCACCCATGCACGAAGATCTGGAGGCAATCCCCTCATATAGTGGTCTATGACCAAAGTTTCCAACATTTCCTCCGGGCTGCAAGCCTTCGGTCGTAACCACTTCCGTGCGAGGTGGATAAGGTCAAATAATTGGGACCTCGGAGGCTTACCCTTCTTGTACTTCCAGTCATGGTATCTCTGTGCCTGTACTGCTGTTGTTACCTCTGATCGTGCCAGGATATCTGCTTTCAGCTTAGGGTAGTCTATGGCAGCTTCAGCGGGCATGTCATGATGAGATTTTTGTGCTTCTCCACATAAGAAGGGAGCGAGGATGCTAGCCTACTGATCCTGGGGCCAGACCTCTCGCAAGGCAGCCCTCTCAAAGGAGAGGAGATAAGCCTCTATGCTGTCATTAGCTGTCATCTTTGGCAGACAACCAGCAGCCCTCCATACTCGCGACCCCTCAGATCCTTGGTTTTTGGTGGTGAGGACTTTCAGTTGTTCTAGCACATCCCACAAGAGGGCTCGATCCTGAGAGGCATGCTCCATCAATAATTGGTTAGTCTCTTGTTGTACCCGCAGGGACTCCTGTTGTGCCATAGCCTGGGCTCGGGTGGCCTCCTGCTGGGCTGCAGTAGCTTGCAACACTGCTTTTATTATGTCCTCCATTGTGGTGAGAACACCCCACAGCGGTGCACTTTTTTTTGTTTGGTTGGTTTTTTGTTTTTAAACCTCTCCCTTTCTTCTGCCACACAGTGAACAATAAGTCAGAAAATCCCACCGCTGACACCAGTTGTGACAAAGCTCCAAGTCTGTACTTGTGGGTCCTGCGCTCCTGGCAGATTTAGGGGCCTCAGAAACTCATCTAGGCCCCAGAGTGACCTCCCTTTCTCAGTATAATTGGCAAGAGTCAATATAAGTTAAGTATAACTCGCCTAGTGAGTTACCTTCATCACAGGCCAGTATGGAAGATGGAAAATGGGGGGAGCCCAGGCCCGCCCTCTACTCCGGACTCCAGCCCAGTGACCCTAATAGTATCAGCTAAGATGGCTGACCTTTTATCCACAAAACACAATACAATTCCCTGGGCTACTTTCCCACAGCAGTCTCCACTTCTTCAAACTCCACTTCACCCTTACCTCAGGGCCTCCTTCCTTCTGTATGATATGTTGTCCACCACTCAGTCTCACCAACAGCATAACTTCCTTCCACAGCTCCTGACACCCACAGCCCACCTGACTAACTGGGAGGTTTTTATCTGGTTTCAGCCAGTCCCTGATTGGCTTCAGGTATCCCAATCAGGCTAGCTGTTTCTACTCCTTTCTAGAAGGTTCTTAATTGGCCCCAGGAGTCTTGATTGGCCTGGAATAGCCTTTGTTTGGCTATCCAGGGAACAGGGACCTGCACATCCTCAGACTAATATACCTGCCTTCCAGCACTCTCGTATATCCTTCTGGTCTGATTTCGTCACACCATATATAACTACATGCTATAGCCAGCATTAGAACTAAGGAACTCCTATAAACTAGTCTTGTGCAATTGTAACAAACCTCTCATTTTCTTTAGATTCATGATTTTTTATTCCAGTACCAAAAATCATTCTTTCACCCCTACACAGAAAAGAAAATCAGTCTTGCATCTGAAAACCGGAAAGCCATTGCATGGTTTTCAACACTCACAACCAAGGACTTGATACACCCTGAAAAATCACTTCTTATTTTAGACAGTCTAGCTACATTGCCTAGACATCAGTTACACTTTGCATGGTTTGATAAATTGAATGGCAGCTACAATTTTACTAATTATACAAACTGTAGAATATGCACCTTAGGGAGCTTGGCACTTGCCAAACTGATCCAGGACAGGCCCACTACTGCAGTAAGTGTCATCATGATTGGCAGCAGCATTACTATCAAAGTTTTATGTCAAACAAAATAGAAATAAAAATTCTTAAAATCAGCTGTTCAGAAGAGCTAATGGGCAAAGGGCAGCAAAGATTCAGTGCTGTAACAACTACATTTTGAACAGCAATGCATGTTCAGCTTGCTTTCATTGGAATTCCTTTAACGTCTCTGTTGCAGGTATTTAGAAATAAAGTAAATTGGTTGGTATGATGGCTGTGTTTGTAATCCTGCACCTACACATTTTGCTTTACCGCATCGTTGCTTAATACTTGTTATTTAAAGATTTAGTCTGCAGATTGATAGAACCAAAATTGCAATTAAATTTGTTTCCAATATGTTTACACAGCCAGCCGAGTTTTTATACTTTTTTCCAGAACAAATACTTCACTTTTTTTCCCCCTTATATAGTCTGTATTCTCTCTAAGCTGTGTGGACATGTGGCTGTCCAGGAGTGATTCAAGTGCCGCGCACTTGATTAGCAGAGTCACACACATCTGGCAGCATGTGTTCAGGTGCCCCTTTCCCTGCTGCTTTGCAACCATGTTGCACCTGTGGCTGCTCCTGGGACCCTCCTGCTGGCTTTGTAGAGCTGGGGCAGAGGGGTGCTGATGTCAGGGTATCCTCCTCCCCCTGCACCCCATCTCCTTTGAGCCAGGGAGAGGGGACAGAGTTCAGAATTCAGAGGAGGAGAGAGCTGCTGAGGTCTGAAGGAGCCTCCAGGCAGCGAGTGAGTGCCTTAAAGAGACAGCGCACGGTCTCTCAGGGTACGTCTATACTACCCGCTGGATCGGTGGGTAGTGTTCAATGCATCGGGGATCGATTTATTGCATCTCATCTTGGCATCAATGTTTTCCTACCACAGAATTGTTGCCTGATCTATTGATTGTTTATTAATAGTATTGATTACTTAAATTCCCAATTAACACTCTAAGGTATGGCGGGTTCTTTCTCCAAGATCAGGCTCAGTATTATTAGAATTACAGTTCAGTTGGGAACCCTGATGTGCATGGCTGCAACACATATATCTAGGAAAAGCTTCTGAATTTGCAATAGTTTAACTAGTAAAGTCAAAAACGCGCCAAACCCAGCAAGGAAGATGGAGATAATACAGAATGTGTGACGGGGGCTCCATATACTTACACCATACCTTGCAAAAGGACTTGAAGTATCAGTCATCATCCTCCTGGCATCTCCTAAGGCACACGGGCCAGCTTACAACTTTTACAACGTGTTACATTAATGCCACTATGCCTAATGCATATTCAGTAGGGATTTCTTCCCTTTTCCTTATGTTTTTTTCTCATGTTTTTACTAATATTGGGGTGCCCTTCTCTCATAGATTACTAGTCCTTTTACCTCAGGTTTACTAGCATTTGCATCACTTAGTTACCATGACACTCTTGTGGTGAGACATTTACCAAGGTTCCTAACTTACAATATCCCAAGATAGTGTAAACTAGCATCTTACGTCAGCAAGTTTAATCATTACAACATTCTATCTTCTGATCTAGGGTTACCCTTATTTAGCCATTTATGCTAAAGCTTTTAGGCCTTATTCCTTGTTCAGCTAAGCTATTGTCTTACAGGCCTTGTAGGTTTATTTATACCTTAACTTATACCTATGTCTTACCTACTAAATACCTATAGGCTAGAGAACAAGTATAGAAACATAGAAATGTTGGGCTGGAAGCGATCTTGGGAGGTCTTTTAGTCCATCCCCATCCCTCCTCTCTGCCCCACCGCCTTGCCCCTCCCCCGCCCCACACACACACACACTCTGAGGCCAGACCAAGTACACCTAGACAACATCTGACAGGTACTTCTCTAACCTATTCTTAAAAACGTCCAATGGGGATTCCACAACTTTTCTTGTTTATCTATTCCAATACTTAACTATCCTTCTGGCTAGGAAGTTTTTCCTAACATCTAACCTAAATTTCCCTTGCTACAAATTAAGCTCATTTACTTCTGGGCCCACTGTCAGTGGAAATGAAGACAAGTTGACCACCACCCTCTTTATAATGGTTCTTAACATATTTAAAGACTATCAGGTTCCCGCTCAGGCTTCGTCTCTTAAGATTAAATATGCCCAGTATTTTTAACCTTTGCTCATAGGTCACCTAATCTTCTTTTTTAAAAAAAAAAAATCATTGTTATTCTCCTCTAGACTCCCTCCAATTTGTCCACATCTTTCCTAAAAGGTGGTGCTCAAAACTAGACACAGTATACCAGCTCAGGCCTCACCAATGCCAAAACAGAACAATTTCCCCGCCCCCACCATGTTTTGCATACAACTCTCCTATTAATACACCCAAGAATATTAGCCATTTTGCAACGTTTTTGACTCGTACTACAATACTGTTGCCTAGCCAGTAATACTCCAGTTTGTATTTGTGCATTTTATTTTTTTCTTTCTAAGTGTAGTAATTTGCACTTGTCTTTACTGAATTTCATCTTGTTGATTTCAGACCAATTCTCCAATTTGTCAAGGTTATTTTGAATTCTAATCCTGTTCTCCAAAGTGCTTGCTACCTCTACCAGCTTGGTGTCATTTGCAAGTGTTATGAGTATAACCCCCACTCCATCATCCAAATCTTTATCAGAAATATTGAACAATATCAGACCTAGTACAGATCCAGCAGGACACTACTAGATATGTCCTCCCAGTCTGACAGTGAAACATTGCTAACTACGCTGAGTATGGTCTTTCAGCCAGTTGTACACTCACTTTACAATTTCCTCAGACCATATTTCCCAACTTTAATAATGAGAAGATCTGTGAGTCTGTGTCAAAAGCTTTACTAAAATCAAAACTTAAAACATAATGGACCAAATTCATTCATGTGATACCTTCCCTTTATCTACTAAGTCAGTAAGCCTGTCAAAGAAGGAAAATAGGTTGGTTTGGAATGATGATTTGTTCTTGACAAATCCATGTTATCTATTCCTTATCATCCTATTATCCCCTAAGTGCTCACAAATTGATTGTTTAATAATTTGTTCCAGTATCTTTCCAGATATCAAGTTAGGCCAACCGATCTATGATTCCCCAAGGTCCTCTCTGTTTCTCCTTGAGAGAGAGGTACTATGTTTGTCCTTCTCCAGTCCTTTGGGTCCTCACCAGTCCTCCATGAAATTTTCAAAGATGACCACTAATGGTTCCAAGAGTATTTCAGCTAGTTTCTTTAGCACCCTATGATGAATTTCCTCAGAACCTGCTGACTTAAATACATTTTATCTGAATATTCTTTAACTTGTTTGTTTTCAGACCAAAATTGGATCCACACATTTACTAACACTCGTTTAATCTCTAAATTAATCCATCTTAAATTTAGAACTTCTAGTAGAGCAAGAACAAAAATGAATTATAAGACCAAGTTAGAGTCAGACATGTTAAAAACAACCACAACAAAAACAACCTGGTACACTAGCTTAAAACAGAAGCAAAATACAAAGTGCTTTTAACCATTCAAAGCTTCACCAATATTTCAGTTGAGAAAGTGAGACCATTGCCTTAAAAGTGGCACAAACATTTTAAAAAAAACAAACAAACATGAAGTCCTCGCTGGTCAGGAACAAGTGATGAAAAAGTCTTGTTCCCACCCTCCTCAAGGGGCAGGGGGCAGATAGTTTGCAAACAGTGCTGCATAGAAAAGGGGGGAAATCCAAAAACCTGGAGTTTTTGCTAATACCTTATGCCTAAGGTAACCAGACAGCAAATGTGAAAAATCGGGACGGGGTAGGGGGCAATAGGAGCCTATATAAGAAAAAGACCCAAAAATCGGGACTGTCCCTATAAAATTGGGACATCTGGTCACTTTACTATGCCTACTGTCCCCATCAGCATCCAAACAAACAAACAAATAGCATTTTTATTTTTTTTCCAAATAAACTTGCACTTAAATAAAATCATCCATAGATATTTGCAAGCTGAAAGGACAACAGCCTCCTTTTGTCTGTGCAGTGTTCTGTCTGAATCAGGACTCAGTATTTCAATCTCAGAAGTTCCCATTTTACAAGTAGTCACAAATTGAGGCAGCCAGAAAATTCACTGGTTTCAAAGATACTCTTATTCTACTCAAACATTTTTCACAACAATCTTAACAAAAACCCTGAGTAATGGTCATTAGGTTTGGTTTTGTTTTTTTGACGGGGAGAGAGAGAGAGAGAGAGAGAGAGATGTTGGGATGTCAAAGACGCTGAAAAGAAACTTAAGCTACAGGGACTATCAATAAAAAGTGACTTAGGTTTCCCACAGTATTTTCCTATACTTAAAATAGAAATAACTGCAGAATGTCAACCACTTACACATGAATAATGTCAACCACTATAGTCTTCCTCGTTACATTTTTATAAAATATTTGGCTTTGCAGTGGGAATCATGGAACACTAATAATTTTGAAATGAATCAAATGAGTGCATTTTGTCCTAATGCAGTTATGCAACAAATTATGCAAATGTCATTGATATCCTATGTAGAACATAAACACATTTATGTTTTTATATCAGACTGTGCTAAGAAATCAGGGGGAATATATTTTACCATGGTACTTGAATTGGAAAATGTGATTTAAGACCTCAACATTGAACTCAGCTTTGAAAGGAAAATGCACACCAAAGTGAAGCTGGAATATAGAATATTGTATCACTCTTAGCAAGTGTAAATATATAAATGGATCTTTTTCAGGAAAATGGGTCATGTTCTTGAAACAGAGTACAGAGGCACTACTTATTTCCAGAAAAAACCTCCTAGACCACACACACCCATGCGCAGGAAAGAGTAGCAATGCCAGGCTGGGAACTGAAGGCTCAATGAGATTACCAAAAACTCTATAAACAAAAGCTACATGGAAATTAGAAGAGAGGGGGAGGCTTCTAATAAGGCCAGGGCTGTAACTCAGACTGGGATTTTCTTGGTTACAAGAAGCCATTTTGTTTTTCTCCTTGTAGCTACTGCATTATAAAAAAAAACACACAAGAATAATATGCTTAAGAGGAAAATTCATGCTTCAAGCTCTGAGCTGGTCCAATCTTATCTTTCTTTTTCTAACTGCAATAACTGCGTTTCTCCACTAGGAAGCGCTTCTGAGAAGTAGGACTGCCTACCCGCCTCACTAAGGACAGGAGACAGGCATAACCTTCCTCCTTGATCTCATCTTTCTGCCTGCCTTTCCAGTCAGGTAGAGAGCTGGAAAGTAGAAAGAGTGTCATCCCTGGCCTCCTAGATGTAGTTATTTAACTCAGGTTGGCCACTCACAGCTCAGTAAGTATCTCAACAGGTATATTAAACTGGTGGATGTAACAAAGATATTCTGAGCAGGTGTGTGCTTAAGTGCTTAACCAAATCATAGCCGTTTAATGTATGTAAGTTATAACTAAAAAGAATCAGCCTACTTTAGGAAGTTATAAATAGGCTTTCAGTGCAAGATTTCCAGTACAGAACAAATAAATCTAACTCATGATAGCCAAATTCCTCATCTATCAAGCATGTTTTTTTTAAAAAAAAATCATCAAGGGTGCCCAGAGTTTTGGGTGGCTGGTCTTATTGCAGAGGTGTGTGAATGTAAATAAGTAAATATATGGGACTTGGTATGAGGAGAAGTAGCAGGAACCAAAGAACCTCCAGCAGCTGTGACCTGGATCTCTATGACCAATCTCCATGGTAGGCTGCTTCATGCTAGTGTATGAGATAAAATGCACACTAGTGAGAAATTATACTCATTCAGTACTGCAGAGAACACTGCAGAACAGTGGAAAGAAACTTCAGTGAAAGTCAGCATTGTCCAGTTTCAGTGGAAACATTAAACTAAATTTCAATACATTTAATCTACAGCATTTATCAAGTCCCTTATAAGTCTTTGTCTATTTACTGATATCACACACAAGGGATTCTCTTTGCTCCTGCTTTACTCCTTCTGTAAATGTTAGCACTCAGGCTTTAAAGGTAACAGTCTTAAACTGAAAGGTTAAGATTTATAAAGTTCAGATACAGTAGTTTGTGCCAATTAATGATTTTCTATTAAACACCATTTAGAAACTATGACTCAAGCTAATGGAAATATAAGACATTTCCCTGCAATGAAACTTCTATGTTTGCCTAAACATATGTCAGTAATCTCATTCAAATTAGAGCAACCTTTCTTGGACTAGCTGAAATTTAATTTGCAGGCTCACATTTTTTCCTTGTTACTCCCTTATGAAAAGTAATGGAAAACTAATGGATGGTGAATTTGTTTTTTCATGCAAAAAAGGGCATTTATGTCTCAGTTCCAATAAGTTTTAGCTAATTTCCAGACCACTATTTACTAAAACACTAAAAAGCATCAACCCAGATGAATGCACTTGCCCACAGTATACCATTTTAGCATACCATTGCTGGCCACATTTCGCAAGCTAATTGACATCAGTCTTGCTCAGTACCTTGATAATTCCACCAAGAACAATACCAGGGACTGCAGGAAGTGATGTTAGCAATTTTGGTGGGTATCAATCAGGATGTTATCAATGCCCCAGCACGGTAGTGTTGGGGATCATCTTACAGATGAGATATAAAACTCCTAACAACCTGTGGGCATTTTTCATGACATTTCTCTCAAGCATGTGTTAGATTGAGCATTCTAGATGAATACCAGTTAGGGTAGTTATATCTAAAATTATAACACAAAAATACATTTCCAAACAAAAAGCTTTGCTGAAAAGACACCCTGTAAACATGAAAAGGGGTCACTTTATCAATTTGCCAAGGTGCCAGTTGGACTTCAGGTTTTAAAATCTAACAACCTAGGTTTGCCAATATAATGAATCTAATAAGATAATCCCTTTTTAGCAAGTCCAGGGAGTGTAAGCTTACTAGTTTTAACACTGGTCTCTTTTCAAGTCAACTTTTAACTTGAACAAATCAGGACACTTGCTTATTCTTAACCAACCAACCAATTAATCCAGAACCACATTCACACCTATAATCAACAGGTCACTATTCAAAGAGTAGACACAACCAGTTGTGTGTACTATACACACAATTCAATTATCAGACTAAAGTTTAGACTCAGCAATTTTATCAAGGAGCAATGCAAACTATCAAGATTTTATATTACAACTATTTACGATCATCAGTTCTCAATTCTTAAGTACCCAACACATTTATCACACTTCCACAGATACACATCTTTAATGCACTTTGAAGAGTGTGATTACTTCTCTGTGACTAGATGGGTTCAAAAGGGACAAGTTTAGAAATTAAAAACAACTGTTTAAAGTTGCTATCACATTGTACAAAGAAAGTTACCTAATGTTGTTACAAGTAACATATAAGATTACTGCTTCTGAAAGATGACAGAAAATATATTTCTCACTCTACTTACTTAATACATTTGACACTAAGTTACACTGTTTCCCCATATCAATATTTCCCTGTTTGTGAGAGTCTTTTCAACAGCAACAGGGAGATTTGGGGTGATAGCTGACCATAGATTCCAGGTAATCATATCCTTTTAAACCGCAATGAAATTATCCACTAATATTTAAGGGAATGTTGGAGGACCCTGGTCTTTGAGAAGCCGTGGGAAAAGCTTTAGGAATGGGCTGACTGAAGGGAGCCAGGAGAAGCTGGGATGGTTCCATGAATACCCCATAAGGCCCTCCTGACTGCTATTCTTGCTCACGCAAGCCTTTAAGTCTTCATAGGTCAGAGTGCCCAGAGAGTGGCAAAGCCAGGGAGTGAAAAGTGGGGACCTAGGACTGTAGAAACTAACTCTGTATGTACCATGTAGAACTTTTAAATTCTGAAGGTGCCTAACACTACAGCAGGGACCTGCTGAACTTAGATCTCACAAGAACACATAGGTTTAGAGGCAGCCTCTTCCCTACGTCCAATGGTTTTCTCCATCTTGCAGACTATATCAATTTCAGAAGGAAAACCACTGGAGTTGGAAAACTGGTCTGAAGACACCTTAGCAGCCTTGCAAATTTCTTAAGAACCAGAGTCCCAGGTGAGCATGAAGTGTTTGCTGGATTCTGTAGTTCCATTCTGAAAGTCCTAATTTATCAGTGAATAATGCCTCGTTTTATCCTGTGCACCATATCTCAAAGGTCTTTAAAAGCAAACTTCTTTAAAGTTTCTCAGATATGGCACATAATTGCTAGAATGGGGTGGGCAAACTACAGCCCAAGGGCCACATCTGGCCCTTCAGATGTTTCAATTCAGCCCCCAAGTTGCCGCCAGGGAGCGAGGTCAGGGGCTTGCCCTGCTCCGTGGGTGTCGGGGCTGCCAGAAGCAGTGGGATGTCCTCAGAGCAATGTCCTCCCTCCAGCTCTTATGCACAGGGGCAGCCAGGGGGTTCCACACACTGCCTCAATCCTAAGCACCACCACCCCACAGCTCCTATTGGCTGGGAACTATAGCCAATGGGAGCTGCAGGAGCGGTGCCTGCAGATAGGGCAGCAGGCAGAGACATCTGGCCAGAGCCTGCTCTTCTGACCCCCTACCATGCCCCAATCCCCTGCCCCAGCCATGATCCCCCTCATGCCCTCCAAACCCCTCGGTCCCAGCCCCGAGCACTCCCCTGCACTCCCAACCCTTCATCCCCTGCCCCATTCCACACCCCGCACCCTCCCACTTCCACACCCCAACCCATAATTTTGTGAGCATTCATGGCCCGCCATACAATTTCCATACCCAGATGTGGCCCTTGGGCTAAAAGAATTTCCCACCCCTGTGCTAGAATGTAGGAAAAAAATCATTAGAACAATATAAACTCTGATTTAAACATCTTCGGTGTCCTGCATCTTAAACTGCTTGACTGAATACTTTAAATTTGGTGAAGTGTCTTTTGGCATAAATGTGAAGCTAAAAGTTTTTAAAGAGCGATTTTAGAGGGAGCCAAAGTTAGGTTTCAGAGGGGTAGCCGTGTTAGTCTGGAATTGCAGAAGTGACAAAGAGTCCTGTGGCACCTTAAAGTCTAACTAAAGTTTTAGAGCATAAGCTTGTTTTAGAGCATAAGCTTTCTCTAAAAGCTTTTCTCTGAAAGCTTATGCTCTAAAACTTTAGTTAGTCTTTAAGGTGCCACAGGACTCTTTGTCAAAGTTAGGTTTGTAATTTAAAACAAGGTGCAGTCTTAGCTTTGGAAGAGCTACCACTGCTCCAGACTACCACTCTGTCAGGAAAGCATAGTGTTGCTGTGTCCTTTAAAGAGCTGCTGCGAGCCAGAGAAGGCTGTATCTCAGCAATGGATGAAGTGGTTCAAAGTCAGTATATAGGGTTTAAAGCACTTTGGAGTTGGAAGATGCTGTATCCAGTAAACATAAGGTGCTGACTGAGTGGTTGCAAAAAGTTTAGTACCCCAAGGATCTATTCCTCATGTTTTGCAATAGACTGCAAAAGTAAGCAAATCCAAAATCTTACTGAGCATTTACTTTGCCTTTCCTTGAAATATTAAGTATGTTTCCAGTAGGCAAATCCTGCTGCTCCTTATTAGATTTACACTAGTTAATCATGGGAGTTTCTCTTCAAGGTAAACATTTATCTTTCCACAGACATTGTCACCATTTTAAGCACCACGTTAATACAAAGAGGGATCCCTTGAGATACATAAATAATTATCAAACAGGCTCTGCAGGTAATTTGAACCACAAATTAAAGACTATTTATATATTTTAAGAGATGCTCTAATGTGACAGACAGTAGTTTCTGTGGAACTATACCCATGATTTGGGATTTTACATGAGCAGTGTCTGAAAACAAAAGTATGGCCTTTGGTTGAATTGTCCCAACAGGATTGATTTATAGACAAAAGAGGTTCTAACCTCACTCTAATAATAGTGCTCACTCCCCCTACAACAGCAGCAAGCTGCTCCATCTGGTAGGAAGAGGGGATTGAAGGAAAGGTGCTACTGCTGCAATTGCGAAGAGCAGCCTGGAGGCAGGGAGCCTCTGAGGTGCTAGACGAAAGGATGGATAGATTGGAGGGGGAAGAATGAATGTATCTGTGGCATGCACACTGATTGGAAGCTTGAGGAATGGTGTAGCATGGCTCCCCCCTTGGTGTGATAGAAGTTTTATTAAAATTTTAATGAAGTGTCATGTGTGTCTCAGGATTTGCTGGGCCTACAGAGATAGCTCTGTTCAGATCGTGGCACTGATAAATTACGTTCTTGGATGTACACTGCTGACCTTATTTTGTTTTAGACCCATGACCCAAGCTGGCAAGCATCCCAGCAACCAGCACACGGCAAATGCATAACCCGATAATTAACTCCTTCTATGTGACAACCCCTATTTGTTGTACCTTTAGGCAGCATTCATTAACAAGATTCCACTACAATGTATTCTATAAACGAGAGCCACGCATGCCATGTGCACCCAGTCAGAGAAACATGCTCCCCGGGCTGCGTTCATCCACACAGTCAGGAAAGGACGACATTCATTGAGAAGAGCTTATGAGTGACAAGAGTTTGATTAAATTACTGCCCTCTCCTCATCCTTTGAAGAGCTGCCCTCCAGTTCAGGAATGAGGCCTAGGGTAGCATCTGTAAGACTTTAGCCTCCAGGGCTGCCAGTTTGACACCTTTCACAAGTATTAACATTGTCTAGCCAATGTAACAGAAGGCTTCTGTCCCAGGTCTTAGTAATGAGATAGACAGACCATCTCATAGGGGTCACAGTTTTGAATGAAAAAGCATTTTTTTCTAATAGCACACTAGTTTTACAACTTGCTTTGTACATTGACTGGTTTCTTACAGGATTCTCCCTGCTGAGCTCACCTTGCCTATGTTGGGGTTTTATTTCCCCAAGAGAGTTGCACAATTTGTGAAAAGGAATAAAAATCTGTGTAGAGGTGTGTTTATTGGATCACTTATAATTTTGTACACGTTTACTATTGCTTCTGCCCACTTTTGCTAAGGGCTCTCAGGGAAGGGTTAACTGTTCCAGAATGCAAAGCATGCTGCTCCTCCTCCCTCTGATTCTGATTCTTTAGCCTGGGGCTTCTCCTATACCCTACTCTTCCCCCCTCATAAATGTATTAGAATATAAAGATGCAATGTTCTCTCTTGTAATGCCAAGTGTGGTCAGTGCATTAGTATTAGTGGGGTGAGTGTTCAGTGCACTGTAATGGTTGATCAGTTAACGGTAGTTTAAGCAGCCTCTCTCCAATCCACAGGTTCACTATGTTGTCTCATGCAGGGCAGAAAAGCACAAAATAGGGGCAAAATTACATTCACTCATGGCCTTTCACAAGTGATTATCACTCAGATAAATATAACAACTGCAAGGGAGTAACCAGCACCCTCCACATGAGCATCATTCAGGGCTGCAAGTTCTTTATGACTTCTCTCATATACAGCATGCACAGGTTGGTAATTTAAAAAGCACTCTGCTCATTTTTAAAAAATGCAATAGTATTTTCAAAATAAAGACTCGTTACACTACAGCTCACAATAGCATTACTGCTGTGTGGAGGACAGTTATTTCTATACAGGTTGGTTTGTCCCCCTAGCTTCTGTCAACAGTAAAAATATCTTTCACAAATTTGTTTTCCATAACTGCATATGTACTGAGAGATACAACAAGAAATCAAGGTAAAGAGGAATGAACATTATAATTCAACTAATCCCAAAAGACTTGTGTGTCTTTCATAACACTGGGCCATAAGGTGTGAAAGGGAAGCATTTTCTTGAATTATTTTGGTTGGTAGTTTTGGTGCGGTAGTGGAAAAAAGAAGCTTGTCTGCACACTACCCATAACTGAAAGGATACTGACACCTACACTCGATGCATCACAGGGAAAAAGAGTCTCCAGTTACTGTAAAATTTGTTTACTATTTTGTCTTCCAAGTCGGTGTGCTTGCTGGAGCCTCTCTCTTTAGCACAAAATATGAGAGAGCAGGACACGCCTTTAGTAGCTAAGAATACATAGTTTTTGAGAACACTGCAGTGTGACAGACCTCCCCGCTGGGGTAGGAAATGAATGATTTTTCCCCATATAAAGTTTATTAAACATGATGGTGGGAGCATGCTGCAACAGGTTCTACCTAAATCACGTCACCACCACCATCTCCACCCATGTAATTTGCAAAGATGCACTTTTTCCTGCCTATGCTTATTTTTCCTTTTGTGAAATGAATTTCATTGTGGCCAAAAGGTGCTAGATTGATACTCTCTGGAAAGCAAAGGCTCCCTGAACAGAAATACACACACTATAGTTAATGGCAATGCAAACATTCCACAATGTCTCACAAGTGAGCTTCAGTTCTGTTCTAGAGTGATCCCATCAAGGAGTCAGAGGGTAATGCTATCCACATAGCTAAAAAAGAAAAAGTGGAAAGGTTAATACTAGCAAGAAATGACAATGGAGATGGCTTGTGATGTACACATAGGATTACAGGGTTCCTGATAAAGACGGGACTGTATGAAAAATTCAGGCCTATATCTGGATGTTTACACACCCCTGAATTTTGAGGATGTTTTAATCCCATCTGGAGTGCCTTTATCAAGACAATCATAACATTTTTTGGCCCAACAACCTTGAATGATACAAGGCATATCAGTTTGTCATGGTGAAGGTGAAGTTTAGTGCATGTATTGGAGAACTTGTTCTAAACACAATAATTTACTATCTGTTACACGTAGGGTGACCAGATGTCCCAATATTTTAGGGACAATCCCAATTTCGGGGTCTTTTTCTCACATAAGCACCTACTATCCCTCAGCTCCTATCCCGATTTTTGACACTTGCTATCAGTCAACCTAGTTACACTGCAGAGCAACACCTGTTGCTGCTCCTCAGAAAGCTGCTTTACATTTGCCTTTCATGTGAATTTTCCCCAAAAAAGTTTCTTTTATCAGCAGAAGTTGATAACTTAGTTTTAAAAATAACCTTGGAAATCAATGTCTTATTTTTCTTATTTTTTTGCTTCTTTGAGAAAAGTTAATTAGTGGATACAGAACTCTACAGCAAAAAATTTAGGCTAGGACTTTCAGAAGAACTTAAAGAAATTAGGTTCCAAAATCATACTGAATTTCAATGGGAGTTAGACACTTCATCAAAATTGATCCAGAGATGAAAGTGGTCCATTACACCTACCCACACTAATGCATTGAACCCACTTTTCATGAGCCACATTTTGCACAATTAATTATATAACAAAGCAAAAAAGTCAATACATCTATAAATATCTGATGTCTTTATAAAGATTAAATATGGAGATAAACAACCCTAAACAGATTTGAAATGGGTCCAACCAAAACCTAACACCTTCAAGTTTAAGAATTGTTACTGATTAGTCTCAATCATCTGAATCCAGCTTTACATTTTGTTTCTGGGTCAGGTCCAGAAGCAGAAATTACCTGTTTTCTAGTTCTGGTTTGTGTATCTAAAATATGACAAAAACAGCTGTTTATCACAAGACTCCAACTCATTTGGGGCCCAAATTTTGAAAGAACATGTCTTAAAATTTTGGCACCTTCAGTTCAAAATCTTAGCTCTTGTTTCTCTGGACAGTCTTCTGAGCCAGATGCAAAACTGGGTGTGAATGCAATGTTGAGAAGGAGTATGTTTAAAAACTCAAAGTCAGAGAGAAAAAGCTTTCGTAGCCAGAGAATTGCTGGATGTTTCCTGGAGGATAAACATTAACTAAGAAGATCTGAAAATATCCCTGGCTCTTGTCAGAAGAGCATATTACAAAATTAAACACCACATTCTGGAGGACCACAGTCAACTTATGACAGAAGACTCTGAAAACATGTCAACACATGAATGTACAAAAATAAAAAAAAATTTAAAATATAAGAAAAATATCCAGTATTTCAAGACCAAAATCACAGTTAAAATATGTATTTGTATTTATTGTGCCCTAGACAAGCTGGGGAGCTGAACTTAAGAAGCCTGGGTGGATCTGTATCTAAGGATGACCCAAAGTGCATTCTACTGGGAATCCTGGCTGCAACCTTATAATATAACACTATGTTACATAAATACCTCATTACAGCATCACTACCCCTCAAGCCTATTTACTACTTACTAGAACTAGCTAACTGTGACTGAGATACAAGGAAAAAAATCTTTAAAGAGACCTGTTTTCCCTTAAGTAAGAACCAGGCAGTTAGCATCTTGAATTCCTCATCACCCACTGTTCTGAAGGTGTACAACTAGAAGGTAGCAACCTTCCTCGTGGATTTCAGACATGGGTTTTTTTATCTTCCTGATTTTTTTGTTTTGTTTGTTCTTTCTTGACCTTTTCCTTCCATCTTCCTCACACTGTTCCTTTCACATTTCACCATGATTTTTATTTGCCTTTTCATTGCCTCTTTCTTGCTCCCCCATTTCCCAAAAGAGGGATTCTTGCTTCCCTCTCCAACTGCCCAAATTTGTCAAAGAACATGCCAAAGTAAAGAGGAGCCAAACAACACATTCAGCTCTGTGCTAATAGCAGTATGATAAAGAAAGGTATCAGCCATATTCAAATTTTGAGACCTACAGTGTATAAGTGAGTGCCCAAATTTACGTACACCATAAATGTTGATGCTTAAGTCCTTAGAGAGGATATTTAATTGCTGCTCTAGGTGTCAATATGAGCACTTAGATGCCCAAAAGGAATAATTTAGGTGTTTAACTTTCAACCATCGAGTTTGAAAATTGGACTCTAACTTGGCCAGCATACTCAACCTTCAGCTGAAAATTAAAAGTGCCTGTCTGCCTCAATGTCATTGGGAACACCACTGAATGAGAAAAAGAATATATGATTTGTTTGCATGGCTTGCTACTGCACTACATACTTCTGGCGCTCCAGCTGGTCACACTTCAGACTGCACTTTGGAAAGTACAGGATGAATTCTGTACAAGACACACAGTATGGGGCAGGGGTCAGCAACCTTTCAGAAGTGGTGTGCTGAGTCTTCATTTATTCACTCTAAGGGCTGGTCTACACTGGGGGAGGGGAGAGGAGAGGCATCGACCGAAGATATGCAACTTCAGCTACGTGAATAACATAGCTGAAGTCAGCGTATCTTCAGCCGACTTACCTGCCGTCGCACTCCCCCGTCGACTCCAGTTTGTGCCTCACAGCAAGCTGGAGTTCTGGAGTCAACAGGGGTGCTGCTGGCAATCGATTTATCGCGTCTTAATGATCGCTAAAAGTTTGATTGCTACCCGCTGATCCACGGGTAGTGAAGACCTACTCTAATTTAAGGTTTCGTATGCCAATAATACATTTTAATGTTTTTAGAAGGTCTCTTTCTACAAGTCTTTAATATATAAATAAACTATTGTTGTATGTAAGTAAATAAGGTTTTAAAAATGTTTAAGAAGCTTCATTTAAAATTAAATTAAAATGCAGAACCCCCCAGATTGGTGGTCAGGACTCGGGCAGTGTGAGTGCCACTGAAAATCAGCTCATGTGCCGCCTTCGGCACCCGTGCCATAAGTTGCCTACCCCTGGAATGGGGCATAGCTGCCTTTCAGAAGCATGTACAAGTGAACTGAGGTAGGGGCTACTTTTTGTTTTCAGCCTCAGGCGGACATGCTAGTCAGTTGATGCAGCCAGGATTTTTATGCACCAGTCAGAGTAGATCAGTGGCTTGTTCATGAGGAAAGGAATTTACAAGACAACTTAATTTGAAAACAAATTATCAGGCTCTGCCTGGGTCTGATGCTGGGCCTGTTTCAGAACAGAGTGGGACAGTTGCAGCATGAAAGGGGGGCAGTACTGTGGGGGAAAAGAAAGCTGAAAGGATTGATGAGTACCTCAAAGTAAGAAATGCAGCTTGTTAAATGAATCGGAGAAAGAAAAAAAACCTTTAGATTTGCATGTTTATCAGAGGAGACTAGGGTCTTATAGCATCACAGCACAGACAGACAATTGCCATCTGGGATTAACATTTTACTTAATTTAAGGGACAGATTGTAGACATGGTGCAGAGGGGGGAAAACATGGCCCCTGACACCTCAGTTTCATTGGTGACAGATTGAAGCTAATCCAAACAATCTTTCATCCTTCCTCAACAGCAGCTCACCGGAGAGCCTGCACTTGAACACAGAGATGGGGTTCAGGCCTGGGGGCAGAGCTGGCAAGCAGATGTTTTTGCACCACATTTCCATGAAAGCAAGGTAGAAAATCTTTCAGAAGTTAATGACTCCACATCTTCTGCCCTGACCCCGAGCTTTGATGTGAGGTGTGGGAAGTGCAAACGCAGCAGAGACAGCCAGTGGACATATGTGGTGTTATGACTTCATCCTTAAAATGCTCCATGGTTAGTTTGTACCTGGAGAAGACAAGTCAGAACTACTCTAACATCTTCAGGCCCTGCATTCTGCCTTATACACAAATACACTGAGCATGTACATGGGACATATAATATAATACTGTATCTGGATTGATTCAATTGTTCAAAATGAGCCACTTTTCCTATTACCCAAATTCCATCCATCCTCCTTACTCTTTTCCCATTGCAAGGATAATAGGGCCACTACCTAAACAGGTACACATACCTTAAAGGAGCTGCTCTATACTGGAATATCTCCCTAGCTTCTAAACATTACATGACCAAATGCTGTGAATGAGTCACAAAAAATATTTAGCAGTAAAAATATACCCTAAGATTAGGGAGTGGGGAGTCTTTGAAAGCTTTTTCCCTGTGGTCCTCCACATCTACATGGAAGGGAAAGTGCATATAGCTTCATATCTTCGTTAATAAGAACATTAAGACAAAATAATTGGCTTCTGTGGGTCCCTGAAAAAGAAAACAGCTGGCAGAGCCAAATAGATTATGCTAATACCAATATTAATGACGTTCTGGAAGAGCCTGAATCGCTCCAGGGATGAAATAGCGAAACAAGGCATGGTCACTTTGAAATAGCATTTCATCCGACCCACTGTTCAGCCATTTCTAAAGCACAAAGTTATTTATAGGTAATGCTATCCATGTGTTGCAGACTGTACATAGCATTCGTTAGTACATCTCTGCAGCTTTACTCTCAAGCACAATAAATTAGCAGTAAAGATTTAGGTCATTCTTTTAAAGTCTATTTTTGGAAGACATGCCATTTCTGTAAGAACAGCATTTTAGCCCTTTTATCACTGCGGAGTAGAACTGCAAACAAATAATGCACCATAACGAAAAATTTTACATTCCTCCCTGCCAACATCCTGCTGTAATTACTCACATGTTCTGAATACGGAGTAGTGCTTTTCAGGTACTAGCAACATATGCCTACACAGCTTGAATCTGTACAGGATTTCTCAGGGATTCTGAGATGGATTCCCTCATCTTTGTTACTGAGCACTGTTTGCCAGTAGAGAAATAGAAACACATTCCCCATGTTTACCTCAAAGATAAAAACCTTTCTCTGTTTCTGCCCCGCAAGACCTAGAGTAAGGTGTGGTGGTGCAATTGACAGACTTGCAGTAGAGCCTTTCTGGTGTAAATGAGAGAAAAGGTGAGAAGACACAGTTAATGTTTTGGAAGACTCTGTGCCTACAAACTTGCCAGAGCCAAGTGAGGTCACTCTGCTGGATGGGCTGAAATCATCCAGAGATAAGATATTAGGTGTGCTCATTAATGCATTGAAGTTTCTTGGGTGATTTCCACAATGGGCAAGCAGCCTGGCAGGACCCACCTAGAGTGACTCTAAGAATGGAAACTATGGTACCTCAGTGGGAACGGGGAAGTTTATAAATAGGATGGAGGTGGGGGAGTGGGGAATGGAAGACTGAAGAACTCTGCAGTGCATTAGTGCAAGAAGCACACTGGCTGTAAGGCAATAATGACTCTCCCCAAGTATGCCATCTAACTGGAGGGAGGGAGTGATGAGTGGCCGATTATCTATGATGTCACATTACTACTGCTCAGGCAGCCATGGAGGGAGGAAAGTAAATAAGGCTTTTCTAGTGTTCCTTTTGGCCAACACTTTTCTAGTGTTCCTTTTCCTATAAAAGGAACATACAAGCATAAGATACACATTAGGGCGGATTCCACATACACGTTAGTTTGGTTCAGATTCCATATGGATTTCTTTTTTAACACACAAAAAAGGGCTCTGCAAAAAAAAAGTGAGATGCTAAGGTACAGACCCTACAGAACAGAAAAGTCTGGTGGTCTCAGTAAAGCTAGAACATAACATAGCAAAAACCTGAAAAGACTAAACTCCAATCTATGCCACAGAAGAGAGGAAAGCTGAGGTACCGGTAAGAAGAAAGAATATCAGTATAGTGGCTCTTCGGGACTCTTACTGATTATGTTTCTTGGAGCAAGTGCTCTCAGTCTGCTCAGTGTCTCCCCACCACACTACATACCCGAGACCACCCAACTCTAGGGAAAAGCTGTAAAAATAGCAACTTTGGGTCTACTGCTAAAGTTAAAAAGGGAGGTTTTCAAAGGTAAAAAGGACTCAAGTGCCCAACAAATTGTAAGTCAATGGGAGTTGGGCACCTGCCTCTCATATAAGCTTTCAAAAACCTCCCACAAAGTTCAAATCAGCCAGTATGATTAGTACTAACCACAATCACGTCTGCAGGTCTGACTTAGGCTCAGTCATGATACACGGTTCCCTCCAGATAGGTAATGCTATCCATGTGATGCCAGAGGTCCCGATTTAGTAGGGACAGTCTCAATTTTGGGGTCTTTTTCTTAGGGTATGGTTACACTTACAAAATTATAGCGCTATTGCTTATAGTGCTCGCCTTATACAGCAATAATAATAGCGCTATTGTATGTCCACACTGTGCTGCTCCAGCGCTATAGCATGGCCACATTTGCGGCACTTAATACGGCATTAAGAGCAGCGCATTAGGGCATGTATCCCACAGTACACCTCTTCCTGATCTGGCGCAATGGCTTGTGGTAGGGGGGGGCCTCACTTGCGGGGCATTCTATATCCTGTTTGAACTACCCATGATGCTTTTTGGCATATCCCAGCAATCCCTGTGTTTCCTTCCACCTCCGGCGCCATCTTTCAAGGGTTTCAGCAAGGCACGCTCCGTCTTCCATTGTCGAGTGCTGCAATGAATCCAGAACTGCTGAGGGACATGCTGACGACTGTCGCCAGCACATCTCTGTGTGCAGTGGAGTTATTCCTTGACATGCAGGATGACAGTGATGATTCTGAAGACGAGATCGAAGCGGTGAATGCATTCGACACAAAGCTTCTTGTCTCATTAACGGACATGCTCACGGCTGTTGAACGCCGCTTCTGGGCACGGGAAATGAGCACAGAGTGGTGGGATCGCATCGTCATGCAAGTCTGGGACGACGAGCAGTGGCTGCAAAACTTTCGAATGAGAAAAGCCACTTTCATGGGACTGTGTGCTGAACTCGCCCCTGCCCTGCGGCGCAAGGACACCAGACTGAGAGCTGCCCTCCCGGTGGAGAAGCGGGTGGCTATCGCGATCTGGAAGCTGGCTACACCAGATAGCTACCGATCGGTGGCCAACCAGTTTGGGGTTGGAAAGTCGACCGTTGGAGTTGTGCTGATGCAAGTGTGCAGGGCCATTAATCGCATCCTGCTACGAAAAATCGTGACTCTGGATAACGTGCATGACATAGTGGCTGGCTTTGAAGAAATGGGTTTCCCTAACTGTGGAGGGGCGATAGATGGGACCCATATACCCATTCTGGCGCCCGCCCACCTAGCTGAGGAGTACGTTAACCGAAAGGGGTACTTATCCATGGTTCTCCAGGCGCTTGTGGATCACCGTGGGCGTTTTACTGACATTAACGCTGGCTGGTCTGGAAAGGTGCATGACGCACGCATCTTCCGCAACACCGGCCTGTTCATGAAGCTGCAAGCCGGGACTTTTTTCCCAGACCAGAGGATCCCCATGGGGGAAGTGGAAATGCCCATAGTGATTCTTGGTGACCCTGCTTACCCTTTAATGCCCTGGCTCATGAAACCGTACACAGGGAGCCTGGACAGCAGTCAGGAAAGGTTCAACTACAGGCTTAGCCGTTGTCAAATGACTGTGGAGTGTGCTTTTGGGCGTCTCAAGGCGCGCTGGCGCTGTCTTTATGGGAGGCTAGACTTGGCCGAGGGTAGTATCTCCGCGGTTATTTCCGCATGCTGTGCCCTACATAATCTTTGTGAGCAGAAGGGCGAAGGCTTCACTCAGGCATGGTCCTCTGAGGTTCAACGCCTGGAGGCCACATATGCCCAGCCAGAGAGCAGGGTTCATGGAGGGGACCAGCGCGAGGCTGTTAGGATCAGGGAAGCCTTGAGGGAGCATTTTGAGGCTGAAAGCCAGTTCTAAAGTGAGGTGCAGATGGAGGGAGGGAGGGAGGGAGGGAGGGAGCATTCTTTTAACAGGAACAGGCATTTGCTTTTCTGTAGCCTGTAATAATGTATGTACACTTAATAAAGAAACCCATTTATTAAGAAGACAATTCATGTATTGAACAGGTACTTCGGTTGCTGAAAGAAAATACTGTGATGCATGTGAGGGGGAAGGCAGGGGAGGTGCAATGGGGGTGTCCTGGGGTCAGTCAGAGATCGGAGTATGTCCGGGTCTCTGAGTCTCCAGTGCCCTCACAGTGGCCATGTCCCCCGAACCCCATTTGCGGAGGGCAGTAAGGCATGTTATTAGGGGTAGACTGCAGTGGATAGTGGTCTGGGGTCTGGGGGTTGTTCGGTGAAGACAGAGGGGTTGGAGGCAGCTGTGGATGGTGATAACCATTTGGCTGATGATAGTGGCCTGGAGGGTACAGAGGCAAAGAAGGGGAAGGGAGTTGGGGCAAACGATAATTGCGGTGGTGGGTGCGGAGCTTCTCCTCCTGAAGGGTGACAAGCCGCTGCATAGTCTGCAATTGAAGCTGCAGTAATGAGAGCAGCTTGTCGGTGCTTTTCCGGCGGTGAATCGCGTTCTCCTTCCGCGCCTTCTCCCTCAACTTGCTCTCATTCTCCCTCCACCTCTGTGCAACTCGATTCTCCGTTACAGCCTGTTGCATTACTTGCTGTACAAGATCCTCTTTGCTCCTTCGTGGCCGCTTCCTCAGTCGCCTGAGCCTCTCAGCTGTTGATAAGAGCGATGGCGAAGGGGTGAAGGACGACCCTTCTAAAATAAAAAGATACATTTAACAGTGGTTCCCTTGTAAAGAACAGACATGCCTATCATTCCCCCGCATTCCCCGTTTGCCTGTCCCGCAGACAGCACAGATACAGCAACGGAACCCCTGCCATGGTGAGTGGACTCCAGAGGCAAGGGAAATGATTTTTTCCCTGCCCTGAGAAGCTGTGGCGGGGGAGGGGGTGGGGAGTGCCGGTACATTGCAGGAGCCACAGTGTGAGCAGCAGGCAGGGGGAAGGATTTCTTCCCTGCCCTGAAAAGCTGTGGCGGGGGGCGGGGGGGGGTGGAGTGCCGGGAAGTGGCAGGAGCCCTACTCTGAACACTGTTCCAACATTCTCCGTAGGTGTTTGTCCTGGAAGATATCTCGTTGCTTCGAGTCACTGAGGAGCAAAGGGAAGGGATTTTATTAAGATGCGGCTTCCGCCCAGGGCCATATGCAGCGTGCCTATGTGCAGCAATGCTCCCCCCACCCATTGTAGCACAGTGGCAGGGACTAGTGACCGTGACCGGGACGGGAACCATGCTGGCTCTCCCGGGAAACCTGCGCAGGCGCATTGCAAGTGCTCTTATTGAGACCTTTGAAGAGATTACTGATGATGACTACTGCGAGGTGATAGACTACATCAATGCACTATTCCACATGTAGGCAAGCATGCAAGCATCCCCTTCCACCCCAAGCTGCCTGCCTTCCCCATAGAAAAGCAGCTTTACCTCCGCAATGCACTGCTGAGCTGGCCCCTGCAACCACCGGACGCTGTGGCTGGCCGCCCTCCTCCTGGCTTTAGAGGAGAGCTCCTGGCTGCATGCCCCCCTGCCCTCCTCCTGGCTTGAACAGAGCACCAGGTGGAATGCCCCCCTCATCCCTTTCCACCCCAAGCTGCCAGCCTTCCCCATAGAAAAGCAGCTTTACCTCCGCAATCCGCTGCTGAGCTGGCCCCTGCAACCGCCGGACGCTGTGGCTGGCTGCCCTCCTGGGTTGAGAAGAGCTCCTGGCTGCATGCGTCCAGGGACTCCTCCGTGCCCTGGATCGCTGCTGCCTCGTCCTCATCCTCCTCCTCTTCTTCATCCTCCTGCTCTTCATCCTCCTCCTCACCCCTCCTTCACTGGTGGGCTGGGAAGTGTCCGTGGTGGTCGATGGAGTGACCGTGGGATCACCACCAAGTATCGCGTGCAGCTCCTTATAAAATCTGCAAGTCACCGGGGCTGCCCCTGAGCGGCCGTTTGCCTCGCGGGCTTTGCGATACGCATTCCTAAGCTCCTTTACCTTAACACGGCACTGCAGAGTGTCCCGCTCATGGCCTCTTTCTGCCAAGACCCGTGATATCTGCCCATAGGTGTCAAAATTCCTGCGGCTAGACCGCAGCTGAGACTGAACAGCCTCTTCCCCCCAGCAGCTGATGAGGTCCAGCACCTCACTATTGCTCCATGCTGGGGATCGCCTATTGCGAGGAGGCATGGCACGTGGAGTCATGATGATCAATCAGAATGATCACCTGCAACGATTCCCTGAGACCACGCCACGCAATCAATCAGATCAATGAGAATGATCACCTGCAAGGATTCCCTGAGAGCACGCCACGCTTGGCTGGAGCAAACAGGAAGGGGATTTTCAAATTTCCCTGGAACTTTAAAGGGCGGGTCTGACGTGTGGTCACCTGAGGACAGGACAAAAGAGTTTGCAAGTGATGACCAGAGTGGCTCGAACGGGAATTATGGGACAGGCTGGAGGCCAATTAATACGCAGTGGGTGTCCACATTCTTCCTGTAGCGCTACAGCAGGTGCGCTACAGCCCTTATTCCCCATGAGGAGGTGGATTAATAATAGCGCTATAACTCCGCGGTTATAGCGCTATTAGTGCCTTGCCAGTGTGGACGGAGAGTAGGTTATAGCGCTCGTAGGGGCTTTATAGCGCTATAAAGTGCCAGTGTAACCATGGCCTCATATAGGCTCCTATTATCCCTGTTTTTCACACTTGCTGTCTGGTCACCCTACCTCCAGAACAAATGATAGTGCTAATCAGCAACTAAAGAACTCTTTGTAGTAAAGTATTTATTTAGAACATCCATCTAAGAGAAACATAATCCTAAACACAGTAAAAATAGGCTTTATGCAAATCTAGTTATTTCCTACTTTTTACCAATCCCTGGATCTGGGAGGTTCCAATTCCTTTAGAGTCTCTTTGCATGGTGTCTGAGTCAGCCTGGCCTCCTAGATAGCTTCTGGCACTTGAAAACCCTTCACTCCCTTTCCTACCCTCTGAAGGTTGTAAATCAAGTGTTCTTTTGATCTCCAAGCACCCAGTCTGGGAAAGTAATTTATTTTGTCACTTTGGCCTGGAGCATGGAAGTGAACCATTGTACTATAATTGCTGCCCTCTCCCCTTCCACCTCCCCCCAGCTGTTTGTTGGGATGTTTTTAGCTACCAAATCATCATGTTACCTTCCTGCACAATGCGCATTAAATTCAAGCATTGCACACATGTAACAAATGTTTTACTACCCCTAATATAAGTTAGATCCATAGATTCCGAAATTTTAATAATCAGTTACACAGTAATTTACCTAATTTCCAAGGTCACAATGTTCATACCATTATTACACATTGGTATTCATATAATACAGAGTAGATCCACCTATGCCATAGTATGCACTTGAACCCACCACACCGGAAGCAGGAACAGCGTAATGGGCTTGGAAGGAAAGCTTCTATGCCAGGCTATGTTAAGTTTGTTTTCCCCTTGTAAGCAAGAATTACAAAATTCTGCTTTCCTCACAGTCATCTAACAAGAGTCACCATTTTTGACAACAGAAGTTTGGTTTTTCAGTGTTGCCAAGGGAAAGAGCAGGCGTGTATTAATGTTTGCAAAGTGTTCAGAAATTCTGGGATGGCATTTCTCTGGAAGGTCAGTGGACTTATGTGAGACAGGCAGCAACTGGGTAGCAGCCAGGAACTGAAAAGGAGTCACCATTTGGAAGGGTGCAAGTACGTTACTGAGATGCAGCTGGCTTCCATCTGCCGGACTGCTACAAAGAAAATAAAATCCTGTAGTGGGTACTTGTACAACTGGATGCTATGGGTCTTGCCTTTCAAAACCCCAAAGAAACCAGCAGCCAATCTACCTAACTATAGGAGAAGTGATGGCTATCTAGGTGGGTTGACCTTAACCTAGACGATATATCTGCACACACACACACACACACACACACGCATTGCCATCACCATTATACTAGCGTACTTTACAATAACTAAAAATGCAAACATTAAATATCCATCTCCAAGCCTATTCTCTCTCTGCTTTCTCCACCCAGACTGGAAACAAGATGATCCATTACACCAGTTTTGATGTTCTAGGTAATGTAAAGTCCTGCCCACCTGCAATCTACACAGACCACAAAATCATGTCATGCAAGCCATCAAATAGCCATTGGATATGAATTATTTGAACCAGCAACTACAGAGGCAGGAGCATATATATTCCAGGCCAAATCCCAGTGGCTCATATATCTTAGGAGCTTGATAGTACTGCCCATCACCATAGTATCTGAGCACCTTCCACATGAAGTCAATAGCAATAAGCAAAATCCCTAATAGACTTTATGTACCCTCTGTCTCTTTCTTCATTTTAAAAGCAAAATCTCTGCTTGGGGTAGGGGTTTTGTTTTTTAGATTGTTTCAGTTAAGAATATATTGCCATAAACCTCAACTTGCAGAAAAGAGAGATTTAAAATCTTAACACATAGACACCACGTCCCGCTAACATCAAAGATACATGTACAGATTGAGTTATACTCTCCTCTCAAAGTTTCTCTCAATGTCCTGAATATTGCTATTTTCAACTGTACGTGCAAACATTGTTTTAACAGGCTCACTTTTTTCCTAATACAATGAAATGATATACTGCAAAGAGCTTTTTAATCAGTGGATGTAAGCCTTCAGAGTCGCTCTTCTGAGGATTCAGCTGTCTGCCTGAGGTATGAGGAGAGAATTAAAACTCCAAAAAGGGTAAAAGTACCCAAAACACAAGCTCTTATAAATGCTCTCATTTTAAAATGTAAAATAAACACTTCTCTGGGACAGGTTTAAGATTAGCAGCCATGTTAGTCTGTATCCGTAAATAAGACGAGGAAGACTTTGTAGCACCTTAGAGACTAATCAGTTTATTTCAGCATAAGCTTTCGTGGGCCCACTTATAGCCCACTTCACCGGATGCACAGACTGGATCAGAAGTAAGATGCATTTATGCACACAGAAAGCAAAAAAAAAAGGTTGTACATTAGCATACCAATTCTAAGAGGCTGTTTAATTTGGATGGGCCATTATCAGCAGGAGAAAAAAATACCTTTTGAAATGGATCTCTGTGTCTGACAGGAGATGACAACTATTGAAGATAAATTAACTAGGGAAATGCAATCAATTAGTATAATGAGAGAACCATTCGCAAGTTCTATTTAGCCCTTGGTTTATTGTGTCCAATTTGACACAAACTTCTCTAGGAGGCAGTCATCTCATTCGTTTTAGGGGCTTACCAGTAGAATGGGTTTTCTGGAGCTCTTGAGACGCAATCTACTTACTCACATAAAAACCCCAGGGTATGTTACCATTGCCAAAGCTGATCAGACCGAACACTTGGATTCTCTTTAGCCCACTTGCTGTCAAGATTTGCCGAAGCCTAAGTTACATTTCACTCCATTAGCCAAACTTGGTCATTAGTGATCTGCTAGTAGCAGATAGAAACACAACAACCCTAGCCAATATGATGAGTAGATTTGGGGAAACTGCTAGACTAGTAAAATAAGAGCACTTTGATGGGGGCGGGAAATGTCTCTCAAAGCTCTTTATATGAATGCAAAATTATATTCTAACACACGCCCGTGCAGCTGGATTCATTATCCATGATGTACGAATATGTGAACAAAGCACAGAAAGACTGAGGGACTTGCTTGTGGTCAGATAGCCAGTCAGTGGCAGAGTCGGGAACTGGAACTCCTGGATCCCAATCCTAACAAACTCAAGGTACAAAATGAGAATTATTTTGCACCTCCAGAGTACCATTTAAAGTATAAAACCAGACATTTTAGAAGACAAAATTTCCAAACTGGGAAATTAACTTGGGTTTTTTTCAAACTATAGATGTTATCAGTAGGGAGATAAAACACCAGTTATTACACTGCTGCAAGTGAGCAATTTTTTTTTAATTTGTTTTTATTCATAAGTACTCATCTCGAACTAGAGATATTAAATCCACTAGAGAAAAACTATGCTCCATCGCTCTCCACTTGCTTTCTCACAAACCCCGCATAATCTTTAACCCACAGTAAGTAGACAATGTGCATTCTTAAAAACTAGAATAAGCAGCTACAACAGGCAGCATACAGACTGTAATCCTATCTACCCAGTTAATGATGGAACTGCTAAAATCTGGCCTAATCCTTTCAATCTTGGTCAAAACCAGAAGCTTGTGTAATTTAAACAATGTGCCAAAGTTACATTTGCTTATGGCAAGGATTTGATTAAACCAAAAGTTAAGATTTTGGATAAGGGCAGAAGTAAAAAATGTGTTTCTTTTAAAATTAAAGTAGTCCATTTCTGTGAACAGATATTTTAACCCACACGAGTAATTCTATAATTGAAGAAACTGAGGCTAAATTTGTAGGCCACCTCAGACTGAACATGAGCTCATGACAAAGTTGAGAAGAGAATCCCAAACAGTTTGACATGTTCTTTAGTCACAAGATCATTCCTTTGAAAAGATAAATTATCTATCTTCTATTAATAAGACCACAGAATGGCATTAAAAACCATGACACAAAAACGCAAACTTGAAGATGTACATATAATTTTCACCTCCTTGTTAAGTTTGTTCTTTGTACTCGAATAATTATTTTACTTATTTCAATAGAAATATATCAAACCTGCAAAAACTGAAGGCTCAAGCATTTTAAAAGGCTAACGTGGAAATGTTTAATTGTAAAATTCCATTTTCCCTTTTGAAAGGGAAACTAGGAAAATGTCACCAAATCTTCCAAAAGCAGTTTTGTGTTTGAACTTCCTTCATATATTTGACTAAGCCTACACAGATCAACCTGGATTAAATCTAAATGATAACAAGTGTTCTGAATTTGCTGACACAAGCCTTCTTTGGACAACTGGCATACAGCCTGCAGTTCATGTCTGCTTTTCTTGATGAAATATCATACACGGTCACTCAAGACCCAGAACAACAGGGTTTCCCTTGAGCTTATAAATGCCACATCTGTGTGCTTCCATAGCACATGATGCTGTATTCTATTACCTCATGAGATAGAATAGAAGTGGGAGAAAATGTTTCAGGATGAAAGTCTGTAAGCTTCATAGTACCAGAACGGCAGAGCCAGATCTATCTTTAACCTCCACACCAGAATAGCCAGAGGTTTCAAACATTACTGCATAAGAATGTTTCTGCAGTTTGTTAGGCCGAATCTTGAAGTCCTTACTCAGGCAAGTCTCTCATTGAAACCATTTTGGGATTTGGCTTTGTCGGTAAAAAAAGTGTTGGTCAAACTTGCCTGCTGGATATAGAAAAATCACCTATTTACTGTACTTATTCCACATACAGAACCATCAGTGATGGAAATCTAAGTAGTCACTGATTATTTCAATTCATTTTTGCATCTCTTTGGAAAAGGTTTTGCAGGGCCAAGTCTACACCACCTGCCGGATCAGCGGGTAGAGATCAATCTTTCGGGGATCAATTTATCACGTATCATCTAGACATGATGAATCAATCCCTGAGAGCTCTCCCGTCAACTCCAGAACTCCACCGCACCAAGAGGCGCAGGCAGAGTTGACACAGGAGCTACTCAGTGCTGTGAAGACGAAGAGGTAAGTGGACCTGATTACGTCAACTTCAGCTACACTATTCATGTAACTAAAGTTGCATATATTAGGATGATTCCTAATATAGATCAGTGTAGACCAAAGCCAGGTACAGGGGAACACTTTAGGCGCCACTAAAATGCAGCTACTCTGGAATGGAACAGAAGAGCTATTTAACAGAAGCATTTTATGACAGGTTATGAAGACCAATATCCAACTGAAACTTCGAGACTGTAGACCACAAAATCTAATTACAAAATTAAATTGAAGTTTGGCCAGGACATCATAGTTATCACAAGCAATTTATAAAAAGTGCCAACTCTTCAACGACATAAAACCAGTGCTCTGTGCAGTCATTTGAAAAACAGTAGCCCCAGTAGCATAGTAGCTCCTAATACGTTGGAGGATTTCTTCAATGACTGCTCTTCTAGGTAGTGAGGTCTTATTCTAATAGCTAGCACTCACACAACATGTTCTAATCTCAGCATTTTACAGCTGCCATGTTCCCTAATGCAGTCTCTAGAGCATTGATAAAGTTCTGTTTACAAGAAGAACAAACTCTGCATTATCAGAGAGATTGGCAAAAAGCTATTCTGCTGCCTCTTTATCCTGATGTATTCAGGAACATTTTTAAGTCTTTAAAAGATTATATTGCAAATCAGTTAACATTTGCTTGCTCAGAGCCTAATCCTGCTCCTATTATTCACACTGAAACCCCCAGGACTAAGTCTTGTGAGGGAGGTGAGAGGAATTTTACCCTTTACTTGGTACTTAATGAGCTAATATCTCATCACTATTTGGGGTCCTCGCCTTCTTTGACAGCAACTGTGAACATAAAGGGGAGCACAGTTCATATGTTGATAACTTCAGCTGCCATTGCTGTAAAAGGCAAGAGGATTGCTAGTTTCCCTTCTGGAATGTCATAAAATGTTTCACACCCACACTTTCTTACTGTGCAAGGTAATGAGGGAAACATAGATTCTCTCTCCCCACTCCCACTTCACCCACACAATTCTGCAGTCTTTCGAGGCACAGCATCCACAGTAGCCAATTGAAATCATTAGGACTTTTGCTTGAACACAGATTGCAATACTGGGCCTTGATATTTTATTATTGGCAGATATACTTCCTGTTAAGACCTGATGCTATGATCACTGACACTGATGTAAATCAAGATTAACTCCACCCAAGTCAACAGTCACAATGGTGTGAAGAAGAGGAGAATCAGGCCTACGTGTGATGAATATGCCTTTGTGTACAAACAAACTATCTACATAAGCAAGCACACAGTAAAAGATATTTTTAAAGATTTCCCTTGCCTCAACTAGCAGCGGTTTCCAGTATAAATAGTCCGTGTGTAACTTCCCCAAAAATCTAAATTTTGTAATAATGCAGGTGCTTGGTTTTTTGAGGAGTGGAGAGTCTGAAAACTTAATTTCACGTCTTGAGAAAGAACGTCACCTTCCCCTACTTTTCCACTTCTAAATTACTGTGCAGTACTCTTCAAACCTCCTCATTTATTATTGTATTTTTACTTGGCCTAATTCATTATCGCTATTCAGTGTCATTTTGCTTACTCTCAGATCACTAGAAGTGTTGTGGTAATTCCCATGCTTTCAAAATGGTATTAGATAATTACAGAGAAGCAGAGTAATAAGATTTTTATCTTATTGGGTTACCCAGTCTTGAGATACCGGCATGCACGGGCGGATGGAGTTTGTGTGCTATTTTTAGGCTCTGCAAATTGTTATGACAGAAAAAGAGAGCATATATACTACCAGATGAGCATAGCTAGCAGACATTGCAAACTGACTTGCTGACTTTACTCAGTGTGAGAAATTAAATTCACACAAATCTGTACTTGTCACCTGAAACAAATGTACTGAACCTACAACGAGAAATAAAAAGTCTTCCCACACTCTATGCTCTGAAGACCCGCATATATCATTGTGCTGTGTAGTAGAAAACATAAGGTCATACTGCCAACATTAACATGTATTTAGTTCATGATTCAGACTTTGTCCATAAACTCTGGTAAGATTAG
The DNA here is from genome assembly GCA_007922305.1 of Dermatemys mawii. NCBI lineage: Eukaryota > Metazoa > Chordata > Testudines > Dermatemydidae > Dermatemys > Dermatemys mawii. Next base: position 20,698,510 of record ML677381.1, on the reverse strand, counting down.
GACTACTTATCTTACAAGGATTTTATTTCATAAATGCTGGTAAGCATCTGATTTGGGATAACATCTGCATCACTGAAATTGCTGATACTCATTGGATTCTCGTGGATTCTCATGCATGACATAAAAGATTGTAGAGGGAATCGTGACAACCTGTCTGATATCAAGAACAGCAACTTTTCTTCTTTAAATTAGCATTCTTCTCTGCCCTCAAATCCTCTGAAGCCCTAACAGCAGGTTGAAAGTTAAACCAACATAACAAGCAAAATTCCTGTTTAGGGTTTACCACCTTCTAAATTCTCTGCTGAGTTTATCCTAAGCCTTTTTTGTTGTTTTAATTCCCCAACCTCTATCCCTAAATATAAATCTTTTTTGACTTAAATGTGTGCAGTTCCATCTGGTCTTGCCCTCCCAGAGAATCCTTCTCATTTGCTCCAATTAATCCAGTCTTTTCAGTTTTAGTGCCACTGATGCCTTTGTCCTGTACTCAGGTAGCCAAGAGACTCCTGGCACTTCCCCACTATCAGCTACATTCCTATAAAGCCATGCATTGGAAATTTCTTACCAACCTTCCAGCATGCAGAAAGAAATGCTAATGGAATCAATAGTCAGAAGGAGAGCTGGCTAGGCCTGGGGACAGACGTAAGAGGTGGAGAGAATAGCACTAAGCCATCTTAGTGAAATGAAAGAAGCAGGACTGGGCTAAGGGATGGCCAAGTATAGGGTAGGAGAGAAAAAAGGATAGGCCTTGAAAACATCTGTTTGGGGGAGAGAGGATCTGGAACAGGGTGGATAAGAAGGGCAGTGTAAGCAGTTGTACTCACTGCCACAGTGCCCATAGCATCAGAGCATGATGTTCCTGAGATCTTCATCTCCAGCACCTACTGCCAACTGCTTCATTGGCCCTGCAATGGCCTGTCTCTGGCTACGTCTTCCGTGGCCCAGCCCTCAAGCCAGGGGTAACTTGACTTCTGGGGTATCAAAGGTCCAACTAAAACATCCACACCAACATCCAAACAGAAAATCTCCCGCCCATTGCAGACTATGTTCATGTCCTTCTGCTCATCGCCCCTGGTCCCTGGGACTGCAGAGCCATTTTTGTTCCTTCAACTAAGCATCCCTTCCAAGGGCTTTGCCTTGGAGGCTGTTCTTCCTAGCAGGTTTTCCTCCTGCCTTTAGGGTAGCCAACGGTCTAATGACACAAACCCAAACACCTTTGTCCCACCCAGTGTCTCCCCCTTCCCTGAGGCCCCACCTGCTCAGTCCATCCCATGTTGCTTGCTCTACCCCACCCTCACTCACTTTCACTGGGCTGGGGCAGGGGGTTTGGATGCGGGAGGAGGTCAAGGCTCTGGGCTGGGGCTGAGGAGTTCGGAGTGTAGAAGGGGGCTCTAGGCTAAGCCTGGGGTTGAGGTGTAGGACGGGGTGAGGGGTGCAGCTCTGGGAGGGAGTTTGGCTGCTGGAGGAGGCTCAGGGCTGGGGCAGGAAGTTGAGGCATAGGAGAGGGTGAGCGGTGCAGCTCTGGGAGGGAGTTTGGGTGCAAGAAGGGGCTGAGGGCAGAGATGCAGGAGGAGATGCGGATTCTGGGAGATAGTTTGGGTGCAGAAGGGGGCTCAGAGCTGGAGCAGGGAACTGGGGTGTGGGAGGGGGTGAGAGGTGGGGACAGTGGCGGGGGCAGTGCTTACCTCCATGAGCAGCAGCACAGGGGGGCTAAGGCAGGTTCCCTATCTGCCTTGGCCCCATGCCACTCCCAGAAGTGACCAGAATATCCCTGTGGCTCCGGGGAGGCGGAGGGGCAAGGGTCTCCGTGCACTCCCCGCCTGCAGATATTGCTCCTGCAGCTCCCACTGGCTGCAGTTCCAGCCAATGGGAGCTGCAGAGTTCGTGCTCAGGGTGGGGCAGCATGCAAAAATACCCCCAACCCCAGGGGCTGCAGGGACATGCCAGCCACTTCTGGGAATGGCATGGAGCCAGGGTAGCTAGGGAGCTTGCCTTAGGACTGTTGCACTGCCGGACTTTTAGCGGCTTAAAATCTCCCAGTTTGGCTTCAGTAGCCTCTGGGAGATAGAGCCTGATTCCAGGACAAAACCAGCAGGACTGGCAACCCTGCCTCCTTTGCCTCCTATCCCCTGTGATGCGGGAAGCTTCCCACTTCTTATTGCACCTGTCTCAGGGCTCCCACAGGAACAACTCCTTGTGGTTCTTTCAAGTCTGCCTTTACTAGGCCCTGCCCAGAGAAAAAGAGCTCTTCTTTCTCCTTCTGTCTGGCTACATAGTCCTTCCTGACCCTTTTACAGCTGAGGTAACTAATGCTAATTAAGTCACCACCTCAGGATCAGCTGGGGGTTGTCTGCTACATCATCACAGGCAATATGAACTGACTCCCCTTGAAGGGCCAGCCAGCCTGTGATAGGCCCCTTCACTGAGGCGCAGCTCAGTTTAGTTAAAGGTTCCTTTTTGGTAGTTTCCACAGTGATTTGCTATCACCCAAGGGTCAGCTTTAATTTCCTGAGCCAGCAATTGCCAAATATGTTCTGAACCAGAACTCTTCACTTTTCCTCTAGAAACCTTTTTATTTCATTTTCAACACACACTCTGATACCAGTTCAATGTCCTATTACATAGTTTGAAACCTGTTACAGTTAACGTACCATATACTGGGCATTATTCAATCATCCATGGGAACCTCAGCAGCTAGTAAGCCTAGATCAGCTCTGGTCAATTTTCAGCCATTTTGCAGATAACTGTTCTGACTAGTAAAAATATAAGTGGAGAAAGAAGGGGACAGGGACTTCAGAGGCAAGCTTCTCCAAAGATGGCCATCCAACCAATTGACAATCATTATTAGGCAGCGTAAGACCCAGTGGCCCAATATACCTTAAGGAAACTCCATCATTTCTGATATTGTTCATCTGTTTTTATATGATGAATGTGCAGGTCCTATCTCTTCCCAGTGAGGTGCTTGTAAACACATGTCCTTATCTCTAAGGCACTTCCTCACACTCCCTCTGGCAGACACTTCCTCGGCCACAACAGTTCATCCCAGCCAAACCCTTCTTTGTACTGCCTTCCTGGGTACTCTGTGGCTCAGCTCTCTGGCCAAGTCACAAAACAGTTTGATTGCCTTCTAGGGTTCAACACCAAAAAAAAAAGTTCTTCTCCCCTCCTGGGCTTCTTCCTCATTCTCTGGTCCTCACACAGTCTACCTTCGTACACCTTTCTACTCAAGGGCCCCACCACTTCAGCACCAATGCCTGGTCACAGCCAGCCCCACTCTAACAGGCCTTCCTAGGGAGAAGGAACTCTCTATATTTCTTCTCTCTCCTGGAGCTCCACTTCGAGCTAAGCTCCTTAGACAACCTTGATCCACCTCCTCTGGCCAGGAGGCAATTAATCAACCACTTCCCAGGTGCAAAACATAACTAATTAGGTATTTACCCTTACCTTGCAGGTGATGGGGCTAAGCTCCATCATACTTCATCTTACAATTTAGACATTTCTGTCAACATACTTTACCTAGAACACATAATTAGTGTCATACAAAAAACAAAATGCAATTTATTTGGTAATTATATGTTTCTGCAACAGCTAAAAGCAATTCATTATAGGAATGTTGTGCACTTAAAATAGATCACCTTAATTCTATTTTCTGTTTAATCCAGTTATAATTCTCTGTCTTAATTGTATTGTAAGTTGTGTTGAGCTGGAAGGGAACTATAAAATCCTTGCTATTTTGGGTTTCGTAGTAGTTTTACACACGCACAGCCTTCCCATTAGACAAAGAACAATGCAGTGAAAATGGAGTATTCTTATTGTTAATTCTAGTCACGTGAAGACGCAAACTGGTAATGCAAATGGTCAAAACTTTATACTAACAAATCAAAGTAAAATGTACTGTAAAGTAAAATGTCTTGAAACAGAAGTTAGAGAAAACACTCTAGAAGACACAATATAAGTGGGACCCTATTAGAAATGACAATAAAGTTACAGTAAAAGAAACTTTATACCCAAAGTCTCTAATGTAATATAGACACACAGCCACTCTGCTCTACAACATTTACAAGGATATCGATACATTATTAATGTTGTATGCAGTGTAGCTATAGCGCGTTGGTCCCAGGATACTAGAGACACAATGTGGGTAGAGTAATAACAGTTTTGTGCAATTAGAAAGCTGGCAACCCTGTATTTAGTGCACAGGATGAGTACACCTCATGTTATGATAGGCATGTGTAGGATCCATGGACCTTGAAAGGTGTGTTGTGATGGGTGTTGATCATTGTAAAACCTGCAGACACATCCACTGCATCTGCTGTTCTGGCAGAGTCTGGTGCTGCTTTGAGTTGATGTGTCCTCAGCTGGTGGGAGCTTTGTTTTGATGAGCTTGGAGAGGTTGGGGAAATTGTATGAAGGTCTGAAATGGGGATTCAGGAAAGACTTCCTTCAGGATGGAATATGATAAAAGACAAAAACACCCTATCACCTCTGGGTGAACATGTTACACAAAGCAATCACTCTATCAGTCTTCATTCTCAAAGGAAATCTGCACAGTTCCAAAAAATCAGCCTGGGAGTTTAGTTTAAGGCTCCTTAGCTCCCAAATAATTTCAGTAGGAGTAGAGCAAACAACCTCCTTAAGTGCCTTTGCAAAAAAGAAAAAATTCCATTTTCTGCCTTCATTTTCCCTTCTCCTTTTCAGCGGTGAAAAGAAAAGGAAAAGGAAAAGACAGAATGACAAGTAGAGATATGACAAAATAAAAAATGATACACATTTGTGAAAATTTTAAAATAAAAAAATCTTTCAAAACATGCAAAACAAAAGTGATTTTGGAGATTGACACAAAAACATTAACATTTTTTAGTAGCTCTCTCCATGACCCTCCAATACACTTTTGCTTCCCATCTGCCTCCCAGCAACCATACAGTGACAACAAGAAAGAGTCTCCCTGGAACTATAAATTTCTGCATGCTATAGCTCAGTGGGTTTTCTTTTTAATCTGTCATTTTCCAGATGTGAGTTTTGTTAAAAGCTGTCCTCTCCCTGAATTTGTCACCAAATTTAATAATGTTTAATTGCCATGTACTTATTAATAAAAAAGAGATTTAGGACCAGTTTATGATCTGGGATATGCTCAATATCACCAGGATATTTTTTTGTTGTGAGTAGTTAATTATATTTTTATGAATAGTTGCTTCAATCTGTGGGAAGTTGGAAGATTCAGACAAATATGATAGAGCCTTGGAAGGAGACAATTTGCTTTTATTACTTGTTTCAAATGTGTGGTTAGGCTGGTCAAGTACACGGTTTTACACAGAGTCCACCTCATCCCACCTAGCTAGTCCTACTGTCCTTAGCTGTCCATCCAGTGACTTACACCGGAATAGATTCTCCTTTGAGTCTGCCTTTTCTGCTCTGCCGTAGGAATCATATTCTCAACGGGTACCCAAGCTTCTTTTGTTTAACCACTTTGACCTTTGTAATGTACATGTGAGAGAGATAGCAACATTGTAGCTATTAAGGAACAGATGGGGTAAAAGCCCCAGACAAATTAGCTAGATAATGTCCAGCAACAATATTGTGCCTCTGGATAGGAGAGCAGAGTAACTTTGCTCTTATTTATTCTTATTTTACCTTATATTTTCTCTACCCCTTTTACCTCACTCCCCACACTGTTCCCTTAAATCTTTCCCTCTCTACAACCGTTCCCCACTCTAGGTCCCACATATTGCTAGACGAGAGAAGCCACATGCTAACTCAGGTGTAAATTTACACAAGGGAGAAGAACAAAGCATCTATCTCACTGAAATTGGTTGGAAGCCCCAATGATATAATAAAAAATATCATATCTGATGACATGAGATTTGCAATCAGGTTTTCCCCTATTAGCTTTAAAATGGCTCCTACTCCACATTTGAAAAACAGGATGAGGTTTGTGTAATTTGAACTCTGCAACACAAAAAACAGAATTCAAGCATTTTAATTTTTACAAACTGACTGTAAATTTCTGCACCTCAAAATCTTAAGCATAGATTTCACCCCTCTACAAACATTACAGCTAATTGAAAAAGACAGTGATGATGTTCCTAAAAAAAAAAAAAAAAAAAAAAAAAAAAGGAGAAAGAATCAAGAAAACATCCCAAGGATTTATAAAAACAATAGTGTGACAGATGGTTTGGAAACAACCCAAACTGAGTAGGCTAGGCTCCTTCAGATAAAAATCCACATTCCTTGGTAGCTTCAGGAAAAAGACAACACAAAGCTGGGCCCAGATGATAACAGATTTTAACTCCTAGAGTTGCAACATAGAAATAGGAATAGATGTGGTCCCCAAATGTTCTCATTTTTTTCAAGACAGCCTACTGGGTACTCCCACCAAAACAGACACTCCCAGATCTCCCCTCAAGCCAGTTCAAAGCAACCACCTGTATTACAATCATATCAGAAAACAAAACAAGGAAATTCATAAAGTGAGACTGCTTGTTCATTAAGCTTGGTCAGCTGGGTAGCAAAAATAAAAAACTATTAAACTGTCCCTTCAAATTAAAGTAAACATGTTTTCAAGTGCAGTTAATGGATGAGAAATAGTGCGACTTGAAAACATGTTTGACAGAGACAATATGGATCTCCCTTCTGTTCAGCTCACTGTATAAGTTTCTAAGAGTGAGTATTCTGCAATATGAAGTAATTGCTAAAAGTACTCTATAGAAGTCCTATTACTATTTTATAGGTTATTAAATAGTAAATCAACATGGTTTCCTTCAAGAAGTATTTAAAAAGAGAGCTCTCAGAAGTTACTGGGAACGTTTGCAGGCAGGAGATTAAATGACAAACCGAAGGGTTGGTGCTCTAGTTTTGCAGTCTGGGCTTCCATCAAGTTAAAATTTAAAGTGACTTGGACTGCTTGTGTGTGAATGTTGTGTCTTTTGTACTTCTGGACCATAGGCAGCAGTGACTACAAAACAGTTTATTAATAGTTTAAAATGTTTGGCTGAACTCATCACCAGAAGCGCTTACCAATTTCAGTTTTAACACACGGTAAGAAAGGGCAGGTGGAAGTGAATGTAAACGGCATTTTAAGAGAGAAATTACATTGTTCCCACACTGAAAGATTGGGGCCCTATTTAGGAATAATTCCCCATTCACATAAATGAGTACAGCTTGCAGGATCATGATCCTTAGACTCCAATGTAGTAGCCTCAAACATAGACCAGGCAAATGTAAGACCATATGAATTTAGTCCTAACCACAGCTACACCAAAATCAAGTGAACGTTCAAAAGTGATACTGAATGTAACTAATCCTTACTGAGGAGCATGAGATCACATAGACCGCAATTCCCAAACTTCTGGAAGCTGGTCCTCCCCTCCATTCAAGAAAATGAAACCAATTTTGTCCTCCTTCAACTCCCATGTTAGCCAGGCAACATCTATCAGCTTGGAATGCTGCTCTTTTGCTGGCCAATCCTTTGCACCCCCATATGTTGGGAAAACGTAACATTCCCTTCCTCCAACCCAACCCAGCTTGACTGCTAGAGCAGCTTCTGCTAAGAAAAAAATCTTCATGAGGAAAATTTTAGCTTCCATGGAAATAAGCAGCCGAATCCTAGAAAAAGGCCAGCTTAACATTAGACAGGAGATATGTATGTGGTGGTGTTGTAGCCAAAATATTATAGAAACAAGGTGGGTGAGGTGATAGCTTTTATTGGACCAATTTCTATTATGAGAGAGGCAAGCTTTTGAGCTTACACCTGAAGAAGAGTTCTGGACAGCTTAAAAGCTTGTCTCTTTCACCAAACAGAAGTTTGTTCAGTAAAAGATATTACCTCACCCACCGTGTCTCTCTAATTAGATAGAAGAGTAAGATGCACATTTCATGAATTGAGGATTCTTCCTCGTTCTGCTAACTCATGCAGTGCCCCACAGATATTAAGGTTTGGCTTTTTAAAAGTCTGTTTTTTTATTGCAAAGATACAGCAAGAGTAATATAAACTATATGCTGTGTCCTAGTTAACTCAATCTTACAGAGCGCTGTCTCCACCCAAACAACAGCAGCAGAAATGGTGTGATCTCACTATTCACTTCTATGAGATGTGGAGTTTACAGCATACTTAGAAAAATTAAATGCTAATATGATGCATAGGGAAATAAAGAAATTACTTCAGACTATGATCCCAAGTAGTCCTTAGCACATGGTTATTCCCATTGATTTTTAAGGGACTATTCGAACACGGAAGTATCTTTCTGCCTGTGATTCCATGTTTTGTATAATATTGCACAAAATATTGGTTTTTATCTCACCGAGAAAAGAACACAGACAATATATACATCATAAAAAACTGGTGATGAATAACAGAAGTATTAAAATGATATAGTTTGCAAATACAAGAACAAATAATCCACTGGAACACCTAAAGAAAACCTCAACAAAGTAATGGAAAACATCTATAAATTCACTTTATATTAATACTTACAACTCCTCACATAGTAATACATTGGAAACGTTCATTTAAAAAAGGAATATCAAGCTAGTTTTAGGTGTTTTAATGCACAACAGACTTCACCAGACTAGGGGAAAATAAATTTACCTTATATTAATGAAATTTGTCAGTGTAAAGTGCTTTCAAGAAGTCTGCCAATAATTATACATTAATGCTTAATTTTCTTTTTGGGGGGTTAATCTGCTTAGCACAATACTCCCAGAGTTGTCTCAAGAAGTACTGCTTCCTAATGATAATCCTGCTGGAATGTGCCACATAGCTTCAGGATTGTCAATAATTCCAATACAGGAATTGCCTCCTAAAAATGTGTATGTCTATTATTAAAAGTTTCTAACATTAACTAACTAAGAAACTTAGAAATGAATTAAATTTCTAACATTAATATTAACTGACGGACAGCAGGACTAGAAAAGTCTGTATTGAGTTTTTTAGAGGTACATCAAACAGTTAACTGAGGACACCTACTAATTAATGCTCTTATAATTTACAGGGTTCGTTTTTTTAACTGTCCGAGAAACTAGTAGAGAAAGCTTATTATTTTGCAAAACTAAACCCAACATGGCCACGTGATTATAAATATGGTACATATAGACATTCCTACTGTGACAACCAAACAAGGAGACTCAAAGGCCAGAGTCTCGCTACTGCAAAAAAGTCACATATCAGCCTGTAATGTTACACAAGCCGAGGCAGAAGTTAGTGGGAAAGTTAAGGGAGTGAATCTGAGCTTCATATATATTTGAATGAACACATTTAGGAGGTATTGCCAATATAAAGTATGGCACAAGCCTGCAATCCTTACTCATGCACATAAGCCTTACTTATGCAATCCATTCCATTGAAATCTAAGGATTGTTACCAAAACAACAAAAGGTTATGCTTTTCAGAGGTCTAATGTCTAATTCATGCTGATGCACTTAAGCATGTTGTAAATAATACTTAATATAAAAATCACTGAGTTAATGAGCTCCTTTTGTGCCTTTATAATTTACTGAATAACTTGGCTGAAATGCCTGAGAATTAAGAATATATGCACATCTGTAAGTGAAAGTCACCAGTAGCATTAGAAGACTAGCATAAGGCTCTCTGCAGCACTGAAGTCTTGCATTAGGGTCACACAGATAGGGTCCAGGAACTGAATGGCCACCTTGCAATACCCAGTGCACTATAGAAAGGGGTTTATGCTGATTCACCCTAGGCTAGTGCAGCAAGCAGTAGCGGGGCAGGAGATGGGACAAGTAAACTCATTTATGCAGACTCGGTGACCTCCAATATCACAGGATAAAAGAGCACAGATTCTGGATGCCAATTCAGCTCCAAAAACTAGAATAGTCATCATTAGGTAGTTTGGGTTTCAGCCCCAAATCCTGGCACTGGTTTGGGAAGTGGGTTTCACATTTCCAGCCCTTCCATTCTTCTTCAAAAATATAGTGGATTTCACCTGTGCTACACAGGAATTTATGTCCCAAAGAGAGTTTAAAAAGGCACACATGTAAATATTATTACTGTCAATGTCCAAAGCCCAGCTTTGAAACATATTACATGCCAAAAGCCAATCTAAGATTAAGGCAATTTATGTTTGCAAAGGCTCTGTTCGGCTGGTTAACTACTTTAAGATGATTCCATTGATTTGTTTAAAAAACTGCACAGAACTACTTTGCTCCCAAGCAGAGATCTTGAAAATTAAGTTTCACCTGAAAGCAAACATTTTAAAATGTCAAATAGGAATAACGACTAAGAAAAAAAACAAAACACAGATGTCAAAACATAAATACAAAAGTTAATTACAGGATTAATATACTACTGAAATACTTCTGTTTTAGTGATCTAACTTAATGTGCATCTATTTTACATTCTAGTTGACTCTATATTACACATGTATGTGTATGTATGTAAGCTAGTGACTCTGAATCAATCACTGGAGGCATGGATAAGATTAACTACTGAGTTCTCACTCCCATCTCTAGTTTCTTATAGTATGTGGCAAGTGGGATTCTCAACTGCTAGTTTTTTGACTAATAGAACAACTTTAGCTGATCTATTTATATATTCTATGTATTAGTTTTATAAAGATTTTATAACCTTAAGAATAGTTCAAGAGCTCCCAATGTAATACTCCCCATGACCTCGTCACTTTAAGGTAGAAACATCAATCATAATGAACTCTATGGTTATTGATGTGGACGTAAGGCCTTCCTATAGAATTTTCACTACAATTCAAACATTTATTAACTGAACCATACTATCACAGTGTCAGTGGTAATGATAAAGGTTGCTCAGAATACTGAGATTGAAAGAACATCTCTAGTCCCACCAGTTAATAAAAGAGTGAAATGTCGCAGTTTCTAAGTCGGGAATGATTCCTGATTCCATCTTCAAAAATTATAAATAATCCCATCTCTTCTGTTATTCACTTTTAAAAATATATCTGGGCCACTTTAGATAATTATTTTCAATTTTTCTCTGAATCTGTGTGAATTACTACCCAATATGTGACAGTCCCCCCGCCTCCCTTGTTTTATTACTACAGAAAAGCTGTTTCCAGCTGAATCGTAATCATTCCTCATTTCTTAGTAATATTTTGCCTGTAATAATGTTTTTAGAATATGATGTGCTGAAAAAATATTTCCTGAAAAGCTAATAAATGACTTTCTACTCAGCAAATGTTGTGTTGAATAATCCTTATCTTTTTACATAAGTAACAACCAAGCTAGGATAAGGGCTCTTCAGCATCAGATGATTGTTTCTTACCCCATCATTCAGCCAACAAATGCTAACAGTGGAACTGGTCATGGTAGAGGGCTTGATCCTTCAAGGTGCTGAGCACCCTCAACTTCTAGGAGTCTGAGCACTGAACACCAGGCAAAATTGTGTCCTATAGAGTAGGAGTTTGCTATGCTTCTGCCACCTTGAGTAAGGAATTGCTCTGGGTATATTAGTCACTGATCTATTATTTCATAATCTAAGGATGGGTTATATGGAAAAACATTTTCCTAAAAAAATCAGTTTCCATTATCTTAAGAGTTCATAGACAAAACCACCTGCACACCATAACCTCATGTTTACCACAAGGGAGTCTAACTGTAACACAAGCTCTCACTGAATTGCTGTAACTAAGTAAAAATCAAAGGGTGATTCCTTACAAAACTGATGTCACCCACGTTAAGCTATTAATGGGGCAGGGGTTAAATCTAATCTGAAGATTTGTACACTTATCAAAAACCTCTAAATCCTCTACGTCCACTATCCTCATCAAATCCATTCAACTGCATTACATGTGATCTTTCCCAGTGTGGCACTTGTTTCTAGGGTCTGCCAATAACATTATACCTTTCCTGTAAAACAGGACAAAATATTTTATTGTCATAATTAGGTTAAATAAGCCATCTCTCTTTGGGTCATCAACTGTACATAATGTTCCTAGGTTGATCAGAATCCAGCTTAGTGGTAACTAAACTGTCAGTAAGAACATTCTTTATGTAAACAAACAAATTACAGACACGATCCCCAAAAAATCTTTTCAGGACGTTGGGTGGTACTTCAGTAGGTAGCTGCATAATAATTTTGCTTTTAAAGATCAGAATACAGTCTGTTATTAGAGGCATCCTCTTTTGGGCTGCTTGCAGTGCACATGTTCTGAAGTAAAGATGCACGATGTTGTTGCACTGGTGCTACAAAAACTTTAAATAATGTTAAAAAAAATCCTACCTTATCTGCCATGATCATGGAGGAGCCGCCATGAATTCCCAGAATTGGAATAAAAGTCTGAGATGAAATAAAATCCAAAATCTGAGCTATCGCCTCCTGATCAGTATCGTCTCCAAAAATTACCCCATGGATCTTGGTGCCTGACATCAAGTCGCAAACATGCGTTATAATGCTTTTAGGGTCAGTCTGGTTCACCAAAAGGGTCACTACATTGACATCAATGGCCAGGTCTGCTGACATTTCCCTGCTCCAGAGAGCTCGGATGTCTCGCTCTGTGATATACTTGGTCCTCCCCAGAATCACTGCAATGTTGAGTATGGGATAACTTTTCTCTGCTCCATGAACAAGATCCAATTGCGCCAGAAGAGCTTGGAGTACCAGGAGAGCACAGCCAATTTTCCCCATCTTTGCCAGCTTTATCCCCTGTAGAAGTGATCACAGTGCATGAGAAAAAAGAGCAAAATACGCTATGTAGTCCCCCATCAGGCTTCTGATGCAAAATAACTGCATAGAATGCATCCTTATCAGCTTCCTCCAATGGCTCTTCACCTTAGCCTTATTCTGACATCATTTTAACTATCCCATGAAATTAGTTCCCCAGTGACAGTGTTATGAATTGTCTACAGCAAACTAGAAAAAATGCAGTGCAAGTTCTGGGGAAAGGCAGCATTTAATGTTCCTGATCTAGTTAAAATTAAATGAGTGAACCAATTAGCATGGGGATTTTCTTTTTAAACCAGGAACGTGTATTTTGAAATCTGGTGACAGCCTAAAAGGGAGATGCACTTTCCTCATAAAAGTAGCCCAGAAAGGCACTAGAACCCCACACCCCTGCACCCCACCCACCTTGCAGGACCCCAGAAATGTGATTTTATTTTTAAATCTCTCAGATGGCAGCTGCTCATGCATAACTACTGCATGTCTGGAACAGATTCAGACACACATTATTCTAACCTATTTCTCTCTCTCCTTCCTCTACTCTACAGTCACTTTAGCATCTCTGAACCGGGGATCCCAGAGACCAAGTTGTCATCGGTGTTGGGGGTAGCGTGGTCAATACATCAGCATCAGTGCATTGGTTTGCTCTGGCCCCCCAGTGGTTCTTTACGGGGGTGGAGAGGGAGATGAGCCATGGACAGGGAGGGTGATCCGAGACAGCCAAGCACAATGTCTCCTTTTGCCCCCATGTCCCGAGGGATTTCCCGCCCCCTGGAGGGGAGTCCCTCTGCTGTCCACAACGCCAGGCTTGCTGGGAAGCGCCCTGCAGAACATACTAGCAAGGCGGGCCAAACAGGGGGCTGCCTTTTCCTGGCCTCCCTTCTCACCCCGCTACCCATCACGTCCCCGTGGCCAGTCACTATCTAGCCCCGTCCCCTTCAGCTCCTGCCGAACAACGAGCCCGGGAGATTCTGTCGCTTTCCCGCCGCGTGGTGGGGGTGGGGACTTGCAGCTCCGCGGCCCTGGCCGGGGCTCTGGTGACTGCAGCAGCAGCGGCAGCGGAGAAAGGTTTATAAATAAATTAACCCAAACCCCTGCAGAAGTGAAGCGGCTTCCGCTTCTCACAGACTCGGGAAAGAAGCTGCTCCTCCGCCCCTCCCCCCCTTGGAATCATGGTTTCCTTAATAAGCGAGACTGCACTGGAAAGCATTAATTGCACCAATTACATCTGTAGGCACACGCACCCTCCCCCCCACGCGCACACACACACTCAAATGGGATGTGAAATCCTGCAAAGTACCGCCTCGTGCGTACGACAGAATCCCCCCTTTGCCGCTCCAAGCGCGGGGGGGGCAGCGCCGCTTGCTGGCCGCACGGCGCACTGCCGGGCCCCAAACTTTGCCACCTACCGAGGAGGACGCCGGAAAACGTAGCTGCTACTATTTGGCAGGCGGCGAAGTTTGGCATGTCTTTGTAACCCTCAACACCGAGCGGCCGGGGCTGCTTCCATCCCTCGGCCCGAACGCAGGAGGCTCGCTGCAGCTTGCTTTCCGCATCGCACCCAAGGGAGGCGGCTACCCAAGCAGGAAGAGACGCGAAAGGGGGCTGAAGGGGAAGAGTTAAGGGGGAGGAGGGGAGAGGAAGAGGAGACAGATGAACATTAGTCAGACCGCAGGTGCGATTGAAAAACGTCTCCCCGACTCTGATGTGCACGTGAAACAAGCCCAATGAAAAAAGCGACAGGCTGAGAAAGTTCTTGCCCCCCCCCCCCCGTGTAAAAATAGATGCGAGCAGATCTCCCCCAACAGAAGTGACACGGCAGCCAGCCTTCCCTTGGAGTCCTTCCCCTTCCCACCCAGGCAGGTTGGGAAAATATTCTGGGCTAGTAACCCTATTGCCTCTAGCGGCAGGGTCTGGCTCTGAGCTCCCAGGGGATGAGCCACCCAGCAGGGAGGAATAGCTGGATGCTGAACTAATTCACAAGATCGAGGACGGGAGTTTTCCTGACAGGTTCAAAACAAGCATAACGGGGGCGGAGGGAACAGCTGAATCAATATGGGCAGGGGTTCTTTTTTTATCTTGGGAAGGAGCAGACTGCTCCTCAGATCATCAACAACCACCGGCGAGATACAGAACAGCGAATTCCCCCCCGGGAAAAGCCCCCTTGGCTTTGAGTTGGCATTCAATATTTCTAGGGGAAAAAATAAAGATACTTCTGAAAGGATCCGTTGCTAAATTTAGGGGGGTGGCACGTCTGGCAAATAAAAAAGCAGCATTTCCGATGGGCTTCCTGAGTGTAGACTGCCAAGTAAAACCGAGGCTTGAAAGCCGGAGAGAGACTGCAACATTTTACATGTGTGTCATTCCCTAGCTCAGAGCCCATTTGCAACTACTACCCATGGACCGGCGCTAGCCAGAAAGGGGAATACTTACTGCATTCTCCCGCCACATACTTCCAAGCGTGAGATCCTCAAAGTCATTTCAGTAGATTCCCTTGCAAACAACGAAGTGGAAAATGGGTCTTTTAATCCCTGGATTTCATCCTACAACTTGTTCCCACTGCAGTAAATAGATACCCAGCTGCTCTGTGTCGCTTAAAATCCCCCGTGATCAAGTTTTAGCAAAGCCACTCGCAACTGAGAATTGCTTTTTACCCTTGGCAAAAAAACGTTCAGCATCATCTCTTTAAACAGAAAACCCAGGCAATTGTGTGTGTTGCTGCAGCAATTCTAGTGGACGGCAGCCTCAGAATTCCTCCCAGCTTCTTGGAAACTGAGCAGATTGTCAGCATTACATCCTTTAAGAGTGGCAGAGAATTACAGTGCATTCTCCAGAGCAGTTCCTCTCTCTCTCCCCCTCTCCGCCTTCCGGCAGAGTGTGTTGCACTGTCCTGCACATGAGGGAAGGCAGGGAGCTGCAGTCAGGTTCAGAGCTGCATGCACTGATTCTGTAGTAACACAGGCTGCAAGCAGCAAAGCTTTCCAGCAATCGGAGCCAGGGGCCTTTCTCTGCATCCCCCTCCAGTCAAAAACTATAGGGGCCAGAGAGGGTGTTTGGAAGAAGCAATGACACCCACCAATACCTGAATATGCTAAATAAAATCCAGATAAATATTTACCATTTACAAATGATCTAAGTGGTTTCTTTCACTATAACAGTTACCCTCTGCCTCCCTTCACCCACTCCCCTCCCTGCCCCCAACCACCAGACTGGGTTCAAATCAGGGCAGCCCTCCTGCCAGGGAGGTAAAAACAGCACTGCCATGGACAAGGGCAGCCCTGAGAACTCCCATAACATCCACAGCAGCAGGAGATGGCAGCCCAGTTGGGAATCTCTGCCCTGCTCCATCATCCCTCCAGTCCTGACCCACACTGGGGGTCATTCAGAGACACTGGAGCACAGGGGAATTAGAAGGAGCAGCTCCCAGCATTAAGCCTGCACTAAAAGCAGGAGTCACTCCCAGAGAAGATGGAGCACTATCACGCAGGGGAAGGGCAATTTTGTGGGACCCCTTCTCCTCCTGTCCTCCAAACCAATATAGGGGCACCCCACTCCCCACCCACACATCTTCATCCCTCTGGACACTCTTGATGTCAGACTAACTTTTAGTTCAGACTCTAGATATTTTCCCTCGGTTGACTGGCTGCGTGTCTGTCCTCTTTCCTGCCCCTATAACTCCAGTCCAGCCCTGAATTCCAGAGACCTCAACATCCTTCCCTCCCCTTAGCTCCTGCTTTGTGTGTGTGCCCTTCTCCAGTCCCTTGCTCTTATTCTCTTCACCACCACACCTCACTTTCTCCCTCATCCCACTCCAACTGCCATGATGCAGTTTTTAAAAGTGGGACTAAAATGCCGTTTACCCACTCTTATGTTGCAAGCCTTTACCCCAACCTTCTCTTGTCCATGTAGACCCATGGTTCTCAACCTATTTATCACTGTAGGCTGCATATGCAGCTCTCTATGTGTTATGTGGGACACATCCACACAATATATACACTGCCTGTATGGTCCTGAGGATGTCACATGGGCTGCAGCTGTGGGCTGATTGGGCCACAGGTTGAGAACCACTTATGCAGACTGTTAACCCTTCACAGTAGGGACTGTCTATGCATTTGTACATGACGTTGCACAGCATGGCACTGATTTCAGATGGGGAGTCTGGGCTCTACTGCAATACAAACCAACCAGACATTGAGTTGCCTGTCCAAATATCAGTACCTAGACTCATAACTGTTTTATTGCCCTTAACAACTCCATGATAAAATCCTCCAGTAGTCATATACCTTTTCTTGAGGTCTTTGGGCCTTAAAATACTGAGAAGACTTCAAAATACACATTGCTTTAGTCCTGGGAACAACGAACCATGGCCACTCAGAGCTGCGGAGGGGCCGTATCTGCGGACGGTCAACATAAACAAAATGTCTCATGGCCCAATTGCAGATTACCCTGGTGGGCTGCATGCCGAAGGTTGCTGACCCCTGCTTTAATCCTTTTTGAAAAGCAATGGAATATAACCCTATAATTTGTTAACAAATATTTGATTATTTAAGCATTAGTACATTTCTTGATGCAGTTATCTTCTATAAAGATAATACGGATGCCTGGTAATGTTACTATAGTTATGGTTGTGTCATTGCAGTTGTAAATCCTTTTCCAAGGGGTTATCACTGAGCCAAGCAAGTCTCCTGTGGATGAAACCAGGAATATAAGATCTTAAGACACTGGATAAATCAAAAAAAAAAAAAAATAAAAAAAAGCTGGGTCTAACAAGGCCATGTAACAAGTTTACTGTTTAAATATCAAAGCCAGCTTAGATATATCTGGCAAATATTTAGTGCATAATATTCTCTAATTGCTTTTGATAGCAAAAAAGCTGACTTGTGAAACAGCTACGGTCTAAGGTCTTTGTGAAATATCAATATTGTATCTACATTTTGATAGGTTTACAGCTATACATGTTGTCTGCATTGATATTTTAAAGAAATAAGTTTGAAAAAAAATACCCAGACATATAGAGCCTAATTCTGAAAGCACTTACATAGACTTTTCTCACAGGAGTAGCCACATTCTTTTCAGTTAGACTCCATGTGAGTCAGTTAGACTCAATTGAGTAAAAGCTGCAGAATCATATTTCTATGCATTTACATGGGGTTTTTTTCTTTTTAAAATTAAGAAAATTAGGTTCAAACATATCATCAGGCCAGTTTTACCCAGCAGAGGCAGGAAAAGCACAACTAACACAAAAACTTCTTTATCTTACCATAGAGTGCCTAGCTGTTGCAACATATGCACAAAAAATGAACTGCCATTCCAATAATCCCTCTATTGAACACTAAATTCCATTGATTTAGTAGACTAAAGTAGGAATTTATCGAAATCTTGATCTGTTACTATTTAAAAAGAGAGGGAAGAGGATACATTGACAAATAAGCTTGTTAAAGGGATCTCTACATACATAGCAAGCAGCCTGTCTAAAAAGATTGCTAAATAACTTCAAGAAGAGTGAAATTACACTTCTGAGAAGAACATGAGAATTCAAGGGATTTTTCCCAGAAGCCCACAATTATAGACTTCTAAACAGATTTAGATTTTCCACCACTAGGGAATGTTTTATATTAATATTAATCTTTCAGAACCAATTTGAAAACATTACTCAGTTTTTCCTCTAGAACATTATTTGGTTTTGGAGAGCATTTGTTAACAGGAGCAAATGACACCAACATCCAAGTTCAAGAAATTGAGTTCAAGAAATATTGAAAAAACTGGACTGAGAGGAGTGTGGACTACTGGTTAACAGTAAGGAGACAAGCATCCTATTTCAAACTGTTACCGACTTGCAGAATGACCATAGACAGTTTACTTTCTCTCAGTTTACTTCACTTTTCTCTTCTGTAAACATATACCTACCTCACAAATGATGTACAGGTTAATTATGAAGGGTCAAATTCTGTTTTCACACCAAGGCAGAAAAGTCTCACAGATGTCCCAGGAAAGAACAATTTTAGCATCAAGTATAATTATGACCTCTTTAAAGAAAAGAGTTCTTTCACAATGATACCCAAGTTGCCTGAAACATTTCCCCCTAGACATTAGGTATACAATATTGCCATGCCATATTGGGAGGAGTCAGCCACTACTGTAACAATTTAACCATAATTCAAGAAATCTCTCAAATGAATTGCAAAAGACGAATAACTCAATTCTCACTACACTCAGAAGCAGCAGTATTATGTTAAGACTTTGTCAGCTTTGTAGAATTGAAATCTGTAAAGAGATATTGCAAACAACTGGCTAGATTAAGGATCGGTGGGCACTCTTACAGATCTTTCCAGGTTTTAAAATATTATTGGTTCCTGCTGTATTCCCTGTTCCCAAAAAGGGAGAATGCTGCTGAGACTAGTAACACCTCTAAAAAACAGAACTAACTTTTTAACTGCACCCATTGTAGAAGTATATTTTGTTTAGCACTCTGAAGTGCTAAGCATCCTCCCCTCTCACTGAAGTCAATGGGAACTGAGTCCTCAACACCACAGAATCAGACTCTATGTAAAACACACATCGCCGGCCAATCAGCCTATTGGTTTAAAACAATGCTTCAGGTAAACACAGAACCCTGAACTTGGGTATTTTATTCCTTGTGAGGCAGAAAATGATGCACACGTGTGCTGAGTGAACTGTAAGCAAGGAAGAGAAGGGGGAAAACTTGTTTTCAAACTTATTAAAACATTTGGTCACAGATGGTCCCCTTATTGAAAACTGGCTCAGCTATTCATTTGGCAATGTCCTTTCTTGCACAATTTACCAAGCCGTGCATGAAATGATGGCCTTGAGCAACTCCCAGCTCTGCAAAGGACGTGAGCTGGCTGCTGCCTGACACAGGAAGCGACAACCCTGAGCCCAGCAGCTGCTGCAGTGCACCCCGCCTCCCCACACACACACCCCAACCAGGGAACCCCCAGGGATTGTGTTGAACCAGGCTTCTCTGAGCTTCTCTCGCCCTTGTTATTGGGCGGGGGTTATCCGAGGTTTACAGTGGCTGTCTCTCCCCCGCTTTGTAATCATTTCCGCCGTCAAATTAATCTCTAGCTTTATTCCAGGCGGCTTTATTTAACACCCGAGGGAAAAATCTGTTTCCCTGGGAAATCACTAAATTAGTCATATCTGGCCTTAGGTCAAGCCAGAATTCCATTATGAACTTTTTACTTTTTAATTAAAGCTACTTAATTTACAAAGGAGTATGAACTGCAACAGCATGATAAAGATTGCATCAGCAGCCATCCGATTATACACCCTCTTATATTCACAAGCATCTCTTTCCTCAGAGTCCCATCCTCAGTTGAAATCAGCTTCCATATTTGGGAAAAGAGCTCTTTTATTTTGGAACCATGAAAGACAAATGTGTTTAGATATTTCAGTTATAGGAAGAAGTGGCACAAATGTTCCCAAATCTCATGGCTTTGTTCGGCCTCAACACAGATTTTTCTTCAATATACAGAATCCAAATGGGGGTGATATTAACTTAAGATATTTACTTGTTAATTTAAGACCTAACACACTCTCCGTTACATTGATTTTAGGTTTGGGTTTGGCAATCATAGAAGATTAGATTGGAAGGGACCTCAGGGGGTAATCTAATCCAAACCCCTGCTCAAAACAGGACCAGTCCCAACTAAATCATCCTAACCAGGGCTTTGTCAAGCTGGGCCTTAAAAATCTCTAAGGATGGAGATTCCACCACCTCCATAGGTAAGCCATTCCAGTTCTTCACCACTTTCAAAGTGAAATAGTGTTCCCTAATATCCAACCTAAACCTCCCCCATGGCAACTTGAGACCATTGCTTCTTGTTCTGTCATTTGCCACCACTGAGAACATCCTCTTTGGAACCCTCCTTCAGGTAGTTAAAGGTTACTATCAAATCCCCCCTCACTCTTCTGCAGACTAAACAAGCCCAATTCCCTCAGTCTCTTCTCATAAGTCATGTGTCCAAGCCCCCTGATCATTTTTGCTGCCCTTTGCTGGACTCCCTCCAGAAGGGATGTGTACAAATTGTAGTGGGGGGCCCAAAACTGGACATAATACTCCAGGTGGGGCCTGACCAGTGCCGAATAGAGGGGAATAACCATTTCCCTCGATCTGCTGGAAATGCTCCTACTAATACAGCCCAATATGCCATTAGCCTTTTTGGCAACAAGGGCACACTGCTGACATATATCCAGCTTCTCATCTGCTGTTATCTCCAGGTCCTTTTCTGCCAACTGCTGCTTAGCCAGTCGATCCCATCTGTAGCGGTGCATAGTATTCTTCTGTCCCAAGTGCAGGATTATACACTTGTCCTTGTTGAACCTCATCAGATTTATTTTGGCTGAATCCTCCAATTAGTTTAGGTCACTCTGGAACCTATCCCTACTCTCCAGTGTATCTACCTCTCCGCCCAGCTTAGTGTCAGCTGCGAACTTGCTGAGGGTGCAATCTATCCCATCATCCAGATAATTCATAAAGATGTTGAACAAAACCGGTCCCAGAACCGACCCCAGGAT
Organism: Dermatemys mawii; assembly: GCA_007922305.1. Lineage (NCBI taxonomy): Eukaryota > Metazoa > Chordata > Testudines > Dermatemydidae > Dermatemys > Dermatemys mawii. The sequence goes on along the minus strand of ML677381.1, from coordinate 20,677,332 downwards.
GCTCCACTTGATACCAGCTGCCAACTAGACATTGAGCTGTTGATTACTACCCGTTGAGCCTGACAATATAGCCAGCTTTCTATCCACCTTATATTCCATTCATCCAATCCATACTTTTTTAACTTGCTGGCAAGAATACTGTGCCAGATCATATCAAAAGCTTTGCTATAGTCAAGATATATCATGTCCAACATTTTCCCTATATCCACAGAGCCAGTTTTCTCATCATAGAAGAAAATCAGGTTGGTCAAGCATGACTTGCCCTTGGTGAATCCATTCTGACTGTTCTTGATCACCCTCCTCTTGTCCAAGTGCTTCAAAATGGTTTCCTTGAGGACCTGCTCCATGATATTTCCAGGAACTGAGGTCCGGGTGACCAGTCTGTAGTTCCCTGGGTTCTCCTTCTTCCTTTTTTCAAATACGGGCATGTGACGGGGCTAGCCGACCCCGCACTAGTGAGGAAGAGGTTAAGCCAGTAGCTCTGGCAGCGGAAGTCCCGCCCCCGCGGTATTGGGCATGCTCCAGGTGCCCTAGCAGTATAAAGGCAGGGAGCTCAGCTCATTCTGGGCTGGCAGCTGACAGAGAAGGACGTACCTGGGAGATCCCTGCAGCAGACCAACTCCAGCCTCGGGAGATGCTGGGCCCGGAGGCTTTCCCAAGCCAGCTGGAGCAACCGGAGGAGGCGACTGACTGGATGGCTGGCAGAGGAGCCCAAGACGCCTGGGAGACACCTACAGTGGAGCCAGTAGGAAGTGACCCAGGGAGGGTGGGGGAGTGGTATCTCCCACCCGGGTGACTAGCGTATTTTGGTGGGACCTCCCCGCTGAGTCAGTAGCAAATCACTGAGCCACTGTCAGGGCCATGGGTCAGGGCCCGGTGGAGGTGGGTGGGCCCTGGGCCCCCCTACCTAGGCCACCACACCCCTAGGTGGGCGACTACCCGGCTACGTAGACTTTGGGGTGCTACCCTGCTCTGCTCTGCAACCAGGGGTGGCTTCATAGACTTTGGGGTGCTACCCCACTCTGCCCTGCAACCGGGGCAGCTACATAGACTTTGGGGTGCTACCCCGCTCTGCCCTGCAACCAGGGGCAGCTGTACAGACTTTGAGGTGCTACCCCGTTTTGCCCTGCAACCAGGGGTGATTATACAGACTTGGGTTACTTAACCGTTCTGCCCTGAAGTAGGGGCAGGCCTATAGATTCTGGCCATTAGGCCGTGTTGCCCAGTATTCAGGGGCGTAAACCCCGACAGGGCACTATATTTGCCTTTTTCCAATCATCCGAGACCTCCCCCTGATTACCACAAGTTTTCAAAGATAATGGCCAATGGCTCTGCAATCACATCAGCCAATTCCCTCAGCATTCTTGGATGCATTAGATCTGGACCCAGGGACTTGTGCATGTGCAGCTTTTTTAAATAGTCCTTGTTCTTTCACCACTGAGGGCTGCTCACCTCCTCCCCATACTGTACTGCCTAGTGCAGCAGTGTGGAAGCTGACCTTGTCTATGAAGGCCAAGACAAAAAAAAAGCATTGAGTACTTCAGCTTTTTCCACGTCATCTGTCACTAGGTTGCCTCCCATATTCATTAAGAGTCCCACTCTTTCCCTGGTGTTTTTCTTGTTGCTAACATACCTGTAGAAACCCTTCTTGTTACCCTTCACATCCTTTGCAAGCTGCAATTCCAGTTGTGTTTTGGCCTTACTGATTATACCTTTGCGTGCTGGAGCAATATATTTATACTCCTCCTTAGTTATCTGACCAAGTTTCCACTTCTTGTAAGATTCCTTTTTGTGTTTAAGCACACCAAAAATTTCATTGTTAAGCCAAGATGGTCACCTGCCATATTTGCTATTCTTTCTGCACATCAGGATGGTTTGTTCCTGCGCCCTCAATAAGGCTTCTTTAAAATACAGCCCACTTTCCTGGACTCCTTTCCCCCTCATATTAGCCTCCCATGGAATCCTGCCCATCAGTTCCCTAAGAGAGTTAAAGTCTGCTTTTCTGAAGTCCAGAGTCCATATTTTGCTACTCTCCTTTCTTCCTTTTGTGAGGATCCTGGACTCAACCATCTCATGGTCACTGCTGCCTAGGTTGCCACCACTTCTACTTCCCCTGCCAATTCTTCCCTGTTTGTAAGCAGCAGGTCAAGAGGAAAACAGCCCCTGGTTGGTTCTTCCAGTTGTTGCACCAGAAAGTTATCCCTTACAATCACCAAAAACTTATTTTGTCTGTGCACTGCTGTATTGCTCTCTCAGCAGATGTCAGGGTGATTGAAGTCTCCCCATTAGAATCAGTTCTGTGTTCTGGAAACATCAGTTAATTGTTCGAAAAAAGCCTTGTCTACCTCATTTTCCCGGTCCCGTGGTCTATGGCATCCACCCACCAGGGCATCACCTCTGTTGCTCTCACTTCTAAACTTAACCCAAAGACTCTCGACAGGCTTTTCTCCAGTTTCATACTGGAGCTCTGAGCAATCATACTGCTCCCTTACATACAGTGCAATTCCTCTACCTTTTCTCCCCTATCTGTCTTTCCTGAACAGTTTATATCCATCCATGACAGTCATGACAGCTACCCCACCAAGTCTCTGTTATTCCAATCACATCCCAGTTCTTTGACTGTGCCAGGACTTCCAGTTCTCCCTGCTTGTTTCCCAAGCTTCTTGCGGTTGTGTATGTGCACTTAAGATAACTAGCCGAGTGCCCTGCTTTCTCAATATGAATCAGGAGCCTCCCATCCCACTCCTGGATGTGCCTGCCTCCATGTGTTTCCTCCCAGTACTGTTGACCTGAATGATTAACTAAACTTCACAGTCCTGCAAGTTTCTCTGTCAGGAGGAGAAATACGATGAGTGAGTCAGATGAGTGTTTGATACAATCCTGGCTTGTTTTTTGTTTTAAACCAAAGAATGTGCAAAGCCCTGTTTCCCAGAACACTGCAGGAATCAAACAGCAGGAGACAATTTCTTTGCTCACAGCCCTAAGCCCTTTTCAACCAGCATTCAGCCCACAAGTTCTCTTAACTGTTTCTCAGGGCCATGCTATCAGCGGTGCTGCAGCTGCAGCAGGAGCTGCCTTCTCTCTCAGCTTCTCTGGTCTTTCACAGATCTCTCACAGATGCAAACCAATACTCAGCAAACCCCATCCATCCAGAGGTGAAAGTAAGCCAGTGTGCCCCAGTACGGCGTACTGGCAAGAGCTGATGCACTGTACTGGGGCAACCCAGCTTCCCCAGGCGGCAATTTAAAGGGCCTGGGGCTCCACTTAGTGTGCAGACACTGTGCAGTGGCAGTGCTGTAAAAAAATCCATCCCAATGAGAGGTGTAGAGCTTTCTGTGCCAGAGCTACAGGGCTGCGGTGACAGTGTAGACACCTTGGTCGATTACAGTGCTACGATTGGCCTCCGGGAAGTGTCCCACAATGCCTCTTCTCACTTCTCTGGTCATTGGCTTGAACTTTACTGCCCTGCCCTCAGTTGATCACCTGAGAGCCCTACCCCTTAAATTCCTTTGGAATTTTGAAAGTCCCCTTCCTGTTTGCTCGGTGACAGGTGCAGTGGCCTCAGAGCATCTTTCAGGTGACCATGCCTGTTCCACACACTAAGCAATCCTCCACTTGGAGCAATGCTGAGCTGCTGGACATCATCATTGGTTCCAGTCTGTATCCATGGCATTCCACTCCTCCACCATCATAGTCCAGCACTGTTGACTCCCAGTATTCACTGCCTTCATCACCCATCCCTCTGCAGTTTAGCGCTGCTGACGTAGTTTCACTGCACTGTACTTCAAAGGAGAAGGTTGGATATGATCCCTAGACGTAAACAAATCTTTAACCCTCCTCGGACCCCACCTTCTCCTGGGACCTTCCCTTCCCTCATCCTCCTCAGTACTAATGTGTTCTTTTTTGTTTCTCTCTCCCCTCTGTCTGTTTTTTAATAAAATAATTGTTTTGGTTTGAAAGCAATCTTTAGTCTATTCATTGAAAGAAAACAGAGTCCTGCAAAGCAACAGGCAATTTTCTTAAATCTTCATAGTACACAGTCTGCACTAATCACAATCACCTCCTAGCAATACAAGCACTGCACTACTGAGTCTAGCAACAAATATTAGTGGCTTTCAGCTTCAAATTGCTGCCTCAAGGCATCTGTAGTGAGGCAGTTGCCCCCCTTTAGCAGAGAAAAGGTTAATAGCAGCCCTTGGAGTGGCTGTGCAGAACCCAGCCAATCAGAGAAGGCTTAGAAGCAGCCAGTCAGGGCCAGGCTGGGACCTATATAAAGGCTGCAAAGCAAAGGAGGCAGCAGTCTCTCCATGACAAGCAAGGGAGGAGAACTGGCTCCCTGTAGAGACTGTACCTTAGACAGAGCAGTGCTGGGCAGGCTGAGGATAGCAGAAGGAAAGCTCCAGCCTGATACCTACCAGGCTGAGGCCCCTGAAAGAAAGGCCGAGAAGGTACAAGGGTCATAGGGGAAGTGTCCCAGGGAATGCGAGCAGTAGAGGGGAGAGAAGGAAGGCAGGACATGGCTGCCGCCAGAGCCATCTGACCAAGTTTCCACTTCTTGTAAGCTTCCTTTTTGTGTTTAAGCTCACCAAATATTTCACTGTTAAGCCAAGTTGGTCACCTGTCATATTTGCTATTCTTTCTGCTCACAGCATCCATGAGTCAGTGGCAGTATGGAGTGTTTTCACAGTCCATTGTCCTTGCTGATGGGCCATCAGCCCTGTCTGGCTTTTCCACTGTTGTACCTGAACTGTTAGCAGTGGGCGTCACTGAAGTAGCATACTTGAAATACAGTCAATATTCCTAACTTCAGATACAGAAATGATACAGGTATACAAATTGGATAATTACATTCAGTAAATCATAATCTTTCCAAGGATATCTTACAAGACTCGTCTTGCATAAAGTATATCTCAGTGATGTAATTTATATCATAAGCATTTTCATAAAGAATATGGAATAACACCTTACAATGTTATCCACAAAAGAGAAGAATTTTGCCTTTCAGAAACCAACCAGTTAAATTTTCACAATGTGTGGGTGATACATATTTAGAAGGCATGGGTAAAAATCTGAAATTAAGTGTAAAAATAGCTGTGGACTACGTGGGATTTTTTGTGTAATCCTGAATGAGTCAGAAATGAGAGAACAACAGTAAGTCTGTTCTCTATTTATATTTCAACAGTTTGTTTATATGAAATATAATTGGTCATTAAACTTACGAATTTTTGTGGAATTGCTGCTTCTATACTTAAGATATTAGATTATTTTATCTCCTCAAATTTCTCAATGACCTTGGCTCAGTTTGGGCCACATCAAATACAAAGAGGCTTATATGACAATGCAGTAAGCACAGACAATTAGTACACAAATGAATATGAAAGCACTCAAACATTTTCCCATGGGTACTGCTGTACAGTTTTACACAGGGACTAAAGTTCTATGAGGATCTTAGCACAGTACAGATGCTCAAGGCAAGCCACTTATGTTTTGCTCTTCTTTTGGTGATGGGAATTTTATGGCTTCACCCAAAACAAGAACATAAGAATGGCCGTACTGGGTCAGACCAAAGGTCCATCCAGCCCAGTATCCTGTCTACCGACAGTGGCCAATGCCAGGTGCCCCAGAGTGAGTGAACCTAACAGGTAATGATCAAGTGATCTCTCTCTTGCCATCCATCACTGCCCTCTGACAAACAGAAGCTAGGGACATCATTCCTTGCCCATCCTGGCTAATAGCCATCAATGGACTTAACCTCCATGAATTTTTCCAATTCTCTTTTAAACCATGTTATATTCCTAGCCTTCACAACCTCCCCAGGCAAGGAGTTCCACAGGTTGACTGTGCTGTGTGAAGAAGAAAGAAGGAAGAAGAAGAAAGAAGAGCTCTGTGCAATTGATCAGTCAGCAGGTAATCCAGATACTACCCAAATTTGCCTTAGCCATTCATAACACCTACACTAATGATTTAGCTTACAAAAAATGGCTCTTTATAAGCACATTATAAGTAAAATAAGCTGACATACATATATCCTATCATGCCAGTCAAGATCACTGAATGCCCTGATATTTTTCTGTCTCTCTGAAGTAACTGGAATGGTCATTTCTATGTATTATAAAAACCTTTAAAGCTGTTCTCTCCTGTAATCTTTAGATTCTTTATGACCTTGTTTGATTTAAACTCATCTTTATAATAGATACGGTGTTTGTACTATCCTTTGGTAAGACCACTGCATCCCCATCTTAGAAAGAAAGATCAACTATGGGTCTCCTAAAGGAAATAATAGGTCATAAAACCAGAGCCCTAGAAGTTATCCTAGTGCACCCTTGCAAGAACGCTGGCACCAGTCAAGACACTAGCAGGTTACAGACAAATCCTGTGCCATTTTGCTCACAGCGAAGCAATGCTGGGCTTAATATCTTCACAGGTACAATGGCATGTCTGTAGTCAAAAAAAACAATGTGCTTGGATCCTTGAAGTTCACTCTGGAAAGCTGGACCTTTATCTTTGTATTTGGCTCTTAAAGAACTTAGTGTATGACAAAAGAAGGGAACGTTAATTCATATGGAACTAAATGACAGTACAGAATGAAGAGTTTAAACTCCCTATTAATCGGAGGATAATTTATATTTAAAAAAATCCTTTCTGGGAAGAACATCAAGGGACATATCTGAAAAATAAAAAACAGGAAACATTTTCCTGAAGAAAATGCCCTGGGAGAGACACTGGAGATAGGAATGACATTTGCCCTGAATTAAACTATGTAGACTAAAGTGCAAACACATTAGATTGAATTTTCCAACCTTCTAAAAATAAAGACTGTAGTCCACTGCAATCTAAAGTTAACATTTAAAAATCAAGCAATAAGTAAGCTGGACCTACAAGCTACTCACTTATCTCAAGATCAAGATTCCATGAATACACCTGTCACTGTGTCACTCTGAGTGCAGAAAGTTGGGGCCTGCAAGGATTCTACAAATTAATGCTTGCTATTCCAAACTTGTATTACATTTCCAAGATTACAGCTGCCACTACCCAAATGCAAAACAAAAACCCACCATTGGACCCAGGAAGAAACATTTGGGAATTCCTCCCTGTAGGGTACCCTCAAGCCCTTTCATCCCCCTTTCTCAGGAGCTGAGAAAAAAACAAACAAAGGAAATTAGCTGTGGCTATCAGCTAATCAAATAACATTCACAACCTCTTAGGACACCAAAAATCCAATCCTGTTCTTTAAAAAGGTAAATTTTATTAAAAACAAAAGGGGAAACAATACATTTGGAACTTAGGCTTTTGCTAGATCATAAAAGAAACTATTACAAAACTTAAGCATTTTGGGGGGTTCATCTTAAAGGTTACAAACAAAAGCATCAGGGGTTCACACAGAAGAGATCCACAAGCCAAAATAAAGAAAATAAACCTGATCGCATCTAGCTAAACATCCCTAATTTACTTACATACCTGGGGGGTTCCAAATAAGTAATTGTAGGTATGATCTGCTAAATTTTCATACCCGGTTCAAGCCTTACACAGCATTGCTGCTTCATCTCCTTCTCCGGAGAAGGACAGACAAAGAGAAAGTTTCTTTCCCAATTTTAAAAGGTTCTTCCTTCCCATTGGCTCTTTTGATCAGATGCCCATTCCTTTTCTTTTTACCTGTGGGCTTGTTAACCCTTTATAGACAAAGCAAGCAGAGAACAGACCAAGAGGGATTTTACAGCTAACTGGTTGGTTGGCTGAGTCCATCAAAAGGAGCTACTTCCACTCACCCCACTCCCTACTTCATGAATCACAACGCCTATATCATAAATGTGACACAGAATGATTTGTCTAAGTGAATTTGTACTACCAGGTGTCACACAGGGATGTATGCCAGTGACCGGAGAGAACAGTAAAAGAAACCCTTGGCATCTCCTCTAATGGAAGCACATGTAGACTAAACATGTAGTAAGGGTTTTGCCTTTGTAGATTATAATTATTAGTCTATCAATGTGAAATCAAATATTTTAATACTAAACTTAAATGCCACCATATAAAAATGCTTCTGTTGAAATGTCATATGCTTTGAACAGCCTAATTATTCAGAAACCTTGTGAATGTTGCAAAGTTCTGGCGAAATCCCAAGATTCCAGTAGGACTGCTCTAATCAAGCTGACCAGGATCCTGGTGTTTCACCTCCCTGTGAGAAAAGAAGAAACGCAGGAAATTATCCACTCCCTAACAATGGGCAGATCATTGATCTGAAATTTCAAAGAACATCAGATGATCCAGGCGGACTAAAAAGCCATTTCAAACTTTGTATTACATGACAATTATTCATCAAGAAATCAGTGCTGAAAGTCAGAGTATGGCACCTTAGTGTGTAATGTAAGCACTAAATGGTTCTTATTTTAGGCAAAGTGTAAACACAAAAGATGAAAACAGAAGCTATGCTGCAGGCATGTTTACCACTGGAAGTAGGATCAACTACACGGAGGGCAGGGTCATTTTTTATTTCCATTTTTGTGGGCAGAGCTGTTTTCCTGTAAGGGTATAAGTATTATAGACATACAATTCATTTGCTGGAAGAACACAGGGTATTTAAATAGTGCCAATTGTGCTCAGTTTGTCTGCAGAATACAGTCTGCAGAAATGCAGGCGGAGTTTAAAACTCAGGCCCATCTTATGTACTGCAGCAGCACAGATTTATTTGGTTTCAGGAAACAGCAATCTATATAGACTTAGGTATGTCAGAAAGAATTTCCTGAGGAGACAGTTCCTCACAGCCCTTATTGTGTCAGAGAGAAACTTCCCTACAGCTCTCCCATAAAATACCAAATAGATCTTAACTCACATCCCAGATATAGCAGGATTGAGGGCATGTGTGCTCCCATACCACAAGTCCAGTCAGCAAAAGGGGGATTCCACTACTTGATTAAATCTATTCTACTATTTGCAAATACACTGTCAGATGGACAGAGAAGCAAGCTGGACAGATGATTTTAAGCAACTTCATTGTATTGAAATACAATGCCTATCCCGCATGAAACCAATATCCTGAGTTCATGTTCAGCATAAGTGAGTTATTTTGGTATGCCTCTGCATGGACAATACATTACAATTATACAGTATAGAGTGACATTTAAATTGCTTACACAGAAACTGTTTGAGAAGCTATTCAAATACTGTCCATGTCAAATTACTGTGGTGGTGTGGCATGATCTCTACAAAGTCAGTATGCAGCTCTGATTAGTCAGAATGCATCTAACCAAATGAAAGGATTGATTTAGGAGTATTTACTGGTGTAATCTGGTATAAAATGCCATTGCATTGCAATTCAAGCTCTGCATTGCATCAGAGGTAGGAATAAAACAGGCAAGCAAACAAACAGTGCTAAGAATAGCAAATTTAACTCTTTGCAGGCAATCAAAACACATGACAAAAGGAAATGTAAATTAGCTAGGGCATCACTAGCATGGGATTGATCCCTATCTGCAGGCCTGTCCCCAGACTCTGAATGCTTGGGGCAGGGAAAGCATGCAGGGAAATAATGTGTGTGAAGTATCTACAAGCAAAGTACACTACATGGCTTCCCTCACATTAAGTCAGTGTTGATGTGGACTGTCAGAACCCTTTATGAATACGTACCTTCTGTTTTCTATCATTGAGGTGCCTCATGATTTTATGTTCCCTCTTGTGTCAGCTGCAAACCTGAGATTGCTCTTTTCTAATGCTACTCTTCCCTTCAATCCATAGAGAATTTTGGCACACACTATAACTAACCATTTTCTCCTAAATGTTTAACAAGTTGAGATGTATATTCCTTTCCTTTTAAAAGCTACAGCTATATCCCATCTCTCCAACCTGTCTAGTAATGTTTGAAAAATAAATGTCACTGTCAACTGAATGCTTTAATACTGTATCATTTGAGTGTTTGGCCCAAAGGAAGGGAGAAAAGCCATGAGGAGGACATATGATTTTAGCTGGAATATTCTCTCTGCACCTGACAGAGTTTATGATGGAGGGGTCAGGAGAAGGGAAGGACACAGGCATGGCAGACAAATTATACTGACATCTAACATACCTTTTCATTCAAGTAATTGGAATTCATTAATCCCCTCACTTAATGAGCCTATCTTCACAGTGAGAATTCTTTGGGAAAAGGAACCTCATTTTTTATATGCTTTGAGAGATACCTCGCAGACCCTGAAGGAGTGAAAAAAATAAAAATACTAGTACTCCTGGCTTAGTTTCTCTCATGGAAACTCATTTCTAAAACCCCATTCTGCCAGTCCCATCCCTAAGCACTTGACGTTCTGCATCACATTATGTACTTCAAAATGAGGTATACTAAGAAAAACCATAATTTACAATTGGTTTAAATAAATTTGAAGGGGGTCCAATCCACAAGAACTGAGGGGAGGGAAAGAATGTTATTACACTCACAGGGCAATCTTGTTAGAAGGATCTTTTAAGGAAGAAGTGTTTGATGCCTTACAGAAGTTAGAGGGATGGGTAAGAGATAGATTTTAGTAGGCATATGCTCCATACTTTAAGATCCATGAGAGCAGAGACTGACACCATTAAAAATGAGAGGTTTTGAACAAGTACCACAGTGGTGTGAAGACCCATGAAAGTGGTATTTCATCATACCCAAAATAAAAAAATGGTATCTTAAATAGTGACTTTGCAAAACTGAAAACTGCAAGTTATGACAATCCCTGTAAAGCCCATGGAGAAAGGGAACAGAAACCAGCATTATGCAACATTATTGAAGAGACTATACACGAACAAGTCTTTTACACTACTTTTAAATGCAGAAATTGTGGGAAATTTGACTCTAATGATAAGCAGACTTTCACTATTTATACCATACTTCACTGTGCATTAAAAAGAGGTCAGACAGCTTCTCTTTACTAAATTCATTTCTGCTCTTTAGAAGCCAGAGTAATATTTCTAGATATCACCGTTCGGTACAAATTGGAAGTGAAACACTAAGCAATTAAAGACGCAACAATGGTTACCAAAAAATGTTGTTTGAAGGGTCAGCACAGCTCCATTCTGTGGAGTAGTAGCAATTCGTTATCTTGACTCAAGGTATGCTGGTTATTTTGTTTGTTGTGGATTTTTTTTCATATACTTGGAAAGCTCCATTTATTTTGACCTAGTTTCATTATTATAAATTATTACGTTTGAATCAGCTTCTGACCTAGTTCTTCAGGAACTGGAGATTTCCAAGCTGGAATTCAGAGATGCTAACTTCTCAGTGACAGCAACTATTCTGAGACACATGTTCAGATTAACGTGATTGGAGAAGAGTCCTAGCTGGCATGCGGCTACAACCCTGATGCTTGACGTCAGTGAGAGTAGTGTCAGAACTCCAATAGGGCAGAATTGTCCCTTCACTATGGGCCTAATTTCCTAGCAATGTCTGCCAATCACTTAATTGTAGTGACCTAGACTGTAGTATTTCAGACCAAGTAGGAACAATGCAGACTAGGCTTTTTGCTGGTACAAGGATAAGAACAGCTCCTATGATAAAACAGCTTATTTTATTGTTTGCTTTTTCTGTTTTCAGAGTCATAATCATTGCGGTATAACCAATTTTGGGAGTAAATGAACTGCAGAAAAAATAATCCATAGACTGGCTTGTTCAGAACCCCAGTTCCTGGCATCCGACAAGTCAGTTTATGCATAATCAATTATGATACCCAGTAGATAGGACAGATGGGTAAGTGACCATTTAGAGTCCACTTCCATTATATGAATTCTCCCTCTATATAAATAACTGAGTAGGGACACCTGCTTCTTGGTGACACCATAGAAAGTTCTATTTTCTTTTATTTTCATCCCGTTTACAATGGATAAGGATGAAACAGAATAAAACAATAGCAGTTCGCCATTGCCAAGATGATGGGTGTTTTTCTATTGCACTCTTAGTGTAATTAGCCAACACCTGGCATACTTGAATGAAAAAATACTCTGCTCCTGAATTAAATACTCTCTAAAGGAATTCATCTTTCATTGCCTTTAGCGTGATGGTGCTGTTTGATGTATGCAGCAGATTCTCTTTCTGAGACTACCAATAAAAAAAAAATCACTACTAAGTTGCTACTTAAAGTGCTAAGTAATTTCTCTATTAATAAAGTCCTTGATTATGTTTTCAATCTTTTTTTTAAAGCAGATTGGTGCCACTGAAGGGCCCAGTGCTGAACACTTTGGATACTGAAGTCCTTTAACTACAAAAGTATTGAAGTGGAGTATCCTCGGTGGATTCTTCCTCACCTTCTCAATAGTAAGCTTTGGTGGCCCACGAAAGCTTATGCCCAAATAAATCTGTTAGTCTTTAAGATACCACGCGACTCCTTGTTGTTTTTGTGGATACAGACTAACACGGTTACTCCTCTGATACATTGCAACAGTAACTTGTGATGTAGACACAAAGCAATACAGTAGTGGTGGTCTCTACACAGTTTTATCTCCCACACAGTTGTATTAGACTTCAGCCTTTCATCACTATGCTTTTATGTTTTGCCTTGGTATTTATTCTCATTTACTATAAAATATATGAATTTAAAAGAAAAAAGCAGAGGCCTTTGAACAGAGAACCCCCCCAAAAATGAGACATTTTTGCTACTCTAAGTGCCAACAAGATGAAAGAAAAAAACTTTCAGCTGCTTAGTTTCACAGAGCCGTATTATCCAGAAACAGAACCCAAGAGGAAGGTAGGCAAAAACATAGTCTTGCTCTGTTGTTCAATAGGGAAAAAAACCTACATCACCTAGTAGGAGTCTTTCCCATCAGTCTCATCTCTTCCTCCTCCCAGCTACCCTCTCTTTCTTTCACATCTGTCTGGTTCTGAAATAGCCTTCCCTGCTTCCAACCCAGCAGCCAGCCCTCTTTGAATGGATCCCCTTCTGGACTCCATTCCCTCTGATATTTCCTCCATGAAGCTCAGCTGAATGCTGAAGAAACTTCTCTTCTAAAAATATTCCTCCGTCGATTTCTTTCCTCTCAAAGTTTGACCTGTATCCCATATGGCCCCAAACACCGCAAGTTCTGTACCTAGAATCCTCAGGCTGTCTTCATTCCTGCAGCTTTTGTTCCATCATATATTACTTAAGTCTTACTTTCCACTCCTTCCCTCCACTAAATCTCTCACTAAGGTCACTAACATTACTATTGACCACTCAAATGGGTCTCCACTGTTCCACTCTGCTCCATCAATTGCTCCCACCCCCATCCTCTCTAATCTTGTCACGCTCTACTTTTCTGGTTCTCCACATTTGATAACTCACAGCTAGCATTCTGTGAGTATCTCATGCTTTCTCCACTTCTACTCCCCACATAGTGGTCCTACTGGATTAAGAGAGCCAACAGCACAACAAAATAATCATCTCCCAATTTTCCTATATTCATAGCAGCTAAATCACAGTCAGTTCTTTAAGTGCTTTTTCCACTCTCCATTTGTTTTATCACACCATTAATTCCCCCTATTATCCCACCCATGCTTGGTGTTCTCTGCTCCAGTTATGCACATATCATCAACTTCCCTCAGGTAGAAGCCCACTTTTATTTTCTATTTGTAAAGCGCGCTGTACATCTCTGAAGGTTATATATAGAATTAATTGACCCAAGCAGAAAATTTTAGACTTAACAAGCTTTCTTTTCCACTCAGTCTTGTATCATAGGAAGCTGCCTTCAAACAATCCTGTCAGATACTCCAAAATGAGGTCACCTCTGACCTTGGCTTGGCCTTCAATTCAAATTACATGCAAAATTAAATATGCTATTAAAACCCCCCAAACCAAGTTTAAAACTAATCATAACACATTCCGTCAACACATTTCACATTTGCACTGGACATTCTGATCATTGGGCTTGTCTTCACTACGCACGGTAGCAATCAGTCTTTTGGTGATCGATTTATCGTGTCTCGTCAGGATGCGATAAATCGATCGCCAGCGCTGCCCCCGTCGACTCCGGAACTCCAGCTCGCCAAAAGGCATAAGCTGGAGTCGACGGGGGAGTGTGCCGCTGACCGCCGCCGCCGTGAGGACGGCAGGTAAGTCGGCTGTAGAGACGCTGACTTCAGCTATGTTATTAACGTAGCTGAAGTTGCATATCTACAGCCAATCCCCAGCCCGAGTGAAGACCAGCCATTGGCCTGATTTCCTGCTTAATTTCAGCTGAGGAACTAAAGCTGACTGCCTACAAGCCAACTTGTTGCATCTTCACCCATGACATGAAAATTCACAAACGGGCATCTCCATCTCCACTGTAAATCAAATGGTTTTACTTGTTCCCCTCACTGATTAATTACAACGTAGTAAATCTCAAAGCTGCAATCTTCAAAATGTAGTGGTACAAAGGTCTTGGTTATGGCACTTCTGTGACACAACATTGTTTCAGGTGTCCACGATCTAGACTGAAACTACTGAACTAGTAGTTAGACATACTTACTGCGTAATAAGAAGAAAGCAGCTGTGTATCAAATATACAAATGAGCTGTTTTAATTAGCACTTATTCGTCACTACTAGTTATACAAAGAATTTTCAAATAATGATTTTGAACTGTGACTGCATAATGAATATGTTTATTTGTAATGGTTTTTTAGCATTATTAAATCCATTTGGGCATGTTTTCCAGCATGCAAACACTTTCTTCTCAGGTTCAGAGTTGAGTAAGCAATGTTTTAAGATAAAAGGGAAAGATTCTGACTCCTTTGCATGTTGGCATTCACAGTAGCTGTAGTGCATGTCTCATCATGAATCAGGCTCTTGTTTAATTAACTCTGCTTTCTCAAGATACTAAGGGTCAAATAATGCTGTTGATCCATGCAGTGAATTCCCATTAATGGTGTCTGCAATATACACAGAATGAAATAGAGGAAAACGCACAGGAAAGAGAGCAAAGACAGTGAGCCCTGCAGATCCCAAAAGGAATCTGGTCTCTAGCAGAGTTATTGCTATGGGATGAGGTCACATCCTGTGGAGTGATATCAATAAATAATCCTACTCATTGCCAGAATATTAACAGTTGTGTTAAAAGCAGGAACAAATTCAAAGTATTTGGGTTAGCAAAACTGTACATTTGACCAAACACTGGAGTATTGATTACATTCACAAGGTTAAGAGAAATTCCCCCCAAGAAAGTAATAAAGTTTGCCATTTCCAAACTGTATTGGAAGCATGGCTTGTGTTTTAAAAATATCTTTATGTGGTGAAAACATACAATACCTTCTTATTCCTACCTCGCTTCATAAATTGAAAGCTGATCTAAATTCATTGGGTTTTGCTTGATGTGCCTTTCTCTAACCTATTATTTTACTTTACACACTTCACTCTGCTATTGTACACTGGAACCAAGGTATTTTCAAAGTTTAAATACCTAACTGTAGACTGACTTTTTTTCAAAAGGTTGCATCTTAAGATAATTGTAAACTGCATATTAGAACTTGAGAAGTGTCCCACACAAATGAGTCAGAATTTAAACAAGAATAAAAGCAATGGACTTTTATGTACCACAGCTGATCAGATGCTATAAGAATGTGTTCCCTATTTAGGGCACTTCTTCACCGGCAACATTAAAGCGCTGCCATGGCTTGTGTAGTTGCGGCGTAGTGCTGCGATAGAGTTCTCCCAGCACTCTAAAAAGTCCCGCCTCCATTAGGTGCATAGCTACCAGCATGTCTTGCAACGCAGGTGCACTGCCTACACTGACACATTACAGCGCTGAAACTTGCAGCACTCAGGGGTGTGTTTTTTCACACCCCTGGGTAAGAAAATTGCAGCACTGTAAAGTGCCAGTATAGACAAGCCCTAAGTATGTTCAGAAAAGCGATAACATGGTTGTGACGTTCTATGTCTTGTGGGAGTGCCCTGTTACTCCCATATTCCTCCTTTATATAGAATTGTGATATTGCATTTATATAGAATTATATATTGTAATTGTATTGAGGAAAGGTTATGATCTGCTGAAAGTCATTTTTCTATCTAAATATGTACATCATTCATGCATTTGAAGTTGTGTTGTATGGTTGTCAGTAAAACATGCTGTGGGTTTGGGAGTGCCCAAGTACTAGCTCTCCAGAGACAACAACAAGGAAGGTAATGAACACCTGGGTGGGTGCTGAACAGAAATCACCAGCCATTGTCCAGCAAAGGCGCTACAATGAGATGACTCACCTGCATAAGGCCACACCAGGGGAATTGCTCAACCTTGCCTGGGGACTTGGCAATGCCGACTAGATATGCCTGAACTTGTGTTCTCCAAGCACATAGACTAAGGGTATAAAACAGGCCCAGCATGGGAACACTATGTTCTTTCTCCTGCCCCACACCCCATGCTGCAAGCAACAAAGACATTCAGAAGACTGAAGACTTCAACGGAGGAGACTGGCCCAGGTTTAAGGGACAAAACTACATTAAGGAATATTACATTAAGGACTGCAATATCCAGTGGGGTGAGAAAAACTGCTTAATCTAGATGCTGCCCATTCTAATAGGGTTGAGAGTTTAGACTGTATGATTATATTCTCTTTTGGTAACTAACTGACTTTGCCTATCACTTAAAATCTATGTTTTGTAGTCAATAAACTTCTTTTACTGCTTATCTTTACCAATAAGTTTGCCTGAAATGTGCGGTAAATCTGCTTGGGTTTGCAAAGGCTGGTGTATATCTACTTTCCATTGATCAAGTGGTGAACCAATTAATAAATGGGTAAGGTCTCAGGAACTGCTGACAGAATGGGAAAGAGCCTCCTTGATTCTTCTGCAGCAGGGAGAAGCCACATGCTTCCACATAGGAGGTTGGTTGAGACGAAGCTCCTGCATTGCAGCTGGAGGCATCAACACCTCAGGAAAGGACTCCACATGTCATTGTGCTGAGTGATAACAGCACCTGGAGGGGCTTGCTGCTTGTCATTAGCAAGGCATTGAGAGAGACTGCCTAGGCTGGGAGAGAGTTAAGGGGGCACAGCAGTCTCACAGTCTCAAGTTGCAATTTGGGGAACCCGTCACAATGGGACACTTGCAGAATTATGCACTTTTAATTACATAAATATACAGTTGCCTTCACTAGCAAGCCAAGGTGCACAGCTTCCTAATCCTTCAGTCCTTCCTTACCCCTCACCATGAACTCCCCAAACCCCCGAAATCACTTCTCGGAGCCCTGGGTTAATGGCATAGACAACAGACTCCTTTCTCCATTTACACTGTCCCCAACATTCCTTCACAATATTTGTGTGCGCAAAAGCATATGTTGTGGTTATTATGTAGTTCACAGAATTTTTGACAATTCAGCAAACCGGAAAGGAACCATAGAACACATTCAACAGCTGACATTCTGATTGCCTAACTTAAATTAGTCTCTTTCATGATCTGTGTGGAAAGGAAAAGACATCAGTACAAGTGAAATAGTGCTCAAAGGTTGAAGTAGTCCAGACAGATAGTGCTGCAACAAGTGCACTATTGCTATCAAAAGCTGCAACGGTCTCTTTATCTGAAGTTGCACTCTCCTCATGTATTAAAATTGAGTAGAGTATCTGGAGCTATTAGGGCATGTAGCAGTGCCTACAAGCTCCTAACAATGTAAGAAATAGTCATGACAGACCACATGAAAGAAAAATGGTCAGAAGCTGAACCTTCAGCATGGTGTTCACCTGCATGTAACTATTTGATAATGTAATATGAACACAGAGTATGAAGCATGTCAGCTGCCCACTCCTATCTCTGCCCAGAAAGGGAAATGGGCAAGAATTGAAGGGAGGGCTAACAATAGAATCACCTCTTCCCTTTCTGAGTCTCCCAACCACATTGTAGAGATTATTTCTGTTTGTAATTCACTGGAGTAGGGGTGAAGTGTCTTTATTCTTTCCTACTGGACATGATATGGAAATACCTGCTGATGTGCATATCAAGACTGATTTTCTCGCTTGTTCTGTGAAGTCAGCTTCAGTCTATTGTGATACAGCATGGCCAGAGGGCAGCAGGAGAGTGTTAGAGGAAAGCCTTATTCCCTGCAGAGGGAAGCAAGTTACTAGAAGTTGGTTGGAGCACCTGGAACCAATTAAGGCACCTGAAGCCAATTACAGTAACTGAAGCCAGGCACATGATAAAAAAAAACCCTGCTTCAATCAGTCAGTGAGAGGAGTTGGAGTGGAGAGCAGTTTGGAGTAAAGCAGGGGAGAGTTTGAAGAAGTGCTACGGTGAGCTAAGAAGACCCAGACCATAGGTAAAGGGACACCTGGCTTGTGCAGAGAGAGGGCAGGAGGCCCCACAAGCTGAAGGGTAGGAGAGGGAAGTAGCCCAGGGGAAGGAATAGCTAGTTCAAGTAGTTTACAGCTATCCTCAGGGCCCCTGGGCTGGGACCCGGAGTAGAGGGCGGGCCTGAGTCCCTCCCTCTCCACTCCCCTATACTAGGATACTAGTGGGGCAGTTAATACCCTGTTCAGGGGCAAGAAATGGTGCCCTGAACCCCCCACAAGAAGAGAAAGTGCAGGACCCATCATAATAGTGCAGGCAAATTTGCCACACTATTTAAACTCCATCCATCCTGTCATCCTTAGCCTCAATCTTTGTGCACAAAACAAAAGAAGATCAGCAAAGGAACTGCTTCCTGTTAATTTTTAGAAAAGAAGATGTGCCAAAGAGTTTGGCAGACATTCAGTTTCTCATTAGCCTGTGAGTACCACTGGAATTTTAATACCCACACCACCAATTTGGCTGACCCAATCCTCAACAGTAGCCTTCTATATAAGAATTGTTCAAACAGTAATTAATTTGATTTTTTATTAGAATAACTTTCTCAAAGCAGTAGTATTTAATAGTTTTGGAAGACTACCTTGCTCCAAATTTTTCAGCTGACATCTGCATTTCCCTCACCACTAAACTATTGCTAGATCTCCTGCAGCATGTTAAATACCAGATGATTATTCATCACCTTTAGAAATGGCCAAGAGTTTCAGAAGTGAGTAGTGATTTTGGGTGCCTAACCTGAGATGCAATAAAGGGAACTGATTTTTGAAAAAAAAATTGAGTGATCAGTACTTTGGAAAATCAGATCCCTTTGTGATATCTCAGGATTGGCACCTAAAATTTGAAGCACCCAAAATCACAAGTCATTTTGAAGATTCTGATGCTTCATGTTTTTCATGAATGGGAATGAGAGGTAAGAAATTTAGACCTCAAGAGAGAGCTAGAACCATTAGTAAGAGATGTGAAAATACTTATGGACTCTCTCCCCTTCTCCATAAAGGAAGGAGGGGAGAAAGAATGCTCTAGAAACATTGGAGATTGAAGACACATGGAAAAGCTAGAGAAATAATTTTTAACTATCTGTGACTTGAGAACACAAAAAAAGTCAAGGTCTACTTCTGTAGCTCTTGGGCTCTGTGCAGACATGTAGTCTTCCCCCTGCCCCCATGTGCTACTTAGAGCCCTGTCCCCCTGCGGGAGGTCACTCACAAGTCATGCTGCCACTGATTAATCTACTACAGCTGCCTAATTAACCTCCATCCCCCACATTGAGGTTGCTTCAGAACCAGCAGAACTCACTCCCTCTGAAGTTTCCACTTTCTCCGTACTTGATGGATTTCCAGGCCATGTAGCTTGGCTGCTGACTGCCCCTCTAGCCCCAGCACATCTCAGATACCATCTGCAGTGTTCACATGGGGGACATCTGCAAGTTGGAGAGGAAAGAAAGCATGTCACGATTGTTTTGATCTTCCTTTTCCCAACATTTAGGGCTCTTTGAATGCCTTTTTCCTGAATCTCTTTCAATCGAATATAGGGTCCTATACAATTCGGAGGAGGAGTAACTCTAGTTGCATGACTGGAACAAGAGATTGCTAGCAAACTTTCATGCTAGCTTTATTACTAATTGGTAGTCCTCGGGATCAAGACGGATGTTTTATGACCGGAAGTGGTATACCTGCAGCTGAATACCTTTGTCTGAGTCACAAAATGCAGTTTCATTACCTTCATTCTCCATCTATTTATCCTCTTCAAGAACAGAAAAGGTATGATATCAGTGAGGCTCAGTATCGGAGGTTTATTTCTGGCTGAGTTAGTGGCATTAGCCAGAACAGTCTGTTCCATCTTCTAGTATCGCTACAGAAGGCGCAAGACAGGAGTATCAGATTATGGTAATTTACAATACAGAAAAAAAATTACTTTGTTGTTGCTGAGCTGTAGGCTCACCTGGATTATCACACAGGCCCCAACCACCTTAATCCTTTTTCAGAAAACCCAAGTTTCTACTGACCTGTGCAAACATACATTACAATTCCGATGTCTGTATTCAGATTTTTTAGGCCAACATTCTAGGAGATGTGGGGGCTATATGAATCTGGGAATTAATGACGGGATAGAAAATCTTTCACTTCAGGATGGACAGCCTTAATCCAGCCTAGTTCAATAGTTAGAATAGAATTATTCTAATTTGTAGCCCCCTAAGTGACCAATGTGAATGATTTGGTAGGTCGTAGATCTAGGCCTCTGTGTACAAATGTCCACACTGCAGAAACCATCATCACAATTGGTGCTAAATGTTTCCTTGTTGGCACACTCAGTACAAAGATCTAGGATATGGAGTCTAATCTGTTTCCTCACACTTCATCCCCAGAGGTGGTCTTTCCAAGTAAGGATAGAAACATGTTGAGCAGGCCAGTATAGGGGACTTTACAGTTCTCTTGCTTATGCTGTGTTCTGATACAAGTGGAAAGAGTCGGACAATATACACACAGCTTCTTATCCTATTCACCTCCTTCCTAAAGTTTGCCATAAATCAGCTGCCTTAGACTTAAGCAACAAATTCTTGAGGCAACACTACATTTAGCAGTTTAACAAATGCCTTAGCCTGAGCTAGGCCTTCTTCCTGCACAACTTCTGTTACTTTCTATTGCCCTAGGGGGAGACACTCACATTTAATTTAGCCCCAGATCATCAAAGAAACCCAGACAGCCAAAGCAGGTTGGTTAAGTAAGCAGGGTAGCTATGAAGTTCTACATAGCACTCAGGTACAATTTCCAAGAGTGATATTCTATGAGACTCATGCTCCTAAGTCAATTAGCCTATCAGCCTCTCCCCTGTGATTTTTTGATTGAACTTCAGTCTCCAGAGCTGAAATTCCAGCACTTCCCAGAGAACTAGGTTCATGGGAAAAATATCTAGGATTTAAAAAATTAACAAACTTTATAATTAATGTCAATAAACAAGTATTGAAAGAATGACACAAAATGTTGCTTGGAGAGCAGCCACTAATTATCCCTACCACAGGGGTGCTAAACTCATGTACAGAGCCTGCCTTGGCTCAACTTCAATTGATAATGATCTCAGTTCACTCAACTTCCCAGAAAGGTTATCTGCAACCTGCCAATTAAATTGGGTAAGGTTATGTCTACAAAAAGAGATAAGGCGCTGATATCCTGAGCTACATCAATAATAATTTTAAACCTCTTCACTACCTGACAGTTACCCCACTGAGTTGAAGCCTCTCTGTTGTACATCTCAGAGACTGACGAGGTAATGCAATGAAAGTGTAATGTGGCCTTTTCAAACTCCTCAGCAGGACATGTTTGACATTCTGACTACAGAAAGCAAGAAGTAATATATTGCAAAGGAAAAATATTAGTAGTTAATAAAAATAAAGGAACTGAACTAAAATAGCAAATGTTTGTACCCAATTCGAGAAAGATACAAATCAGGTCACAAAAAAGGCACAATTAAATGCCATACACCACACAAGGGGAGCTCAGTACTCCAAAGTGTCATAAAAGAGCTTTAAAAAAACTGGGGTAACTTGGTCTAGATGTCCATAGTATTTCTCTAAATCATATGGAACAAAAAGTTTAAAGCAAATTGTTTTCTTAACTATATAAAACATCAAATATCTTCCTTGTGTTTGCCCCTTTCCACTAGATGCAGTGAAAAGTTTACACTTTATGCCAATGAATTTGCTAATTATCACTGTTTTTAATCTCCTTTTGCAGGGACACTAAAGAGATTATGGCAACTGAACTCCTGCATTAACTGTCCTCTGCCAGCATCCTTCGAAGTCTCGCTGCAGACTAGGATAGCATACATAAGGGTCTACTGGCAAACCTCCTCTTAGTGTTCAACAGAAAACAAAACACAGCTCCATACCTATACTGTTACCTGTATGCAATTATTCAGCTTTAGGTCTCCTTCATAGCCAGTGCCCAGAGGAAATAAAAATGGATCAAGAGCTGCTGGCTCAAACTTAAATCCAAGGAAAACAAAAGTGAGAGTGTTTGAAAAAGACCCAGGACACCCTCAGACACCAGTTGCCATTACTCTAATATCACCAGTTAAGGAGATATGATCTCTAATGATCAAGGTAGCATGAAACCTCAGACATCCTGCTGGCTCATCCCTACTCCTGGGCACAGATTCTAATAGTCGCAAAGACTGTCTTCTATAGCCTCCAGATGGCCAGGATACCTCACCACTTACCACTGTGATCCAGACCTTATTAGTCACTACCACGTTGGTCTAGTGCAGCTTGCTGTTGAGGAATAAATAAAGCACCGCACAAGCTGAAAGTTGTGCAGCACTCAAGGAGGCCATCTCAAGCAACAACGCCCAATGAGAAGACATCAGCCTCCATCTCCACTGACTCCCTTGTTCACTTACAGATGGAATTCTATATTCTGGCTGTAATTTACATGTTCCTAAATGGATTAGATCCCAGCTACCTCTGAGACCATCTATGACCCAACAAGAGAACTGCACTCCAGAGGGATGGAAAAGCCCAGGCTTAGATTGTCAGAGATCCTCTCAGCAGGATGATCCCAGCTGCGGAATTCCTTATTAGAGACCACAATGAGCTCTATTTTCAGATCAAAATGCAAGATGTTTGTTAAGCTGTTGGCTCACTACAGATGATGCCTCCTTGTGGTTGCTCTAGGGATCAACTCTTAGCTGGTCTAGTGTCCTCTCTCATCCATTACTCAAGCTGCAATCCCTCTCTCTCTTCACAACTTCGATTGCTCCCTCTTCATAACTCGGCCCTCTGGCCAGGTCCTTATGTAGTCCTCCACGTCCAGATTAAGGAAGTCTCTCCAGACCAGCTGCCTTGTTGGTATCTCCAACACTCCTGTGCCACTTCCCAGGGGCTAGTAGGGGAACCCAGACCTCATCTCTACAGTAGGTTCTAGCACAAGGACCCTATAACAAGTAGCCAAGGTCTGCGCAGTCCTACCCCTTGATGCAGTTTCCCTAGGCTTCTTCCTACCTAGCCCTATCAGGCATCCTTTCTGCATAACTCGTCTGGGGTTGGCCCTTCTTCCAGGGCTAGTTCTCCCTCCTGGGCTTTCTCCTCTCAGCGCACCTACCCACTAACTGAGCCTTCTCCTTTCTGTCAGAAACTTCTTAACTTTATAAATTCAGTCTTCTCAGGCCCACTTGGGCTTCTTGTTCAATTAGTCCTGGCTCTCCCTCCAGGTGCAGCCAGGCACCCTACTTGGCCCCTCAGGCCCACATTAATCCCTTCAGGGCTGAGTATTAACAATATTTTTGTAGGATCATCCTTAAGTATTTCCCTCCCTCCATAGAAGGTGCTGCCCACTTTAACAAACTTGCATCTGTTACTGTCTCAAGTGCTCAGGGTTTATTATACCCTTAAATCAAATTATATTAAGTGGTATTATCTCCTGATTCATTTAAACAAACTGACTCATTAGTTTCTGATTGGCAACAGAGCTGACCAAACTCACCCAGTCTTGTTAAATAACCTGCTCAGAAAGGCCACTTTTAATTTTTTTTAATAAAAGGCTCTAGATGTGGCTTACAATCAGATTACTCACCTCATATGAATTATTCAGACCTAGCAGGGTTATCTTTCAACAATAGATCACTTTAATAGCTTCTGAAATATACCAGCCATGCTGGAGCATACCGACTGTAATATACAAGTAGACGACAGCTTCACCAGAATAGTGAAATCCAGGACAGATTGTCAGATGAGTAAGGCAATCCAAAAGTTCACTCAATTTTGGGCTGAGAATTGGGTAACAAATCCTACAAGAGCCAACAGATCCTTCAAGTGCTAATCACATTTAGCTGTGATTGCATTTGGTATTTTTAAGTGCTCACTGAACAGTTTTATAAATGTATCTACTATGCATTGTTCAGAAACTGTTTACTGACTCAACCATTACATCATGATGCTATTTCTGCTCCTGGACTGGAAGAATTAAATTTAATAGGATGATGTACTCTTAGCTTGGTAGACTATCAGGATTCACAGAAATTTGTAAACAGTAAGCAAACATCCTAATGACTAGATCAGGGGTCAGCAACCTTTCAGAAGTGGTGTGCCGAGTCTTCATTTATTCACTTTAATTTAAGGTTTCACGTGCGGTAATACATTTTAACATTTTTTAGAAGGTCTCTTTCTTTAAGTCTATAATATATAACTAAACTATTGTCATATTGTAAAATAAGGTTTTCAGAATGTTTAAGAAGCCTCATTTAAAATTAAATTAAAATGCTGATCTTACGCTGCTGGCCCACTCAGCCAGCTGCCAGTCTGATGTTCCATTCGCCTAGGCTGAGTGGGGCTTGTGGCCAGGACCCCAGCTGGCAAGGGACCGGCAGCCATAACCCCAGACTGGCAGTGGGTTGAGCAGCTCAAGGACCCCGGCTGACAGACCCGCTCAGGCCGCTACCGGTCTGGGGTCCAGACCCTGCCCACACAGAGTGGATACCTACCTTCTCCCTGGTTCTGGCCCATTCTCTTCCTCTCTCTCTGCACTGCACTGAGAGTGGGAGTGCACTGAGCATAGGGCTGGGGATGAAGGAGCAGGCTAGGGTTGGGGTGTAGGATCTGGCCAGGAGCTAGAATGAGGGAGGAGGCTTGGGGTTGGGGCAGGAAATTTGGGTGAGGAGTGCTTACCTGGGCAGCTCCCATTTGGTGTGAGGGGTGCAGGTGGGAATGGGGGGGTGCAGGAGCTCCCATTTGGTGTGAGGGGTGGGGGTGAGGATATGGGGTGCAAGAGTCAGGATGTGGGGGTTGCATTGGGCTGGGTATATGTGGGGATGCTAGAGTCAGGGCAGGGGGTTGGGTGTGCGTGAGGAGGGTGCAGGAGTCAGGGGAGAAGGCTGGGGGCATGTGAGGGGGTGCAGGTGTGGGGGGCTTGGGTATATGTGCGGGTGCCAGAGTCAGGGCTGGGGTCGTGGCGTGGGGTGGGGGGGGTGAAAGAGTCAAGCAGAGGGCTGGGTGCATGAGGGGGGCATAGGGGTCAGAGCAGGGGCCTGGAGGGTTTGCAAGGGTGAAGGGCAGGGGTGGGGGGTGTGCTGGGTTGCAGAGCTCAGGGCAGAGAATTGGGTGTGGGGGGGGATCAGGGCAGAGGGCTGGGTGTGTGTGAGCGGGGGGGACCAGGCCAGGGAGCTGGGGGGGATATGGCCCGATTCCACCCCTTTCCCCAAGGCCCTGCCCCCACTTCTTCTCTGCCTTGGCCAGCTGGGAGCAGGGAACACACTGCGGCTCCCTTTGTCCCCTTCCTCCTTCTCTTTCTCCCTCCCTTCTTCGCTGCCAGCTGGTCAGCTGATTGGCTGGCAGGGACTGAGACAGAGGAGGAGAAGGAAGGGCAGGTACCCACCATGCTGCAGGAAGAGGCAGGGGAGCCCGGCAGGACCAAGCTTCTGCCTGCAGGGGCAGGGAGCAGAAGCTTTATCCTGCCAGCTCCCCTGCCTTTTCCTGCAGCGTGGTAGGTTCCTGCCCCTCCTCCTCCTCCTTCTCTCCACCTCTCTGTCCCTGCCAGCCAATCAGCTAACCAGCCGGCAGTGAGGGAGGAAGGGAGGGATGGAGAGAAGGAGGAAGGGGACAAACGGAGGGCGGAAAAGAGCAGCTGGGCTGGGCAGGATTTTTAATGGCATGGTACAGGCGTGCCATTAAAAATCCGCTCGCGTGCCGTCTTTGGCACGCGTGCCATTAGTTGCTGACCCCTGGACTAGATGTACAACTCTACCAATAGCAAGAAGTCAAATCAGAGCTCAAATAGATCAGAACTAGTTGAATAAGGCAGAAACACTTCTGAAGTCCAGTTTTGCCATGCAATTCATATCCTGCAGCTACATGTGATAATACTTAATATTTTTTTTATGTTGCTTCAGACAATAATCCTCACTACATCTTTTATGGTACCAAGTTTAGCTATCCCCTTTTACAGAAAGGATATACAGGCCAGCTGCATTTTATGCGCATTTAACTTGCGCGAATTTAACTATACGTGGCTAGCCACCAAACACCCCCCCCACACACAAAACAGGAGTCAGGGCCGGCAGCCCGCAGTGGGGGCTGGGGCCAGGGCCAGTGGGCCTGCAGATCGCAGCGTGGGCTGGGGCCAGCAGCCTGTGGTGGGGGCCGAGGCTGGGGCTGGAGCCGGCAGCCCGCCTGCCACCGCATGGGCTGGGACTGGAGCTGATAGCCCGGCAGAGTGCAGCCCGGCAGCCCGCCCGTCACTGCAGGAGCTGGGGCTGGAGCCGGCAGCTCACGGCTGGGGCCAGCAGCCTGCAGCAGGGGCCCGGGGCTGGAGCTGGCAGCCCAGCAGCCCGCCCGTGGGATCGGGGCTGGAGCCGGCAGTCCACCCACCTGTGGGATTGGGACAGGAGCCGGCAGCCCGCCCACCCGCGGGATCGGGACAGAAGCTGGCAGCGCAGGTAAACACTCTGTATAGTGAATTCAATGGGAGTTTCACTATACGCGATTTCCACTTTACGCGGTAATCACAGAACGTAACCCTCGCGTAAGACACAACTCACCTGTACTGAAGCAGATAAGTTATGGCCTGCCCATGACCACTGTAAATCAGCATCAGAGGCAAAATTAAAAATCCAAGTGTTCCTAGTTCCCCATTATCCACTTAGACAAGACCTCTCCTGGACACTTCAGATTACAAAAAAAGAAGTAGTCTATTTCTTTAATCCAAAATTGGATCATGTAAGTGATATGTTTGAAATGTGCAATTTACTGTGGTTGAAAAATTCCTGCCTCCAGTTCATGCAAAAGTCATTTAATAAGAGGAAATAATTCTGTTTTCTCTGGGTTACATTAAATCCTTAACTAGCTCAGCAAGAGATATGTAATTGTTTAATCAGAATCTATGACATTATCTATTCCCCTGTGAGATCTAAAGGAAGAATGCAGATAGTTTTTGCTTCTTGCTTTCTCCACATTTTTCAAAGTCTGCTTAGTACATGTTTTCTGTTTCTTACACTACATGTCACAAAATAGGTGCAGGTATGAAATTTGAACACAGAATTCCTTGACAGAGACTGATTCAATTAGTTACACTCCAAGAATGTTTGTACTGTATTTGCATGACAGACTGTACTTTTATGTTCACCATTTTTAGAAGACTATGGTACATGTTGTACAAAGTATGCCGCGTGAGATATCATTTGAAAACTCATAATCTACTGAACATTATTGTCCTGGTAAATTGTGTGTAGCAACACTGTACGTAAAGTCATAAGATTTTACTGTCTGACATTGTCGAGACATACTCCAAGTTTAGAAAAACATCTCAAATCAGCTCCCTCAAAGACAAACGGTTAGCTAGCACCTCAGCCATGTGTCAACATAATCAAGTGAACTACTACCAGGTTGAACAGCCATTCTTTGTCAGGAAGAAGGGTGTGAGTGAGATATTTTCATCTTGGCAGACAGACTTGCTGCCTGAACTGCAGCTGGAGATGATTCTCAAAGCAGAGAAATGCTATAAGAAGGAAGAACAGAGGACACAAATCACTTCTGTCCCCTCACGGAATCAACAATTTTTGAAAAACAAAGAAAGCATCATTGAACTGGAGGAGGGGTCCTGGTTGGAAAGCTTTCAGCCAGTAAGATTGCTGTAAACATATGGTGAAGTGAGTCTTTGCTTTGAATTTACTTAGCTTGATAAGATAGGTATTAGTTTGTGTTCTACCTTTTATATCTTTGTAACCAATTCTGACTTTTATGCCTCATTACTTGTAACCACTTAAAATCAATCTTTCTGTAGTTAATAAACTTGTTTTATCTAAACTAGTGTGTTTGGATTGAAGTGTTTGAAACATCCATTCAAGATAACAAGGTTTGTGCATATCATTTTCCATTAAAGAAATGATGGACTTTCTATGAACTTGTACTGCATAGAAGTACTGCTGGGCAGTATAATATGCACATTTCTGGGTGATAAATCTTGGACTGGGAATTTGTTTGTGTAACTTTGCAATATTATTCAGAAGTGGCTGGCTAGAACCACTCATATAATTCAGCTGCAAGTGATTCTGCATGCTGAAGGCTGTGTGTAAACCAGCCAGGAATGGTTGTTCTCACAGCAAAGCAGTGTAAAGGGCACCCGAATTGAAGAGTTGACGGGACACTGCTATTCAGCAGTCCAGACTATCCTGGGGAATGTTACAATTTGCATTGTAGTTTTTATAACTAAGGACACCATTTTCCCCAGAGAATCTGAACTATATGCTTCCTTATTTTATTTGGGTCCAAACAACCACATTTCTGCGTGCAAATAAACAGCATAAAATATCTTTTCACATAAGCACCATGCAAGCCATTAAAATATGTCTTCCATAGGCATAGGAATGTTCTGAATTTCAGCTTTAGGATGCTCATGTTCATCACCCCAGCCAAAGTTGTACATATCTGTTGAAGATTACTGACACATCTGTCATGGATTAAACTTTATTAATGGGGTGGGGGGACAACTACAAAATATTAGAGATGCAAATCAATAATATGTCAATAGACAATATAAAATGGAGGTATGATAAATGCTTCTGTATAACAAATAGATTATGATGTTAGAAATAACTAGTGGCAAACCATTATATCTATTGTGACAAAGTTCCGAGTCTGTATTGGTGGGTCCTGCGCTTCCTGGCAGATTTAGGGGCCTCATAAACTCATCTAGGCCCAGAGTGACCTCCCTTTCTCAGTAACTAATTAAGGGAGGCAGAAAAGGGGGGAGCCTGGGCCCTCCCTCTACTCTGGACTCCAGCCCAGGGACCCTAATAGTATCAGCTAAGATGGCTGACCTTTTAGGCACAAAACACAATACAATTCCCTGGGCTACTTCCCCACAGCAGTCCCCGCTTCTTCAGACTCCACTTCACCCTTACCTCAGGGCCTCCTTCCTTGCGTATGATATGTTGTCCACCACTCAGTCTCACCAACAGCATAACTTCCTTCCACAGCTCCTGCCACCCACAGCCCACCTGATTAACTGGGAGGTTTTTATCTGGTTTCAGCCAGTCCCTGATTGGCTTCAGGTGTCCCAATCAGGCTAGCTGTTTCTACTCCTTTCTAGAAGGTTCTTAATTGGCCTCAGGTGTCTTGATTGGCCTGGAGTAGCCTTTGTTTGGCTATCCAGGGAACAGGGACCTGCACATCCTGAGACTAATATACCTACCTTCCAGCACTCTCCTATATCCTTCTGGTCTGACTCTGTCACACTATGTATCATGTAACAGCTTTTAGCATCAATCAGATGCAGCCACTAAAGGACATTAAGATAAGAAATCATTACTGTCATTTGAGCACATCTGACTTTACATTCAATGAAAGGAGGGGCATGCACCCATCTGAGACAACAGGTACACGCATAAACAGAATAAAAATAGATTTTTATAATAAGGAGTCTGAAGTGTTAGGTGTCAGGGCATAAACCATCCATCAACTGCCTGGGATTAGGAAAGAGCTTCCCTTATTAGCAGGTTATTTCCTAGCAGTTCACTACAGGGTTCCTTGCTCTTATCCCTGAAGCAGGTGGTACACAATACTGTTAGAGACAGTATATTCAACTAGAGAGATCCAATATGACAACTCTTACGTTCCTAAGGAAAGCAGTCTAGAATAACTATGAGTAATGCTTCAGCTCCCTGGAATACTCTGTATAAACCTGGTTTTATTTTCATTCATTGCATCAAACTGCTTAGAAGGTTCCTTCTGGCACATGCAAAATAATTTCCTAACAGTAGTTTTCTTTCACTTGAAAATGAAATATGACTGTTTGGTGGTCTAGAACCAACACAGTGCACTGTGCCTCTGAAATCTATATTTGGCCTTCACTGAGGCCAGGTCTACACTACAAACTTACATCGGTATAACTACATCACTCAGGGGTCTGAAAAAATCCACATCCCTGAGTGACGCAGTTATGCAGAGCAAATGCCTGGTGTAGACAGAGGTAGGTCAACATAGCTACCACCTCTTGCGGAGGTGGATTAACTATGTGGACGGGAGAAAACCTCCCCTTGGCGTAGTAGCATCTTCTCTGAAGTGCTGCAGTGGCATTAGTGCAGTGTTTTAAGTGTAGCCCTGCCTCCCTGCTAAACCTGGCTTGGGCAGAAGGGTTGGTCTGGAAGTGTGGGGAATCTGAGAGTTCAGAGAAGTGGGAGTTAATCAGATAATTCCCCCAAGAAAGAACTGCATCAAAAAAAACAGACCACTGAACAGATTTATTCTGCCTGATTTACGTTTAAACCGTCAACAATAGCTTCCCAGAACAACCTCAAGTTAAGTGATCTGATGCCTGATCTTATTGTTCAGGCAATGGACAGCACTATACGAACTACTATACTTTTTTGCCCTCAGTTTTCAGTTACAAGAAGAGGCTTGTAACTCTGTCTCCATGCTTTATTTAATGGTTATTCCAGAGGTTCGATTGTACAGAACTTGCAAGGGGATATTCAGGATTGGAGAAATTGATCCTAGTTTCCTTTGTGATGATGTGTCAAAACCAAGTAACCACAGTCCAAGGGCAATATTAAGTACCTAAATGTCTAGAGCTCTGTTTTTGAGAGACCAGCTAATTTTAGTCTTGAGAAATGTGATTTATCTTATTACTTTCACTTCGCTTCCTACTTTTACTATGTGGGCTTTACTGTAAAGATCCCAGGTTATTGTATCATGCTAAAAGAGGCAAAAATATGAGTCACTGGTTTCTAGGCAAACCTTGGTGTCTTTTTAAGATGCCACATGTGGTGGCACTAGACATGGTAACACTTATGCAAAGTGAGACACTGTGTGCTCAAGTATTCAGCTTAATCTTTGGACCATGCTATTTCATGCAAGACCAGAGGTCCAAATCCAAGACCCACTTAAAAGGTCCAAAAGTGCTATTATCTTTTCTTTATGCATTGCACGTCAGGTGCATATCATTTTCTGAAGTTCTGGCAGCCTTAAGTAAATTTTTGATTTGCCTTCATTAAAGAATCAGCAATTTTAATGAATGGAGACATGATCCCAATCCTCTACTCTTTATTTAGACAAAAGTCAAGGGAAAACTTCCATTGTCCTCAATGACAGGTAAAACAGCCCTTAATAAGTACTGAAGAATCTTAGACAGCCAATGTGGAGGAGGTAATATCTGTTATTGGACCAATGTCTGTTGATGAAAGAAACAAGGTTCTGAGCTACACCAAGACCTGAAAAAGAAGCTCTGACTAGCTGGAAAGTTTGTCTCTTTCACCAAGGAAAGCTGGTCCCGTACAAAATATTACTTCACCTATCTTGCTTCTCTAGTATCTTAGGACCAACATGGCTATAACAATACTGCATACTGCAGGATTTGTCACAAAGTGTTCTTGCACAGAGCACGTATGAGTTTCTCCTCATTTATCAAGGGATTCAAACTCAATAACTTATATCCCTTAGTGTCACAATTTAATTTTAAAATCATAAATGTTGCTCTCCTAGATATAAAACATTTGCCACACAGCTTGCAAGGAACATTAAAATTGAATTTATGTCCCAATATTTGATTTTTGTTTGACGTTATTGAATGAAAGTTGTAAACTGAATTTATTTCACTGATTAATTAAAAATAAAGAATTTGATCAGGCCTTTACACTGAATGTTGTCCCTAACTGTTCTTGCTGAGTTTAAATGGGCTATAGGTGTGACATATTGTAAACAAGTTTTCTGAGACTACTAAGTCATTGAACATAAATCTATGATCATATCATTATGGGATTTTGTTTATTCTAAAACTGAATGCTTCAAGACTAACTTTACATTTCATAGATTTAATTACGCCAACCCTCTGAAGAATCAGAATAGTTGGTAAAATACTGTTAATATGGGATTTATATGCAAATTGCTGTATTTGAGCATGTCAATTTTTACAATGTTCACAAGGTTTCGCAATTCATACAATTTAACATGATAAAAATGAATATTACCTGTCTTTAAAGTGTGCATGTGTCTGATGTACGTTTCACCATGTATTTTGTAAAGAGTACAACTATCTTAGATGGTAGCATCAGAAAAAAGGGAAGGCAATAAAATTGATATTGATTTTCTTTTAATTATGCCTGCCAGTATCGATGAATGTCTAAAGTAATTGACATTGCCCACATTTAAATGTTGATAGCATGTTTACTTTTCAAAACCTAGTTTCACCAATTATTTCATCATTTGTGATAAATGATGACCTCCTGTTTTGTTACGCCTTTAGTTTACTCGGTAGTACTGTGTTCAGGGCCCAAGAAACAGCTGTTGTTGACAAATGAAATATTTTCTCCCAAGATTTCCTAAGCCATGTGACTTTATACTCACTCTCCTTCCTGACTAATTCTAGAATCCTTTATAGAAAATCACTACACAGTAGAAAATTATATCTCTGCTATGGAATAGTCCAAGTAACAGCAAGGTAGTAATTTTTTATTAAATTCTATGGGTTGAGTAATTTCTGTGGGACCTCCAACACATTTCAGCAGCTGAGATTTTCAAAGGGGCTTAAGGCATTTAAGTGCCCAACAACCCTGGCTGTTGAGTGCCTAAGTGACACCAGAACGTTTTTTTTTAAGTGACTTAGGTGCTTTTGAAAATTCTATTCAAGTATTTAATTCTGTTTGGCTTGTCTAAAAATTCCAGCCTTGTTTGGGGGAGAACAGTTGTCTAGTTAATTATACATTGGGGATAACGGTGGTTAAATTAGGGGGAATAATTTCTGAAACTCAAAAGATGACAAACACAAAATTTAGAGAGAAAAACATCTAGGTGTTTAAAAACTCCAAATGACCAGATTTCTCCATCATTAATTTACATCTGAGGCACAGAAAAAACAAGAGTTTTGCCTAATGTAATGATATAATTGGCAGGATTTGAATACAACCAGAAAGTCCTGACAAATAGTTCCTTGCCCTATAGCGTCTGATGTTAGTGGTAGTGAGGTTAAATATAGGAAAATATAGCATCCTAGGATTAAAGTGGCCTCGGTCACAGACTCTTAAATGCATGTGTAACTCACATGTTTGGTACTGCTGCATTTGACTGTGTCTGACTCAGAGAAAGGGAGCCAAGAAGTGGGGAGGAAAGGTAGATTTGTTGGGAAACTGCCTCTGCACATGTGCAGCATGCAGGCAGGACAGGTTGGCTTGTGCGGCCCAGAAACAGCTAGAAGTAGGTTGCAGCAGTTACCAGATATGCTCAATAGCTGTTTCTGGAACTGGACAGTGAGTTTTCGGTATAGGCAATCTGTCTAGCAGGTCACACCACTCACCCTCCAAGAGCTGAGTTAACCACAATGTGTGTGGAAAGGGAAGTAATAATAAAGGAGTTAAGGACAGTCCTGTGGACTCAGCAGCTGGTCTATGCAAGAGATATGTGTGCAGTGCAGGTTGGGCTCCAATACCTGTACCATTTTGGATAACAGACTACAGATTTCTGTTTCACTAGCAAATGAGAGGACCAGTCAACTATTAACTCAAGGGCTGGAAGTTCCCCATACTGTTAGTCTGCTGGCAGAGTTCTTCAGTGTTTGATGGTACTGAGATGCTGCCATTGACCTCCAGTGCTGAAGAAGAGTCCAGGGAACACACTACATGTTATGGTCACACTATAAAGACTGAGAAAAAAGTTATTCATAGTATTCCACACAATGTTTTCTGCTATTTGTGATGCTCTCTGTGTGTACTGTATGCTTCTGGTGCTCTCTGAAGTTGATAGGGAACTATTAACAACTACTTATCAGGGTTTCGTATGCTGTAGCCCTTAGGTTTAATTGTGTAATACTATCTGAAATGTCTTGAAAAGACAAAACTCTGGTCTGTTCTTCAGCAAAGAGTCAAGCTGAAGTGCATTAAGAAGGTGGGGGTAGCAGAGGTATATGTAATATTGTGTCCACATCCCCTGAAAACACGTTTACACAAGCCTTGTCCCTTGGGAGTGTGCATAGGCCTCTATGTTTTTGTGCTACTGCAATTCTAATATCAATACATATTGGAAATATATTTAAATAAGTAGTCTGAGCCGTAACGTTTTTATGAACCTTCATTAGGCAATGTGACTCAGCACTGTATAGGAGATTCAGGAAACCAGTAAAGTGCCTGAAACCACTATGGCTTATTGCAATGGTTCTCAACTGTGGTCCACTGCTTGTTCAGGGAAAGCCCCTGGAGCACCAGGCCAGTTTGTTTATCTGCCGCCTCCACAGGTTTGGCTGATCACGGCTCCCACTGGCCGCAGTTCACCGTTCCAGGCCAATCAGGTCTGCGGGAAGCGATGGACAGCACATCTCTCAGCTCGCACTGCTTCCTCTTGCTGACCACTGAAAGTGCTTGCTTAACAAGTTTTCTTTAAGGGACATGTCATTCTATTACTAATGTATAAACAAGGGGGGAAAGTTTGAGATAGTTGGACTCTTCTGGACTCTCTCTCTGGATACATCTTGCAGTTCCCACCCGCAGTCCCCACTCAAGAGTTACACTCAGCTTTGGTAATTATCAAGGGTTGAGGGAGTTTTACTAACCTTGGGTGGACGTGTGTAAGTGCTTGAGACTAAGAAAAGTTTAGCTTTAAGTGAAAGCATTCTTGTGTTGTCCTGTTTGTGCCAGCCATCTATGGGTTGCACGGCCATGTCTTCTCTGATTTATTTCTTGACACCACCTCGCACAGAGTAAAAGTTACCAAGAGCTTTGAGTTGAAAGAACCCCAGGTATGAAGCACCACTGAAATCAGTTTAAACCCTGGCAACACAGTGACTAATGCATACATAGCTTTGGATTCCAAGCTTTGTTTCAGTGAGAGATGGTGCTTTGGCCAGGCCAATGGGCACACTGCCTGCTCTATTCACGTGAGTGTCCACACTATCAGAGGAATAAGGAAGTTTAGTTTAATCTATCTCTCGGATGAGATTAAGTCAAAATTTCTCCAGCAGAAAATGAGACATCACAGACTGCATTACTATAAGGAAAATGGAAAGTGATACGTAGTTCATGTATGTGGATACCACATCTTGTCTAATAGAATCAAGGTGATGTTATTTAAAGACTTTGCTTGAGACATAAACACCTAGGTTTACATTTACATAAACAACTAGGTTACTCTGTGCTGAGTCATATTCATGAAATGAGGTTGAGACAAATTCATATTAATTGACAACCCCTTTTATTTTAGCTGTCACTGCAGAGAAAGCATACCTGCATGAAATCATCAAACCATCCTGATTGTCTGAAAATATGCTGCTGCTGTTAACCCACATAAGATGTTACAGAGAGCCAGCTAGACCTCACTGTGATATGCAACGTAAACAAAGCGACTATTGAGCCTCACGCCAAATCCTTCTGAGCCACCGATTATTCTCTGAAAGTTACATCCCTTCAGCAGGATATGTAAAGCATATGAGGACATGGCCAACACATTGTTCACAGTGTCCTGCCTTCAGCCAAGTCCTGGGAATGATAATAAAGTATGTTTAAAACAACAACAACAGGGACATCATGGAAGGGGCAATAGTGATGGGAGATGAATGAGTGGTGGGATGGGAGGACTGACAAACCTGACATCTTCTAAGTAGGAAGATGCATAATACCAGCCATAGGCACTGACTTTCATTTTTCCCCAAGGATGCTCCACCCCGGCTCGGCCCAAGGTCCCACTCCCACTCCACCCTTCCCCCAAAGCCTCACCCTCTCTCCGCCTCTTCCCACCCTCACTCTTCCCACTCCCCGAGGTCCCCGCCTGCACAACGCTTACTGCTTTTAGCTCTCCCCGAAACCTCTTCCCCACCCATCAAACAGCTATAGCTGATGGGTGCTGAGCACCCACTATTTTTTTCCTGTCGGTACTTCAACCCTTTGGCACTCACAGCGTCAGCACCTAATACACCAGAACTGAATAAATCCTGTGGCCAAAGGAATCTACAGGATAGCAAATGGAAGCAGCAGTGTTAGGGTGACCAGATGTCCTGATTTTATAGGGACAGTCCTGATATTTGCGACTGTGTCTTATATAGGTACCTATTACCCTTCCCAGTCTCGATTTTTCACACTTCCTGTCTGGTCACCCTAAACAGTGGTCACATTCCTTTGGTGCAGTGACTCCCTGAAAGGCCCTTTGGTGCTGTTAACTCAGAGAAGAGGATGCTGCTCTAAGAAAAATGAAAGAACCATACACTCGGCTCTGTGAAACTGGTCATGGAAATGATGTGGCACGATTGGAAGCAGAAGGGAGATTAGGGGGTCATTCATAACTAACGAGAACAGAATAATTTCAAAGACATCTCTATCAGATTCGCTGTTGAATTTTTATCATGTGTTTTTAATAATTCATGAGGAAATGAAAGTATTTTAGAGAGTCCACAAAGCCACTGTCAGCCAACTCTTCAGCATCAGTAAGCTGAATCCTGTCGAAGCTTAGTGTTTCTAATTATTTAATGGCCACATCCTTAGCTGGTGAAACTAAGAATAATTCCATTGACTTGAACAAAGCTACAACAATTTAGACCGGTGAAAATCTGGTCCTATATGTTTTGTAGGGGCCATAGGAAGGTAAAAAACTGACATGGCTGAGGAGTGTACATCTCATAGTGTTAGAGTTTAAGGCCAGAAGAGACCACCAGATCATCTTGACTGACCTCCTGTATATCGCAGGCCACCAACAACACAGAGCACCTGCACACTAACCAGAGCAACTGAAATAAGACTGAAGAATTACAGATCATTGGAGACTAAACTACTATGTGCCAGAGACAATAGGAGGGACCAAACTACAGCAGTGTCCAAGGCCCCTGCAATGACAAGGAATTAAGTTAGATATACCCAGCTAATCCTGGTAAGTGACCCACACCCACAAACTTCAAAGGAAGACAAAAAAACCCCAGGTCACTGTCCATCTGACCCTGGGGGAGAGGGGGGAATTCCTTCCTGCCCCCATTTATGGTGATCATATGAGCAAGAATCAGCCACCCACACACCTAAGAGAGAGAATGCCCAACGCCCAGTGCCATCTCCGAGCATCAGCCCACCTGTCCAGTGTCCCGTCTCCAGCTGTGGCCATCCCTGATGCTATAGAAGAAGGGTATTTTTTTAAAAAAAGAGACTACATTAGGGGCATGGAGAGGCACAAATGCCTTCCTGACCCCTGTAGGTCACAGGATGAAACCCTGAGGCATGAGATTTTAGAAAGTATAAGTATAAATTGGAAGGAACCTTTAAGGCAGCCCAAGCCCTGTCCTTCACCATCACAAGCAACCCCATCAAACAATCCCACTTCTAAATTTGTTCAGCTCTCAAAACCAATTAAATTCTTTTTCCTCACAACTCCTGTTGGGAGGCTGTTCCAGAATGTCACTCCTCAGATGGTTAGAAACCTGACTGAATTTGTTCAATGTCAGTTTAATCCATTAGTTTGATTAGTTTTAAATTAGTTGTCTTTCAATTCATTGGCTGTTCTCTTTGGTATTAAGGGAGCTTCAGATTTATCTTCTCTTAACTATTCACTGTTTGAGTTCCTATAGCAAATCAGCTCTTCTCTTCTTCCTCAACTATGTATTTCTAATATCTCCTTCTAAAGAGAGAGATTAGAAGAAGACTTTCCATACCTCTAATTGTATTCACTGGCCTTTTCTAGATCCTGTTTCTGCCATATCCTTGTTGTCTATAATAAAAATAACATTAAAGATCAGGGAGTTTTGTCTTTATACAATGACATCATATCAGTATTAGTCTTCTGTTTCTTAATACAGCATTAAATATTTGCTTTCTTTATCATTACCATGCATTGACCTTTTAAGCATTAAAGTTAAATCAATGTTTGTAAAGTTTTTGACATCCTTGGGTGGGAAAAGCATTATATAAGTACAGGTTACTACACTATTTTAAGTGCTCATTTGAGAATGAAAATACCCTTTTTCCAGGCTCACCCATGGATGTATTTTTAAATGATGGAACATGATGTAATAGTTCTTCCTGTGCTGCTGCTTCTAATTAAAATAGTTTTTCTTTAAAAAAGCAGAAAAGGAGCATCAAGAAGGATTGAAAAATAGCAGCAATCTTAAAAAATTAACTAACTTATGTCATGAAATGACTGGATAATTACTGCTCTCAAGTCAGATCTTCAAGGAGAGGAAATGAAGAATGCAGTGGTTGTCAGAAAGTTAGGGTCTCAAACCTGATTATGTGTCTAATATCTAACCTCAACCCCAAATTATTTGAAAACGCTAATGAATGGATGGAATCCAAGAGTGATAGCAGAACAGATGGAAAAGGAACAAAAATAGCATTTTCTTTAAACTTGCTGTGTCCAGTATATCAGGAAACATAATACACCCTGCAATCTCTATCTTTTTTTTTTTAAGAAACAATGTCATTTCAAATGTAGTTACAAATGAAGAACAGGTCATGCCACTGAAATGCATAGTGAATGCACTGAAATGCATGAAATGCACTGAAATAAATTATAGTCTTACAGTTGGTAGCATGCAGCTTGTTATTGGTAATTTATAAAACCCAAAAGTGTATGAAAATAATTGAACAAGGTGAGTGAACTAATGAGTGAATTAAATATGAGCATAATTAAATAAGAGTAAATGGAAAACATTAAAAATGAATTCCAATCACTGCATCATTAGTTATAATGAATCTGCAGGGTTTGGAACAAAATATCTCTTTTCTGCACTAAATATAGCCCTCTATAAGGGGTGAACCAGATAAAAGGAAATGCTATGGCTTTGCAAGATGTACCTAGTTTTTTAAAAAACAAAAGACATTGCTCAGATACATTAATACCAAAAGCATCTAATGATTAAAAGCCTTTCTCCTCCATAGAAGGGATCAATTATGCTCAGTTGCCAAGAAAAGTCCACTTCAAATCAGTACCACAGGACACATCGATAGAGCACCATATGAATATGTACAACATAAGTTGGTGCCTTTGTCTATTATTTTAGCCACTATCTGATTATTAGTTCATACTTATTTAAAGAAGTTTATGAATAATTTCTATCCTCTACTGATATTGTACCCCTACAATTCCTCAGATTCTTAGGTCCCATCTTACCTTAAACTACACTGCAAAAGCTATCAATCTAGGCTCCAGAATTTATTATTATTTGCCACTCACCCATCAATGTCATATTTAATAGAATTTTGCAAGTTTCCAGACTAGTGGCCTAAGAAGCTGCAAAGATGACCATGGTCCAAAAATAAAAGACATATGATCACATCTTTTGTATACCACAGAGAACTCATAGAATATCAGGGTTGGAAGGAACCTCAGAAGATCATCTAGTCTAACCCCCTGCTCAGCCCCCAATTAAATCATCCAATAGATTTTTGCCCCATAACCCTAAATGGCCCCCTCAAGGATTAAGCTCACAACGCTGGCTTTAGCAGCCTAATACTCAAACCACTGAGCTATCAACACAATTCTCTTCCCTATTCCCTGTCTCATGAACTGTGGATTTTTCAGGAAAAGCATGAGACCCACCCCCCACAATGGTTATAGTTGAAGCTTTTGTTATTACTCTGACATTCCTCTTACATTTCTTAGCTATAGTACAGATTAGTACATTGGACAGTTTGCCTGATATATTATTGGAATAATAAACTGAGCAGAAAGAAAACTGTTCTGGAAATGGCAATCTATGTTTGGAAAATTGCATAAATTAGGAGCAATAAAGAGAAGGCACTTCTTCAACTGTGTGATATATGCTCAGTGTCTAATTCAAGCATAACACTTGTGACATTTCTCTTAATGACAGGATGTACTGTAAATGCAGAAAGAAAGAGAATTTAATACTATATCTGGTCATTCTACAAAGGTGCAAATAAAGAATGAACATTTAAGCTTTTATGAAATGCTAGTGAGTATTTGGCAAAGTATTTGACTCTTACCACAAGGTCATCTATTAGCAGGTGCAGGACTAAAAAAATGGGCCATAAAAGTGACTCACTGTCACCAGAGGAGTTCTTTACAACCATTCAATGATCAATGAACTGTGTCCCAAGATGCACAGATACTCCAAATCCTAAAATGAGTTGCGCTTTAATAAAAAGGTAATTAAAAATTACTCTTCTCGAAAAATTGTGAAGCTGAATATTTGTTATAGAGCTCCACCTAATGTGGACTAAGGGGTTCAGGACACTTGTAGCTTGCTGGTATACTGATTTAGAAGGGTCGTAAGTATTAGTGAAATGTGCTTAGAGTTAGCAATGCTTCTGCTTTTTTCCCTGTCCTGAAAACCATTCCTTTGAGCCAAAATAAAAAAAACAGTGCTGGGAGAAGTCTTGAAAGGGTTTCACACCCTTCTGACCAAAATCAAGATATCATGTTTGGGGCAAACATCTTTTTACAACATCTTCATGTAGCATGTGTTCCTTTAATCACATCTTCCTTTCACATCCATGAATCTATAGATTTCACAGGTATAACTTCTTGACCATGTGTGATTTCAGACCCACAGCACACAGAGGAATGGCTGAAGCCACTGCTTGCCAACTAATAACTGTAGTTGAGCAACTACTGCAGAGGTCCCCCATGAGTCAATACTGCAAAGATCTCCCATGAGTATTTATCAGCATTTTTAAATGAATTTGCTTTAACTGTATTCACTCACCTTTTTGTTTACAAATATTCAATTGTATGAGTTTAGTCACAAGAATGTTCACCAAACAAATGCCACAGAACATCAACAGGAAGAAAATGTCTAACTTTGATCTTGAGTATACAATCAGAAACCTGATATTATTGGCATGCACTCAGAGGGTCTCAGAGGGAAAAGAGGAGACTAAGGGGGGATATAATAGAGGTATATAAAATTAAGAGTGGTGTGGAGAAAGTGAATAAGGAAAAGTTATTTACTTGTTCCCATAATAGAAGAAGTAGGGGCCACCCATTGAAATTAGTGGGCAGCAGGTTTAAAACAAATAAAAGGAAGTTCTTCTTCACACAGCGCACAATCAACCTGTGGAACTCCTTGCCTGAGGAGGCTGTGAAGGCTAGGACTATAACAGGGTTTAAAAGAGAACTGGATAAATTCATGGACGTTAAATCCATTAATGGCTATTAGCCAGGCTGGGTAAGGGATAGTGTCCCTAGCCTCTGTTTGTCAGAGGGGGGTGATGGATGGCAGGAGAGAGATCACTTGATCTTTACCTGTTAGGTTCTCTCACTCCGGGGCACCTGGCATTGGCCACTGTTGGTAGACAGGATACTGGGTTAGATGGACCTTTGGTCTGACCCAGTACGGCCTTTCTTATGTTCTTATGTTAGAGCAGAAGCATGCCATTTGATGTGTTCAATCAAAACAACTAAGTTAGGAAGTATGGGCTAAAGACCAAGGATAATTCACAGAAGTGTGGCTCATAATTTTGAACGATTAATACCTTTGAAAAATCCCTGTCTGCAGCATCTTTGTAGGAAAACTTTGTAGACTTTTATTCAGCGACTGATTCTTGGTTAGATCTAAATCTCTAATTTGCTGAGCAATCTAGTGGAAAAGGACAGACTTTCCTATTAGGGCTTTGAAAGTTAAATCAAGTCAGAATTAGTAACTTTGCTTGGGCCCATCATATTCCACCCAATACAACTGCAACCACAACAGTGATCTCAGGAAACTGCATCAGCATTTCTCTATGGGTAGACAGACAATACAAAAGAAGGTACACAGTCACATTGTCTCCAGCACCATTTTGCCTTTGATATTCCAGCTATCCCCTGCCCTGTTGCTTTACCCTGCTCCACTCATCCACTCATTAGCTGGCTCTGAGTGATTACTGTTTACCTGTTCCATTTTGCCCTGTGCTTGACTGTCATTTCCCTGTTCCATTACCTATCAGAATTTGATTAATATTAATCTCTTATGTTACTTCATTTACATTTAGACTATTTAGTTGCTCCATCACCTGACTTACATCCTAGTTCTAATACTTGTCTATTCTTTTCACTGTGTAATGTTACTCAACAGCCTTTTGCCCCTCATTATTTCCAAATAAACCATTCTTATCACTTCCTCTTTCATAAATACTTCTCCTGTGTATAGGACCATGAACTTTGTAATGCTCATAAGTTACGTAGACTTTGGTTTTGCACCTCATCTTAAATACTGCACTCTCCAGAAGCATTTATATTAATGCCCCTAATACCAAGCTGGGGAACTGGTTCAATACCTGCTCAGAGAACAATGTCACCTACTGCATCATTAGTGTCTAAGTAGTTAAAATATTAAAAGGCAAAAAAACAAAACAAAAAAAAAATCAGATGCTGAGACAATCAACAGCTTCTCCCCATTAAGAAAGTGCCTCAACCATTTATAAGTCTGACCTACATAATATATTAGAGAATGGCTTGTGTTAGTAAATAAAAATCTCAAAACAATAACTCAATGATTTTTTAAAAATAGAATTTCTTGGCTTTTTACCTATTATTCACGTCATTTTAAAAGTGCCACTACTATCTCAATAGCCTTCTTAATTCAACAGTCTTAATATTGTAAAAATTCTGATTGATATAACAGTGTCATGTCACACTGAAAGAAGTTGAAATGGATATGTAGGTCCAATTCCAGAATTGTCAAATCCTGCAAGTTAAGTGTTTTTTGCACAGTAAAAATCTTAAGTGGTATACATATACGAATATCTACATGTGCTAACCCTTTTTCTGCGTTGAATGTTGTTGAGTCTTTAGTCATCTTTAAAAGGCTGAGTTCTGATCAGTAAATGCAGAGATCCTTGCAATATTGAATGAGTTTCTCACACGATGCTGCTATGCAGTGGTAACTTGCTTAAGGGATTAGAATTTAAAACTTCTTGATTTCTGGTCTTGTGTTCAAACTTCAGCCAATGCACCTCCAAGATCTGTTCTATTCTGGTCTCTTGTGGTAACGAAAGAAATGTTAATGTTCAATTTAAATTAATGTTCAATTTAAATTATTTCAATTGATTATAATAAGTTTGGGCCTTAACATATGTTGCCGATTTCAAATTGATTTTAAAAGTCACCCTTTGTTTAATTAATTTAAATTTTACAAAACCAATTTTTAATTTTTTTAAACCATCTATTTTTATTCACCCTCCATGATGCCATTTTGAAAAACATTTTTCAAATGGTTTTGTATTTTTACTATTCAGTATACTTTGGCAGGGGTGGAACATGACATGCTTTATAAATGTTTCTATTAGGTTGCACTTAAAGGTCTCATTCATGATCACAGCACCATTTTGCTAGGTATTGTACAAACACATAGGAAAACATGCTCCCCATCCCAAAGAGCTTGCTCCTACAATGACACTTCTGCATTGTTTCATTCTCGGATTCAAAAAAGCAGCACTCTGAATATTGCCACATTAATTTTATGCATACCATTCAGATTTAGCCAAGAGGGGATATAAATTTGCCACCTCTGCTTATGGATTTTCCAACACTATACGTAACTAATGCTTTGTTTCCTATATAAAGATAACAAGATTTTCAATTTGATACTTCCTATTAAATCAGTCAGTAAGCAGAATATGCTAGTAATATTGAATACTTTCTCAAATGATTTTATTGCACAGTAAGTACTATAAATTACCACACAGATGCTTGGTTGTATTTTCCTCTAGATTTATCTCTGGGGTCTTTAAGTAGTAGACAAATTTGGTCTATACT
Source organism: Dermatemys mawii (assembly GCA_007922305.1). Lineage (NCBI taxonomy): Eukaryota > Metazoa > Chordata > Testudines > Dermatemydidae > Dermatemys > Dermatemys mawii. The sequence goes on along the minus strand of ML677381.1, from coordinate 20,633,456 downwards.
CCTGATACACTGTTGTACACATTTCTTATGCTACAAAGCTTGATTTCATTTTCATATTAAATTCAACAATTTATCAACTTCTAAATGTAATAGGATGCCCTCTCCTCAGGCAAGATATAAATTTTTAACAAAATACAACTAAAAACTGAACCCTATTCGAGCAGAGATCAAAAGTGTCCCATATACCTTAAGAAGAATCATTTTTATTTGTATTGGCATTTCTGTTCAATGCATCATTTTTCTTACATTTATAACAATGATGAGTTTATAACTCATTGATATTTTAGCAACAGACTTTCTTTATTTGCAACATGGCTCTCCTGGAGGGTGAGGATATTGATGCTGATCGTCTTCAGCATTTTCTCCAGGTACTCACATTTGGACCGTGAGACACACATAACATTCAATTGGCAGATATTTACCTCAGGTCCAATCTGCCTACTACATTGGCCCTGAAAAGGTACTTATTTTGTTGCTCCTTTGACTGGGAGGTCAACAGTCAACGTTTGTTGCCAGGCTGATGAAGTTACTCATGGTTTCTTACTTAACAGGATGGGCTGCATGAATGTAATCATCTTCCACCTGTATTCAGGTAGTAGGTAAGGCTCTCCTCACATTCAGTGTATGAAACATTGCTTCATATCTGGATATGTGAGGTTTCACAAAAAATATTGGTAGGTTTATTGATTGACTGAGACAGAATTCTGTGATTGGTTTGGGAAAGAGTTTAAAGGTACCTGGGGGCAGCCGACCCTAGTCTGGCTGCAGAACTGCCAGAACCCATGTCAGTGTGTTGAGGCCAGGATCCTCACTGATGCAGCAGCGGGTCTTCTACCACTGCTAGGGCCCTGGGCTGGGACACAGTGGAGTGAGAGGGCCTGTGTCCCCCTGCCCACCCAGCTTGCGGGGGGCAGTCTCCACTGCTCCCAAGCCCTTTGGAATCTAGGGCCTGGGTTTGTCATTATATACTGTCATTGTTCAGCCTCTGCCTGAGGGCCTGACTGACCATTTCCCTGCCCTGACCTAGGGCCTGGGCTTACTGTGCTTATTTCTGTCCTCACAAAGGCCACAGAGGAAGACTCCTGCAGCCGAACTAACTCCCCACAAGACATCTTCCTGAGATTAGAGAGGTGGCGCGGTTCCCCGCCACCCTGAAGAGAGACGAGCCCTGGCTAACCTCTATACATTGCTCTAGCCTGTACTTCCTCCTGCTCCAGCCCCCGGCTTCTTCCTGACTTCTGACTCTCAGTTCCATCTTCTGACTGTGACTCTAGTTAATGCTTAATGCCGAGTTTACTGGGTGGGATTCTTTGGCCTGTGCCATGCAGGTAGCTATGGTAGATCATAATGGTCCCTTTCAGCCTTAAAGATCTATGAATCTACAACAACAAAAAAGTAGGTGGTTACGTGAAATTTCTGCTCACTGCAATGTGTTACATATTGCAACAGGAATCTATTGCCATTTAATATAACATTAATGTGAATTACAATGTTTTCTCTGTTCTGAGAACTTCGTATTGTGGTGAATGGAATAAAAACAGAAAAAACAAATGCTTCCTTTTAATGTAATAGAGACCCCAGGAACAGATTGTAGGGGCTCTTGCACTTGCAAAACTCTTTTTATCTCAGTTAATTTTGCTCATTTGGTAACAAAACAAACATGTAGCTCAATATAATTAATACTATGCATAGAAGCCTACTGTGATTTCCCAAGCAGCCTATATCACTTTATTGACACAATATAGGCCCAATATCTGATTGAGTTTTGGAGGGATAATGTAGAGAAGGATAAATCAAATAACTTTGGATGATTATATGGCACCACACAACTTGAAGGACCTTCAAGCATTTCAGCTATGGGTACATAAACTAGTACTGAAATGCAGCCACTCGGAAGTGCGGCGCAACAATCAAGTGCCTCTGACAGATCACACCAGAGGGGAAAGGGCTGAAAATGTTGATAAGGACTCAGGGATGAGCTCATACTACTTAATTAGGAGTAGCAAGAGCAGTGTGCAGTGCTGCAAAGAAGCCTTTATATACTATCTAAGCAATGTTAGAAAAGCTAGAATTCCTTTGTTAGATTAAAAAGTCCTAATCAGACCAGGATCCTTGTACTCTGAAACAATGAAGTCATTTTGCTTTATATAGCCCTAGCTGTGCAATTAGCTACTCTCAGTAAAGCAATCCTTGATGTCAATGGAAAGAATAAAATCTGGGCAACGGGAACTTATGCAACTAAACAATTAATTAAAATGAAGAATTTCTAGATTTGGCTCTAGAGTACATGTATTTAGGTCAAATCTTGAGAGATACTGAACAGCTAATTAAATGGACGTTGCAGGTATTCAGAAAAATCTCCAGATTGGGCTGAATATGTATACAGTCTATGCCTTCCAATTAGTTATTGAAGTAAGGATTGTTACAACACAAATGTTTCTAGCCATGAGAAAGGTCTCACTCTACCTAAAGGGTAGCTAAAGGGCAGCAAGCTAGTCTCCTCTGGCAGAGTTGCCTACAACACTATGTATCTTTACTATAAACCCAGTACCAGCTTTGAGTACTAATATTAAGCCATGTTATCATTAGCAGTGAATAGGATGTTGAAATTGTTCTTGTGTATCAACTATATGCAAATAAAAGCTTTAATTCTGCTCCCTGTGTGTCTCCATTAATACGGCCTTGCAATATTGTTGCATTTTTGTCAAAGACAACTAGCAGCTCTGCTAACTCATTACATACTGAGTTCGCAACCATCTCACAGACTTTAAGGCCAGAAGGGACCATCATGATCATCTAGTCTGACCTCCAGCATACTGCAGGCCACAGAACCTTACCTTCTCCTGTAATATACACAGAACTTCTGGCTGAGTTACTGAAATCCTCAAATCTAATACTGACTTTATCTCAATTGAGGGAGGAGTTTTTTATTTTTGAGTTCTCAGGGTAGGGATTATGCTTAGATCCACCAGGGGATTTAGGGTGGAGGGTCCTAGCACTCAAAGGTCCTGCCTGAGCCCAAAACTTCTATACATCAATTTTCAGCCTTGCAGCCCAAGCACTGTGAGCCTGAGTCATCTGACCCACGCCAGCAGCGACCCTGTTACCCCTGTGTAGATGTACCCTCAGAGGCACTTCCTTCTAGCTTTTATAACAAAGCCTTTCCATCCCAAGTATGCATAGTGTAATCCAAAAAGACCAGTGGGTATTTCAAAGCCAGCTGACATAGTTATCAACACTGAAATATTGCTAACACTTTCTGAAGCTTGTTCAATTTGAGTGAGAAAAGCAGATTGATCCTTGTTTTCCCATCTGAACTCCCAGATCAATACAGCATTTAGGCTATTTGCAGTTAACTAGTAGTAGTTCTAGGCAAGGTATGTGAAGTTCAGGGGAAGAGTTACTTAATGAGACAAAGCAATATATTGTAGTAGCTCACAGATTTATTCAAGTGGTAGAGAGCTTTTAAAGCTTACTTTCTTGCCTTGAAAAGTAAGGAGCTGAAACAAACAGATGTTTTCTTATCAAGAATTCATACTGTACTAGAGCTAGACATTCTAAACTAGCACAGTTCATTATGGTTTCAAGGTCAATGAATATACAATATTTCAAAGACTTCCCGACTATTAAAGCAAGACTGAGTTCCTAAAAAACTGTTCCATATATAAACAGATCAAGGCAAAAATAACACCTGTACACAAAAACTGCTACTTCCAGTGTCCTCATGACTTCAAGAGCCTTTCAGATTTGGTTACTATCCTTTTGGGATCCCAGGACCCTATACCACTCCACTCCTCCTACTCCATTCTTCTCTTTGTGTTTAGTGGATGATGGGTGAGAGTCACAGGCTGGGGAAGATAGACAAAATAGAGTTTTGACCCCCCTGTCAAGCAACACCTCCCACCCCAGCAGGTGTTGAGTTGCTTAGCTCCAGCTTCTCTCCTCAGAGTCCAAAGAGGGAGAATAAATTCTCCTGGACTACAGCCTATTGTTCTAGGGTGGATTGAATTTAAAATGAGGACCATCAAGATTGAGGCATTCCCCATTCTAGCCCCTCTGCTAGGAGTAAGGAATTTTTTCAATACCTCACTGTCCCATCCCAAGGTGGAAGCTACAGTACAAAAGAGAAGGGTACAGGGCAGGTTACAATCAAAACTGTATTCACAAAACAGAATGGAGTTTGCAGATCGATATAGATTTATTCTAATTTATCACATCATGTTTATGGGGTTTTTTAGACCAGACAGGACAAAGCCATTTTCATTGTACGGAAGTCTGGGCTAGTAGAATGTTATTTTCTCCCCTCTGGTTCTCCTCTTACTCTCCACCTTAAGGACTTGAATATTATTTTCTTCAGTTCCCTTTTGCTTGACAGAATAGAGAAATAGCAGGTTTTTCTTAGATTTTTAGAGTATTTTATGTAGGCCTGGGAGTGTTTTTCCTTAATTACAATTTTGGTCCATGACTGACTTGGGTTACCACATTTCAGGTTCTAAGAAAAAAGACACCTCAGAGGAGAGGGAGTTGGGGATAGAGGGTGCAGTATCACTCCCTATCATGATGCAGCGAAAGACATCAGTCAGCATCTTCCCGCTGGAAGCCAGGGTTTGGGTGTCGCTGCAAGGGAATGGACCAATCAGCTGCGGATGCAGAGAACAAACCAATTAGGGAATCTGACCCAATCTGGGCTGTTTCTGAGCTACAGCATTTTCTCTGCAAAGCTCCAGGACATTTCTGTTATTTGAAAACCTCGCCAGGACAAAGGATGGAGACTCAAAAGAGGCAGTGTCCTGGAAAACCAGGTCATGTGGTAACCCTATAAATAGACTGTACCATTGAAAACCTCTTTTTCAGGACAGAATTTTTTAAAACACAGTGTTAAACCAGATTAGACTATTATTTGCAACACTTTAAATAGCTTTCACTGATCAGAACAATATAAACTAATCAATTTTTGTACTGCTGCATACCCCACAATGTTATTTATTTAAGTTGAGTATTCCTGATTTCAGCATCAAAGCTGGGATGTGTTGGTTACCAACTCATTCATTCCTTCACTCATATGATCCTTTTTTAAAAACTTTATTCAGTGTACTAATTGCTTTCATCAATACTGAGTTGGAAAGTTCACACTTTTAGTCTCTTTGCCTTCAAGCCTTGGACAATTTTATTAGTTTATCCTTCAGTGTTAGCAAGTTCTTTAGCCCCCAAATGCTCTTTTAGCCCATTTTTCAGTATTGGGGTTTTAGTTTATGATTTTACTTTCTGAGGAGTAGCATTTATTTTAAGCTGTGCTTCTTTAATGCATATTTAATCACTGCTTAACAAACCATTTAAAGAAAAATACTATATTGAGGCAATGCAGCAATTGCACCACATGATGGAGCCATTAGAGAGATCCTAGTTATCCGCATCTATTCTAACAGCAACAAAGATCTTACATACAATAATTAGTCAATACAGTCTCAGAAATAAAGTAAATATGGAGCACAAGGAATTGGACACTACACATGCAGTAGATGTGTATCTTACTTTTAACTGATTTAAGTACCTGTATCAAAGAGCAGTCCATCTGAATTTACTATTTAATATAGATATTTTTAAAATTCCACTTTATGGCTATAAAATCTGACACCTATACAGCTTTGATAAAGGAATGAAACTTTATTTAAATATACTTAAAATCTGAGTGAGACAGGGAGTGTTCCTCATTACCTAACTAATAAAAAGGGGGCTTAATTTTTCAAATTAACTATATGCCTGAGTACAATTGCTAGAATAACACTGTCAGATTTAGACTCAGCCTTCTAATTTCTATGCACCACTTATATAAGCACAACACTTACTAAATTTTGTTTATTTTTTTGGAAGTCCTCTGTTAGTCATTACAACTAATCAACAAGTGTGAATGGAAGAAACAGCAAACTATGGATTCAATGCTTGGTGATTCTTGTGAAAGATGGCAATAGGCTTTCACCCTTTTGCAAATAAAGCAGTCTAGAACTTTCATAATTTACTTTCCAGGCTATTCTGCTTTTGCCAAACTCTTCATATATATCGTCTATAGTATCACCAATCAAAAAATTGTAATATGTTTTAAAATCTCCTGATTTTTAAAATAAAGTAATATATTTGAGATTTTAAACCATTAGGGTTCGTGCTTTCAAGCTTTTCTTCACAACCATAAGAACAACAAACTTACCTTTTTGTGTGTTTAATTTTTTTTATTGATTTTTCATAAAGAAGCAGACTCTGAAAAGTAAAAAAAGGTAAATATCTTACAGCTTGCATATCTTTCCAAGTACTATATACTTCATGGAATCTCCAACAGAATTATGAAATTACATGATTTGCAGCTTGTCAAAGCTTCAGGAGCAGACAATACTACATAGACATAACATGTTAGATTGGGGATAACTGTATTAAAATAATAGAAGACATACGTGAATAGGGAAAAGAAAGTAGAGATTGGGGGGAAAAGAGGGGAAAATAGAGACTGTGTTAGGTGAAATGGAGGTCTAGTATTCTTTGAGACATCAACACTTTTTATCCAAATGTATCTAGAAATAGGGTAGAGAGGAATTATACAAATTTGAAGAAATTTGAAACTTACTTTTTAAAAATGAAAGCCAACATTCTTAAAACCGCAACTCCAAAAGCTGTTTCAGAAAAAATATCAAATATCATGATTCATGATAAAATCACGAGTTGGTAATAATGAATGATTTTACCCAGGAATGTTTGCTAACCTATTCTATCTATACTTCATCTACATGCAGAAATCCTGATTTATAGCAATAAATGCTTAAAATTTCCCAAGGCTAACGAAACCATAATTGACTAAAAACTGAACTAATTATCACAATTAACTAGACCCAGGAAATGCTAAATATTTTTTCTGTACACATAAGAAAAATTGCTTCCACTTTGGTCCTGTAACCCTCTTATCAATGTCAGGGAAATCACACTAGAATAAATAAGAATTTGCTGTTAAACAAGAACGTTTGATCCATCTATATCAAATTATCATTACAAGACAGGAGCCACAAAAATCATGCATTATTTTAGCTGGTTTACTTACTGGTCTTGTCTTCACTATGAAAAAAATATATATGTTCTCAACTCACTAGAGCTAAGAACACATGTGAATTTTTGAAACAAGTGCAGCCACAGCGAGTATACAGCAAACAAAACCCGTGCCTGGCCTGTGCCACCTGACTTGGGCTTGGGCTGTGGGGCTGTTTCATTGCTGTGTTGACCTTGGTCCTAGAGCCTGCACCCTAGCTCAAGCCCAGAACTCTACAGGGCAAAGAAACAGCCCCACAAGCCTGAGACAGCTGGCATGGGACCGCTGCAGGATTCTCTTTGCTGTGTAAGCATGGAAGTGACAATTAAGACAACTTGTGGTAGTATTAGGTAACAGGGTGAGGGAATGCTGAGGCAATACGATGTTTCAGCCTTATTACACTCCTCTCATCTCAGCTGACCTCTTTGCTGAAGCACAGACTAGAGCTCTGTCTTTTCTGGAAGCATTGCAGAGAAGGCAACCTTTGGGCTACTCAATATATAGCCCTGAATGAAGGTATTAATATTTCCCAGTCAGCTTGGAAGAGAGAATTCCTTGTAGTTTTAGTATACAAAGATTGAATGCACACAGAAAATACAATAAAAGTATAAAACGTGAATAAGGCTGGGATTCTTTCATAGCAATTGTGGAAGTCATGAATTCCAAGACTTTCTGCAACCCCCATGACCTCCACAGTGTCTAGTGCAGCTGACTTCAGGGTCATCCGAGCAGCTGGCCTCAGGGACTGCCCGAGCAGCAGTCTTGGGGGGCGCCCAGGGAGCGTGTCAGCAGTGGTCCCAGGGGCTGCCATGGAACCAGCCGCACCAGCTGCTGCTTGGGCAGCCCTGGCATCTGGCTCCAGGGACCACCGGAACAGTGGCCAGTGTGGCTGGCTCTGGGGAGCACCCAAAGAGTGGACCTGGGAGTGCCTTGGGGACCAACCGAGCAGCAGTGGTACCGGGGCAGCTGGAGTAGCAGCTTGGGGCACCTAGAGGCTGTCTGGAGAGCCGTCCCTGGGAACAGTGGCCAGGAAGCAGTTGTAGTAGTAGGATTTTATGTTTGTTATTTTATATAATTTAGAATGAAGGATAAACAATAATAATGTAGCATGTATTAAATGTATTGGCATATGATTGTATCATATCCTGCCAGCCACCCTTTCCGAATAGCAGAAAGGAATAGCCTTGATGTTCCTGTTCAAAATGTTCTGTGTAAATTAATTTTGTTTTGTGTGTGAATGAGGAATGCATGTGTTAAGAGATAAGTGTGAAGGCCATCACTGAACCAGATGGTCTAGGGAGAAACCGGAGACAGACACAAGGGCGCCAGGAGGCTGCAACATGCTCCTGTTGAAATGTCAGAGGAGGGCAGATTGATGACTCTAAAGCTGAGACAGGCACCTATAAATGGGGACAAGATAGCTGTGATCAAAACTAGCATGGGATAACTCCCTGAGGAACCTGATGAAAGAACAAGATAAAGGATGAGAAGGACAATTTAAGAAAACAAACACTCATCAAACAACAATTGATTACAGCATGACAGTGAAAAAACTCATTGGTCCCAGTGAAGGAAAATCACTATATAAGCAGAATGCCTTGCCATGAAACTTTGGGTTCATCCAGCCAAGACTTCCCCAGATCATCGTCTCATGAGTGATGGAACCTGGCTCCTCCCTACCCGTGATCAACCTAGCTGGTCACTAGGTAGATCCGGACTCTGGACTGGTAACTATAACATCAACTGGCAGGACAGTGCGTGTGTACACGTGGTATGATTGAATGCATATGCCAATTGTTGATCCCGTGTGCTTCTTATAAGCATAACACAGTTAAGCCCCAGGACTGGAGCAGAGCCTCCTCCCCCACTCCTCCCAGAGCAGTGGGGCCCCAGAACTAGATATTTAGTCAGGGGTATTTTTGGTAAAAGTCATGAACAGGTCATGGGCTATGAATTTTTATATTTATTGCCCGTGACCTCTCCATGATTTTATCAAGCATACCCATGACTAAATCTTAGCCTTAATTATAAATAGTATTTTGAATACTTAGAAATACATTTTTTAAAAAAGCTGTTAGTCAACTATTAACAGGCTAGCCCCATCTAGTGCAATCTTCTCTCACTCAAAGCCTTTTGCAGCATTTCCTACCAAAGGTGACTGTGATCCCATTGTCAAAAATGTAAATATGTTGTCGGGTTACTTCCTAGGTGCAGGATAAGAAGCTGCTTTCTTTTTTGCCCCATTAGCATCCACTCATTTTTTCCTGTGGTGGGGACAATCTTTTTATTATTATCAAATTAAAAATAAGATAATTCTCTTGATCTTGGTATCTGTTCTAATACTGACTCAACATTCTTTCAGCTTCAGAGCTGACTAATTTGATTATCTACTTAAAGACAGATTCTGCGACCTAGGCTAATACTGAGTGGCATCTTACTAATAATATCAATATGAAATCCATTGACTTCAGTGCAGTAGTGGAGTGCATTTTGCATGAATAACACTGTGTCTATACTTATGGTGGCATGTAGAGAACAGGCACTACACATATAGCTACATGCTGTGGTGAAAGGCTGACTGCATTCATGCTTGTCACAGAGGTCTGTAGTTATGTGCTGCAGTCAAAGGCTCTGGCCAAGGGGAGGTAGTGGGTAAAGGCTTCAGAAGCAAGAGCCTTTCACTGCAGCAAGGAAGGACTCTGGCAGTGGGACACTACACTGGTAAAAATATTTAGCCCTGCAATTGACCTCAATAATCCCTTTTAAAATGTTGTGTCTTGTAATGAATCCATTTTGTAATTGTGAAGTGATAATTACGCCATTTCTATTTTCCCATTCTATCAGAGGAACTGAACATCCACAAATTCAACAGGAGCTGCAGGTGCTAAATGTGGCCTAGGGCCATATTTGGTTATAGTTATATTTCCCTTTAATGTGACCTTTCACAAATCTGTGGCCTTTATTTTACTTTTCACTTTTTAATTAAACTTGCTGCAAAATGTAAACGTTGGCAAATATTTGCTCCTTTGTGAATATCAAGTTAAAATACTTCATAGCAAACTTTGCATTCAGTAAGCGACCTGATCATAAAAATTACATGAATAAATTCCACTGCTATTTTGGAATAGATTGCTCTAGGGAAAAAGAAGAAAATACTGCATAATAATGTACCTATTTGTTGATATCAGAACAAAATGAAGACACAAAATGAGGAGAATGAAGTATGTAAATACCTCCTATTTAGTCAAATACAATTTGCATCTGAATTAACCACTCAATAGAAATGAACTCCAATAAAAACCACCCATGGAGAGAGAAATCAGTTTACCAAGATACATAATCTTTTTTAGAAAGAAATGGCTAATGAAGGGAGATGTAAATCAACACATTTGTAAACAAAAACTTGTTAAACATCACTTTTTCTTCAGAAGATGGAGCATAATAATGTTACCTGGGGACCCCCTGCCCACATTGGGCAGGCGCCCCTTTCTCAGGCAAAACAGGCTCGGATA
>ML677381.1:20453309-20612878 GCA_007922305.1 Dermatemys mawii | reverse complement strand
CCTAGCCATAAGGATAGATTCAAATGTATTCTACTGAATTAACTGAGAGCCTTTAGGTTTTGCAGTGTCAGTAATTTGAAGTACGACGACTTTGGCTTAAGGAAGATATAGTTAAATATATAGCTCTGATTACCTCATATTTCAAAACAGAAAATATTTTCCCCTCTGTGACAGATTGGGTCACAGAAACTCCCTCAAGACTGTCACTAGATATGCTCGGATACCACTGAGAACAAACCTTCCTGCCAGAGAAGGCTTCCCTCCACTCCTGTCTTGGTGAGCTAGAGACTCCAGTCGGCTACAGCACAGACCAAGAAGTCTGGGCCACGCCCCCCTGCAGTTTACAAAAACTAAGATTCACTTAGCCCAGGGGTTTCTCAGTTAACAGGGACATTCCCAGCACCCAGTATTCAGTCTTTCTGGGAGCCTAAACCCAAAATGAACCCATTTTACTCTGTATAAAGCTTATACAGGAACTCCTCACTTAACGTTGTAGTTATGTTCCTGAAAAATGCAACTTTAAGCGAAATGATGTTAAACGAACCCAATTTCCCCATAAGAATTAATGTAAATAGAGGGGGTTAGGTTCCAAGGAAAAATTTTTCACCAGACAAAAGACTATATTATATATATACACACAAACACACACACACACACACAGTATACGTTTTAAACAAACAATTTAATACTGGTACACAATGATGATGATTGTGAAGCTTGGTGGAGATAGAGGAGTCAGAGGGTGGGATATTTCCCATGGAATGCCTTATTTCTAAATCAGGGGTTCTTAAACTAGGGTTCAGGACCCCTAAGGTGGTCATGAGGTTATTACATGGGGGATTGTGAGCTGTCAGCCTCCAACCCAAAACCTGCTTTGCATCCAGAATTTATAATGGTTTAAACATATTAAGTGTTTTTAGTTTATAAAAGGGGGTCACACTCAGAGGCTTGCTATTTGAAAGGGGTCACCAATACAAAAGTTTGAGAACCACTGTGCTAAATGAACAAGCAATTTGCTGAGCCCTCAAGGGTTAACACTCACACTCTTCTCCTTTAAGTAATCAAGAGTGAGGTCAAAAGTACATTGTTAATTAGATCTCAAGCCTCCCTTCCTGTGTTCCCTCAGCTCTATGGAAGATGGGGTAAGCAGGGTGCAGGAGCGGGGGGGAGGGAAACACCCTGATATTAGCCGCCCTTTTCTTCCCCTCCCCCCAGCAAGCAGGAGTCTCAGGGAGCAGCTCCAAGGCAGAGGGCAGGAGCAGCACATTGCAGTGGGGGAAGGGACATGAACTGCCAGCAATTGACAGCCTGCTTAGCAGTTGAACTGCTGGCAATTGCTAGCCTGCTGGGCAGCTGATGACGATAGAATGGAGCACCTCACAACTTTAAACAAGCATGTTCCCTAATTGATTAGCAACCTAACAACGAAACAACATTAACTGGGACGACTATAAATGAGGAGTTACTGTACAGGGTAAACTCATAAATTGTCCACCCTCTGTACTATGGATAGAGAAATGTGCACAACTGTTTGCTCCCCCAGGTATTAATTATTCTGAGTTAATTAATAAGCAAAAGTGATTTTAAGTATAAAAAGGAGGATTTAAGTAGTTCCAAGTAATAACAGATGGAAATGTAGTAGGATGAGGCCCTGAAACATAAACCCTTGTATCAGAGGCCCAGTATGAGGCCTAAGGCCTGAGCTAAAGTAATAGTCAAGACTTTGCTAACATAAAGCAAAGTTAAGCTGTGAGCTAGAGGCAGGCCCTGCTCACAGAAGTTGGCAAGGAAAGGGCTGATGTTGCAAAAGTACACAGAGCTAAGAGGTACCAAGACACTGGTACATTCCATACAGATAACAAGGAACAGGCTGACCCATCCTAAAGACAGGGGCAAAAGGGTACTATGATGGATAGAGTTGTTTTGCTCGAACCAACTTGTACAAGGAGAGGCGGCACCTTCCTACGTAAAGGGGATGCACCTCAGTACGTCAGGAGTGATGTGTAACTTGTTTGTACCTGTGTATAAGAATAACAGCCCTGGGGCAGTGTCTTTGTCCAGCCTAGGGGACATTAGCGATCCTGCTTCTGACTGAGCCGAGTCCATTGTCAGGGGGCACAAATTCGTAGTATGTCCTGTAGAGTCTATGGGAAACTATCACTGTGCTTCATTTGGCAATAAACCTGGCCTGGGTGCCTTCGTACCTTACTAGTGTCTGTGGTCTTTGGGGGTTCTCCTGGGTCTGCTGTGTCAGCTATCTGCGCAGAGCTGGGGCAGCACACAGAGGGAACATGCACGCAGCCGACTGATACCATCATCGAACACGAGCAGAGCACCACACCGGTAGCTACTGACAACATTGGTGACCCCGACCGCTGATCTGGTGAGTAAGCGAGCTGTCCGCTGTAGGAATCGCGATCTAACATGGCAGAAAACCACGAGCTAGGGAACCCCCTTTTCCCCACCCTTCAAATCCTCACAGAGTTTGATAACTCCTGGACCCACTGGATTGCCAGTAAGGGGGGTCCATATGAATTTAAAAAAGAAAGTGGGGAAACATGGACTGGCATATGTAAAGCAATGGTAGAAACAGATACTTTAAAAAATAATAAAAGTAAAAAAGCTAGAATTTTACAATTAATGTCTATGGCCGTGAGATGGCTTAAACAGCATGCCACCATTCTGGCTAGACAGGTAATAGAAAAGACCAGGGAGGTAGAAGAGGTAACTAAAACTCTGGAGGAAGCGACCCAGGCAGTAGAGCACTGGAAAGCCCAAGCTCTGTTGATAGGGCAACAGGCAATCCAGCTTCATGATATGCTCGAGCAAACAAAGCAGGAAAATAAAAAACTAGAGACAGCTGTAGAAAACCTGCAAAAGAATACAGGGCCGTCCTCCAAGGCTCAGCAGACTTTCACCATACCTGAAGTGTGGGGACAGAAATGGAAACAGGTAGCCCTAGCTAAATTAAAAGATGGAACACGGGACAGTTGGAATGGATGCTGTAACGGGGACATGTGGAAAGACCCAGTGAAATCATCTTCTAGTGACCCATGGGCAGGGGCTACTGCACCGCAACCGCCACCATATGATGAGAGCCGGGTTATGGGTAAACCCTCCCCAAAACCTAGATCAATCCCAGTTAAAACAGGAGAAATGAGAGAAACAGAAGATGAATCCCCACTTTTCCTTCCCAATACCCACCCTGACCTTGACCCTGACCTTGACAATCCAGGCATACCCCACTTTACCCTTGATGCGACTCCCCACACTGAGGGTCCACCTTCCCTTAGGTTATGGAATGCAGTAGACATCGCAACTAAATTACTAACGAAAACTTTAAGAGAGCCTGGGCCTCGAGGCAACTATAGGGAGAGAGAAAAGAGTCAGGCCCCGAGCTATACAGAAAGGGAGAGGTACCAGGTGCCTTCAAGTGCGTGTAAACCTCACCCGCCTCGAGTAAGCGGCTTAACCGCCAGTCTCGATGCTTTAAAAATCAATGAGCTAACTGCACTAGCTGGAGCTGTTGGATCCCCACCTTCTGACAATTTTAATGAATTTATGGCCTGGCTCCACAAATGTTCACAGTTACTAAAAGCTGTGGGAATTGACATGTCGCAAGAACCAATTTTGGTACAAACCCTTTTGGAACCACTGAATTGTCATATCCTTGGTTTTGATGATGATGCGACCCAGATGGTTAAACGTGTGGCTCAAAAACACTTTAAGCTATCCAGTGAGCTAGCCGCACTTAAAGGAATTGCAAGAATGCCAGGGGAGGCTCCAGCCAAACTGGCTGACAGAATACAGACATATACTAAGTTAACCGCAGGGGTTACAAATCTAGAGGAATTAAAACAAATTGTTCTGGAGGCGCTGCCTTCAGGGGTGTTAGACTGGATGAATGCTTGGTGCGAGAATGGAGGTAGAGATATACATTGGAATGAATGGACTGAAAAAGTTGAGACTGCCATTAAACAGCAGGAAGGAACTCCTGTCAGTGAGTTGTGAACACAGATAGGACAGTGGAAAACAGAGGGTCCTGGGTATACTCCCCGCGGCCGTGGCCGGGGTTGGAGAGGTCGAGGAATGAGTAAAGACAGAGGTGGATATCGAGAAAGTGAATGGGTGACACCTGGAGTTCTGAAACAGGAAAATTTAGAGCTTAAGAGAGAAATGTATGATTGGTAGGCAGTCGCCAAAGGAACAGGATAAAACAGGGACACGTGGCCCAAGTAACTGTCCTCGCATCTGGACTGAATGATCTGATTGTTACTGGATCAACAGAATAGGAGAGCCCTCCCTGTAACTCGGAATGCATTTTCCAGCAACCCATGACAATAGATGTCTGGGGACGCCCCCACTTAAGCATCCAAGTTGGGGATGGGCTTGTAGATTTTCTATTGGACATGGGGGCTGGAATTCCGATTGTAAAAGATGAATTTAATGTATATCCAAACAGGGATTCCGTTCAGATCCAGGGCATATTGGGAACTAAACTAACGTACGATGTTAAAACCCTTCCTCTCCAGTTTGGTGTACACACCATTCAGGAGAAATGCACTATGTCAGGGAGAGAAAACTTAATTGGGGCAGAAACTATTAGGCGACTGGGATCAATCTTAGATTTCCCAAACATGTGTATCAGACAAACTCTCATAGTGACAGACAGTCCAAATGACACTAATCTGATCCCTGTGGGACTTGCCACGCAGACGGTGAAAGCAATAAAACCTAAACAGCCACCCCCCTTCCAAAAGGCTGCGAAGGTTGGTGGACTGAGATTCAAACCGTCTGGGTGACAGACTCCCTCAATACGGGAAGGATGCAGACCTCCATCACCCTAGAGGGGGACATACCGCCATACTTGAAACAATACCCAATTCCTCAGGAGGCAAAAAAATCATTAAGACAAGAAATAGAGGAATTGGAAAAAAAGAGAATTGATTAGGAGGTGTTCGGCACCTAATGCGGCACCAGTCTGGCCAGTTAAAAAAACAGACGGAACATGGAGATTAACTATTGATTACCGGGGGTTGAACAAAACTGAAAAACGGGGGGCGCCAGTGGTGGCAGCGTACCCAGAATTGTTGGAGGTGGTGACCCCTGATATAAAGTGGTTCTCAGTGCTCGATGTGGCAAACGGCTTTTGGAGTTTACCTTTAAGCCCAGAGTCCCGTATAGAACAGCTTTTGTGTTCCAGGGTGTGCAATACTGTTAGAATGTTCTGCCTATGGGATACTGTGATGCATCCACAATATTTCATACTGCGGTACGGAATATGCTAGAAAAAGAGGGATTGTTACAAATGGGAAAAATAGTTCAGTACGTAGATGACATTTTAATAGTTAGTGAAACAGAGCAAGAACACGAAGAGTTAATCCAGCGATTACTGACTAGCTGCCGAGAGTATGGCTTGAAACTGAACCCCTCTAAATTCCAAATTAAACAGAGAGAAGTTCAGTACCTTGGAATTCGACTTAGTGCAGGGGGAAGGTCTGTAGATAAGGAAAGAGTGAAGTGTATCATTAATCTCCCCATGCCGGTGGCTACTAAATCTTTGCAATCCTTTCTGGGACTCACTAATATTTGCAGAGAATTTATGGTTGGTTATGCAGAGAAAGCAGGTCCGCTGTATGTGGTTCTTAAAAGACCACAGTGGACTTGGACTGAGGAGGCAAGTATTGCATGGGAAAATCTGAAAAAGGGGTTAATGGAGGCACCAACGTTAGCTGCCCCTAATAACGAATTCCCCTTTGTATTGTACCCTAGTGTAACGAATTTCTGTATCGTTAGTATGATTACACAGGATACTGGTGCTGGGGAAAGACCTGTGGCATATTATAGTAGAGCACTAACAGGTCCAGAAATCAAACTGGGAAATTGTGAACAGACTGCCCTAGCTGCCTGTTCGACGCTGCAAAAGGCGCAGGAGATCATTGGAGCAAGTAAGGTGATTGTAAAGAGTCACCATGCACTGGGGAGACTGCTCAGTCAGGAAAATTTGTCTAAAGGGCATGTAAGAGTAGATAAAGCCATTCAATGGGTCTTTGCTCTTATGTCCGAGAATGTGCAGTTAGTTCCACTAAAAGAACCTGAAATATCGGTATGGGGATTGACTATAAATGGTCGCGAACATATCTGTGAACCCCAGCAGGAATCCAGAGTTCACCCTATCTTTACAGCAACCCCAACTGAACAGGTAGTTGGAAAAACCATTTGGTTTGTGGATGGCAGTTCGTTCTATTCGGAAGGCAAGTGAGTTACTGGCTTTGCTGGAATCTGTCTAACTGGGAATCGGCAGACCGTTAACTCTTTCCAGTACAAATTAACTAAAGGAGGAACACAGTCTGCTGAGATGTCAGCGGTTTTAGAAGTTGTAGGTAGAATGAAAGATACACAGACAGAGCTGATAATAGGAACCAATTCAGATTTTGTGTACAAGGGAACCACTGGATACCTACCATGGTAGAATAGTATAGGTTTCACGGGAACTGATGGATCTGAAATTAAGCACACACTATTGTGGCAGCAAATGGAGAAATTGGCAGGACACTATAAAAAGATCTGGATGGTTAAAATAAAGGCCCATAAAGAGAAGGGTCCCTTGCAGTGGGGAAATGAACAAGCTGACAAATTGGCAAAGGAGGCAGCCCTCACTGGAACTTTGTGGGAACCGACTCCTGTTGCAATAACCACCAGGGCTCAGGCAAGGCAAAAACAAGCAGTTGAGGAAAACAATTGGAAGGAATTGCAGTTTTTACAGGAAATGCAAACAAAAGATGCGGGTTTGCAGCAATGGGTAAAGGAGTGCCCCTCACAGTGGCAGGGTGTCCCATTAAGAACGGAAGGAAAGCTGCTTCTGGCAAAACCTGAAAATGAATGGGTTTTAGCAATTCCTCAGCAAATGCAGTATCTCCTTCTTAGATGGGTACATGGTTCAACTGTAGGAGGTCACCCAAAACATGAGGAGGCACTTGGAAAACTTAAAAAACTAGGCTGGTGGCCAGGAATGAGAGAGGATTGAGATCTGCATATTCATGGTTGCTTGACTTGTGCTAAACAGGATCCTGCTAGAAGGAAAAGATGTGGAGAATTAATGCATCAAGCATTAAAGGGACCCCTCCAGCGCTTACAGGTAGACTTTGTGGGACCTTTGCCAACTACCCCTAGAAAGAACAGATTTTTATTTGTGATTGTGGATAACTTTAGTAAGTGGGTGGAAGCTTTTCCTACTCGAAAAGAGACCAGCTTGGTAGCAGCACGAGTGTTAACAACTGAAATTTTTCCTAGATGGGATCTGCCACACAGCATTGACTCTGATAATGGCCCTGCCTTTATCGGACAGGTATACCGAGATATGGGTACCTGGGCCGGTATTCCTCTACCATTGCACATCCCATACTACCCTCAAGCCGGGGGGCAGGTGGAAAGGATGAATAAATCTCTCAAAATTGAATTGTCAAAGGTGTGTAATGAGCTGGGAACAAATTGGGACATGGTTCTCCCATGGGTTCTAATGAGGATCCGTAGTCGATCAAATCGCATGACAGGATTCAGTCCTTACGA
Organism: Dermatemys mawii; assembly: GCA_007922305.1. Lineage (NCBI taxonomy): Eukaryota > Metazoa > Chordata > Testudines > Dermatemydidae > Dermatemys > Dermatemys mawii. The sequence continues at coordinate 20,605,309 of ML677381.1, read as the reverse complement.
AATTCTTTTTTGGCAGACCCATGCCCGGTTGGGAAAATTTACTGTATCCTCCAGATTGGGAAACACTTACAGCACTGGCAACCGCTACCTGGATTAATAGTTTTAAATATCGGTTAGGCACAGTGCAGGGAGCAGCTGCAGCACAGCAAGCTACAGAACAGCAAAAAATGAATCGGGCATTCGATGAAAACAGTGATACCACACAGTGGCACATTGGGAGCCATGTTATGGTTAAGGTTGAACCAGCTCCGAGGAAAAAATTTCCTAAGGTTGAATGGTCTGGCCCTTGGCCAATCATCGATAAGTTGGGACCTTCCCTATATTTGGTTCAGATCGAGGAGCAGCCTCGGTGGAAACATGCCAGGCAGTTGAAGAGATATGGGGGTTGAACATGCATATTACTTGTTTGTGCTTCTTTTGCAGAATAACACACAGAGTCTAAACGCTAGAGGTAAGCATAATGGAAACCTTCCAGCTGAACAACGGAAGTTATATAAGCTTTAACCTTTGGGCTCCTTCTGCACCCCGCTTATTATTGTTTTATGCTTGGGGGCAATTAAAACGATTTGAAGTGTCCAGACCTTACCCTGCTACACAATTAAAAGCAAAGGGACAATTTACATGGGGTACTGGGAATGTGATCACCATTTGGTGGAATGATAAAGACACTTCTGTGTGGATACTGGAGCAGGCTGGAAAGCAGCCTTTGTGGATGTTGGGACCAGGAATCTCTTGGGCCGTAAACACGCCCACTCTTCCATTCGGAACGAGATTTCTGTTTATAGCTCCATAAACTGATGAAATGATTCTCCAGATATTGAATCAGGACTATATTACCAGGGAGTGGTCTAACAAGAAGCCAAAAAAGGAGGAGTAAGGTCATATCCATTTCCTATCACCATGCTGGGCTGATACTATTACTGCTGCTATCATAATATCAAATATCAAATTTTACCAAGCAAAATAAAACAAAACACGCAAGTCTAAGCTGAATAGAGGTAAATCTCACCCTCCGAGATGTTCTAATAAGCTTCTTTCGGGGACTAGACTCCTTCCTAGTCTGGGCCTAAGCCTTTTCAGACCAGCGTTGTGGTTTATGACCTGGGACAAGCAATCACTCACACCCCCATAGTTACAGTCCTTTGTTCCAGTTTCTTTCAAGGATCTCTTTGGGGTGAAGAGGCCATCTCTTGAGCCAGCTGAAGACAAAACGGAGGGGCTTCCAGGACCTTTTATATTCTCTCTCTTGTAGGCAGAAACCTCTTTGTTCATGTCCATGAATGATTCAGCTTTTTGCAGGCCGATGCCATTGTTTACATGTTAATTTGAACATTCCCAGGAAAGCTAAAATGTGGACTGGTATCTTCCAAAGTCCATTCTCAGTTAGGTGTTTCTTGATTGGGAACTTGCTTAGGATAGTCCTTTCTCAAATGATTCACTGATGCTACTTAGAATCAAACACATTGAGATACAAGTAAATAGCCAATATTCATAACTTCACATACAAAAATGATACAAACATACAGATAGCATAATCATAATCAGTAAATTACAACCTTTCTATAGGCACCTTACTTGACTTCCTTTGTATAATATTTGGTGCAACTATTGGACCTTGGTTGCAACAATGATCTATATGGCCACAGTTCATGTCAATTGTGTCATACCCTCCACAAAGGACACTTCTGCTAAAGACATCTTCATGTTATAATTATTAGGTGTATGCCCTAATTTCCACTTCTGTCTAGGTTAAACAGGGAGTTTCAAAAGAGACCACTGTGACATTCCCCTGGTGTTATCTGGACCGATGATCTGCTAGGGCACTCCAATCCTCGACTCTGGGAGCCAGCATTACTTTGCTCTGCTGTGAGAGCCCCCACTCCTGGACTGTTCACACACAATCTCTAGCACGTAAACTACTCCCAACTACATAAGTGTGTACTTTTGGCCAGCTGCTGCTTGGATTGTGCAACCAAATGACACTAACCAATATCTCCCGTCCCAGACACAACCTTAGGAACCTCCATCTTGCAGTGTCCAGTTATGCCCACTGGATGCTGCAAGCTTGTAAAGTGGAGCACACCAGGGAACTGGAGGTGCTCTGCCAGGACTTAACCAAGGCCTGGTGGGAGGGCTCCTACTTCATTACCAACATGGAGAGCCCGACAGCGAAAGAAAGGCCCTCATGACAAGTGGGTCCACAGGAATCAGCGTAAACCTATAGGAATACCTGCCCTCATAAAAGGACTCTGATAAGGAAGGGGGGAATTCTTTATGTCTAAATATTAGTGCAATTTTCTTATCAAAATGGAAACAAAACATGTTTAATCCATGGCTTTCTAGATTATTTTATTTTCTTCTTTGTACTGAACACAGACAATGAACTTCCTATTTGTGACATAGATATTGCTCCTCTGGTAATGTTACCTGGAGTTTTCTGAACGCAAAGCTTTTGGTAACCTTACTCTTTGTGAGGCAATTAGGAAATAAATCAATGGGGACACAGCACATCCATCTGATAAACAATTGGTACAACCATGATTGCTTTCACTTAAAGCTTTTATTTATTTGGTCTTCAGCACATACACATATATTCAACAGGTTAGAGCACCCAAATCTATAGTTACCCAGGATCTGGAGTGGTCTTCAATTAGTCAACAACAGGTTTCTGGTGGCCAGCCTGGCATGTGCTGCTGGTGATCTTAAGATGGGTACACAGAAGAGTCCACTCATCTCAGAGCTTTTTATGTTTGTTTACATTACAATAACATGTCAATCAAGAAAAAAAAGTTAAGCAAGCAATTTAAAGACATTAGTTGTGTCGATGTATTTCTACATACCAACACTCAAATATAGATAGACGTTCTGTTTTTCAAAGTCGCATACCTCAGCAGTTTTAAGAGAAAGCTGCACTAGTTGACAGCAGGTTCATGCTCTATTCTCATGGTCACTTAACCTCCTCCCCTCTGGCTCACTATATTATGCTTAGGCTGCTACAAAGGCTCTGTAGCTGCTTGTGGAAATAAGTATAATAAATGATATTCCAATGACTGGCAGTGGCATTGGTATTTTGCATTGTCTCCCCTAACAATAAGATTACGAAGTCAGAGAAATATTTAAAAAAACTATATAGGAAAATTACTTTTTTAAAGTATATACAATGTAAATGTAACCAATGTCAAAGCAAAATTTTATGATTGATGCTTTTATTATTGAACCATTACACACATTCACTGTATCATAAGAACATAAGATAACATAAGAACATGAGATAAATTATGCTTTAGCTGAGTTGTGTGTCCATGATAGATCTATTAGAAAAGTGATTCAGTGTAGTTTTTTTCTTTAAATTTATTTTGTATTTATTGGTGACAGTACTTTGTAGAAGATATTAACCAAATGACTGTTTACTGTATGTGTAAAGAGTTACCAGACTAGAGATAGAGATATAAGCTATCTAATTAGATTTATAAGAGCAAAAAGAGTACCCATCAGTACTGGGTTTACAATGGTGCCATGGAGCAGGGCCCATGCTCAGAAGGCGCCTTGGCCTATTCTGCTTGCCTTACGCCCCGAGACCCCATCAGCCTGCTGGCTCCTCCCCACCCACCACTTGCTCCTCTCCCGCTCCCTGGCCCCACCTGCTGGCTCCTCTCTGTCCCCTGCCTGTACCCCAATGCACCTCTGGTTCTGTGCAGTCTCTGCTTCCTACCATCTGTGGGCCCTGCCCCAGCCCAGAGTCCACACTCTGCACTCAAACTCCCTTCCAGAGCCCTCCCCCTCCCACACTCAAATTCTCTCCCAAAACCTTAGGCAGGTATGGGGATGGGAGAGGAACTGGGGCCTGTTCTGAGCACCACCAAAAATTATACCAACCTGCCGCCCTTGCTCAACCTATAAATAACCTATAAATAACCGTACTCAGGAATTCAAGATATTCATGGAAACCATTCCCATAACACACACACATGTAAACACAGGAGACTGATGAGGGATGATTGCTACTGCAGATGTTTCCTATTGGGGAATCAACAGGGAAGAATAATTAGGGGAAGAAGGACCCACTGAAAGACATTATCTTGAAGAACATTGGTCCTCTCAGCTCTAAACATTCATGCCTTTGCACACCAATCAGGTAAACTCAGAATGTATGTACATTAAAAGAAAAGGCATCAGAAAACATGGTTCTGGGAGAGTATTTTTGGGAAAGAGGGGTCTCTTTATCTAAAAACCTTATTTAATGACAGAGGTTTTGAAACTTAGTTGGGGAATGAAACTATTAATGCCAGCAGTTACAGAGTCAGCTCTTTACCTTACATCCAGGGTGGTAGTTCTGTATTCTTTCTGTATTCTGCTTGTTATTCAACAATCTCAAATCGTCACTGTTGTCAGTTAGGTGCATATGTGCTCTCTCCATATGCTGTCCCAGCCCTGTGCAGAGGAACAGCTCAGTCAGCAGTAGGAATTTCTGCTGTCCCCAAGACTGCACAAAGAGTTACGATGAGAAAACCCATTATTTACAGACTGAGACAAACAACTCATACCATCTTACGTATTTAATAACATCTGCTTTTTACTTCTCCTTGTATCATGTTCCAGGTGTCTTGGGCAAAACATCCCTATTCATTACTTTTAGCAGACCCTCTAATCTGGTGTTAGGCCAGGATGTCCTGAGCTAATCTTTTGGAATGTGTTCTATACCCACTATCTGTTGCTTCTTAGGAGAGTCTGTGTTTTAGCCACAGTAGCAATACTTTTGCCAAGGTCATACAGTGAACTTGTCAACATCTACTTTAATACACGCCCTAACTTTGGTTCACAGCCCCTGGTTCAGGCCTCAGATACTGCACCAGGCCCAGTGCTCCATGCTCTCTATTTCTTCTACAGTCATTGACTCAGACACACAACAGGCAAACCCCCACACTTCTGCAACTGTTCAGTCACACATCAGGATTAAAATAGTTAAAGGTAAAACCCACAGGACGAGCAAAATAATTAGAAATAGATTTTCACTGTCAACATGGCCAGGGAAATTTTCAAACCAGATATGGTGGTATAACATCAACAATTATGGCCACTGTGTATAAATGTCTGGTACTACTAATTTTGCTGGTATCGCTCTACAAAACTTAAATTTGAAAAAAACCTGGAACAATCTAGCCTTGCTTCTTCAAACACTCCCTCAGACTGAGTCTCCATAGTGGTGACATGCAACAAGATGCAAAGATGTATTTTACTTTCTGAAAAGTAAAGTCAAGCTATTCTCCAATGCTTCAGTCTGCTGTTCAGCCAGTCTTTAGGGAGTTAATTATTTACAGCTGTGTTCTTATCTTTGTATGTTACTTCAGCAAAGACAATACCAGCAAATTGTTTTGGCTTAGTAAATGTGAAGTGAGAGTGAAATCTTCTGAACAATAGTTTTTTTATTATTAAAATCTATATGAATGTACTCTCTCCTCTGATATGTAATTTTAACCCAATTCATTCAGTGATATTTACTTTTTGGACAGACCTTAACAATATGCTTAGTATAAATATTTTATAGCCCTGCAGTATTGAGGCAGAAAGACTTAGGGCAGGTCTATATTTAAAAAGCTGTGGTGACACAGCTACACTGATGCAGCTGCACTGCCATAGTGCTTTAGTGAAGATGCTACTCTGCCAGTGGAAGAGTTCCTCTTGTCAACATAGTTATCCCACCACTATGTTGGTGGGAGAAGCTCTCCTCTTGACATAGCTCTGTCTACATTGGGGGTGAAGTCGGTAGAACTGTGTCGCTTATGGGTTTTTCACATGAACGATGTAGTTATACCAATATATGTTTACAGTGTATACTGGGCCTTAAGCATAGTTTCTTGTGCCTTTCTCTAATTGTTGCTCCTGTGCAAGTTAGGCTATGTCTACAGTACTGCTTATGATGGCATAATTTATGTTGCTCAGGGATGTGAATAAACCACCCCTTGAACCACATAAGTTACACCGACATAAGTGCCCATGTGAACAGTGTTACATCAGTGGGGCCACAGTTGGACCGCGGGCTAGGACTTTGAGACCTCTGATATAGTAGCTTTCAATTCACCTCATACACATGCTGTAGTGCAATGACAGTGTAACTTACAAATGTAGATTTTTTTTTTGTTACATAGCTGCGAAGGGTTGGATCACAGAAACCCTCCTGGGGCTGCCAGTTGATGTGACAAGACTACTTCTGCCCCTGCTTCCTTGCCCAACCAGCTTGCAACTCCAGAAACTTGCCTGGTTTGAGCCACTAGCAAGCTGCAAATCCAGACCCAGGTCTGAACCACATCCCCTAATAGCTGTAGGCCAGGGTTTCTCAAACCGGGGGCGGTGACCCTCCTAGGGGTCGCCGATTGCTCCCGGGGGGGGGGGGTGTCGCGAGCTCCCGGCGCCACTTAAAAGCCGCCGAATGAATTACTTCCGCATTTGGCGGCTTTTCAGCGGACATGCCGAGCTATTTCAGGAGCACTTGGCATGTCCGCCGAAAACAGCTGCCGAATGCGGAAGTAATTCATTTGACGGCTTTTCGGCAGACATACAAAGGGTCTGCCGCGGCAGACGCCGAATGAAAAAGGGGTCGCAGTTCTCAAAAGTTTGAGAACCACTGCTGTAAGCTTACCTGGAAGCAACTTAAGAAATGTTCCTGCCTTTAGCACTGATAAGCCAACAATGCTATGTTTAACTCGGTAAGCAGAAAAGTGAATGTGTTTAGCAGTATATGATTTCTCTTAGTAATTGTGAAGTGAGCATGTGATCAATGTATACGCCTACTCTTAACCATATAAGTATACTATGAACTTTTAGACTTATACGCCCAGATTTCCCCCCCACTGCTTAAGGTATACGCCCCCGAAGAGACTGGAAATAACAGGATGTAAAATGTTAAAAACAATGAGTTTGCAGAAGAATGTACTTCCTCCTTTTTCTCTATAAAAATGTAACGATATTTCTGTTCGGGGAGCCATTGCTTTGAATGCTAATTCCGATGGCTCCACTTTAATAGCAAAATAAATCTGCTTTCAAACCTCACAGAGACTCTGCCTCTCCTTGAAGGGAATTGACTGTCCTTCTAGGTAGCTGACCGCCTTATTTTGGCAACAGCACTCAGTTTCTTAACTCCCAATGGGGTTCAAACCGCAAATACAGAGTAAAATGGATTTATAAGGCTTTTACAGGGCAAACTCATAGATTGTTCACCCTCTATAACACTGACAGAGAGATATGTACAGCTGTTCGCCTCCCCTCCCCCCCCCCCCCGTACTAATACATACTCCAGGTTAATTAATAAGTAAAAAGTGATTTTATTAAGTACAGAAAGTAGGATTTAAGTGGTTCTAAGTAGTAACAGACAGAACAAAGTGACTTACTGTCGGGAAGAAACAGACGGAGACAGCTTGCAGAAGGAGGCGACCTGGGAGAGTCCCAGCTTGCCGCTTTTATTAAGTACAAACATACTACATGACAGTGATGAATAGACTTATTTACTTCATTATGATAGGTGGTGAAAGACGAGCCTCCTATGGTTCCCTCGTGAACAACTAGAGGGATGAGCGTGCCTGTAATTTTCCAATACTTTGGCTTACTACTAGACCTTGAGAGATAACAAGGGTTCAGAAGTTTACAGAGCGTGGTTGGCCAGCGCTCAAGGCCTTCAACTTACCAAATAAAATAAAATAAATCATACAAATCTATCTCTAATACAGTAATAAAACTGAATACAGATATATACCTTACTCTCATTGGTGTTCCATTTAGCTTCCTTTTACAGGCTAATGTCCCTCTAGTCGGGGTCCAGCAATCACTCACACCCCCATGTAGTTACTGCCTTTGTTCCAGTTTCTTTCAGGTACCCTTCAGCTGGCTTAAGAGTTAGCCTCTCCACCCTCAAGACCAAATAGAGAGGTCTCCTCCCTCTCCCTGTGTACAGTCCAGTTACAAAATGGAGTTTTGGAGTCACATGGGCTAGTCACATGTCCATGGATGAGTCAGAACTTGCAGGCAGCAGCCATTGCTCACATGCTACCTTGAACATCCTCAGGTAGACTTCTTATGTGGATTGGAGCCTCTCAAGCTCTTTTGTCTGTTAAGTGCTTCTTGACTGGCACTTAACTTGCACATTCCTTTCTCAAGAAGCTGACCAAATGTTTTTACTAAGGATACTTAGAAATCAAGCAAGTACACAGCCAGTATTCATAGCTTTCTAAATGATGCACGCATACAAACAGGAGGAATATATTCAGTAGATCATAATTTTTACAGAGATATGTTACATGGCATATGTAGCAAAAAACATATTCCAGTTATATCATATATACATTTATAATTATATCCCCTAAAGCCTTATGGGGTGCACCCTCACAATAATTGCACTCAAAAACAAGACAATGTAAAGCTTTAGAGCCTAGAAGTCCACTCAGAGCTACTATAGCAGTCTCAGATGATGACCCAGCACATGTTCGTTTTAAGAACACTTTCACAGCAGATTTGACAAAATGCAAAGAAAGTATCAATGGGAAATTTCTAAAATTAGCTACAGCACTGGACCCAGGCTTAAGAATCTGAAGTGCCATCCAAACTGTGGAGCATGCTTTCAGAAGTCTTAAAAGAGCAACACCCTGAACCCATCATCAACATGGACACGTGTCCTCTGGAATAGTGGTTGAAGCATGAAGGGACATATGAATCTTTAGTGCACGTGGCACATCTTGCGACGCCAGCTACAACAGTGCCATGTGAACACCAGTTCTCACATTCAGGTGACACTGTAAACAAGAAGTGGGCAGCATTATCTCCTGCAAATTGTAAGCAAACCAGTTTGAGCAATTGACTGAAGTAGGACTGAGTGAACTTGTAAGCTGTGAAGTTTTACATTGTTTTATTTTTGAAAGCAGTTTCTTTTTGTACATAATTCTACATTTGTAAGTTCACCTTTCATGATAATAGAAGTACTGTAGTGCAATCTATTTAGGTGAATTGAAAAATACTATTTCTTATGTTTTTTACAGTGCAAATATTTGTAATAAAAATAAATATAAAGCAGTGTACACTTCGTATTCTGTATTGTATTTGAAATCAATATATTTGAAAATGTAGAAAATATTTAAATAAATTGTATTCTATTATTAACAGTGCCATTAATCACAATTATTTTTTTAATAGTAAGATTAATCAAAATTATTTTTTTAATCACTTGATAGACCTACTTTTAAGCTTTGCATAGAACTTCTACTGCAGATAACATAATGGCTGCTATATTTGTCCACCTAGTGTTTGCAATGTTACCAGTGAAAGATTATTGCTCAAGCCATTTTCCCTTCCTTTTCATGACACAGAATAGAAATATTAAGTGTATTAGTGACACTTTTTTCCTGGTAGGGAAAGGGAGGCACTTTAAAATGACAATAAGAATGACAAAAACATTGCCTATAGGATTTCAGAGTTACGAATGCCTCGGGAATGGAGGTTGTTCATGACTCTGAAATGTTTGTAACTCTGAACAAAACAGTTTAGTTGTTCTTTCAAAAGTTTACAACTGAACGTTGACTTAAAACAGCTTTGAAATTTTACTATGCAGAAGAAAATGCTGCTTTTAACTATCTTAATTTGAATGAAACAAGCACAGAAACAGTTTTTTTTCTTTGTCAAATCTTTTTATTCAAACTTTCCCTTTATTTTTTAGTAGTTTACATTTAACAGAGTACCATACTGTATTTTTTTTTTTTTTTTTTTTTTTTTTTTTTGTCTCTGCTGCTGCTGGATTGCATACTTCCAATTCTAAATGAGATGTATGGTTGACTGATCAGCTCACAACTCTTAAGGTTCTCCTGTAAACATCACTCTTGGACCTAGCCCTAGCCTTCAATTTTTAAATGACCCCATAACTTTGAGAGACAAGGTGGATGAAGTCATATCTTTTATTGAAACAAATTCTGTTGGTGAGAGAGATAACCTTTTGAGCCACAGAGATCTTCTTTGGCTCTGGGGAAGCCTGGGGAAGGTCTGAAGCAGAGCTGTATGTAAGCCTAAAAGCTTCTCTCTTCCTCTGGAAGTTGGTCCCTCCAGCAAAAGATATGACCTCATCCACCTTATTTTGCTCATTACCTAGGCCCAATGCTGCACACTGCTGGGCCAATACACTGCAGCACCTTAGTGCAGGCCTGATCTGCACCCCACACACAGTCAGCAGGTGCATTACGGGGAGACCTACAGGAGAGTAGGTGCATGGCTGAATAAAGTGACATTTTGAAGGGACACAGCAACTTTACAACCGTTGAGCTCAGGGAGAAGCTTGAACCTTCAGGAAGGAGAGCCCAGGGCCCCCAGCTTGCTCTCCAGCAGGCAAGCCCAAAGCTGTTCTCCCAGGCAAAAGCGCAGGGAGCAGACACGCCAAACCTGTGGGCAGAAGAACACAGAAATTGGGCTTGTTTTTGGCTTAACTGGCTTGTGAGTTGCATGTTGGGTAGTTTTTGGTTTATAACTTGTTGTTTCTTCCTGGCAATGGAGGGGAGGGCGGTTACACAGGGGCAATAGTGGGACAGAGTGGGGGTACTCAGTGCACCCCACACGGTCCCAGACTGCAGGCCAGGGGGGTCCAGTCCATAGAGCATTGGGCTTCTTGGGGTCGGCTTGTTTTGAAAGGGGACTAGCTGGTTTTTGGCTTATTGTGAAAGTTGGGGGGCTTCTTAACTGCCTAAAAGTTGGCAGGAAGTTCTCCCCCCCCCCCCGCTGCGGGAAGCGCGGCGGTCCCGGGGAACCGCCTGGCCCTGCGCTGCAGGGGCCCCGGCCGCCACTTGAGCGGGACGAGCTCGGCGCACGCTCGGAGGCGCCGGGGTCCGCTCCGGGCGGTCGCTGGGCCCTGATTGGCCGGCGGCGCACCCTGACGTGCCCCGCACTCGGCCATCCTGCCCTTCCGTGTGGTCGCGCGCGGCGGGGCAGACAAGCGGTGCAGGGCTGCGCGGCGACTCCGGAGCAGCGGTTCGTTGCTGCCCCCCGCCCCCCGCGGTGAGTGCGCCCATCACGCTGCCCGGAGCGCAGAGCCCGCCCCTGCTGCGGGCGGGGTGTGCCCCTGGAGGGCGCCCGAGGCCCCTTCCCAGGGGAGCGCCCGGCCCAGGCTGCTCCCCTGGGCTTTCCCAGCGCGGGGGCCTCACCCGCCGGCCCTGGAGGAGCTTAAACCTTCTCGGCCGTATGAGCCCCCTTGTCGCTCCTCCCCTTCCCTGCTTCCGGCTGACTCGGGCCCTGCCCCCCTGCGAGTCCATGGCACGGCCTGGCTCCGAAGCGTGGTGGCCCACCCCCAGGGGAGTGGATGCCCGAGGGGATGGGGCGCCCATCCTGCCCTGCTCCTTAGATGTGTTTAGGGGAAACTCCCTGCCCTGATGCCCTGGTTGCAGCGTGCACCTCTGTTTTCCTCCTGCCCTGTGTGCAGCTGGAGCCCCCTACCAGGCTGCAAATCATCCCCACCTGAAATTGTGAGAGCGAAGTTGTGCAGGGTGACTTGAAGGTACTGTAATGCGGGGTACGAAGCATAAGGAGGTAAGTGGGAGGCCTGCCATGGTAAAAGACAGAGGACTTCGCTGTTTTCAAAGGTGTTAAGGCTTGAACTTTATTTGCTTCCCCAAAACGGGGAGAGTGAGGGGAAGGAATTCAGCTTGTGTTTATTTAACATTCAAAATGAAGTGCTTGTCTACACTTGCAAGTTGTACCATGTACTAACTATGGCTAAAGCAGTAAAATCCTTCCTAGTGTGGATGCAGTTACAGTGGTATAAAGGCACTTTATACTGGTGTAGATATTCCTGTACTGGAGCAGATATAAATGAACAGGTTCCATCACCTTTGCTCTGTATATCGGCCTCACAGCAGGGCTTTTACCAGTATGATTATTCCACTTCTAACTGAAATAGTTATGCCAACAAAAGTGGATGAGTACACTAGGCATCAGGTCCTGTGTATCCAGAAAGATTCTTGAAATACGGGCGAGCTAGTGAAATGGTGATGTCACAAGAGTCGAAAAAATAAATTGACAAGACAAGGGTGCTTTTGTTTTTTGCCAGTTTTTTATAACATTTTGTTTTGTTTTTTCTCTGTAAGAACTAACAGAGTAGAAGTGGAATCAAACAGATGTTGGTTAAGTAAAGTAACGAATAAACTACCTGTGTCATAATTATTGAAGATCTCAGTTGGCTTAACTAAAGTAAAGGCTTGAAAATTCATTTGAATTTATATATTTTATTAAACAAAGCAAATGTTACGGTACTGTTAGAAGCTATAGAACAGAAAATAAAGATGATTTAAATAGCGTTTATAGCAGAATGAATATAAGAAAATACAGAAATTTTATTGAAAATTGCTAAATTAATCAGTGTCTTATCACAATACTTCTTATCATTGGACACAGTGGTAACTTATTGAATCATTTTAACATATTTACAAAGAAAATGTTATCAACATAAACTCTAACACAGCAGTTCTCAAACTGGGAGTCGTGGGGGGTCGCGAGCCCCCGTTGCATTCGGTGGCATTTCGGCAGATGCCCTGGAATGCGGGAGTGTGTCCGCCGAAAAGCCGCAAAGTGGAACACTTCCGCTTTCGGTGGCTTGTCAGCAAGCACACAGAGACACACTGTGTGTCCGCTGAAATGCTGCTGAAACCAGAAGTGTTCAATTTGTCAGCTTTTTGGCGGACGTACGCAGGGGTCGGCAGCAAACGCGGTAAAGTAAAAAGGGATCTCAAACTAGAAAAGTTTGGTTGCACTAAGTCAACCAAAAATTCCAAAGTTGGAATCAGGAATATAGACTGTTTAATTACTAAAAATATTATTACCTCTTTCAGGTAACAATTTTCATAGACATGCCTTTCTGCTCTCTCAGGCACATCTCACATGGAACCCCAAAGTTGTAGATATTGACAAAAAACTATCTGTGCTATAGACAAGCACAGACTTACTCACTTTCTGCAAAACATTTAACTTCCGTTAATGAGAGTCTCTACTTACCAGGCAAAAGCGGCATGGAAGTGTATTCCCCAGCTCAAGTTGGCATTTTGGAAGTAACTGGTTGTAGAAAGAGAAACTCGGTTCAGAGTTCTATAAACATCTTTTTATGCTGTGTTATTTCTGGACCTCTTGGCAGACTTACTCCGCTCAGAACTCTGAGAGAAAGGATTAGTAGTACTTCAGAGATTACATCCAAAATTATGATTCCATCTTTCTCTGGGGTGTTTGGCTCCAAAGTGATGTGGCCACAGCAACAGCTTGGTGTTTAGCTTAAGACACAATGTCCTGGTGCATTGTTTTGGCATTTGGAAATAGTCTTTATCCATGAGGATTTCTGTTGTTTTTCCCTAGTGCCTTCTTCAGGGTCCTTAATGGAAAAAACGTAACTTCTGTCATAGGCCCATTAAAGTGTCCAATAATACCTAGGCATAGTCATTCTGAAAAATCATGGTGTCTTAGGCCACATTTGCTGAAAATTCTGAGAGCCAGGTACAATCTCTTTAGATACTTATCTCAACCTTCTCACCTTTATATGCCAATAAATCACTTAATGTCCACTAATAAACCTCCAACTGATCATTGGACATGTTACATCCAGAAATTCAATCAAACAATAATGTGACTTTAGCAGAGACTCATAAAGCAGTTTCATATACTGTTTCAAGGTTGTGCTAATTTGTATTTTAGCTGTCCCGTAACTGGGTATGTTGTTACACAATTCTGCTCAATGATACAAAATTTGTTAACCCATATTAATGATTAATATCTACAATTTTTGGTGACTCCAGTTGATCTCAGTGCTCTGGATAATAGCCATTAACTTTAGCAACTAATTAGTATTGTGGTTACGATAGCCTGTGTTAAAAATCCACTCCCTTGCCACTTAAATTAATGAGTTAGAAGTTATAGTCATCTGTAGGGTTTTTCTGAGGTCCTTCCTTAAAATCATGGGAAACTAAACTCAATATTCCTGCTTGCTTTTTATATTTAAAGAACAAAATAAACCTTTTGTTCTTTTTAGGTCATTAGGAAGGAGATAAGGTACAAGCCCTATTTTATTTTTGTAATACTTTGCAGGTCTCATTCAAATAGTTCTGTGGCATGGAAACTCTCCTATACTCCTGTGTCCATCTTAAATCATTGTCTAATGCCAGAAACCCATTGAATTGAGAGGTTCATTGGTTGGTATAGATGTTGAATATCCCATAGCACTTTTTATAATGGTGTGCTCTATTGTCTTCAGACAAAATTTCCCACCCCAAGATGTACCCAGTTGGCTAGCTTTCACCACTCCATGTGACTACAATTCAGGTACTTTGTATAGAGTAGTTATAAAACTTTTTCATAATGCAGTTTGCATTTTAATACAGAGATTGTAGAGGACCACTTCTCTTCCTACTTAAGATTATACCACATTTCAGTGACAAGTGTTTAATTGCTTACGTGGAATGGTTAAGCGCTTAAGGCATTTTGCCTTGTATCAGTTCAGTTTGGAAGCAGGAATGAAGGAAGATAGCTAATGCAGTGTGAACCACTGGTGGTCCACTATGCATAGTTGAGAACCGCTGTTGTACAGTTTGTAGATCCTTTAGATTCCTTCAAGACTTTTTTATTAATAGAGCACTATTCCATGAATTCTAACTGCCAAACAAATCTGTTCATATTGATAGAAAATGATTGTAACTATTTTGGTGGTAGAGTTTTAGGGTTAAAGCAAAGCTTTCATTTTGACAAGAGTATTTAAACTCTTATTTTTCGGAAATGAGATAAATGTGACAAAAGAGAACATAGCTTCATTTTTTCACACTGGATTGATGCACTTTGAAGTGATACATACAAAATAATATGTGTAAAACCCCAATTTAAAATTTTTTTTGGCTGGGAGTCTCTCCTTTTTTAAAATTCTTTTTTGGGGAAAAAATGTGTAAGATGCTTGGATTTGATTACTCTGCTTCTGATAACTACTTTTCTAGTTTTCAGTTTCAAAAGGTACCGGTTTTTATTACGTCAGTGAAGAAAACTTGCTCCTCTAATGCAAAACCTTAATGGTGGCCTCAAACACTTCATTAGTTCAGGGCTGAAGGTACTATTTTAAAAGAAACCGTCTATCTTTTGGTTTGAAATTTTGTATATACTAATTACTCCTGATGGTGTTCTGCACCAAAAAAAAAAAAATTAAAAATTCTGCACACAATATTTTAAAATTCTTCAAAATTCTGCAAATTTTATTTGTCAAATAAATGTGAAGACTTCATCACGGCACTAGAAAGCACAGAGGTGGGAGATCACTGTGCAGTTCCTCCTACTCTCAGGACATGGACTCAGCAGTAGGGTTGCACCAATCTTGATGCAAGGACCTGTTCCCAAAACATCCCAGGTCCCTGCCCCTCTGTGTCAGGTGTACCAGATATGGGCAGGCAATCTCAGCAAGGCAGGATCCAAGTATGGGGGGAATCCAGGGGTGGGTTGAGAGGGTTCTGTGTGAGGCAGTCTGAGTACAGGTGGCTCAGTGGGGGATCTGGGTGCAAGGGGACAAGAGGGATGTGGACTCACAGAGGCTTGTTGAGGGGAGTCTGGGTGCAATGGTAATGGGACTCTGCAGGAGGTCCAAGTGAACGTGTTTGGGACTCAGTGGGGGGTCTGAGTGTGGGGGAAGTAGAGCTCAGCAGCGGGATCTGGGTAGGTCAGTGGTGGGAGCCAGATGCTGGGGGAATAGGGCTAAGTGGAATTCGGATCCAGGTGCAGCTGGTTGGGGTTCAGTAGGGTGGGAATCCGGGTATGGATGGCTTGTCAGGTGAGCCAGATGGTACAGGTGCAGGGGAAGTGGGGCTTGTTGGGGGAGTTCTGGGTGTGGACTGAGCAAGGCTCGTTGGGGCGGGGAGTCTGGATGCATAGGGGTTGGACAGATGGGGGAGCAGTTCCCTGTACAGTGATCCCTCTCCCTGCAGCTGAGGAATGATGGGTGCAGCAAGCACTGGATGGATGAGTGGAAGGTGGTAGTGGGAGTTTGCAGAGCTTTCTACAGCCAAGGGAGATATCTGGGGGTCTTCTGTCCCAACACTGGATGCCGTGCAGGGAAAGAAGAAGTCCAGTTCTCCCCAGCCCAGCTGAGACTAGTAATTGACCCCAGCACAGGGTAGGAGGCACTAGGTGTGTCTTCCCCAGTCCTGTCCCTGCCCCACAATGATTTACCTTTGCCGGCTGCCCCGGGCACCCAAAACATACTGCTGGGGAAGGTCGTGTGACTGCTTTTGTGGCTTCCCTTTGCGTCCCTGTCAGAAAGTAATTTTTCTGCAGAGAAACAAAGAAATCTGTGAGGACATAAATTTTGTGCGTGCCAGGTGGTGCAGAATTCCCCCAGGAGGAATTTAATATTAAAGGTAGCATCTAAGATTAGAGAAGATTTTTTTTTTTTTTTTGTAATTTTGCTTTTGACAGTACTTTATGTTTACTTAGTGTCAATAATTTCCCTTTCCAGCCCCATAAATAGTTGGTTAGTTAACCGATTTGTGCACATACATGCATAGGATTTCCACAGAACAAGTGTGTGAGGAAATTAAAAATGTGGTTTTCAAATGACTAAAATTGACAATAGGGGCCCAGCAACAGGCATAACACCTGAAGTTGATTACACTACAATTTGGAGTGTTAGATAACAAAACCTCTCATGCATGCATCCGACAAAGTGGGTATTAGCCCACGAAAGCTTATGCTCTAAAACTTTAGTTAGTCTTTAAGGTGCCACAGGACTCTTAGTCTGTAATTGCAGAAGTGACAAACATGGCTACCCCTCTGATTCTTGAAAACCTCTCATGTAAGCCTATTCTAAAAGAGCCTGTGCAATGTTTTAATAATTGCCATTGAATCACCATAACAAACATTATGTAAGAACAGGCATACAGTGGTTTCCACTCTTAAAAATACTTTGCATTCCTGTAGTGCCTTTCATTTCCCTGATCTCTGTACTTTACAAACTGTTCTGAAATGAGTAGATTTTATTATTCCATATAGTAAACTAGGGTGACCAGAGAGCAAACGTGAAAAATCGGGACAGGGTGGGGAGTAATAGAAGCCTATATAAGAAAAAGACCCCAAAATCAGAACTGTCCCTATAAAATCAGGACATCTGGTCATCCTAATCGTAACAGATGGAAAAGCCGACTGTAAGGATAGTTATGAAGTTAAAAGAATTAAAGCTAGCTTCAGTTTGGTTAATAAATGTCTGCTTATTCTTTGTGGCTTGTAAGGAAAAGGCCCCAATCAGCAAGTAAAAGAAAGCCGAGAGAATAAGTAGTATTACTTGGCATTTGGAAAGTATGTTGGTTCAAAAGTAACTAGTAAAATGAAGAGCTATAGTAACAACAAATAAAAACTGTCTTAAAAGAAACAAGCACAAATCTTCTGTTCTGTTGGTCAGCAAGAAGGTGGGAAAGAGAGGGTGAGGAAAGGCCTTGGGAAGAAAGGAGATTGTAAATCTTATCTGGATTAAGATTAGAAATAAAGGTTAATTGTCTTGCACTGGTTTTTAGCTGAAGCCAGTAATTCGCAAAGACATCATTTGTAAAAAGTAAATTCTTAAAGTGTTCATTGCCTACCTGACCGTTGGGAGCCAACCAGTATGGATCTAAGCAGTCCTGGGTTTAGGCTGTTTGTAAGTATCTTAATCAAAGGCTTATAAATGTTTTATTCCTGTTTGGATGTAGTAAAATGCTTACTATTTAGGCTTTTGTGACATGTTTAGAGCAATTGGATTTAACAAAGCAATTTATCATTAAATTTGTGTTTGGTTGTTTCCCATATTAATATCAGTTTCAAACAAGGCTGTTGATTAATTACAGTTAACTCATGCAATTAACTAAAAAAATTAATTGCAATTAATCACAGTGTTAATCACATTGTTAAGCAAGAGACTGCCAGTTGAAATTTATTAAATATTTTGGATATTTTTCTACATTTTCATATATATTTTATATTCTGTGTTGTAACTGAAATCAAAGTATATATTTTGATTACAAATATTTGCACTGTAAAAATGATAAACAGAAGAAATAGTATTTTTGAGTTATCTCTGTTCATGGAATAATGACTACTCTCTATATTCTTAGATTCAGAAATTAGCCTGAGACCTTTATTTGAAGCCAAAGCGTCAATGCTGGGGAGAAAACATCAGTCTGACACCTCCAAGTGCAGAACTGGCTATTCCCCTGCTTTACAATAATCTCCATGAATATTTATAGATTCTTATTAATTATACAAGCTTCATACATCCACATGGTACCTTCCGAATTGGAAAAGTCCCAGACTTTACTTACTTGTGCCATATAAGGAATAAACGCAATCAAATACCAATCAGATCATAATATTAACATTAGTTTAGATAAAAACGTGGTTTTCAGTAGGAATCAGGTAGTTGTGGTCAGCTTATCATCCTATAAGGCTCAATGTGGATATTTTTGTGGTTAGCAGGGAAGCAGGCTTAAGATATCCAGATGTTTCTGGTCTATGCTACATGCATAGCTGCTGATTGATTTAAACCATAATTCTTTGCTCTATTATAGCAGGCCTCATGCTAACTTGACTATATTTTAGGCCTGAAGTGAAATCATCCTAAATTTGCTTCCACAGTTCCCCCTTCGGTGCCTCTTTGGCACCGCCTTAAAGAGAGGTTACCGCAGGTGCATTGCCCACAACATGGTGGGCACTCTAAAGGCCACAGGATCCGAATATGTAATTAAAGGGCAGGGAGCCAATTCTTTAGGTTCCGCTGGGAGCCAATTCTTTAGGGAGCCAATTCTTTTGGTTCCACTGGGCATTTAAGGCCTGGCCGGCCACCCAGGTCAGATCCCCAGCCGAACTTGGTCCCACTGCAATACCTCTTTTGCCCGTGTGCTTCGTGATGTTTTGCCAATTAGGATTTTTGGTCCAAGTAAACAGTGCCCCTGCATTAAGCCCTCTGCTAAGGGAAGGTAGCCTATGGCTGAATATTTATAAGTTCCGGGACCTCATGGTTCTTTACGTCATCGTGGTCCTCATATACTTTACTTTGCATATAGTGAAATAATGACTTTTCCTCTGGACTAGCCTTGGGGAAGACTGCACGTTTCTGTGGGGTCGGGGTTCGTGAGAGGTTGGAAACAAAGCAGGAGCAAACACACTTGCCATAAAGCACAATTATATAAACGGCTACAAGTACAGCAAGGACTATTAACGCGCCCTTTAAAATTTGATGTCCAAACCAGCTGAGTGGGTTGGTAAGCCAGGACCATAAGTCCCATTTGGGGCCGGTGTTTTCCTCAGCAAGTTTGTGAAACAGTTTTACCTGCTGTTGGATGGTATGGACATCAGTGACTATTCTTTGGCTCCGATCTACGTAGGCACAGCAGGTAGAGTTTACCAGTGCGCAGACACTGCCCTGGCTGGCTAATAGAAGATCTAAGGCTAGGCAGTTTTGCAAGGAAATTTGAGATATGCTGCAAATCTCATCCTGCAAGTTGGAGATGACATTGGCCGTAGTCTTACCCATCAATTCCACTGCAGCCTTTTCTAGTTCTGTGGTCCCCAACCAAGGGATTGCAGCCCTTACAAACTGATGAAACCCAGATCAACACTGGACTAAAGGATTATTGGGGCTGCGCCGTGTGCGATGGCGATTGAGGTTACGAGGGTGTGTATGATAGATATGATCCTTAACTTCAAACCCAGGGAACAAGTATCCTAGAGTACAAACACCTGTCCAATCCCAGGGTAATATCTTGTAGGCCCATCTGCCGCAAAGCCAAAACAAGCCTGGGGCAGTAAGGGTTGGGTACAGCAATTTTGTTGTCCCGATTTTTGGTTTGGTATGGCATGAGGGAAGCTCAACAGTTAAATATGTCCTGTCCAATCTGCAAAAGACAGGAGTCTGAAGAATGTATGCGGAGGAAGAGTCTAGGATAAGAGGGGGAAGAGACTAGGATAAGGTTGTCACTGCTATAGGGTGAGACATCTTGTGGGGGAAAAAATATTCACATATCAGACATAGTCCAGTTGCCAGGCAAAAGGTAATCTACCCCGTGTCCCTGGGATTTACCATCCGAACAATTGGCACTCGGGGTAACCTGAGAACCATTGGCTCTAAGCAGTGAGCCCCAATAGGCCTTCTTGTAATAAGACATGGTGAGTTGGCGAAGGGGGTAGGTCCCAATGTATCGTCCGTTAGGACGGGTGGAGCGATAACAGAGGGGGGCATAAAGCCGGGGGGAAACTTCAAACGTTGGCTAAAAGGGAGTCTACTACAATGTTTTAATAGCCCCTGGGCAGGTATATCTAATGCTAGCATATATCCTGTTTGGTTTAAAGTTGCCCATTGGGTTATATTTACTGGCAGGTCCACTATCGGAATACCTTGCTCGTGATCCCCTGGTAGGTGAGAGCAAATCCAACAATTAGACAAATTAGCGGCCTTAGCTGTATACTGAGTAAGGTTGAGAAAAATGTTCCTGTTTCAACCCCCATGTAACTCATCATTGTATTCTTTGCCCATGGAGGGAATAAATACAGAGGGTAGGGATCTTTTATTTCTTCCCTGGCATGAAGGGCAACCTTTTTTCTCAACTGAGGGAGCCGAGGAAGGGTTAACAAGAGGGAGAGGGTTGGAAACTTTTTGTGCCCAGAAGAACACAATAGGATCATGCAAATTAAGCAATAGCAGCAACAGCATGGTTACACACATGAACCAAATAGAAGGCATAAGCCATTTGCGCACCATGGCCAATTCTCTGATCCTGGTGGTTGGTTCAGTCATGGCAGTGATTGTATGCCAGCGGGCGCTAGGCTCACCACTGGGCTTTGCAATGGCTTTATTATGGCCTTGTGGTTTCTGTGTTCTCTATGCCATCTTGGGTTCCGCCTGGCAATAGAGAGCAGACCACGCCTCCAAAGTGATCCTCACTCCCTTTGGAGTGAGGCGGTGCAGGCTTTACTTTTGTTCCGAGTTGGTGCTGTGAGTGCAGATCTTCCATTTTCAGAGATTGTACCTCGGCTTCGTCTCTGGACTTGAGGCACAGGCGTTTGGATTCTGGCTATTCTGCAGGGTCAGAGCAGAGTCTGAGCTCTCGGGTGCAGTGGCCCACTTGCAATGAGAGGCATGAACTCAGCTGGTCAGCCCTTCACACTTGACCGCCGAGTGAGTAGTCAACAGGACCTGATAAGGTCCTTTCCAATGAGGTTCTAGGGAGGTCTTCCTTTGGTTCATCTTGATACAAACCCAATCTCCAGGCTGGAGCGAGTGACACGAGGTGTCTGCTGGTTCTGGCAGGGCGCTTTGCACCTGTGAATGGACAGACCTAACACAATGGATTAGTTTCCTACAATAGGCCACTACCGCATCATCTGTTAGTTGGAAATCCGTTTGGGCTGGGGTAAGAGGAGGAGTTTCAGGCATCCTCATGGGTTTGGCCATAAGAATTTCATGGGAGACAGACCATGTTTCTGTGAAGGGGTGCTTCTCATTTGCATGAGAGCAAGCAGAAGGGCATCAGGCTGTTTCAGATTGGTCTCTGCACAGATTTTAGAGATCTTATTTTTTAGTTCCCCATTCTTAGACTCAGCTGCTCCTGCGCTTTGGGGGTGATGGGCACAGTGTAAGTGTTGCATAATCCTTGGGGGTTTACAAACCTGCTGCACTGTTTGTCCTGTAAAATGAGTTCCCCTGTCACTATTAATAGAGACAGGCAGGCCAAATCTGGAGATAAAACCTTTCAGCAACAGCTTAGCTACTGTAATGGAATCAGCCTTCACACAGGGATAGGCTTCTATCCATCCAGAGTACATACACACACAAAAAAGGACATGTTCATAGGAACAGCACTTGGCATGTTAATAAAACCAATCTGGATGTTGACAAAGGGACCCCAAGGAGGAGGATGTGCAGCAGGCTGAGTCTTTACCAGTCTGCCAATAGTATGAGCCAGGCAGACAGGGCAAGAGTGGCAAAACTTTTGCGCCGAGACGCAAAAATTGGGCGCATACCAGTGACTCATAACAGATGCGATCATTCCTCCTTTGCTCACGTGGGCCACACCGTGGGACAAGGGAGCAGTGACTGGGGCACTGCCAGATGACCATCTCGGAAGCACCAAAGGCCATCCGCAAACTGTATTCGTCTCGTCTCCATCTGACCTCTGGTTCCAGAGAGGAGGCCTGCATGAGAGCCAAATCTCGCAGAGAGCCAGGCATGGACAGAGAATCCGAGACAAGGAAGATGGGACTGAAGAGAGCCGGAAGTGGCCGCCCATCTTGCGGCTGAATCTGCTAAGGCATTTCCGCAAGTAACATCATCGTAAGGTTTCTGGTGAGCAATGCATTTTACAATGGCAATGGCTGAAGGGAGTTGAAGGGCAGAGAGGAGAGCATCAACGTAAGGTCCATTGCTGATTTTTGCTCCCCCACAAGTAAGAAATCCCCGACATGTCCACAGCTGGCCATAGTCATGGACTACGCCAAAAGCATACCGGGAGTCTGTATAGATAGTTACAGATCTACCCTCAGGCAGGGAACAAGCGCGGATGAGAGCAACAAGTTCTGCAATTTGAGCAGAGTGGGCCTGGGAAAGGGAATGGGCCTCAATGACCATACGTTGAGAGCAGACCGCATAGCCAGCCATGAGCTGGCCAGCAGAATCCCTCAAACATGACCCATCCACATAAAAGATCAAATCAGGGTTACAAAGGGTAATGTCCTTCAGGTCCCGCCTTGGGGAAGTGAGCTCTGCAGTGACCGCCAAACAATCATGAGGCTCCCCGTCTGCTGCAGTGGGCAGCAAGGAAGCAGGGTTAAGAACAGAACAGCGGATAAAAGAAACATTGGCAGCATTCAAAAGAAGCATTTCATACTTGCTCAGTCCGGAATCTGAGAGATGCTGAGTTTTCCCTTTTAATAGTAAGGCCGTTACAGCATGAGGAACAGCTACACAAAGAGAAGAGTCTAAGACTAAAGTAGCAGAAGCCTCGACCAAAGTAGCGGCTGCAGCCACAGCACTCAGGCAAGGGGGGAGGCCTGCTACAACTGGATCCAAAGGTGAGCTTTAGTAAGCCACAGGCCTCTGCTTATTCCCGTGGGATTGGGTAAGGACTCCCTGAGCAATGCCATCTCGCTCATGGCAATACAGAGTAAAGGGCTTTTGATAATCAGGCAGGCCCAAAATAGGGGATTGAATAAGAGCCTGCTTGATTTGGGTGAAAGCATTTTCAGCCTCGGGGGTCCATGGAAGGGGTTCTGTGTTCTGGTCATGGGTTAACTGCTGCAAAGGTTTAACAATGGCAGCATAGCCCAGGATCCGTTGATGGCAGTACACAGCCATCCCCAGGAAGCCACGCAATTGCTTTTTAGTGCGAGGCAAAGGGACCAAGAGGATTGCCTGCATGCGAGAGGAAGATAAGTGTCATTCCCCAGCCAAAATATCATGCCCTAGATAATGAACCTTGGGTAAGCAGAGCTGTAATTTTACTTTGGAGGCTTTGTGTCCCTTTTGGGCCAAAGCCTGCAATAAAACAAGGGAGTCCATTTTAGAGCCTCAAGAGAGGGTGAGGCTAAAAAAAGGTCATCTATATACTGGATCAGAATGGACCCCCCAGGAAATGTGACATCATCTAAGTCTTTCTTTAAGATCTGGGAAAACAAGGTGGGTGACTCATTGTAACCCTGGGGCAGCCTAGTCCAGGTATACTGCAGACCTTGATAAGTAAAGGCAAAGAGAAATTGACTGTCCTTGTGGATAGGAATAGAAAAAAAAAACTGAGCAAAGATCCACTACTGTAAAGTACACAGCAGAGGAAGGGATACAAGTAAGAATAGTAGCCGGGTTGGGAACAACGGGAAAGGTTGGGAGGATGGCAGCATTCACTGGCCGGAGATCCTGAACAAATCTCCAAACCTGCTTACAAGGCTTCCTTACAAGTAGAACAGGGGTGTTACACTCACTCAGGGTGCAAATGATAATCCCTTGCTGGATTAAATAAGTAATTACGGGCTAAATTCCTTCCTCAGATTGCTTAGACAGAGGATATTGCTGTACTCTGGGAAGAGGTTTTGCTGGGTTCAAGCGGATTTTAACTGGCTGGGCTGTTCCAATGTGCCCCACTTCGTTAGCATGGGTAGACCATAGATAAGGAGGGACCTTAGCTAGCAATTCCTCTTGCAAGAAGGAAGGGCTAGGGTCCGGTTCCTCCTGAGTGACGTCCGAATTCAGGACTGCGAGGACTGCATTGTGACTGGGGCCTGGGATGTCCAAGAACACTCCATTGGTGATGCAATAAATTGTGCAGTCTAATTTACAGAGCAAATCCCTTCCCAGTAGGTTAGCCGGAGAACAAGAACTGAGGAGGAACGCATGCTGATCTGATAAGGGACCAATAGAGAAAGGAAGAGGGGAAGAAACAGGGTGAGGAATGGGGGAGTTCCCAACTCCTACTGCATTAAAAATTGCAGTGGTCATTGGTGCAGAAGGGAAATCACAAGCGCAAAGAGCAGATCATGAGGCACCGGTGTCCACTAGAGATGAGGTAGGGACACCGTTAATTACGCAATTCACGTATGGTCTGGACTGGTCTAAAGGGACAAGTGAAGTGATGATGTTACCTCTCTCCTGGCTATCCTAACAGTTTTGGGGAGGATAGGGAGAGGCGGATTGCTGAGGGGAGGGGTAATCAGTATAAGCCTGCTCATGCAGTTGGGACATTCACTTTTCCAATGGCCCATTTGCTGACAGTGGTGACAAGCCCCAGGTTTCCGATTTTGGTGAGATAAGTGCTGGGGTCCCTGACTAGCCATCCCCTCTTTACCCCTCCCCGGGCGATTCCTCCGGGGTCCCTGTAAATTCCGGATTTTAGGGGCCATCAATTTGGTCTCCGCATCATCTGTTTTCTTTTCTAGCAAATGGTAAAAATGTTGAGTGCTTGTTAAAACATCGTTCAGCTTCTGTCCTTCCCATCCTACCTCGGTCATTCTTAATTGGTCTCCCACTTTCGGGAGCAACCCTTGAACAAAGGAGGCTGCCATTGCCTGTTGGGCACCCTCTATATTCTCTATGCCTGAATATCGATCAAATACCACCTTAAGACGCTGCAAGTAAGCAGCTGGGTTTTCCCCTTTATTCTGTTTACAATTATTAATTCTAGTCCAGTCAGCTTTTTTTAGGACAAACCTGGGGAACAGTATTCATTATCTTATTTCGAGCCTCGTTCAGGTCATGTCCCCAGTCAGGCTCAGCCTGTGGCCGCTCAGCAGTATCCTTGAGGCGGCTCCAAGTTTCCGTGGGCATGGCAGCCCCTAAAAGTTTATTCAAATCAGCCCACTTGGGATTATAACAGGAAATAATAGTTTGCAATTCTTTCTGGAATTTTGCTGGGTCCTCCCTAATTTTTGGGAGTTTTGCAATGAGTGTATAGAGGTCTGTAGGGGTCCATGGGGCATGGATGGTTACGAGGGTCCCTGTGCCTTGATCGTTCATCCCCGGGCGTTCCTGTAAGGAATGCATAGAAATGGGTTGTGATTGGGCTGCATGTTGGACCTTGGGGGGTAGATCTCTCTATGCCAACTGTGGGGACCTGGGACCTAATATAATACTGACGCCCTTCTGGACTCACAATTGGAGGTCTAGATTCCAAAAACAAATCAATGAGGTCATGGGTGGGGGGGCGGGTGTCGAAGGAACAGCCAGAGTGATTTGGTGATCCCAAACAGTCTGGGGGGAGCGCAAAGGACATAAAGGAACTGACTGACCTGCATTAGATGGGTGAGTAATTAATTGTTGCTTTGTTTCTTTTAATTCTGTTTTAAGTTTCTCTTGGGAGTCCTTGAGACTCCTCATCTGAGATTCGCGGCTCTGCTTTTCTGTTTCCTCAAACCAGTAAAAGAATGCATAAAACTGATCCTGTCCTGCTTTGTTAGAAACCAGAAAATCTTTAAGGTGTCTGATTTTGTCATAGTCAGAAGTGCCCTCTAAGGGAAATTGTAATTTATAGTCGTTTTTTCTATACCAATTCCATTTTTTCAAATACTTACAAGTAGTTGAATCATAATTTGTGTACATATAACACAGGGGAACCCTTTGGCGGAGTGGTACTCCCTTTGGACCCAACACTCCCCATACTCTTAAGTAAATTCACTCGCTCAGGATGTCCACAACCTTCTGTCAGCCCCCTTCTGTGCAGAGAGCGTCCGTGTGTCAGGCGAAGTGACCAGACCAGTCAGTGGCTCATAATCAGGGAATTTTCACACACACCTAGACCAAGCAACCGTCCGACAGTCTTAAACTGTCTGGGCCGTCTTGCAAAGGTCTGAGCTTTTACTGATCTTCTAAGGCAAAGTCAGTAGGCTTGTGTTAGACATACTGTGGTCACAGCTGTGAGGCTTGCACAGTACTCTGGGCATCTTCCACTGACTCACATTCACTCGGGAACACACATTCACAAAGGTGACTAGGTCGAACCTTGTGTCTCTTCCCGGGGCACCCAATTTTGAAAGGCATCAGGCACATCTGATTTAGAGTTCAGATCTCAGCGTACACTCACCCATCCTCCAAGCCTACCGGCAACCCTCCACTGAGAACCCAAGTAGAGATTTAAAGGTCTCTTACCTTCTAGTTGGGCCCAGGGCTTCAGTGGAAGGAAGTCGGCAGTCCTTGGGATCTGTGAGTGTCTTGTGAGATCCCGGACGAGCCCCCAAATTGTGGAGTAATGACCACTCTGTGTATTCTTAGATTCAGAAATTAGCCTGAGGCCTTTATTTGAAGCAAAAGCATCGATGCTGGGGAAGAAACATCAGTCTGACACCTGAAAGTGCAGAACTGGCTATTCCCCCCTTTGTAACAATCTCCATGAATATTTATAGATTCTTATTAATTATGCAAGCGTCATACATCCACGTGGTATCTTCCGAATTGGAAAAGTCCCAAACTTTACTTACTTGTGCCATATAAGGAATAAACGGAATCAAATACCAATCCAATCATAGTATTAACATCAGTTTCGATAAAAATGTGTTTTTCAGTAGGAATCAGGTAGTTGTGGTTAGCTTATCATCCTATAAGGCTAAATGTGGATATTTTTGTGGTTAGCAGGGAAGCAGGCTTAAGATATCCAGATGTTTCTGGTCTATGCTACATGCATAGCTGCTGATTGATTTAAACCATAATTCTTTGCTCTATTATAGCAGGCCTCATGCTAACTTGACTATATTTTAGGCCTGAAGTGAAATCATCCTAAATTTGCTTCCACATCTCATACAAGTACTCTAGTGGAATATTTTTCCTGAAAGTGTAATTTACAAATGTACATTTTTTTTCTTTTGTTACATAACTGCACTCAAAAACACAACAATGTAAAACTTCAGAGCCTACAAGTCCACTCAGTTCTACTTCTTGTTCAGCCAGTCACTAAGACAAACAAGTTTGTTTACATTTATATGAGCGCGTGCTGCCTCTTGTTATTTAGAATGTCACCAGAAACTGAGAACAGGTATTTGCATGGCACTTTTGTATCCATCATTGCAAGGTAATTACATGCCAGATATACTAAACATTTGTATGCCCTTTCATGCTTCGGCCACCATTCCAGAGGACATGCTTCCATGGTGATGACGCTTGTTTAAAAAAAATAATGGGTTAATTAAATTTGTCACTGAGCTTCTTGGGGGAAAATTGTATGTCATCTGCTCTGTTTTACCCACATTCTGCCATATATTTCATGTTATAGCAGTCTCAGATGATGACCCAGCACATATTGTGCATTTTAACAACACTTTCACTGCAGATTTCACAAAGAAGTTACCAATGTGAGATTTCTAAAGATAGCTACAGCACTCAACTCAAGATTTAAGAATCTGAAGTGCCTTCCAAAATATGAGAGGGATGAGGTAGGGAACATGCTTTCAGAAGTCTTAAAAGAGCAACACTCTGAAGCCAAAACTACAGAACCTGCACCACCAAAAAAGAAAATCAACCTTCTGCTGGTGGCATCTGACTCAGATAATGAAAATGGGCATGCATCGGTCCACACTGCTGTAGTGGAAATATACCGGAAGACATTGTCACGAGGAGTCAGGATTGGCATGTAGTTTCCCTTTTCATGCCTAGATCTCTTTCTTTGGTCAAGTAGGCCTTTGGCTTACCGTTGCCTTGGCAAATTTCTCTGTTTAAACACGTGCTTGCTGAGATAATATGACTTCAGAATTTTGGAGGAGTCTTTATCTAGTTAGGTTGGACAGCTGCTTCTCGTAAATCTGACGCTAAACTAAAAGGAATTCATAAACACCAATAAGAGTTGGGTAACTAAAAATCAAAATAGGCATAATTAATGAGCTTGTTGACTGCAAACTTGCAAGTAGCCTAATTGAGTTTTATGTATAAATAAGCCCCAAACTTTGGTTCGGGGAAGTTTGATGCAGACCTGAGACTGCTGATGGTGCTTTGTGGTGGCCTGGGGTGTCTCCGTCGTCACCTGCCTGGAGTTCCCGACGGGTGAAAGGAGAAGTATAAGATCACACTCTTGCTCAGTAGAGCTGGCTTGTTTGTATCCTTTATTTGCCTGCTATGTAATAAATAGTCTGAACTCTTCCTCACATGTGTGCTTATTGTCTCTGTATCCTACAAACCTTAATCAATTGGCAATAAAACTGCTTTGGATGGTTTTTGAGCAGAATCCATCATCAACATGGACACATGCCACCTGGAATGGTGGTTGAAGCATGCTCATCTGCCATGTAAATATCTTTCGACACTGGTTACAACAGTGCCATGAGAACACCTATTCTCGTTTTCAGGTGACATTATAAACATGAAGAGGGTAGCATTATCTCCTTCAAGTGTAAACAAACTTGTTTGCCTGAGCTGAACAAGGAGTAGGACTGAGTAGATATGCAAGCTGTAAAATTTTACATTTGTTTTATTTTTGAATGCTTTATTTTGTAAGTTCAACTTTCATGATAGAGATCGCATTACAGTACTTAGGTGAATTGAAAAATACTGTTTTGTCTTTTTACAGTGAAAACATTTGTAATAAAAATAATTGAAAAGTGAGCACTGTAAATTTTGTATTTTGTGTTGTAATTGAAATCAGTATATTTGAAAATGTAGAAAACGCCCAAAAATATTTTAAATAATGGTATTCTATTACTGTTTAACAGTGCAATCAATTGTTATTATTTTTAATCACTTGACAGCCCTAATTTCAAATATTAATAATTCCAGCATGGCCACATTAGGTTAAGTCACTAATATAGACTTCCAAGTCTAAGTAGCAAGTAATTGGCCGACTTGGAAATAGAAGCCACATTATCTGACTCCTATTCCCTTCAGGGAGGAACATTCTCTTTAGATCTCTGTGTGTGACCTGCTGAACTGATATGAGAAAGCCGTGAGAAAATACAGCACCCTCTAGATGAGTTATAGAATGCCGTCAGTATTTTCAGTTTTTATGTCACGATCCAATGGCTGGAAGATGAAGCTAGACGAATTCAGACTGGAAATCAGTCATAAATTATTGACAGGGATTGTGACACCAGAGAAACTCCATTTTAAAATCCCTAGATCCCTGGTTTCCATTTTAAATAAGCAAGAGTCTTTCCATCAATGGGTGGAAGCTGCAAGTCACAGAGCACTAAATATAGAATTGACAGGAAAACCAAATTGGTGAGAAAAAAAAGTGAAACAACTAGTGATTGAGCAGCTCATATCACTGTGAGGTAAATAACAGTGGCATGCTTAAAAATAGAACTGACAGCATAATAAGGTAAACAAGTCGGATGATATTGTCTAAAAATAGAATTGAGAAATGGTATAAAGGTCAGTGTGTCAGTTGATAGCTGACCCTTGAGAGAGGGGACAGTTAAGAGCTGACAATTAAGAAGAGAACATTCTTGGAAAAACAGCAGCAGAGGGAGTCTTGTTTTGTCACAGGAGTTGAGCAGAGAGCTGAAAAGAGAGAACTGCTGCCATTAATGACCTGTGGAGACTGATCACCCTCACAGATCGTTGCCACCTCAGTTTCACCTCTAATTGGAGAGTGTGCAGTATCACAGAGAGAAAGCACAGGAGGGACAATGTATCATAGTCAGTAAATGGAGTAAGTCTGTCAGACAAAGTTAAAGTTATAGTTATAGTATAGTGTTAGTGTGTATGTGTGTGAGGGCATTAATAAAGTTGTATGAATGTATGTTAATTGTGGGAGGAATTTACATATATAGACTTAAAGAACAAACAAGAACTGCTGTCAGTGACCTATGAAAGACTGCATATCTGAAGTGAGGTGTAGCTGCATAGGATCACTTCAACTGTGTGTTGTAGTTTGGGGTGCTCTTTAATTTATTGGGTTTTTTGGTGGTTGTTGTGTTTTTGCATCAATTAAAAGGTGCCTCGTTGTGGAATGAATACTGCTTATGTCAACATCAGAAAGCTATATCCATGTCTTCCAAGTATTTCCTTAACCACCCTGGAGACTCATACCTAATGAGAACAGATTTAATTATATGCTCAGGGTACTCTACATCCATTTTCAGGGTAACAATGGTAGTTGACCATTGGAACAGTTTACCAAAAGCAGTGGTTGATTCTCCATCACTGAGCATTTTAAAATCAATATTGGATGTTTTTCTAGAAAATCTGCTCTAAGAATTATTTTTGGAAAATAGTCTGGCCAGCGTTATACAGGAGGTGAGACTAGGTGATACTTGAAATCTATGGATCTTTATTCTTCCTTGAAACTTAACTTGCTGTCTAATGTGTTGAAAAATGACTGTTTGCTCTAGCTATGATCTAGAGTTGCTTATAGGTGGTATAACCTGTTTATACTAGATCATGAATTAAAATGGCATGAACTAGAATATTTTCTTCCTCTCTTCCACATTCCTCTTATGTGATTACTTTTGTTACAGCAAAATGTGGAAGAATGCGATACAATTTCTTAGGCTAGGATTTTCAAAGTAGCCTATAGGGTTTAGGTGCCCAAACCCCATTGACTTTAAGTGGGAGTTGCGGACTTCATTCCTTTAGGGTTTGTAACCAGTTAATAATTTGTTGTCACCTAACACAACCTATGGCCACCCCTGTGGTTAATATGCATTAACTTTAGAAAACAGCCTGTCTACTTTGCAAATGTCCTAGGCTGTCACACGGTTGTTAGCTTGTAATTCAGTCATCACACTTACTTTGAGGCATTAATGAGGCTCCTAGTTCTGCGTACATAACCACATAGACAAATTCATTTTCCTCCTAGCCCTCTTTGGTAGCACATCTGGAATATATTGCCCCATTATTGCAGCTCTTTATGCATATCTGATAACCACGCTATCTCTCCTTCCTGTAAAGCATTACAGGCTAGTTGCCCAGATTTTCTTAGGGTTGGTGTGACATTCAGTACCTTGGGGGAGCATGCTGCATCCTCCATATTCCTCATTTTCATGCAACTGTGATCTTATACATAAAGCATGCCTTGTAAGATATCAGGGGAAAGATTTTGATCTGCTGAAAGTCATTTCGCTATCCATATATGTATACAGTAGACTCTCGATTATCCAGGATGATAGGAAAAAAAATTAATCCTGGTTAATAAAATCCCGGATAATCAACATCCATAGGAAATATGGGGGAGGAGGTTGGTTCACCAGCCACCCTGCATCAGAGGCAAGGGGGTGTTGGTTCACTGGCTATTCTGCACCCTAGTTGGTGGGAGGGTTGTGTGTACTTGGGGTGGCAACAAAGCCAGAGCTGGCCTTGTGAGTTACACGTATTCTCTTTTTTTTTTTTTTTTTTTTTTTTTTTTTTTTGACATCTTGGTTAATCCACATCCTGGTTAACCCAATCCTGGATAATCGAGAGTCTACTGTATCATTAATGCATATGAAGTTATGAGAATTATGTAATATGGTTGTCACTTAAACATGTTGTAAGTTGGGGGAATCAGACAGATATTCGCTCCCCAGAAGCAACAGCAAGGAAAGTAATCAACACCCAGGCGGGGTGTCAAATGGCCTATCAACGGCCATTGTCCAGCAAGGGAGCTATAATGCAATGACTCACCTGGGGAATTGCTCAACCTTGCTTGAAGAGACTCAGGGCTTGGGTACACTGGCACTTTAAAGCGCAATAAAGCCATCAGGAGCACTCTACTTTACTACCCGGCCACACTGGCAAGGCACGTAGAGCCCTCTGACTCCCTGGCTGGAGCACTCCTGGTAGTCCTCCTTGCAAGAGGATTAATAGCTATGGCATATTGGGTGAGACCCTGCAGCTCCAGTGTAAATGGGTAGTAATGTTATTGCGCACTGACTGGCTCTCATTAGCCTCCAGAAACTGCCCCATAATTCCCTTAACTGAAGTGGCCTCTCTTGTCTTTGTTGTGAACTCGGGGCGCAGAAGTGCTCCTTTCTCAGCTCTGTTTTGGAGACAGGCTGCTTATCTGGTCCGAGGAAAAAAAACAAACAAGCCGCTCATGTTTGCTGTGAGTGAGAGAGAGATGCAGTGGAGGTGGGTTTCAGAGTGCCAGCTGCTCTGAGGAAAAAACCAAACAGCTAATGAGTGAGTGAGAGGTGGGGAAGGGAGGGGAGTATGAACTTACAAGACAGCATGGTGACACACACTCAGCACTCCAAAAACCCACTCTCCCCTCTGCCATGCTGCCTGTCACAGTCCGCCTTCCCCACATTTGAAAAGCACTTTGCAGCCACTTGAATGCTGGGATAACTACCCATAATGCACCACTCCCAATGCCACTTCAAGTGCTACGAATGTGGCCATGCCAGTGCAGTTGCGGCTGTCAGTGTGGACATGCTGGAGCTCTTTCTCTGGAGTGCTCTCCGAAGGCGGGTTTAACCCAAAGCGCTCTACAGCTGCAAGAGTAGCCAAACCCTCTGTAGTGCTCAACTGACTCTAAAGGGGAGGACAGGGAGGGAATTGCCAGGAGGGAGGAAAGGACATGATAAAAGGAAGAGACCTTTGCCGTGCTCTTCCTCTCTCTTCCACCTACATCTACAGACACCACACCAAACGACTGAAGCACTGATCAAAGGGGAGAACCTGGCTGACGAGCAACCTGCCAGCTTGTGGTGAGAAGCATCTAAGTTTGTAAGGGCATTGAAAGTGTTAAGATCAGCTTAGAATGTTTTGCTTTTATTTCATTTGACCATCTGACATGTTTTGATTTATTATCACCTAAAATCTATCTTTATAGTTAATACATTTGTTTATTCTACCAGAAGCAGTGCATTTGGTTTAAAGTGTGTCAGTGGCTCACCTTGGGATAACAAGCCTGGTACATATCAATTTCTTTGTCGGATTGATAAATTTATATGTTTGCAGTGTCCAGTGGGCATAATTGGACACTGCAAGATGGAGGTTCCTAGGGTTGTGTCTGGGACCAGAGATATTGGCTAACATCATTCGGTTACAAGTAGTTGGGAGCATTTTACATGCCAGAGGCTGTGTGTGAACAGTCCAAGAATGGGGATTCTCACAGCAGGGCAGGGTAAGGCTGGCTCCCAGAGTCAAGGATTTAAATGACCCAAAAGATCACCAGTCGAGATAACACCAGAGGAGAATGTCACAGTTGGATGCAAGGGAACAGACAGCTTCTAAGACTTCTGTCTTTTGGTATAGATTCCATTAAAAATATAGGTTGCATGGACTAAAAAAAACTTCGATTGACGTTTGTTCATCAAGTGCATTCTCCACAACTTGGGTTGAGAAAGGGAGGGCCCAACCTCTATCTAATTGTAAAGGCAGCCCTTTGGGCACTCTTTCATATCATTTTACATTGTTACAGATTTGACAAGGATTTCAGTTTTGGACAGCCAGTCCTGTGTATTGTGCTTCGTTAATACCAGCCTGTCGGAGGTACAAGTTCTTTGTATGTTGTGTATCTGAGTATTGTTGGTATTTTCAGAGAATGGCATAGTAAAATCTTAATGTGCTCTGAGTGGGAAACCCTAGATAACAAACATGTTTGTTTACTTGTTCACAAAATTCAGTAATTTGGCAATCATGGCACAATTTAATTTTGATATTTTGTAATATACAAGTAAATGTAAGCACATTATTTTGAAGATAGTAAACTCTTAATAGTTTGAGATCTCACAGAGCCTTCTACTGAATATTAGAGAAAGGAAGGAACAAGTTAATTTATGTGCAAATTATAAATGTGTGTTAACAATATACAGATAAAATTCTACTGTAGATTTTTTTTACCTATTTTGTGGTGTGCATTTTGATACATTCCATTCTGTATTTTGTGAATTGGGATGTTTTGTGTTTTACTTTATAAAGAGCTGCCTCTGTTAGCAACAATGCCAGTCCCAAGCCCAGATAAAAGAGTAGGGTTTTGCAGCTGGATTAGCTACTCACTCATGTAGAACCTTACTGCA
This sequence comes from Dermatemys mawii, assembly GCA_007922305.1. Taxonomy (NCBI): domain Eukaryota; kingdom Metazoa; phylum Chordata; order Testudines; family Dermatemydidae; genus Dermatemys; species Dermatemys mawii. The sequence continues at coordinate 20,570,911 of ML677381.1, read as the reverse complement.
CCAGAAACAGTCCAGTTAAACCAGCAGTTGAGAGTAGGTGCAGATAGAGCTCAAAACCCAAGTAGTCAGATCTTAATGACAACTGAGATCTTTAGACTCAAATCCTGAAGACCAAATCTTTAACAAGAATAGAGACAGGGTATATATGTACTTTGCATCGTACAGGGTAGCTAGTACATGTTACTGAGAATTGAAAAAGTACCATCTGCTGATGCTTTACATCAGTGAGATGAAAAGATCAGAGAGTAGCAAGAGGGTGTCTGATGATGCTATAATCTTATTGATGAGGAGGAATGTAGAAAATAGGTCTAGGAATTATTCTGCATAACATTACAGTGAAGACCATGTTAACTTGGGAGCCAGTGAATGACAGAATAGTAGCAGCCAGCTGCAAATAGGACCTTTCAAATATACAATAATCCTTGTCTATGCACCAACATACACAGTAGGTGACACTGAAAAGGATTCTTGCTGCACCTGCTCATACAATGTATTGGATGGCATGTCTAACAATGATATCAAATTGGTGGTAACTCTACTGACTAGGAAAGAGTGATAGGCACAGCACCGGAAGGCAACTGAGCTGATAATGGCAACCTCATGAATCTCTAAAGATAAGAGGGAGTTTCTTCCAGCAGGAGGTTTTTCAATCTCACAAGAATCACCAGTGAATGCAACTGTCAACCAGATAGAACATGGGTGTATATCTAAGAGATGGAATGTTTCTTGAGGGGTGCCATAGTCAACAGAGAAGCACTGTTCGCTCAGATCATTGTCTTTTAGTGTTATAGCCATAGATAAGTTCAGAGTCAAAGAAATGTAGATCAGATTGCACTTAGCAACTGTTCCACTATGTTACAGGACCAGGCTGATAAAAGTGTTGAAGACAGAGGGCCAAACTGGAAGAAAACTGGTTTGAGACAGCAGAGTAAATAGTGGTCCTCTGAAGAGTGAAGAAAAGTGCTTGGATTACATCTGGAACATAGGCAGTGATCAATGAACGGGCAGCACTGAAGGTAAAAATGGAACAAGCAGAATTCTTTGAGGCAGATGCAATATAATGAGAAAAAGTAGAGATGCAGGCAAGATAAACATGGTTTCAGGAGAAGCTGCAGAGGCAGAGGAAGCAGCACAGAAGTGGGGAATCTTCAGGCAGCTTTATAGAATAATGAAAGACTTCTCCAGAAAAATCAGACCAGTGCATGTGATGCCCATGAGAAGCTGAAAATACATGAAGAACAAGCCAGACTCTGGAGAGAACATTTTAGTTCCATTTTAAACTGTCCAGAGCTAATGATCATGCACAGGTTGAAGGAAATGCCAATTCTAAGTTAGAATAGGGATCACTAACATCTGGTGAAATTAAAGAAGCCATCAAAGGCCTCGAACAAGGAGAAGCTACCAGGTTTGACAGAATTCAAACAGCGATACTAAAGACAGAAGGTGATGTTTTAATTGGGTAGCTAACAAAACTCTAACAAAATATGGGTGAAAGAACAAGTGATAGAACACTGGAAAGATGGCATCATTGTGGCAGTGCCAAAAAAGGTGATCTTAGTGCACGGACTGGAAAGGTAAGGTACTGCTATCTCAATCCTAGGCAAAGTATTGGCTACTCTAATACAGTGGAGTTGCATCTTCCACGGGGTTAGGTTCTAAGGTCAACGTGTAAGATGAAAATTGCGTATAGTCAAAATTACCAGGATCCTGGCTGCCAGGAACTGGCAGCTGGGACCCCAGACTGGAAGCAGGCTGAGCCTCTCAACCCACTGCTGGCCCCGCTCAGGCTGCTGCTGGTCTGGGGTTCCGTCCGCCGGTTCCTGCCAGCAGGGATCCCAGCTGCCAGCCCTGCTCAGCCCACTGCTGGCCTGGGGTTCTGTTCGCCCAGGCCGACAGGAGGCTGAGCGAGGCCGGCGGCTGGGATCCCGGCTGGCAGGAGCTGGCAGATGGAAGCCTAGACTGGCAGCGGGCTGAGCAACTCAGCCTGCTGCCAGTCTGGGGTCTCGGCTGCTGGCCCCGCTCAGCCTACTGCCAGCCTGAGGTTCTGTTCACCACTGCTGGTCTGGGGTTCTAGCTGCCAGCCCCTTGTCAGTTGGGATGCCATCCCCACTCAGTCTCCTGCCAGCCTGGGTGAATGGAACCCCAGTCCAGCAGCGGCTGAGTTACTCAGTCCACTGCCAGTCTGGGATACAGCTGCTGCACTATTTAAATTATTTTTCTCTTTTTTGTGCAAGGGCGTATACTTGAATTCACGCAAGTTAAATGCGCGTATGATGCGACTCCACTGTACTGAATAGAATGAAGAAACAGTGGCTTGAATATTATGAGAAGAAAAGTCTTGGCTCCATGCAGGAGATCATGTTTGGAATATGCTCTTTAACAGATCATCAGAAAAACTACTTCTGGGCAAAAACCCATCTTAATCAACTTCATCAATTTTAAGAAAACTTTTGATAGTGTCCACAGAAAAAGACCTTGATGAATTTTCCTAGAAGCTATGGGGTATCGCACAAGATTATCAACATAATAAGCAGTTAATATGATGGAAGTAGATGCACAGTAAGATGACATACAAGTCTGAGTAAGTTGTTCGATAGTGTGTGAAGTTAGACAAGGGTATGTGTTGTCACCAATCTTCTTTGTATTAGCAACAGACGTGGTGATGAAATGGGTAACAAGTCATTGTGAATGGTATAAAATAGGTTAGTGGAGATGAGTTACATGATCTAGGCTTTGTTTTACCGTGTGTGTCGTAGAATGGAATAACAGCCCTTACCATCAGAGGTAGAACAGGAAGCAGCAAAAATTGGCCTGACAGGAAATGCAGAGAAACCACAATTCATATAAGAAACTGGACAACAGATGCAAAGGGGTACATGTATAGAAAAGAAATTACAAAGATAACAGAGCTCTTCGTTCTGTGGGTATGATGGCATTTTAAAGGTGGGTGCAATAAAGATATTCATACAAGATTAAGAAAAGCAAAAACAACTTTTGGAAGGATGATTAACATCTGGTCAAACAGAGGTTTCTGCACCAAACTAAATGTCATATTACATCATGCGATATTCCTGAGCATGCTATTGTAAAGAGTAGACACTTTGCTGATGACCATGGCTAACAAAAAAAGATTGGAGGCTGTCCATCACAGATGACTGAGAAAGATACAACAACATTTCCTGGAAAGACAACAAAATAACCTGAGAGTAAGGGAGCTGACAGAACAGGACATGGTAGAAAATATTATTAAAGAAAGCAGGCTCAGAACATGTACACTGTATGGAAGATCAGAGACATACTAAGCAATCATTGAATTGGGCAGTCAAGGAAAGAAAAAGAAAGCAAGAAAGGCGCCCCCCTCAAAAAAATGGCAGAAGACCACGACGGAAGCTATCGAATGAACTGGCATCACCTGGGAAGCAATACCATGCTTAGTGAGTGACCATAATCAGAGGACTGCCTGTTGTATTATCAAATCAATTTCTCTTGTCACAGCCATTTTGTGCACTCAGCCACCACCAACTGGAAGCGAGAACACCATGTAGTGTGACGGAGTCAGACCAGAAGGATATAGGAGAGTGCTGGAAGGCAGGTACATTAGTCTCAGGATGTGCAGGTCCCTGTTCCCTGGATAGCCAAACAAAGGCTACTCCAGACCAATCAAGACACCTGGGGCCAATTAAGAACCTTCTAGAAAGGAGTAGAAACAGCTAGCTTGATTGGGACACCTGAAGCCAATCAGGGACTGGCTGAACCAGATAAAAACCTCCCAGTTAGTCATGTGGGCTGTGGGTGTCAGGAGCTGTACGAGGAAGTTGTGCTGTTGGTGAGACTGAGTGGTGGACAACATATCATCCAGAAGGAAGGAGGCCCTGAGGTAAGGGTGAAGTGGAGTTTAAAGAAGCGGAGACTGCTGTGGGGAAGTAGCCCAGGGAATTGTATTGTGTTTTGTGCATAAAAGGTCAGCCATCTTAGCTGATACTATTAGGGTCCCTGGCCTGGAGTCTGGAGTAGAGGGCGGGCCCGGGCTCCCCCCTTTTCCATCTTCCATACTGGCCTGTGATGAAGGTAACTCACTAGGCGGTGATTCTTGCCAATTATACTGAGAAAGGGAGGTCACTCTGGGGCCTAGATGAGTTTCTGAGGCCCCTAAATCTGCCAGGAAGCGCAGGACCCACAAGTACAAACTTGGAGCTTTGTCACAGTAGTTAAAAATAACTTGAACTTTATATAAGCATATGAAATAGCTGCAATTGCAGTTTTGCTGATAAGGATGGAAAGTAACATTGGAAGAATCATAGGAATGGGTGGAAGCGAAGATGGCTGATCTTGGATGTGGGTGTTCCTGATTATGAGTTTTTGCTAATTTTATGATTAGGAGTTGCTTGCTGTATTAGGAAAATAGCTTGTAGGGGGTTACTGTGAGTTATTAGCTTTGTGTTGAGCAATGTATAAAAAAATTAGTGAGTAATTTGGAGAAGTTGGAGAGCCTTTCTATAAGGTAGGAGCCTGACATCCAACTCCCCAGCGGCTAGAAGGAAGACTGGCCACCAAAAACCTGCCACTGACCATTCAACAACATCTCGGACTATATCTGGATTGCTCTAAACTATTGCTATTTTAGATGTGTGCTTTAGACTCAATTAAAAAAATCTTTGGGTGAAAGCACTTTTTGTTTGCACCAATCATTTATCAGACAGAAGAGCTATGTCTCCATTTATTTATTTCCTGAATTCTCTTGGAGATAGGAAAATATAAGGTACCATAGTTTTATGTTAAGAAAACATGCCCAATGTGTGAGCAGCACAGAGGAACTAAGGTCTAAGGTAAGGCTGTAGTGAGATGTTTGATTTAACAATATTATTAGAAACTCCAGAGCTGCTTCCATAAGCCGTGCAACTAATAACTGGGATTGTAGGGTCAGCAGTATCCCTTCATATAGTATTTGGGTTTTGCTAATTTTATTTTTAAGTTGCTGAAGGTTTTGATTTTTGATAAGATGCCAGATAATCAGAATTAATTAGTTTATTAATGAAACATCAGCAAAATTAATAAGTTACCCATCTGGAGAACAGTCTTGCAGTGATTATATCTTCACTCTGTGTTCCAAATTTTGAGCTCAGTTTTGCTCATATTTATCTTACCCTTACACACCTTTTCTTATCTAGGTTTTGTACATAACATTTCAGATATCCGTAGGCTGTGGACACATTTATTGTAACTTTAGCTAGCACATGGTTCATATTTGGCTAGCCTCAACAGAAGACCGCGTATCTTGTTTTTGACAGCTTCTGCACATAAAAAGAACAAAAGCTACAACAGTTCAACTTTTGAGATAAAGCTTTTAGCATGAGTACAAGACATTCTAGGTAATACATGAAATTAGCTAACCTCGTGAAACAATTGGATGAAACCTCCACAAAATATGGCTTTTTAATCAGTGCAGAGAAACCAAGCTGGAAACAGTGAAACAGTTCAAGTATTTGAGGGCAGTCATCACTGATGAAAGATTAAAGACTGAAATTCCTGCAAGAACTGCACAAACAACAACAGGAGAGGCCAGGCTAAAGCCAATTTGGAGAAACAAGAACATTTCCCTGGAATCTAGTTTGAAACTGCTGCACTCACTGGTTATCTCCATTTTTCTGTATGCGTGCAAGACAATGGACCCTTATGGCAGAACTTGGACAGAAAATACAGATAGGAGGGATGAGATACTTACTTCCATTAAAATTCTGCTTTGACTATCTTCCTGATGAAGAGGTCTGTAACATCATCACCCAATGCACTGGACCATGGAGACCTCCTGATGGCCATGAAGAAGCTCAAGCTGAAGTGGTACGGCCATGTGACAGGATCATCTGGCCTATCCAATATCATCCTCCAAGGGACAGTAAATGGGAAGATAAGAAGTAGTAGACAGAAAAGGAGATGGATTGACAACATAAGAGTGGACAGGAATGGACACTTCATGGAGACTCAAGCATTGAGCTAATCGTAAGGGGGGAAGACAATTTGTTCCTTGCTCATCATTGATGGTGCCCCAATGACCAATGCAGTTATGGGAGTGATGATAGTGGGATTAGACAGTTCATTTCCAAGTGACATATAGGAGGAAAGAGCCATCTGCAAAACTTGCTTGTCAAACAGCACTTGGGTTTTAGAGAAATTTGCCCCTGGCCAGCAGATAATTCGTGGAAGGTTAAATAAAAGTACTGTAGTCTGTTAAATACCAGATCTGATCGTGTCTGCCATGGGGGATTGACTTGAGAGTGATTAGTGTTATTAGTGTCTAGGCAACTGAAGCCACTATTGCTCTTAAGTTTCTTTTGCCTTCACCTTAATGCTAATGACAGCCCCTGGTCTCAGTGGTTGACAGAAATGGGAGATTAACAGTATTCTCTTTTGCAGTTAATGGTCAGGACTGGGAGTAATATTTTACTTGTGCATAATGTCCAGAAAAATGAATGATAGCACTAACAGTAATGGTAGCACCCATACTGTGAGCTAAATGCTTTAAAAAATTTTCAAGAAATTAGTATAATTCGAAACAGAACTTTGTTTCCATATACTCAAACTACCATAATCTTTTTTTCATCAAGTCAAGAAGAGAATCTAGAAGAAATATGTGACATGTCATGTCAAAAGGCATAACATAACATAGATCATAGAAGAAATGCTAATATATCCAGGGCATGACTCATTTTCTTGACTTACATTTATGGATAAATAAGGTAGATTTAGCTGCATATATGTGCTTGTTAGGTAATATGTATTTTTGTTCTGCTACCTGAATAACAAATTATAAAATTGTAAACAAAGCCGCAAGAAAGAAAGAAAGAAGTTTGATTTGTAGTAAACAGCATAATTGAAGGAACTAAAGTGGGTACCAAACCTGAACCAGACTCCCAAAAAGCTTTGTGGTGGTATGCTAAAAGAGCTCATGGAAAATTACTCACAAATGAGTTTTGTATTATGTATAAAAAGGAAATGTGCTGCAGACATGAATCACCTTGCTGGCAAATTGTCAAATTTTGAAGGTAATGTTTCCTATGTATGAACTGATAATGGAAGTACTGCAAGTAAAATACTATAGAAAAGCTAGTATAAAAATCCTGCTTAGAGAGAGAAAAACCTGGAACAGAAGTCAAGCTGCAACCTGTTTCTCCAGAACAGCGCTATATTAACCTTTACCATTCTGTTTTTGCTGGTCTGCCTTAATAAAAACTAGGCTCAGTTGGGTTTGATGTTTTGTTGATCAGTAATCTAAATTGAACCAACAACTTTCTGCAGATAGTTCCTATCCCATGATTTTTCCTCTTAATTATTGTTCTAGGATGCCTTATTTGCTTCCTTCATATGACTTTAATACTACATTAGAAATTTAGTCATGGATGCTTTACTTTAGCTTCTTTGCTCATAATTTTATAAGTGTCACCATAAATAAATTTAAAGTGACAAGGCTGAGATTGTTGGTCTACAAGCCCAATGTGAAGGCCTTGTAGCTTGTCAGTGAGACACTGCTCAGTAATTACTATTACTGAGTAATAATGCTCAGTAATTATGCTAATAAGAAGAAAAATGTTAGAATTGCCAGAAAGATAGAACCTTTGCAAGAATTGTTAATACTTCTAGTGATGAAGTAACCACAAGAAGTAACAAATCCTTAAGTTAGCAAAATATGATGTACCTGCCAAAAAGACAGAAGACATAAGTAAATAACAGATGTTTGATTATGTAATTGAAAACCATAAAATGTACCAAAAATAAGAGATGTCTGTGTGGAAAAAAGAGGAAATAAAGAGAATCAAACTGAACTACTCTAGTATTTACTAGCAGCTTAATATGCTTATAACAACAAGGCAGCATCAGAATCAAACAGTCATTGACTGCATGCTCCGTTCTATACATCTTGAAAAAGTATATCTTTTTGTTATTTGCTGATTAACAGTTGTTTATTAAACTCAGTTAAGATGAGTTATCTGATGTCTCTTTAATTACTACATTAATTTAAATCTGTTAAAAAAAAAAAAACACCAAAAAAACCCGCTCCCTATTATTGATCTTTGGTAACATGACATCATCGTGACTGCTGTCACTGTTCTCTACCTCCAGTAGTGACTCTCTCTCTTTTGGTCTTAAATATATTTGCAGATTTGTCAGTGGGAGGTCTGCATTGTTTTTTGTCCTAAAAACACTCACTTCAGCACAGAGCCAGACAGTCTTTATTCTTTTTTATTTTATTTTTTTTTTTAAAGCCACAGTTATTGCACTGGTGTATTGACTTAAACCTCCAGTGCCTTAATTCTTTTCTTTGTAGTGTTTGACACATCACATCAGTACAAAACTCTGGTGTCTGCTTTAGACCAGCAGAATAGGGACAATGGAATTGGATTCAGTATGACACTGAACTTCACTCCATATTATGATGAGGATCATCTTAGCCTGTGGTCTAAGTAGGTAATTGATAATTTTCAGCAGACTTGGTTAGCATGTTTTCAGTGACATAAAAGAAGAAAAGTGGATGTTTGTGATAAGGTGTATGTCATCTGATGGGCTATAGGTATCAGCATAGGACTTTCTTTGGTTTGGAGGCAGATATTGCCTTATTGGTTGCATAGGACAGGGAAACAGCTTTTCTTTTAACGTGGGGACTGCTATGTTTTGTAGCTTCGCTGAATAACACAGTTTAGTTACTGACTTTGTACACATTTGTGGGAGGTCTGAGAACTTTTTTCCAACAAAAAAATCATAAGAAATGAGTAGGCTCTTCAGATCATTTTTTCTAAAAACTTTTATTCTGAAAACAGAGTACATAATTTGTTATGATTTTGAAAATATTTAAAGATATTGATTTAAACGTGGGTTTGAAGTGATACTACAATTACAGATTGAGTGGCATATGATAGCAAGGTATGTGTATGTGTGTGTATATATATGTAAATGTATAAATAAGTCTTTTTTTCTTTCATAGGAGAAAAGTAGTTATTTTAAAGGATTTTTAGGTTTGTGTTCAAGCGAGTGTGATGAAGGAAAGAGTGAAAAACTTGTTGAAGGAAAGTGAATATAAGAAATTAATTGCTTTGTTCATAAAATGAAATGTGGTTGCTGTAATCTGTGGAATTGAATTCCATCATATAGAAAAGTCATATTCCCATGAAGTTTTGTGTCCCAAGCTCACAAGGCTCACAGTTTCATTGCTCCAGGGAAATGTAGCTGTCCTGGGAGGTCCATAGTCATGGAGGGAGAAGTGATATTTTGGACAGCTAGGGCCAATTTTGTAGATGGCTTTGAATATCAGGTCAGAGACTTTGAACTAGACTGTATTCTGTGGGCAGCCAGTTTAGAGATTGAAGCATAGGAGCTTGTTCAGAGAGGTCTGTGCTGCAGGACATGCACTGAGTGTTTAATCCTGGAGTTTCTGACTACATGGATCGGTGTGGCCGTGGCTGCATCCAATAGGATGAGATAAAAATGCCTGACCACTTGCATTTAGAAATACACTTTTTGCCAACGTGGCTATTTGGGCATCCAGTAGTATTGAAGAATACAAAAGAAATCCTAGCTTGTGGACTGATTTAAAAATCTGGGGGATGATGGCCTTCATAATGGAGGATATTGCAAAGAGTCACGTTCTTCAAAGCACTTCTCTTTCTACTAGCATCACTGCAGACTTACGTGGGTTTAAGTATAGCCTGCTGCTTTTCATCCAGTTTCTCATTTCTCTTAGATGTTGAAAGAGCTGGGAGAGAGTTCTTTTGTGCCAAATATGAACAGTACTGTAGAGGTAGCTATTGTGCTTGCTGTTGGAACTGCTAGAAGTCTCCCAGTGGCTTCAGGATGACATTGGATAGAGGATTGATTCTTGTTTTTTAAAATTTGTTTGGTTTTTTTTTCTTATTTTAAGGCATGAAAAATGGAGAGTTCAAATACAATCATCCACAAGCCTTTGAGAGCAAGAAAAACAATGACTCCAAGTAGTCGAAAACAAGTGGAAATGCTGAGTAAAATAAAGAGTATTTCAGGACAAGAAAAGATTCTAAATGGCTTGCATACTGAGGATCACCATGTTCAGTTCAATACGGTGGACATAAACTGCAGAAGTAATGAATCTGTAAAAGGAAGCTCACTAATTGAATCAAAAACAGATACATTTCCTGAAAAAAGTGAAATGTTACCTCAGAAATTAACAGCCTCGGTACAGGGATTCTGTGTTAACACAAAAATAAATGAAGAAGTAAAACAGTGTTCTTATGACATAAATTTTGATCAAAACTGTCAAGAAGAATCCCAAGAGCCTCCCCATGAGAAATCTTGTAACAAAAACTCTGATGCAAAACATTTTCTAAATGCTGGGTGTTTACAAGATATACTGCATAAATGGTATGAAAATGAACTAAATACACCATCTTCCAAGCCAGTTGAAGTGCATTTGTATTCAAAACCAAATAACCTACCCGTTGACCAGTTAAAACAGAATGTTTGTTTAGACGATCCAGTTAACAGTGATTATGGGGATGAAAAAAGAACTAACAAGATTATTCCTGTTTTAGAAAAGATAGACACAACAACAGAAAGAAATAGTGTGATAGAAGAGGTTATTCCCACATTAAAAAAGATAGACATGATACCTGATTCAAGTGATGTGAAGCACAAATATAACCTTACTCATTCAGTTACCCCCACACTGCCTGGGACAGATACAATAGCTGATGGTTTGGAGAGTGAAACATCCCATGGAAATGGTAGTCCAAATATTTTACCAGAAGTGGAAGCTGCTGTTATGCTACAGGATATATCACCTGAATATAATATTGGTAAGCACTCTTTTTATAAATTTGACTGTTTCCAAGATAATTTCTTAAATTTTAGCTTTTAAATTTACAGAAATCTTGTTATAAAAATTCTTTGGGGGGGTGCGTGTGTGTGTGTGGACGCATTCTCTCTTCTTTCACCATTCTGAGTGCTGTTTTAGTCCGTCTGAACTGCCAATGTGCAGAGCTGAAGCATCTTGGATAGATTAAGCACTACCATCTAGATGCAGCATTTCCACCTGCGCTGCTTCATTGAAGTGTTAATACACTGTGTTGAAACAGGAGGAGAAAGCCTAACAGATTTAGGATATGCAGTAGAGGAAAGAGATTGGTTTGGGGAGAGGGAGTGGAAGAGAGGAGAAACCCAAAGAATGAATTAAGTAACGAAAAGTGGAAGGAAGGAGTAAATGGAAGAAGAAATATAAGAAAGATAATGGTGAGAAGGAGTGGAACTGAATGGTTACTGAAAACCGAGAATAGAAAAGAAGAGAAACGGGAAAGTGAGAGTGTCCATTCTGAAGCAGTTATTCTAGGCCATCAAATATAGGACAGGCAATTATTTGAGAAAAGCAGGCTCAGGCATCAATAAGTGGAAGGAAAAAACAATGAAATGAGGTTGGGCTGCCCCATCCCAAAGTGAATAAACTGGGCAGAGGAGAAAAGAATGAAACAAAGGAAAAGAGGATTTATCGAAATGTTATGATGTTTTTTCTTAAGTAAATCATCCAACTGGTATGTTCTCAAACTGTTAGGTGATCCTGCCTAATCAGCTTCATAGGTACCTCTTTTCTTTATTTCTTTTTTGTTTTAAAATTTTGCCAGCTGCACATTGACTCTCTTGGCGAAACAGTTTCACTGTATTCTTTCCAGTTCACTACGTCTACTTGGGTCTGCCCTGTACTGTGAAATGTTACCATGTCTGAACATGTATGTTAACAACCATGTTAGCTGACATGATGCTGAGCACATAGACCAGGATAAATGGTGTTGCAGTATTGTCAGCTAACGTGACTAAACCCTGATTGTGTTAGGCAGAATATTTGAATAAAGAAGTCTAATGAACTGTTGGCTTTGGTGCTTGGATCTCTGGAGCTTCTACGGAATAGGTAACTGCGATGGAATTCCTAGAACTGCTTAACAGTTGTTTCACAACTATAATAACTACTACTGACTGTGCTCAAGATTCCCTCAAGCCTATGGCCATCAATATTAGATCCTCTGTCATTGTCCACTGAACATTTTTGAGTGATCCTTATTTGGAGATTTTTAAGGTGAAACTAAAGCCACCTCCACAACTGCCACTTCAACATATTTATTTATTTATTTAGTAACCAGTTAACTGGACAGTTAAGGGGTTTTGTCCTCTGAACTGGTTACAAGTAACATGGCTTAGTTTTGTATCCACATAGCAACTTTTCTGTCATCAGTCTTGTTTGTACATCTGCATCTAGCCCGTTGCTTTGCCATGTTCTAATGGGTGCATTCTGGGAAAATTTGGGGATTTGTCTGATAGGGCTTCAGCAATTCTAAGGTGGTTGGAGGACACCTGCACAGATTGGGCAGTGCGCTCTATGGAGTACTAAACAAACAGCTGGGAGGATGAGCTAACTTGTTTGGCTGGTCCACAAACATGGTTGTTTACCCTGGGAAAAACAAAAATAGAGTGTTATAGATTTTTATAACCCACTAACAAACTCCCCAGCTCTTTCCCCTCCCCACCATTTCCTCCTGTGACTAAAGGGGTGTTAATGGACCACTTCACTTTGAATGGTCCCTTGAAATATGTGTTCACTACTTACACTAAACAGTCTGTTCTGTCATGTATTTAGCTGTGGCACTGGGTAAGTTTCCTAGACCTGAAGACGCGCTAGCCGTAAGCTTGAAAGCTTGTCTCTGACACCAACAAAAAGATATTACATCATCTTATCATCCTAATATTCTGGGACCAACATGGCTACAACCACACTGCATACAATTCTTACTTCATAGTCAGGGTTCAGAATAGCACCACTAAAACTGACCAGACTCTGGTTAAATTTTAGCTTCAGCTTGGGAAAACCTGGGCAGTCTCTGCAGACTCAGGAAACCTGTACTGTATTATGTCACATTTGGAACATTCAGGTCAGATTAGAGGATCAAATTGTCCCTTCTAGGCTTAAAATGTATGAAAATAGAAAAATTGGGGTCTTTGGGGTTTTTTTAACAAGAATATTGTCAACTTAATCACAATTCTACCTCCCTCCCCCTAACTCCCTGTGATTAAAAGGAACATTTAATATAGCTAAAACTGAAAGTTTAGAGGAACAAACCAGAAGATTTTTTTTTTTAATTTGATTATTTGACATCACTTTGTGACTCATCATTTTTGCTATTTACCATGTCTAGTAAGTCAGTTTCCCCTTTTGTTTTTGGGCCTCTCAGACGCTAAAAGGGAAGCACTCAACACTTGCTAGAATTCACTATTAAAATTCCCTCTCCAAGTGTCCTGATATAAAGTCTCGGAGTAGCTGCTGAACAAATAACAGTATGTTAATTATAGCACTCAGAAGAAAAAGTTGCTGGGAGTGGGTGAGGGAGACTTTATTTGTAGCAATTTTAGATGAGATGGGATCTAAGAAACAGAAAATGTTTTGAGTTTATCCAGGGAGATGGAAAGAAACAGGAAAATCAGGAAAAAATGTTTGACTTTTTTAGTATTGCCTATAAAAGATGGAGTTGTTGTCTGTGATCTGAATTTGAGATGTATATTTCACAACTCTCTTCAACATTTCCAGGATTTTCTCCAAAACCCAGAATCTATATAGCTTGAGCGTGAATTTATTTTAAAGCTAAGGGTGAGACATAGAGGCTGCCTTTGGTTATCTTGAAACTAACAAAAAGAGAAACCATTATAATTCCACAAAGAGAATATAGGAGACATTCCATTGAAATTCCAAGGCATTTGAAGCAAGTTCTATATTTATTTACACTTTGTGCAATGTCATAAATCAGTGGAGAGTTGATCTCTTCTCTCAGAGATCCACCTCTAAATTCCAGGTAATTAAAGAAGAGACTCACATAAGTCTTGACTACTCTACTCTCTGAAACTCTTCAGAATTCCTCCCTTCCTCCCCCCACACCTCATTTCTTAATTAATCTGACTTGGAGAAGCACGTGAGCTCTTTACCTAAAAAAGAGGTCCCTTGGCTGTTGTGGAGAATCATCAATCTGAGAAGTAGAGATAGTATAGTTGCTAACAGGCTCTCTCTCACTTATCTAAGGTAACGCAGGGTAAAAGAGCCTTTGGTCACCTGAAGTCGCCCTTCATCTACCTTTTTCCTATGGCAGTAGGAGCAGCATATTTTTCTCTCTTAATAGTTTGTCTCTAGGGAGTAGCAGACAGCATGTTATCACTACTAGAGAAAGGGAAATGTAGCCAGCTCCTGGCAGTTGTCCCAGTACAAGGTATCCTGAGAATTAAAAATGATCTTAGCACTTGGGTATGGAAAAGTGGCTGGCTGACACCCTGTCAGTGACCTTGCCTTTTCCTTTTTACTTCCGTTCGTGTTTTCGCCCTTACTCCCACAAAAAATAGCAAGACTCTTATTCCCACTTGATGCCAAGACCAAATGATGGTATAATGTAATTAAGGAAGAGAACCATTTATAAATTTAACCTCTGCTTTGAATGGTATTGTTCTTTACCAAGGCATTATCAGTTTATTTCTTCACATAGCAATGTTAAAAAAAAAAAAAAAAAAAAAATTGAGAGGTAAATGTTTGTCATTTTTTTTCTCTAAGACAATGCTCAGAGGAAGAGGGTATGTTCAGGAAGCAAGGAAGAAAGTCACTGTAAACGCTTCAAAACTTCTGATGAAAACAAAAAAGAGAATATTTGTACAGTGTCAGAAAAAGAAGAAAATTTTTGGGGAAAGGTAAATTGCTTTATTTTACATGCTTAAAGCTGAAATCTTTCATGCATTAAATGTTTTAGTTATTGTCTGTTGAAAGCAGTTTTTTATGTTAACTTCAGATATAAATGTCAGCTGTGCTGAACTACTTAAGCCAAATTTTAGGGATGTGAATAATTGTCTTTCTAGACAGACTTCAGATTGGTTTGAGGAAACTAAGAACTTCAGTAATTCTAAACTGGTTCCTCCATTAGTCTTGAAATTTGAAAATTATTCCTTGCCGTATAAATAAAATGGATTACTTTATAAATGCACCCAATTTTTGCATGTGGTAGTAGATGAAGTAACATTCATTTAAACTCAGTGTTTACTCAACTTCTTGAGTAACATGAGAACACTTCAGATAGTGGGTTTCCTTTTTCACTTGCTAAAATAGCTTAGACAAATTAGCACTGTCCATCTTCCAGAATATAAAAATTGTGGTCAGAATTGATCAGAGTTATGACTTCATTCCCATAAGAGTTGCTAACTGAGGCCATGGTTACACTTACAGAATTATAGCGCTTTTGGTTATAGCGGTCCCCTTATACAGCAATATGTATAGCACTATAGCGTGTCCACACTCAGAGCCGCCAGTGGTATAGCATGGCCACATTTGCGGCACTTCAGGCGGCATTAAGAGCAGCGCATTAGGGCAGGTATCGCAGCATTCAGCTGGGTGCTACGTGCTTTTCAAATGAGGGGGGTGAGGAGGGACGTGTTGTGTGTATGCGGAGGGAGAGAGCCAGTGGTTGTTCCGTCCTTCTGAGAGCCTGTCAGCGTGTGTCCGTTCACAGAGGGCTTTGTTTTCACACAGGCTCCCTCCTTAAACATTTGCATTACTTATCTGCCAAGTTAAGAGAGAAACTCTAAAGAGGTACTTCCGCATTCCTCCAGCCGAGTTCAAAAGAAAGGGAAGAGACGTCAATTGCCTTAAATGGCTCTAGGCATCTCAAGAGATCACTTGTAGCGCAGTGGGTGTCCACATTCTCGCCATAGCGCTACAGCGGGAGCGCTACAGCCCTTACTCCCCCTGCGGAGGTGGATTACCAGGAGTGCTATAACTCCATGGTTATAGCGCTCTACGTGCCTTGCCAGTGTGGACGGGTAGGAGGTTATAGTGCTCCTGGGGGCTTTATAGTGCTATAAAGTACCACTGTAACCAAGGCCTGAAAGTTGCATCTGAGTTATTTCATTCCTGTTTAGTTGAATGTGTCCATGTTAGCAGCTAGGTTTGGTGGGCTAGAGATTTAAAGCATAGAACTTGGAGTATATTAGGTTGCTCATTTTGAACACTGGTACGCTCTCACCAAGAAAAAGTCCTCTCTTGAATTTAAGTGGCTCAGACAGAACATGATAGGCCATTTTTTATTTATTTATTTATTTTGACAATTAAACGCCCAGAAAGAAATCCTGGTTCGATCAAAGTCAGTAGTAAAACTCCCATTGACCAGTAATACCAAGATTTCATCCCAATGCTTATTTCAGACTTTAACCTGATACTTTCATTCTCACGAAATTCAAAGAAAACAGATAAAAATCGTAAACCTGTAGTTTGAACCCTAGCTATTTTTGTGGGTTGTCCCATTTCAAATACAATATGATTTCAGGACACAAACGTACATCACTGAAGTTAATTGGAACTTGCTGTTGGTTTCAGTGGAAATGGAATAGTGTTCTCTTTCTGCTGGAGAGACGGCTAGACCTTTACATGTGAAAACATGGTCTCAAATGCTTGTGTTCTGCCTCTCTGCTGACTGGGAAAAACTGAACCCTTCTCAAGAATGGTATAGAACACACGAAAGAAAAATAGAGACTGCCTGAGATTTTTGGGTATGAACTTGAGAACAGAGAAAAAATTAATGAAAATATTGTTGGTTTTTACAAATTAATTTGTGAAAGCGACAAAGCTTTGGCTGGAAAACTTGCTAGTGTTGTGTAGCATAATGGTGAAAGCAAGGAAAACTGCTCCCAGTGGCAAAAGCTTGAAAACTTTTAGCTTTATTTAACATTTGTTTGGAACATAACTGAAAAACCTAAATGACGTGAGAAATGGTGGAATTCTCATTTCTAACTTATAATTAGGGTGGTTAAAGATCAATTATTTTAAAAAAAAATAATCAGATTTCTTTTTATTTAAATTGGATTTTTTTATTAGAATTAGGTTTTCCCCTCAAAAAGCGTTATCAAAAAATCCATCTAAAGGTAGTTTTAATTAAGATACATTATAGCTCAAAGATATCTCATCATGGAATAGGGATTATAAATTCTAATTCTATAATATGAGACAATATATTCATGTTTAAGATAAGTTTTGTAAATGAGTTCCAATCGTTCATGGATTAGGGACCCAATTTTATGGGGTTCTAGGGGCTTCTGGATAGATTATTTAGATTTGTCTTTCTACCTACCCAGTGGGACTCAGTGCTCAGTCTAGAAAATACCATCAGAGATGCTTAGTTTTGCAGTTCTCAAATTCTGGATTTGTGTCTCCAGAGGTAACATGGTTGTTACAGCAAAAATGTTGTAAAATAAATAAATAATACATAGAGGTTAGAAACAACAGATCTCAACTCTATTGTTCCTCTGCAAATTTGTGTACATAGTCAATTCCTTACATCTCTCCAAAAGTGCAGTTTCAAAAAGTTCAGTTAATAGAAGATAGTTGGTGGCAAACTAGATCTACACAAGAAGTCGTCGTCTTGAGATAAATGTGAGAAGCAAGGGGCGTGTGCTTGTTATGCTAAAATATTATATGTTTGCTATTGAAGAAAAAAATCCAGAATACTTAACGTTGTTGTTGTTTTTGTTTTAGTTAAATAAAACAATGTAAATGTCAGTCTGGTGATGTTCTGCTCCTAATACAGAATAGCAAGAAAATCCTCCAAATATTAAAGATAGTTCACCTTCCAGTGACTTTGTAAATATCTGTTTCAGTTACCTTTGGTAAATGAAATATCCAATCATTCATTTTCTGACATAGCTGTAAAACTAATCTGAAAAGTTTTCAAAATAAACCACTGTTTAAAAATGTATAGTATGTACCTTCTAAAAATGAAACCTACATCTATCTCTGAGTTGTGAAGAATATGTATTAAGGTTGTAACAACCAACAAGAATGTACTTTTATGTAGAAAAATATGATTAAAATGAGTCTTCCTGACTTGATTTAAATCAAATCCACTCTGGTTATAATCATAACTGGACAATGAACATGCAGAGATATCTTATTGCTTTTGGTTATGCTACACATTAAGCTTTGAAAACTGAAACTGAAAAGCTTTCAGGAAATTATACTTCCTGTTTGGATTGATCAAAACATGTAAAATCACCTATGTTTGATGCTACTTAAAATAGACGCAGCTGAAAGCAAAGTGGTTGCAAAACAAATAGTCTACTTGATGCTGTATGCAGGTCTGCTGGAAGATGACACACAGTGTAATGACAATTACTTCCTGTATGCAGAGCTGTGTCTGAAACATGTCACCACCTGGTATCAAGCCTTAATTCCAAATCCTTAAGAACTTAGTTTACATTACAGATATATAACATCTTAAGTATTATCTGTACGTGCATTGTGGAAAGATTATAATGACTAATGGGCTACTGGTCTTTGGTAGAAACCTCACATGCCACCCTTTGGTGAACAGCTATTTATATATCTGACCATGCAGATATCAGGAAAACCTTGTGTCCTCTCTCAGTTGGCACCAAGCGGTCCCTGGGTCGCAGCAAGCAAAAGTGCAGAATGAGTTAATACTCTCTTCGGATAGTAAGGGAAACAAACATATCTGTTAGAAGCATTTCAAGGAACAAATAAATGCTAAAGAAATAAGTAGACCTGTTAATAAACAGGAGATAAAATTAATGACTGAGAAATAGAATTCCTTTTTCTTATCTGACTTCAGCAAGATTCAGCAAGAAGATTTAGAGTTTAGACAATTAGGTTTGGACATTAAAGCTCTAATTCAGTAAGGCAGTTCCATTTTAAGTTAAGTTTTTCTGATTCTGGGCCTAAAACAGCTGTTTAATAAAGATCTGCTAAGAAAATCAGCATTTACAGTAAGAAGTTCATCCTTGAATGTTAAGGGAACTTTCCAGGCTAATTGCAATAGAATCTTTGAAATGGGAGGGAGGAATTGAAGGACTGCACGAAAAGCAAAAATGATTCAGTACTGATCTTAAAGAAAAAGTGTCATTCTGGCAATTAGTTTTCCATAAGCCATTATTCTTTTTCCTGTAATAGTTGTGCAACGATAACATCTAAAGAAAAATAATGTCATAAAATTAACATCAGCACAGACTTGTAAGTAACAGATTTTTGCCAGACAAGCTACATTTATTTCTTAAATTTTTATAAAGTTTAGGTTTTTTAATCCCTACCTTACTGATGCATGCTCTCACCTTGAACCCCATTTTATTTTATTTTTTGTCCTGGAATAGAATATCAAGGAGATATTTAAATCTTTTATTTCTCTACTGTATATTATCATTTATCTTTGTGGCCACTGCATGTTTAGGATGTTGTTAATGAGTTTACAAGTTGGTAATAGTAAGAAAAACAAGTGCACAAACTTTAGTCTGATAACGTAGTCAAGTCAAATCTACCCTAGAAACTTTTTTGTCACTACAGTAATGTCCGTGTAATTTTTTTTTGACTTTTCTATACCAGCAAAACACTAGTGTGTATGCAGTTATACTGGCATAAAAGCTGTTTTGCCAGCATACCATATTTTGTTAGGGAAAGCTGTAAATTGTATCAGCAAAAGCTTTTTTTGCTGGTATAATCCTCTCTACGCTAGGAAGGATTACTAGAATAGCCATACCAGCAAACCTCTTTAGGGTAAATCTGGCCTTATCTAAGCTAGTATAATGTAAAAAGTGTAGTTGTGGAGAAAAGGCTTGTTTCCCAGGAATACAAGCTTCACTCACTCTTTACCCAACAACATCAGCTGCCCCTCAGCACTTTTGATCCTCAACCAGAAAGGGGGAAAAATCCTATTATGACCATCTATTGCACCTACCAAAAAAACCCTCAAAAAATCATTTGAGAACTGTTGTTCTGGATCCATGTAGGATTCAGCTATAACCATGGCTAGCTCTCAACTAGAGAAATATTTACAATATGTTGTCATTACCACATTGAGAATCATTAATTTTGTCTAAAGCATGTCTCAAGATTCAGAAGGCATGATTGTCCTTGCAAACAGTTGACTTGCACTAGACTGGGTGAGGTATAAGGGAAGGAGCATGATAAAGCACAAAATACTACATTTTGCAAATTACATTTATAATTGACAGAACATTGGTGAAGTAGTTTAATTTATAAACATTTTTAAAATAAAACTTTGTTAAAATTAAAAAATATTAATTTGTATATTTTTATCACCTCAATAATGAATGATTTCTAGATTTGAAATGTAGCTTTTTTTCATTATAGGTCAAACACTTGATTCAAAACCGGGTGGATAATTTAAATAATGACATCTTTAACCGTAAACTGGAAAGCTTAAATGGAAGAGTTGATCAAACACAATGTCGAAAAAAACATGAAGAAATAGCTATTACATTTCTAGTAAGTTTCTTTCCATTGTGCGTATTCTAAAAGTGTGAATTTATTTGTTGCTGAAGGTCTTAAATTTTCAGAATTGCACATACATTGTGTGCATAATTTGAACTGGAATTGCTTGCACTGACATGAAGATTACACTTCTGTTTGTTCATAAAACATGTGAATTGGAAGCTGTACATTTTGTTACCTTTTTATTTTATGGCACACAAATCTCAGTTGCTGTTTGGGAGTGTTTTGCTACCGCTTATCACATGTGCAAAGTAGGAAATATGTAGATGTGTGTACTATTTCAGGTTAACACTTAAAGTGATGCTCTTTTTCTTTTCTTTTCTTTTCTTGTAGAAAAAAGTGTCTAAGCTTGAGAGACGTATTAATACTGTGATAGCATTTCAGAAGAAAATATCAAAAATGGTCACTAGTAAGGTATAGTATAATACGTAATACTTCAACATAGGAATTCTATTAGCAATTAGTGATGAACTCATGGGCAGTTACGAACAATTTATACTAAGCATGTGCAATATGAAAACATAACGAAATAGATTTGGAGGAGATTGTATTGAATTGGTGTTATGTTACACAATAGCAATTCAGAGAAAAACCTAAACTCTACAGACACCTGGTACTAGGACTCAAAAAATGTTAAAAGAATTTTATTTACTTGCAACTGAGTTGTTAGATTGAAAAGTTTTGTTTTTCACTAGAATAAAATAGGTGTGTGTTATTCTTTTGTATCGCTTCAGAGGTCATAGGTAAGCAGCCCCATTCTGACAGGAGGAGCAGCCTCTGAGGTATCAGCTGACATCCCTTCCCATAGATGATTGAGTACTTTAGACCCTCAGTAGTATAGTCAGTAAAACACAAGCATTTCATTTGGAGCTCTGGATACGATACTGACAGAATGATAGCCTAAGAAAATATCAGGTATGGGGCTTTTTGCTTCCTCATGGACATCATCTCCTGACATAAAATTGAAGATTTGTTGGCCAAGAAAGCCCATGATTTAGACCAGTGCCAAGGTTTGTGTAAACCTGCTTGGGATGCTAATTCAGACTGTTTTCAGGGGTGGCTTGAGATCCTTTGACAGGCTTTTAAAGTTAAGGGTGCAAGCTCTTCAATTAGTGTAAATTGTCATAGCTTCACTGATTTCAGTGGAGCTATGATCATTGAAAGCGGATGAGGATTTGGCCCAAGGATTTGAGTAAGGATTGTAGGACTAGTGAAATGTACCTGAGCCATATTTTTGGCTTTTTATCTAAACTTATATACTTTATGCAATGACAAATATTAAAAATAATGATTTAAAGGTCTCATTGCAAAAATATCTTACTCTGCTTCTCAGTTGTACTTTTCTGAAAAGGTTTCAGAAACTTTTTTGTTATACAATGATATTCTAGAACAATGTAGCTGATTAAATATAATATACAAATAAAAATCTTCCTTAGTGGCAGATGCTTAACACTTAGCAAAATATAGTTTGTGTCATGCTGAAGATTTTTGCTAAACTTTGGGAAGAAGAGAATAGCAAATATCACTTTTTCTTTGCTTTATATTGACTGTGTAATACATCTTTTAGGAAATCACATTCATTTTTAGGGAAAATGTGCTTGTGTAAATGGAAAAGGTTTCTAAAACCAACTCTGTGTCCAAGACTACTTTTCTTCCACATGCAAAAGTCTAATTAAAGTAAGAATTGTTTGTACATTGAATATAAGATCTGACCCTTGTTGTAAATATTCCAATGTGTTGTAAAATTGGTTTTATGACTGTGATGGGGTGTCTGTCCCACACTGGCGGAAAAGGGGCTAAAAGCAGTCTTAGGAAGGCTGCACAGGAGGCAGCCAATCACAAAAGGGTTTATAACAGCCAATAGAGGACGGGCTGACCCATATAAGAGCTGCAGAAGAGAGCAGTTTGTCATTCCCTGGAGCTTGAGAAGGGAGGAGTACTGGCTGCCTTGCAGGCGGAGGGTAGCAAGTACCCTGGGCAGTGATGCAGACAGAGAGGTAAAGGCAGCTCTTGGCAGGCTGCAGGAATCTGCAGACTGAGGCCCTGATGCAAGGGCAAAGAGGGTGCTGGAGCCGCATGGGAATGGCTAGACTGCAGTTTGCCACTGTAGGGAGTGGCTGGACAGTAGACTGCAGGTTCCCCCTGAATGGGGCAGGGCATAAAGTGTGGAACAGCCAGAGAGCAGTGTCATTGAGGTGGCACCGCAGAGGTGAATTGCACCATGTCACAATCTGTCATTTTAAAAGTTCTTCAGGCAAAGAGGGAAATCATGATTTACAAGTAAGGTACTTATTAGTGATTACTGAAGATTGCAGCAGATAACTTTTTCAAACCAAATTATTATTAGATGCTGCACCTTTCTGAGGTCAGCTCTTCAAACATAGCATAAGTCTGGATGTGCAAATAACATAATGTTAATTGGAAAAGTTCATGAACAGTGAAGTAGTGTTTCTGTACTGACTTAATGTTCAGTGAGTGTAAGAAATATCATGGAAATAAACCACGTGTTGTGTTTTGAATCAAGTTAGCCTGAGGCCTTCTTTACTGCGGTACAAGCAAATATGCAGGGGGTGATAGCAAGCAACTGCCCCCTCCAAATGACTTTTCACAGACTTTATATAGGTTTCTTGGATAGCATTCAAACACATATACTTCCACAAAAGTACTTTTCTAGCACAAACAAGTTTTTTAATAATGCCTTATAAGGAATGGGGCAGAGATAAGTTTTGATAAAAACATATTTTCTAGTCCTAGCTAGTTCTGCGGTTACAGCCAGCTTTAAGGTTATTTGTAGCAATTCTTGCGGTTAGCAGTTACAAATCCTATGGATAACTGTTTGCCTCAGCATTACTTGGACTTTGTCCATCACTCCTTACTCTCTTACCCTCGCCACAAGCATAGCCTGAACACTGCTGTGTTAGCTAAGGTTTTAGGCCTACAGCTAGTCAATTTGCTTCCACGAAACAAGTAACTTTACATAACAAGAGAGTCTGGCAGGAAAATAGCAAAATTGGTAGTAATGGAAACTGAAAACCTGACTTCTTACATCCTCCTGATAAATGTATTGTCTGCTACTACTCCATGCTTATAACCGCGCTACATTCGACCTAGATTTTTTTCTCCAGTTAACTAGAGGAACCAATGTGTGTAATAGAATTTAGGCCCAGATATGTTTAAGTGCTTGCTCTTATGACAACAGAATGTTTAGGTTGGGGAAAGAGATGAGTGCTTTGCTTGCCTGAGCTACTAACACACAGTGTGCAGGGTCTGGAGTGTGATGAAAGGTGACATCATCCAACAATAAGATGACAGTTCTCACCCAGTCCCCATGGCAGGGAGCGGGAAGTATTCAGGACAAAAGTTGTAATTCTATTTTTGTGTGTGTGTGTCTGTGTGCCCTCAATGTCTGGTTTAGAAGGGCAGTTTTGAGATTCATACAAGCTAAAAACTGGAGATAGTGGAATTAACTATTTCTCACAGATTGGTAGGTTTTGTGTGGTTTAGATATTTGACAGCCATGTTAATTTATTATTTAATTTTAATTTCCTGTCAGGGTCTCTTGAACCATATAATAGCTGTTTGTGTATCTAGTGAATCTGTAAATGTTATTCTCTTGTTATTGTAAAGATAGGCCCTGGTTTAACAATGACATATATAATGAAAATTGTGGAAAGGAGAGGGAGGTTAAAAAGGCACAAATCACCCAGAGGCAAAAAATAGCCTCTGTTGCTCTGAAAACAAGGTGTGCATGAAATCCAGGACATCTGACTAACTCAGTTCTGGTTGTGGACACAAACAGACTTTGCCATGACTTGTGACTTTTTTCTTTTTCTCAGGCAAATCTTCCAGGTGCAAACTCGCAAAATGCGATACTAAATCGAACCAAATCTATTCCACCAATTACTGATAACATAAATGGACGATCAATTTCTTCAGTTAAACATGTATCATTGTCCCATAGACAAACTGGTTCTACTTGTGAATGTGTTGCAAAAGAGAATGTAAGGTAGGTGTCTAATGATCCCACACACACACAAATTCAACAATATAACCCACATATTATGTGTAGTTTTAAAGCATTTACTTGTAAAGAATCTACTTTTTCCCCTCAAATTTTACTTTTCTTTAAGGTGCTAGATTGTCTTAGTAATTGAATTATCCATATATACATTAAACTTAATTTTTGTCTTTGGGCCCTGAATATTACTGTGCTTGTGCCGCCATAATGAATTAGTTTAACAGGTACAGCAACTTTTATTCTCTTGGGGATCAATCGTGCTTGCCTGTCTTTTGTGGGTTTTTACTGTAGTCTTGGTTATAGTTAGTATGTGCATTTGTGTGCTCTCCTAAACTCTGCAGATTTATGTCAGGTAAAAAGTGAAACCAACAGAATAAGTGTTATTTTAAATCTCTGGTGTAGAGCGGATCAATTTCTCACTGTCCAATTGAAGACCCATAATACTTCCCTTAGATTTTAAAGAGAGATTAGAAGAGAGCTTTTCTCCTTTAACTACTAATTTAAGAGGTAAAGGCTATATTTGGGGGTTTTTTTCTGGTAAGTTCTATACTATTCTTAAATTTCTCAAGGCAGTCTCACATATTTGACTCATTCCTTCATTGAAGACTCTCTAAATTCTGAGTAGACTTAGATTAATGAATGTCAGTAGTATAGATGCCTGTGGTTTTCTTGCCCAGGGCCTGATCCTCCTTCCATCGAAAACACACAGTACACCCATTTCCTAATTTCCATGTCAGCAAATAACTAGGTCTCCATTCTGTAAAGTTTTTCAAGAAAAACAAGATGGTGAAGATCTTGATTTTATGCAAAAAGGATACTCCTGAGGAAATTCTGTATCAAAAAAATTTAAGTTCTGTACACAGCATTTTAAAATTCTGCATATTTTACTTGTCAAAATAACACAGTATAATGACACAAGTTTCAATTGTTTTTGGTCATTTATTTCAAAATATTTGTCAGCAAGTATGTCTGTAACAATACAGACAACAAGAAAAAATTCAGGAAATGTTTCTTGACAAATAGATTCCTTACTAGGCATATTAATACAGAACTGTGAGTAATTAGTTTAAATTACAATACAGAATCATATTTCCTGTGCTCCTCAGAAGCAGTGCAAAGGCTTGGGAAAGTAAGGATAACAGGAGGAGAGGAGAGGGAAGTAAATTTCTGGGAAGGAGTCTGAGTGTGAACTTGCAGGGTTATTGGTTATGGGTGGAAAAAGGTATGGAACAGGGTGTTTTGGAGGGGTGGGGAGGAGGAAGGGATTGTTAGGGAGCTTCCCCCATGCAGACTCTGGCTGACCCCTGCACCCCCATGTGTTGTTGCATCCCCTATCCATGTCCCTCCACCCCCACTCAGACACAGTCTCCTCCATCACCATGCGTCTCTGTGCCCCCACCCAGCCACTCACCGGTCACTGTATAGCTCTGCATCACCCCTTCCCCGTCACCATGTAGCCCTGCACCTCCTCGTTGTGATGAATTAGTGTAGAACAGTGAATTATAGCTTTAGGAAGGAGAGAGAAATCTTTTGTCTTGTTTTTCTTGGGTCCATTAATCCAAAAGTCTGCCTTGTAAACTTTAGTTTTCGGTAACTAGGAAAGCCCTTTTCATGGGAAAATGAGAGTCATTGGGGCCTCTTCTTCTAGAGGGGTAGCAATAATTAGCTGGCTACACTTTAACTGTGTGTTGGGTACAAACAGAATCAACCAGACATTTTGAACTGGCAGACCTGAAGCATAGATGTGAAGTTCCAGTTGAAAATCTTAAGATATCTTACATTTGACATTGAGTTTGTCTGTGTATGTAGTTTTAGAAAGTCTTTGCATCTGTCAGGATTTTTTTCTTCTTTTGCAATCTCTGCTATAATTTGAGTACGTTGGTGTCTTTAATATATGGCAATTAATGTACTTGCGCTGGATGTGGGCAGAGAGATGCTACAGCCAAAACTTTAATTTTCTATACATAATAATTTTATTTTTCACTGGTCTGCTACTGATATCCATATTGATCTACCCTTTTATGTGGTTATCAGAGTGTTTTGTGGCATATCTGCTGTGTGAAATTTGTGTATGATATACATAGTGAAGGAACAACTAATAAGTTAGTGTAGCAGTTCACATAATTAGAGCTGGGAGAATAACAAAAATGCTTGCAATATTTTTTCTAAAATTCACAACATTCTTATCTGTTCATGTAACATTTGCTTAGCTGTATAAGCCAGAAAATAATGGTGAAGGGGGTGGAGGATTCAGTGGTCTTGAAATAATCAGTCAAATTATTTTAGAATTCAGCAATCTCTCACTATAATGCCAGGGGCGATTATAAATGTTCTGTTAGTCATCAATCTTTCGATAAGGTTCTTTTAGTTCAGTAAGAACCTAAACTACTATATTAACTTGTTTGTAGCCTTTTTTGCTTGTGAAAATAACAATTTTAAATGTGAATTGCTGCTCTGGCCAAGTTTTTTTTAATGACACCTTATTTCAATTTATGTTGAATTTCTATATTGTAGAATGTTTATAACATATGAACCTACTCTTCAGTAGTTCAATATGTAATTTTTAAAAACTTTAGTTAAGTTTCTGAAAATACATACTCAGATGTTGTATTTGCATTGTGTGGATAGTTTTGTAAGTAGACATTTTGACTTTTGCCCACCTATCTTTTGGGATTCTCATATCTTAAAAAATTAAATATTACTGTGACTGTATCTGCCGTAGCACATACCCAGAGTTTTTACCTCATCTCTCAAGCAGGCAGGTAGGCTTAATGGCCAGCTTACATTACGCTTGCACCCTCTGAGCTCCTAGGCTGATTCCTGCCTCTCGTGGAATTAGACATTTGACCTGATATATTTGCTACCTTATCTCTTCAGGCAGCATGAATTTGGAGACTATAAACATTTGTTAAGAAAACCTCCACTTCTTGCCTTACAGAGTAAGGTGACCAGATGTCTTGATATTAAGGGCTTTGTCTTGTATAGGTAACCATACCCCAACCCCTCCCAATCTCCCTGACACCTGTATTACAGAGTGCTATGTTTCCAGTACAGAGGACACATTCTGTGTGTACTAAGAGCCTTCTTAGGTCCTGCTGCATGTCCTATGCAATAGAGCTGCAGTTTGAAGCACTATGGCACATGATTGGAAATAGCTCAGGCATAAGAGGACAGAGGTGTTTGGACGCTGAGGCAAAGTCTCCTGAATAGCTCATCCCTTGCTTCCTGAAGCTAGCATTTCATGAAAACATGGACAGGTAGGATGTGGATTGGTCTCTGAAGACTGCTAAAGTCAGAGAGAAGCTCCCTGTGTGCCGCCTCATAATCCTACTTTTACGGCATTTAGTGACGTATTTGGAGTACTCCATCAAGCCCTTCCTAGAAAACCTATGTATGAGGGCTAAGCCTTGTTGATGTCCTCTTTAGCTTTCTTGTCAGGGGGTTGGACTAGATGATCTTCTGAGGTCCCTTCCAATCCTGCTATTCTATGAGTCTGAGTCTATTTAAATCCCTGGTGGACCCCTCCATTTTGTCTTCAGCTGGCTTGAGAGAGCCTCTCCATCCCCAATGATAACTGAAAGAAACTGGAACAAAGGAGTAACTATAGGAGCGTGTGAGTGATTGCTGGACCCAGGCTAGAGGGAGTCTGGTCTGTAAAAGGAAGCTCACTGAAACATCTAAGGGTGAGGTTTTTATCACTGTATTAAACAGAGATTTGTGTGTTTTGTTTTTATTTTATTTGGTAATTCACTTTGTTCTGTCTGTTACTACTTAGAACCACATAAATCTTACTTTCTGTACTTAATAAAATCACTTTTTACTTATTAACCAGGAGTATGTAACCTGGGGGAGGGCCAAACAGCTGTGTGTATCTCTCTGCTGTCTATAACACTGATAATCTATGTATTTACCCTGTATAAGCTTTATATAGGGTAAAACGGATTTATTTGGGTTTTGGACTCCACTGGAAGTTTAGCATCTGAATGTTAAAGGCAGGAACACTTCTTAAACTGCTTCCAGGCAAACCTACAGCTGTTAGGAGATGTGGTTCAGACTTGAGTCTGGGTTTGAAGCAGGCTAGCGGGTCTGGCTCAAACCAGGCAAGTCTCTGGAGTTGCTAGCTGGCTGGGAAAGGAAGCAGGGGCAGAAGTAGTCTTGGCACAGCAGGGGCAGAAGTAGTCTTGGCACATCATCCAAAGGAGTTTCTCTGATCCAACCCGTCACAAGGGTAATTAACGGATTGGAAAAATTTACCAAAGATTGTGGTGGAATCTCCATCAACTGCAATTTTCAAATCGAGATTGCATGTTTTTTCTCCAAGATATGCTCTAGTTCAAATAGGTATTAATTCAAGGAAGTCCTATATCCTGTGTTATACAGGAAGTCTGAGTAGATGATCATAGTGGTACTTTTCAGCTTTATAATCTTTGAATAGTTGGTGTAAGTCTGTGTGTTCAGCCTGTAAGTATTGGGGCTGCATTCTGCATTATAAACACCCTCAAGCTAAGTGCAGTCAAACCATTTCTGCTAGCTTTGTACCAGAGACTTAGAGGAGTGTTAAATTAAAGGTTTAATTGCCTTCCATGTCTTCCAAGAGGAAGTTGTTGATGATTTGACTCTTGTAGCCTTTAATGGCGGAACAAACATCAGCTTTTAATGCCTTCCATACATCGGCGGATACAGTGAGAGCGTCCCACTAGAATTCTTAGGGCAGTCTTCCCCCCATCCCCCTTCATATGCCTAGAAAGTTATCATTGGCCCTCTAAGCCATTAACCTTTTGGACCTGTCCCCACTGGTAACAGTTTTTAAAATGTGCCATGGTTGCTCTGACCTATTCAGCTCTTACTGTTACTAAAGTTGGGATCCCTGCTATAGACGGATTGGTGGCTTCTGCCATAATTGTAAGCACCATGTTAATTAGAGATGTTACCATCAGGGAGGTACTCTATTTTCGTCATGTTTGAATAAATTAAAATGTTTCAAAATTTTGTCTCTGGCAAATGAAGTAAATCCTGCGTCAGGGTATACAGGGTTCCTTACTATATAGAATCATGCCATTACACTAGAATAGTTTTGCCTTCTAGACACAGAAGGGAAGAATCACTAGATGATTTTGCAGAGGAATCATGTGTTCTTTCCATACCTTTTAGGAAGTGTCATCTGAATGCACAATTGTCAGATGAGGCAGAGTTTAATTGCAAAGTGGAGCAGTACTTAGATATCTTTCAAAGGGAGTGAATGGGAAATGGAGTTCTCCTCCCACATTCCTAATGCTTCCTTGTTCTTCACTACCTAGTCTTTCTTACTTAGGGCTTGGTTACACTGGCACTTTATAGCGCTATAAAGCCCCCACGAGCGCTATAACCTCCTCCCCGTCCACACTGGCAAGGCACATAGAGCGCTATAACCGCGGAGTTATAGCGCTCCTGGTAATCCACCTCCGCATGGGGAATAAGGGCTGTAGCGCAGCTGCTGTAGCGCTACAGCAAAAATGTGGACACCCACTGCGCTACAAGTGATCCCTTGAGATGCCTAGAGCCATTTAAGGCAATTGACGTCTCTTCCCTTTCTTTTGAACTCGCTGGAGGAATGCGGAAGTACCTCTTTAGAGTTTCTCTCTCAACTGGGCAGATAAGCAATGCAAATGTTTAAGGAGGGAGCCTGTGTGAAAACAAAGCCTTCTGTGAATGGAGGCTCGCTGACAAGCTTTCAGAAGATCGGAAAAAATGCTGTCTCTCTCCCTCTACTTACACACAACGCGTCTCCCCTCACCCCCCTCATTTAAAAAGCACGTTGCACCCAGCTGAATGCTGGGATACCTGCCCTAATGCGCTGCTCTTAATGTCGCATTAAGTGCCCCAAATGTGGCCATGCTATACCGCTGGCGCGTCTGAGTGTGGACATACAATAGCGCTATACGTATTACTGTATAAGGGGACCGCTATAACCAGTAGCGCTATAATCTTGTAAGTGTAACCATACCCTTAGGCTGCTAGCTGGGGTATTGCTTCTCAGATCACAAAGCTTGTGCTATAATAAATGCAGTTATAAACTGCAAACCTTAATTCCACTTACGTGCTAATTTGCTTTCCATGACTGGGTCAGTACAGCACAGAAACCCTCCTCTCCCCTGCTCCTCTGATTTTGATTCCTTTGAGGGAGGCTTGTACAAGTTATTCTTCACTGGAGGCAGGGGGAGGGGAACAAATCAAATCACTGAGCTTCAAGAGAGAATTTAGAAGGCTTTAGCATGCTGCAGATTGATTGATGGTGAATCCTGCCTGCCTTTCCCAAGCGGGAAGGGAAGACCCAGAGATTGTTCTGTATTGATCCAGTCATGGGAGGTGAAGATATCAGTTAAATGAAATTGAATTAATATATTCTTGTAATATTTTGTTTGCTGTTTGTAACATCAAACAGTCCGCATCCAAATAGCAATATAAGAAATATATCATAGTGAATTAAATCTTAACATGAACTTCATAATACTTATGATATTGTTGGATGGTGTACAGTGTTCAGACAACGCTGTCAACATGAAACATGGTACATTTGGAAAAACATTAGTAGTAGTTTTGGGTACTATACACGTTCCTGAGTTCCCATATTGATCTCTTTGCTTTTACAATCCTATTTTTTAAAACTCTTTATCTCTCCTCTGGTGCCACATAAAAGATTAAATTTGAAAACTCATGGGACGGGGGAGGTCCCAGATGACTGAAAAAAGACTAATGTAGTGCCCATCTTTAAAAAAGGGAAAGAGGAGGATCTGGGGAACTACAGGCTAGTCAGCCTCACCTCAGTCCCTTGAAAAATCATGGAGCAGGTCCTCAAGGAATCAGTTCTGAAACACTTAAAGGAGAGGAAAGTGATCAGGAACAGTCAGCATGGATTCAACAAGGGCAACTCATGTCTGACTAACCTAATTGCCTTCTATGATAAGATAACTGGCTCTGTGGATGAGGTGAAAGCAGTGAATGTGTTATTCCTTGACTGTAGCAAAACTTTTGATATGGTCTCCCACAATATTCTTGCCAGCAAGTTAAAGTAGCATGGGCTGGGTGAAGGGACTATAAGGTGGATAGAAAGCTGGCTAGATCGTTGGGCTCAAAGGGTAGTGATCAATGGCTCCATATCTAGTTGGCAGCCGGTATCAAGCAGAGTGTCCCAAGGATCGATCCTGGGGCCGGTTTTGTTCAATAATTTCATTAATGGTCTGGAGGATGGTGTGGATTGCACTCTCAGCAAGTTTGCAGATGACACTAACCTGGGAGGAGTGGTAGATACACTGGTAGGAATAGGATACAGAAGGATGTAGCCAAATTGGAGGACTGGGCCAAAAGAAGTCCTTATTGAACATAATCAGATAAGTGCAGAGTCCTGCACTTAGGACAGCAGAATCCTATGCACTGCTACAGACTAGGGACCAAGTGGCTAAGCAACAGTTCTGCAGAAAAGGACTGAGGGGTTACAGTGGATGAGATACAGTGGATATGAGTCAACAGTGTGCCCTTGTTGCCATGAAGGCTAACAATATTTTGGGTTCTATAAGTAGGGACGTTGCCAGCAGATCAAGGAGCGTGTTCATTCCCCTCTATTTGGCATTGATGAGGCCTCATCTGGAGTACTGTGTCCAGTTTTGGGCTCCACAAGGATGTGGAAAAATTGGAAAGAGTCCAGTGGAGGGCAACAAAAATGATTAGGGGTCTGGAACACATGACTTATGAGGAAAGTCTGAGGAAACTGGGATTGTTTAGTCTGCAGAAGAGAAGAATGAGGAGGAATTTGATAGCTGCTTTCAGCTACCTGAAAGGGGGTTCCAAAGAGGATGGGTCTAGACTATTAGTGGTGCCAGATGACAGAACAAGGAGTAAAGGTCTCAAGTTGCAGTGAGGGAGGTTTAGGTTGGATATGTGAAAAAGTTTTTTCTATAGGAGGGTGGTGAAGCATTGAATGGGTTACAGTGGAATCTCCTTTCTTAAGAGATTTTTAAGGTCAAGCTTGACAAAGCCCTGGCTGGCATGACTTAGTTGGGGATTGGTCTTGCTTTGAGCAGGGGATTGGACTAGATGACCTCCTGAGGTCCCGTCCAACCCGTGATATTCTATGTTTCTAACACAGTGAACTAATTGACTATACAGGGAAAGCAGTAAACCTGACTGTATTAGTTGTAAACCTGAAAAAACAAACTTTTTTCTCCCGTATTCCTTCAGTTATAATATTCTTAAATAGTTTTTATTCTGACATTTTCAGACAAATGGGCCTTTTTTTAGATTGATAGTAATCAGCCAGGAATTCAAAACACAAGGAAATATGCAACTTATGAAATTTTCAATATGAATATAAATTATGCTTTTTTTTATATGTGAAGTTATCATATTTAGATTTTTTTCCTACTTCAGCTTTATGGCAAAATTAAAAATGGATGTAAATAATGTATTACAGCATTTTCATCCCTGGCTAAAACAGCAAATAGGATTCTAGAATGGGGATTCAAAGGACTCTGGGGTTTGAGATGTGGGATTTGGTCAGTGAATATTTGATGTCACAGGTCAGGTCCTTGGAATAATAAGGTGTTTGGGGTGGGGGTGGGGTTTGTTTTAATGTAGGGGACTTGAGGGTTTCAGGTTCAAAGTGTACATTGAAATTTCTAATTGATAAGCAAATATCAGATACCCGCACCTCTGTGCATGTGCACATTTATTCTGTTCTGGGTTCATTTAGGGTGATTCTTGTCATAAAGACATTGATAGACTTCCCAATCTCTTATTCCTAAAATGAAACCACCAGGATTTTTTTTTTTGAAAGTGGGATCTTAGAACATGAACACTTTTGAAGTATATTACCTTCTCTGCTGTTATGTGATGGAGATATAGTAATATCAGTACATTGTAGTGTAAAGCTGAAGGGATTTTAAAAAGTATCTGCCTAATCAGATACTAAATCATGGTATTTGGAAAGCTCTTTATTTGGATGATTCATATTCTGTTACTTTGGAGTTTACAGCTAGCCATGGTGCTATAAAATTAATTTGCTTAATTTTGTTCTGTAAAATGCAATTGATTTCTTGTTAAATCAACCATCTGAGCTTCTTGGCTTTTAAATGTGCTGTGGCTAGTTCTTACATTTGAGGAAAGGGGTGGCCTGTTTTCATGCATCTCTAACATTTTGATTTTGGTGAATAATTTTTTTGTTTTGTTTGTCAGCTCTGATGAAGTTATACTGATTTCTGTGGAAAGCAGAAATTCAACAACTGCAAACAATTCAGGTATCCAAAACTAACCTTGGCATGCATACCTCTTAATCAAAACAGATTTAATGAAAATAATTAAACTACCATGATAGCCTACAACTAATGCTTTTACTCTTTTTAATTATATCAAAATATAATTTTCCTTGGTTGCTGTTTAAGAAGAGTAAGAGCAACCTATCAGTTATAATTAAAACTTCCATTTGCTTTACCTATCTCACTAACCATGCTTGACATTTTTTCCTCCTCTAACAATTAGTTCTTTTTCTTTTCTTTTTTTTTCCTAAAAGGGCACTATTCAGTTGAAAGAATTTAGCATCTGTGCTAGCCCACTCTCTGAGCATTCCTATATACTCAGCGGCAGAGGCTTCTCCCTAATCTTACAGAGTGGCCCCTCTAGGAGAAATCTTGGCTGGCTGACTTGATTGCCACACCATTGCATTGGGGCAGAGAGGGTAATATTGAGCATTCTCAGTGAGTCCCCGTGTCGTTCACTTACGGCTGATTGCCGAAGTCTTATTTGTAATTTTCTGGTGCTCCACTTATTAGATGGGCATTTTTGTGTCTGGCGTCAACCAGGTTTATTAATTGAAAGTTGAATTTTGTAATCTTTTGTGAAAATTTGTTTCAGATGTTCAAAACAATTTAGTTTCTACACAAGCAGAAATTTCCACTAACGCTCAATCCAAAAACAAGGTAGGTTGAGTGTTTTTTCTTATGCTCATCTGCTAAAACTTAAATCTAACTTTAATTGTTTGTACATAAGATAATAAAGCAAAGCCTGTTTTTTCAAATGTGGTGGTGGTGGTGATGCTTGTTACTTCAGGTCATTTACCATTCTCTGCAGCACATTCTGGTTCCTCTGACATTTTGCTGAAGGAGAGACTGTTGTGCATATTGCTGTGTTACCTCATTTTCAAAAATCTAATCCTTCCAAGACTATGTAACAAGTATTAAATATTTTCATGTTTTGTGTGACGGAGTCAGACCAGAAGGATACAGGAGAGTGCTGGAAGGCAGGTATATCAGTCTCAGGATGTGCAGGTCCCTGTTCCCTGGATAGCCAAACAAAGGCTATTCCAAGCCAATCAAGACACCTGGGGCCAATTAAGAACCTTCTAGAAAGGAGTAGAAACAGCTAGCCTAATTGGGACACCTGAAGCCAATCAGGGACTGGCTGAAACCAGATAAAAACCTCCCAGTTAGTCAGGTGGGCTGTGGGTGTCAGGTGCTGTGGAAGGAAGTTGTGCTGTTGGTGAGACTGAGTGGTGGACAACATATCATACAGAAGGAAGGAGGCTCTGAGGTAAGGGTGAAGTGGAGTTTGAAGAAGCAGGGACTGCTGTGGGGAAGTAGCCCAGGGAGTTGTATTGTGTTTTGTGGATAAAAGGTCAGCCATCTTAGCTGATACTATTAGGGTCCCTGGGCTGGAGCTCGGAGCAGAGGGCGGGCCTGGGCTCCCCGCTTTTTATACCTTCCATACTGGCCTGTGATGAAGGTAACTCACTAGGCGGTGACTCTTGTCAATTATACTGAGAAAGGGAGGTCACTCTGGGGCCTAGATGAGTTTCTGAGGCCCCTAAATCTGCCAGGAAGTGCAGGACCCACAAGTACAAACTTGGAGCTTTGTCACATTTGTCAGTAGGCTGTATTCCTTTGGGACTGGTGACCCAACAAAAGACTCTCATCTTGCAGACAAAATTTGTCCTAGGAAACCATATAATTTGCCAAGATTAGAGACTACTTTTGTTGCCCTTAAGTCTAAAGCAGACTTATGGACTTATTCTTCAAAAACATTAACATAACTACTTTAACTCTTACATTACTAATATATAGTCTCAACCTTAGATTAACCTTAACCATTTTTTCCTGAAATTTTTTCCTACACTAGTATGGTTGAATCATGTCATTTGTATGCTTTGTGGAAGCAAATTTAGGATGATTTCGCTTCAGGCCTAAAATATAGTCAAGTTAGCATGAGGTCTGCTATAATGGAGCAAAGAATTATGGTTTAAATCATCAGCAGCTATGCATGTAGCATAGACCAGAAACATCTGGATATCTTAAGCCTGCTTCCCTGCTAACCGCAAAAATATCCACATTTAGCCTTATAGGATGATAAGCTGACCACAACTACCTGATTCCTACTGAAAAACATGGTTTTATCGAAACTGATGTTAATACTATGATTTGATTGGTATTTGATTGCATTTATTCCTTATATGGCACAAGTAAGTAAAGTTTGTGACTTTTCCAATTCGGAAGGTACCATGTGGATGTATGACTCTTGCATAATTAAGAAGAATCTATAAATATTCATGGCGATTGTTATAAAGGGGGGAATAGCCAGTTCTGCACTTGCAGGTGTCAGACTGATGTTTCCTCCCCAGCATCGATGCTTTGGCTTCAAATAAAGGCCTCAGGCTAATTTCTGAATCTAAGAATATAGACAGTGGTCGTTATTCCACAACAACTTCTAGTCAAATGGTTAATAAGCTTATCTGTTATTCATTTACTTACAACATACTTAGAACTTTTCTACACAGTGTGGCAATCTGCATTATATGAATGTGATTTCTAAAGCAACTAATGTGGTACATTAATTGGTCAGTGTAGATTCTGCTGTTGCGCACTAAAGCTTTCCTAATGCTCTTTAACATAGTGCCATTTGAAACACGTTAAAGCACACTAGGGAATCTTTAGTGTGCACCAGCAGGGTCTATGTGGAGCAATTAATGTGTAGAGAGTGCTTTAAGTTAGGGTTATCGCTGAAGATTTTCATTTAACAATGATTTTTCAAAATGTAGATAAATGTTACATCCAATTTTTTACATAACATAGATTGTAAATGCTATTCAAAACCGCATTTCTTATTTAGTTCAAATCAGAGAATATTTTTATATAAACCAATTTGCATATATAATTTTAAGCAGACTAAGCTTTTGGTAAGACTTTTTAGCAACAGAACATGTTAAAACTATCCCTTTTTGTAGAGGATCTGTGTCCAGATTGTTCTAAATCACTTTATTAGTCAGTCTATATACAAAACTTCCTGTCTTGCCCTTCCTTCCTCTCCTTCAGCCCTCCCCCCCCCCCCCAAAAAAAATAAAAAACAAAACCTTGCTTTGATTAATGAAAAGTGGGACTTCACTGGTGGTAGCAAAAGTGCAAACACTGGTATATACAAGGCACTTTGCATTTTACTACCATGTAGTATAAGTCTGCTCAGGAATATTTTGACAAGATGGTTGTGGAAAAACTGCGCTCTTCCCACTACACTTCTGCAACCAGTGGTGAAACTGCACCACTGGAAGCAACTGCAGGAATTAGTAGGGAGAAGGGAAGATAGTATATATAAGACCTAATTGTTTAAAATTTGTATAAAACCACTTTAC
Source organism: Dermatemys mawii (assembly GCA_007922305.1). Lineage (NCBI taxonomy): Eukaryota > Metazoa > Chordata > Testudines > Dermatemydidae > Dermatemys > Dermatemys mawii. The sequence goes on along the minus strand of ML677381.1, from coordinate 20,533,924 downwards.
AAACACTTGTTTAGTTACATTAAAGGATTCCTTAAGTTTACAATTGAATTACTATATTTGATAAAACAATAAACAATTCTACATCTTCCCTTAGCAAGAGGGAAAAAAGGCTTTATTTCAGATAACCTTAGAAATAAGAAGTTTATTGGCAGTCTTGTGCATTGGCAGGCTATCTGCAAACTTATCCTAAAGCATACCTATCTAAAAGGAAACTAGTGAAAAACTGTCTGTAGATTTGCTCTTAGAGAGCCAAGACCGGTATAATTACCACTGAGATGCATTAATGTTTATAAAATCCATCTTTATAGTTTTTGTCCTTGTACTGTTGACTGATAGGTTATGGTAGATCACCTATCCAATCAAGTATATTTTGAAATGTCTGAGTTCTTACAAATACTGACACTTATACACTGTGCTTATTTCTGTTATTTTTCACATCTACAAGAAGTTTTATATAAAAATGAGCATGTCTGGTAGTTTAATTTACAAGTAAGGTTGCATCCTGACAGTTCATAAATTTTAACAAGTATTTATACACATTTATAATTAAGCCATTGTAGAGACAATTTAATTGAAATTGACATTGTTTTTACAGCGTGCTGAAGAAAAAACAAAATCTGCAGTGATTGATCTAACAGAAGAAGAAAAGCAAAGTTGTGATAAAGGTGAAGGAAAAAATAATTCTGTTTTTTCAGAAATACTGATAATGAGAACGTAAAATGTAATAGGTGTAAGTATGAATGATTTGATTTAGTCATTTATTTTAAACCTAAGCGAAAATAATCTTGTGGAGTTGAGATTGAGACTCATTTCTTAAAAGAAAAAACTTTCTCCTGAAGGGAACTGCTTCTGCAGATTTCCACTGTAGTAGAGGACCTTGCAGTCCAAGAACAGTTCTAAAGTAGTATGTTTTTTAAGGATGTATGCCTATTGGCTCATGGATGCAGTGTCTCAACTGTAATGATATAAGACCCTGCTACTGCAGTTGTTTCTAGTCCCTCTCTCCAGTAATGCAAACAGATGCCAGTCATTAATTGGTGTTTCATTAAGATTGAGCTGTAGCTTCCACCTGCCTAATAATTGAAATAGGAGCCGGGAACCCAGAGCCAGTTAGTCATAATATCTTCTGATTTACCTTCTTAAATATCCTTCATAATGAGGAGAGACTCCTGTTCCTCCACCATCTGTGGGTGAAGACTTGCTCTCTACCACACAATGAGCTGGCTACTTGCCTACCTCTGCTCCTGCAATGAGAAGACCCCAGTTAAATGCAGAGTGTTTTATGTTTAGGTGAGGAGGAAGTGTGGTAACCAGGAATAGGGAGAGCATAATATGGACTTCCATGGGTCATATGTTTGGAGAACTCTAGTTGCTGGTAAATATTATTATTTTTGCTATAAATCATATGCAGTTGTCCAACTTCAGGATTTGAACTTCAGGATTGGAACTGGATCAGAATCGTTGTAGTAATTTAAGATCACATGCCACTTTTTTGCAGTACAGTAGGTGTTAGGTTGTATCCTGGGAAAAATTCCAATTGAAACAAATAAGTTACTACTTTCTAAATTCTTCCTGCAGCTAACTGGTTTATTTTTTGTTATATTCTTCTTCTAAACTTTCAAGTTAGTGTTTCTGTGCTGTCAAAAGGCTCTTGCATCCCACCAAGACAATGTTGCATTTTAGTGGTGGGTATTTAGTGTAATAGTTTCTAAAATGTGAAACTCAGAGATCGTTTTGGAATGGATAAAGATGTTTTTAATGTAAGATCTTAGTCAGTTAAAACCCTGTTAACTGAGTTGGTGGTCTGCATCCAGTGTGAATAGGAAGTAAGAGTATTAGAGTGGCTATACTGGGTCAGAGCAATGGTCCATCTTCCAACAGTGGCCAGTGCCGGATACTTCAGAGGACATGAACAGAACAAGTCAATTTGTCAAGTGATCCACCCTGTCATCTATTCCCAGCTTCTAGCAATAAGAGGTTAAGGGACACGCAAAGCATGTGCTTGCATCCATGACCATCTTGGGTAACAGCCATTGATACAGCTATCCTCCATGAACTTGTATAATTCTGTTTTGATCAAGATGGCTAATGAAATGAAGATTGAACTATCCCCCTTACTCTCACTTAAAGTGCCTGACGTGTACAGGCTATCGTTAATAGTGTTAACAAGTTTGCACTCTGCTGCTTGTGTGTTTTGTAGCGAAATTGAGATTTCATTCTCCAGGGTCCTCCATCTAGAACCTTTCACAATCCTGAGAAATCCTCAGTATGTAAACATAAACCACAGACCTGTGAAATAAGGTTTTAAACCCAGTTCACTTTCAATAGGTGGAAAATTACAGTATTTAAAACTTGCATTTTGCTTACAGATAAGTTAAAAGAAGACCAAAATTCTGTGTCAAACAAAAGTAATTCAAAGACAGCAAGCCCCAAATCAAATTGCCTTGAGCCACCAGCGCAAGCATCAAATCAGGTAATTTTTTCTTTCTTAAGCTTTTTTACAATTTTTATTTTTAAATTTGGAGTGGTTACAAATTCCAACTGACTAGCTCTTCATGAATCAATGATATACAACTTTATGGGAATTAAGAGACTTTTAATGAACATTTTCGATGAAAAGATGCTATCATTACATTTGTTTTAAACTAGATTCCTTGGCAAAGGGTAAGCTTACTACTTTGAGCCACAAGGAGATAGTATTGTATTATGAAAAGAGTGTTAAAGTCTTCAGTGACCATGAAATACTTTTACTTCAATAATTGCCCCTAAAATGGCGGAGATTCTAATAAAAATACTAAGTATTAGAGAAAGCAATATTGAAGAAAGGCATTGCTACATGCTAAAATTAACTTTTCTAAAAATTACTGTAGAAAATGTTGCAGTAGAAAATCTATCATGGGGAAAAGACCAGCAAGGAAAATTTCAGTCAAGGAGGAAAAATAATCTTTCTGATATTGAGTGAATAAATAGGGGGTTGAAAATTTCGCCCACTGGTGATCCAAGATGTACTATATTCAGTCCTGCTCCAGTGTCTAAAAATGATTGCTATCAGGGCAGTAATTTAAAGGTCATGTATCTAAATGTGCCTGTTTTATTACTGTTCCACCCACAAATAAGTTTCACTCATGTGAGTTGCCAGAATGAGGCACTGTTCGCAATTGACTGTGCAAATGTTCATAACATGATCATGTGTGGTTTCTGGGTATGATCATGAGTTTGTCTCATATTTGGGGTATTTGAATATTCCACTGGGTTCTATTAAGCTGCTTTGGCTTGGCTTGGCTTAGCCACGGTGGGGCTCAGTTGCTGCAGATGGTGCCAGCACACGGTGAAGGGGTGACTCCAATAATGTTTTTGTCTTTTTCACCTCAAAGAGATTGGTCAGGATCCTTCTAAGGAAGCACTGTGGGGAAGAAAAAGGGGTGATGTGATTCTTGGAAGAGCTTGATGGTAGCAGGGAAGGGACTGACTAATGCCAAGGAACCTCTGGGTGTGAGAAAAATGTGTTTCTGTCCACCCAAGAAACTTTTGCATGCCTTGTGCTAAAAGTGTAAAACCAAATGTGGTAACAGGATTTTATGATCTATCTTATAACCTGTCAGGACTATAAATCTTTAGTGGATCAGTACAGACGCTTTCAGGAACAGTGAATTGTTCTCAGCCTAAAATATTTTGTTAATAGATGTACAGTACTGCTTATATCCTCAGAAGTAATTGACTATCAAAAGAAAAATATTCAGCGAGAAAAGGCAGTTCTATGGTTTGGGATTTTTTTAGCTGACTCTAGTACTATGAGGAGAGTGAAACCACTATGTCAGCCCTATTATTTATTCTGTTCTTCTGGATGTTCAAAAGGCTATGAAACCAGAATGAATCTTCTAAAATAGCTGTAACACACTATCTCCACTGCTGCCTTCTTGGATTTCTTCTGAGATCAAATCTAAGCAGCAGTTTTTAAAGATCTGTCAGTTTAACTTTTCTTTCTTTTTTGAAGACCTACCTAGAGTGCAATCTTTCTGCTCTGGTTATTGCTCGGGAGATAGGATTTTTAGCCTCTTACATTGTATGATATCTGTACAGAAAAATCTGATTTCAGGATGTCTCTCAAAATTCACTAATAATTAAACTTGATCAAGATACTTATAATATTTACCAATATGAATAAGTTAACTTTTGAAAAACCGTTCAGTCCTATGGATGTGCTTCTGTCTGGCTGAATCTCTAGGTATTTTTTGGAAAATTTATCAGAGTGCAATAACAGAACACTAATTGAACTGTGACTATGCAAATCTATCTAGATATAATGTTGACTTCTACAGCACTCATTTTGGGACAACCAAAAATAATCTCAACACGATGATTTCTAGTAGTCTCTTCTCCTTTTTTGAGGGTGGGTGTTGGGGGGAGAATATTGGGTTAGCAAAATGTAAACATTTATGTAGCAGCAATAGATCATTTTCTGTGACTGTTCTTGTCTGTTGACCTCTTAGAGACTGTAAAATAGGGGTAGTTTAGAGGGAGGCTTTGAAAGGATTTTTTTAAAGTGATAAGGTAACATAAATTCCATAAATAAAGCATCGTAACATGACATACCAGAAACCAAAACAATTTAATAAAATACTATTGTTTGTTTTTGAATTTAGTATTCTTATCCATAGTCATTCTAAGAATGACTGAACTAATAAGTACCTAAAATGAGACTAATGCAGCATTATTTACCACAATACAAAGAACTTGTTTGGTAAAGCTAATACAATGAGCTCCTTAATACTGTTTCCTAAAATGGGAACCCTGAATCTGAACCAAAAGTTAGCACACTCTGGTTGATTTGTTCATTAAAGAAGTGCTAAGCTATTCACTTTTTTATTTATTTTTTTTTTAATGCTCCCTAGGTTCTTGAACAGTTTCCACATCTTCCTCCACTGCCAAGGATACCTCCATACCCAGAACTCAAGGATGGATTCAGAGACACTGTGCCACCTCAGAAGCCTGAACTAAAACTGGCTCAGGTGCAAAATCCAAGAGGCATTGCACTCTCATGGACTGTTACAGAGATTGATCACAAGTGCGCTCCTGTAGAGAGCTATCACTTGTTCATATACCAGGAACACTCCAATAACAGTACTGCACCACACTGGAAGAAAATAGGAGAAATAAAGGCTTTGCCCTTACCGATGGCTTGTTCTTTATCACAATTTACAGCCTCCAAGAAGTACTACTTTACTATACAATCAAAAGATGTATGTGGACGTTATGGACCGTTTTGTGATATACAATCAATTACTTTAATTTCTCTGGAAAACTCATAAACTACCTCAATAACTGTTACACGGTTGTTTGCTTGAAATACTGTATTTTTACTTGTAAACAATCCAGAGCCAAGGAATGAACTGTATTACAGACTGTATTCACTCCATTCTGTTTCTTATCTATCGTGCCAACTATCATTTATTTATATTCTGGGCATTGTTCTATACATTTTGTAAGTTGTTTCTAATAATTTGACACTGAGAATTCTGTTTATAAAACTAATTTCAGTTCTGAGTTTAGTTTAGTTATTTTACTTCTCAATCCTTCCCCTCCCATTCCTTTCAATGAGCTTCACTACATGTAGGATGTACTTGGGACATAAAAGAATGAAAGTTTCTACCTGGTAACTGAATTTTGATGATGATCATGAGATGAGAAATCTAACATGTCATGAATTTTGTGGTGTTCTGCTCACCCTTCCTTTTTGTATTTTGGGGGAAATGGTGGTGGTTTTTGTGTTCCATTTCCTTTGCTAAATGGTGTACAAGCTTTCAGAAGGTTTTAGTTCTTGTACTTGAGTGTACTCATACAGTACTAAAGGAGCATCTCCATTATTCTGATGCCGCTAAAAAATGTTCATAAGGATGAAAGTCTCTGTAGTGAGGGATAATAATACAGGACTTAGAGTGTTTTAAATACTACAATCACCTGAGACAATCAGCTGGACCATGACTTTTTTAGCGCTGCTGCATTGTAAAGGGACACCAAGTGAGATTGTTTCATTGTCACCCATTTGGGGCAAGAATTAAGCTTCTGAGGAAGTTGATTAAAGTGTTTATAAATAAATGTTTTCCAGTGCTGTATAAATACTTCACCTGCTTGTATCTTCTGGTATTAAAGAGGCTTCACTTGCCTTTAGGTGTGGTGCGATGGTAGTTATTACTCATCCAGACAGACATTTCACAATGCCACAAAGAGGTAGGTGACCCATTACTTATGTTAGTGATGGTTCTAGAATATTAGTTTACAAAATTACTAATTACAAAGGCAGTGGTGGCAGTTGGCTTTCTGTTTATATAAATATGCATGTTGAAATGAAGTCAGTGATATTTGTAGTATGTCCATTACAGCAAGGATATAAAGAAATAGACAATATCTGGATTAATTTAAATTTAATAATAAACTACTAGCAAAGTAAGTTTTTCTTATACGGTTTAAATCATGTAGGTTACTCACAATATTTAAAAAAAATCCAATAAGTTTGATTCTTTCAATATTAAACAAAAGTTTTCATATATACCTACAGATATTTTAAAAGATGGCAAAATTCTAGCAAAAGAACTTGAAAGATCATTTTGTTGCAATAATTTTCTGTTCTTTGAATGGCCCCTTACATATTCCCACTCTTGGGTTGTGCCCTTGGTGCAACTGGAGTAGTGAAATGTTTTCTGGCAGTGCCTGTTGGAGTGCTCTCCTGCCTTTTCCCTCACTGTTCTGGAGTGTTCTGAGGATGAGCTTATATAAAAGCATAGCACTCAGGCCGCCTCAGTTCATTCCAGCCATGGTTGTGGATGGACTAGATTAGAACCTCTCCAGAACCACCTCTTCAACAAGACAGCATCATTAGCTAGTTTTAGTCCTAGTTAGCTAGCTAGGATTAATTATATTGTTTTGTTGAAAGTTTTTATTTATTTCACATTTCTTAGGATCCTAGAGGTTTTTACACTTACACACACACACACACACACACACCCCACACACCTACCCCTACCTGCCAACTAACAGTAGGAGCAGTAGCAGAAATTCACAGCTTTTTCAGCCGATAGTAACTGATCCAGAAGATACTTGGACTACAATATCTCCAGAAGGGAAAGATATAGGTGATAAAAGAAAGACGGTAGCTTCTCCTTGTGGGGGATGAGGGGTGGAGAGAGAGAAAAGATTGTATAGCATGTTCAAATTTCTCGTTTCCCTGTTCTAAATCTCTATGGACTCACAAGGAAAGTTTACTTCCCCCTTTTTAGTTTTAAGGTTGCCAAGATCTTTAGCTTCACCACTATCTGCTGCTTCTGATCTGAGGTCTGATTAGTCTGATAGGGACAGGCAAGTTATTCTGCCATCTCAGTTCCAGTCACCTGTCAAAAAACATTTTAGAGCAGACAGACCAATGCTCCACACAGTCCAAACAGACACAGACTATGCCTATATCCTGGTAGGGTCTATGAGTGAAAACCTGATTCTGGTGTCTTGCAGTTTCCTCCTTTGTCTGGATGGGTCTACTGGCTTTCTTTGAGATACTATATAGAGGCTAAGAATAGCCTTTATAGAGGAGTCATTCCCCTCAGGACCTCAAGGGAAGCCCCATTCACCAGATCTGGTGCTCTGGAATGCTATCCTTTGAACTTACCCAGGCATTTTATCAGAATACCCACTTATGGGATGTGGAATTTCAGGACATTGAGCTAAAGTCTGGTGACCAGATATCCCAGATGACCATGGAATTGCTGCAGCATCTTCCCTGTCTGAATATGCCATAAAATTTCATTAGGTGGTACCTAAAAGGTCTTCTACTTAAATTAAAAGATTACTTCCACAGAAATTGATGTTATTGCTCATCCTGACTTTGATATTCTGGGAACCCCTTTTAATTACAAGATCATTCTACCAGTATTAAAAGGACTTTCACAACCCGCAGAACAGTGTGGTCAAATCCAGCAATGATTTTGGCAGTGCATTAAAGGTATCTGACTATTTAGGTTTACCCCTATTTGTCTGACTGGCTCACAGAGGCCTTTCAGAAATCCTGATACATGTTTACTTTTTGAGAAAGTGGGACTCAGAATCAATTGAAAGAAATTTTACCTTCCTATATAGAAAGTCTTTTACCTGGAAGATTTTTAGTTTCTGAAGCAGGAAAGGCTTTCCTTCCAGAGGCAAGTCTTGTCATTCTCAAAAATCAAGATAATTCCAACCAACAGTAATATTCTTCCTCAGAATGATAGGCCTTATTGTTTCAGTAATATATTCTTCCATATGCTTCTCAGAATGAGAACCGTATAACAATGGCTAGTAATAAATTACCTGTCAAGTTCAGACAACACGTTCTCCCAAAATTGGTGTTCCTATCTCTTACTTCATGGACACAGCACATCCCAACCTGGGATGGGGAGCTTATGTCAACAATCTAATAGCCCACAGTCATTGTCTTTTGAGTGTATTCTGCATGTATTACACTCGTAATGACTCAAAAACAATAATATTTTAGATTGGAGAAGGGTGCTCAATTTATTTGAATTTCTGCCAAACCAGACATTGAATATTAATGCTGTGGCTAGGGAATAATACTGTGTAAAAATGTGGACAGATCACAGTGAAGCTGCCCTGCAGTTTTCAGAGATTGGTATGCTTCCCCAGAAAGCTGCAGAAGCTGCTTGACCCCTGATGGAGTGGACTTTAAACTGCATGGGTGGATCTAATTTTGCTAAGTCATAGCAAGATACAATATAAGTAAGCACCCATTAAGACAGCATTGGAGTAGGTATTGCTTGATCCCTTGTCCTGTCTTCAACACAAGAAGTAGCCTAGGATTGCTCCTGAATTACTTCAGGCTGATCCGGTAAAATGATAATCTTAGCGACACTGAGGGCATTCTCTGCATCTGTTCAGTTTTCTGTTTTTTATCTCTCAATACTTTACTTGTCACCTCATACCTGTATAGTAGTCTTGTGAGAGATCTTGTCAAATACTTTTTGAAAGTCTACATTATCAGCTGTTTCTATTTTATACACTACTTTAACACATTAAAAGAATTCTACCAGATTAGTGAGGCATGATTTTCCTCTGCAGAAAACCATACTAGTTAGACCCTACCTTACCATAATATTGTGCTTTCTTATGATTTTTTTTAATTATCATTTTAACTAGTTGATTATATAAAAATGTAAGATTTATTGCTCTGCAATTCACTGGATCACTCTGAGACCTTTTAAAAGACAGGTACAACACTTGCTACTTTACTGCTCCTCTGGCATAGAAGTTGTTTTTAATAACATATCTTTGCTAGCAACTCAGTCATTTCACAGATGAACTCCTTCAAAATTCTTGGATACATATAATCTGGATCAATTTGTTCCAAGTCCTCTTTATTAACCGACAAAGGGGAGTTCTGGGTAGGTAATTCCCTAACATCATTTGTGGTGAAGATAGGCACAAAGCAAAACTACCCATAACATTTAGCTTTGCAGCTAGGTCCTTATCTTCCTTAATTTTGACCCCTGCTGACCCAGCAGATGCACTGATTCTTTTGCTAGCTCCTTGCTTCTGATATATTTAAAGAATTCCTTGTTTGTTCTATAGTGTTAGCGGTTTAGTCTTCAAACATAAGAACATGAGAATGGTCTGACCTAGAACGGCCTAAGGTCCATCTAGCCCAGTATCCTGTCTACCGACAGTGGCCAATGCCATGTGCCCTGGAGTGAGTGAACCTAACAGGTAAAGATCAAGTGATCTCTCTCTTGCCATCCATCACCCCCTCTGACAGAGGCTAGGGGCACCATTCCTTACCCAGCCTGGCTACTAGCCATTAATGGACTTAACCTCCATGAATTTATCCAGTTCTCTTTTAAACCCTGTTATAGTTCTAGCCTTCACAGCCTCAAAATCTGTTTTATACCTCCTAACTTCCCTCTGAGATACTGTATTGCCTGTTGTAAATTATGTTCCTGTTTATTAGCCTAATTAGGACTTGACTTCCAAATGTTGAAAGATCTGTTTTTCTTGAATAATTTTTTCAACCTTCCCTTTTAGTTATATATTTCTTGTGAGGCTGTCTCTTTTTTGCTTAGTGGTAGTATGCGTGCCACCTTAGATGTAGTATGGATTTGACTTAACAAAAGTATAAGATAGATTGCCGACCCCTGGACTTTCAGAAGTGATGTGCCAAGTCTTCATTTATTCATTCTAATTTAAAGTTTCACATCACAGTAATACATTTTAACGTTTTTAGAACATCTCTTAATATAGAACTAAACTATTGTATGTAAAGTAAGTAAGGCTTTTAAAATGTTTAAGAAGCTTCATTTTAAATTAAATTAAAATGCAGAGCCCCTCCAGACCGGTGACCAGGACCCAGACAATGTGAGTGCCACTGAAAATCAGCTCACGTGCCACCTTCGGCACCCGTGCAATAGGTTGCCTATCCCTGAGATAGTCCAAGAATTTTACTTTAGCATTTTTGACTAGCCTCTCCATATTGAAATCTCCCTTTCTAAAGTTTAGAGTTACTGTATCAATTTCTGGAATCTTCTTTCCCCTTAAGAAGTTGAACTTAATTACTGTTTATTGTGGTCACTGTTACATAGTTCTCAAAAGTGATTCTAACAGTAGCTATTCTATTGTTCATAAGACTGAGTTGAAGGAAGCCTTGTCACTTGTGTGTTTTAGAACTAGTAGTTTAGAGAAACAATTTAAGTGATTGCTTCTTCAAACAAAACTTTGTCCTGTTGTGCTAGTGGACCAGTTTGCACATGGGTATCCCAAGTTCCCCCAGCAACAGCACTGTCCTAGACTTGGCTGGCAATTTGACCTCTGAGTATTGTGTGTTCATCCTTTTGAATCAGAAATCATTAGTGTAGCCCTCCTAATATGTTAATATTCTGACTGCAGAAGCTTTGTATCCATCCATATTCAGCCATGTGGGGTTCTCCATTCAATACTTCTCATTGGATTCAATTGAATCTTTTAAATAATGTGCTGTTCAGCCATTGCCTTGGCATAGTTTTATCTTTTCTGTGTAAATCAGTCAAGTCCTTGCCTAACTCATATGTCATTTTTCAGTAATGCTTATTATTTGAAAGGCCTCTGCCATTGCCAGCCATTTTAATATTGCTTTTAAGCTTCTTGCATTTGTACATAGACCTCACTTTCACTTTTTAACAGATGCCTTATTCATTTACCGCCTTATACTTTGCTGGTGGGCCACATACTTCTTGTGATCATTTCTTGGCCTGGTTTTGGGTCCTTCCTTTCACTGGATACAGATCTCATATTACCTATATCCTTGATCTAATTTCTGTCTAAATTAGGGTGAGCGGGTGTCCTGATTTTATAGGGACAGTCCTGATTTTTGGGTTTTTCTTCTATAGGCTCCTATTACCACCCCCCCCCACACACCCCGTCCTGATTTTTCACACTTGCTGTCTGGTCACCCTAGTCTAAATTATGTGCTCTTTGGCTTCTGTCATCTTTCCCTTATGTCCTAGTTTAAACTCTCAGCCAAAACCGTATTAAATTTTATATGCTAGCAATATGGTTTTCTTTGCCAAAGAAGCAGGTGCCAGTTTCATCAAAGGGTCCCTCTTCATAGCCACATAGCAAGACCCTGCCATTCCAGCTGCTTAGCTACTTCCAGTCACCTAGAGACAACTATAGAAAAGCTACCTTATCTGACTAAATATTTCTTGCTACTTCTTACATAATGAGCCACCAACTTGTTTTCATGTATAGTGTCTTAATGAGGATCTCACAGGGAAAGTAAACAGCTATTAACTTTTACTTATTTGCACAGAAATACTCACACACACTGTTTAAATAGTCCACAACTTTAAGGCAATGTAAGGGCTATCAAATGTATCAAGCTTGCTGTTACAGTACAGTAGTTGTTTCTGCTTTATTTTCATGTACAATTTCAGAATATATAAAACAGAAAATGGAATATTTTCAAGGCACAGTAGGTAAAGAAAGAGAATATCCTAAAACTATGGTTTTCTTGTCATAAGACATAGTTCAAACTTTTCCTTGCATTTTCTTTCAGTGTACAAAAGATTCACACTTGGTCTAACTGGAATATGGCAGCATCTGTACATGGCAGTATGTACTCTTCCAGCATATGGTGGTATGGCTTTCATTATGAAAGCATGACTGTGTATGCATGCTGTAAATCTTACATATTTAAATATTTAAACTAAAATGACCCAGGCCAACTGATTTACTATGAGTAACTGAAGTATCATCTGTCAATTAGCCAGTTAGTGGCACTATTAGTATTTATACTGAATGTATGAACTTTTATAAAAGTATTGGACTATTAGCCATAAGTCACTTTCATAGTTTTGGTCCAAGTATTTGCTTTATAATTTCATTAGATCATTTTACTGTTCATTACATAAAATGTAAGCCAGAATATCAAACTCTTAGGATAAAGTTTATTTTAACCCTTTCCTTATGGTACCTCTGTTTATGTACAGAACAAATTCTGTGCTTTCTGTAACTAATTATTCTATAATAGAGTGAAGATTTGGGGACAAATATTTTACAAATTAAAGGAAAATTAGTTGGTAACTTCACAAGTTAGGACACACTTAGAAGGGAAATAATGTGGATAAGAAACTAGCAGTGTCATGTTACAAGGGCAGGAATATATAATACTAGGACTGCTTTAAATCTCATTTTCCTCTTACTCTACCTGTTCTTAAAGCCAGTAGTTTTTTCCCCTACCCTCTGCAAGTAATACATAAACACCACCAATTTCAGAAACAGAGCAAGACCCATTCCCATGTTTGAGATAGTTCAGTTAGTTGCAGCTGTTCCTACCTTGTGAGTAATCAAACATGTGTTATCTCACTGAAGATGTATGGGTCAGCTATTTAACTGATTTATAGGGTGTAGCTCTGACTTCAGCAGAGCTATGATACTTTACATTAACTGATCTGACTCCCATGTAACTAGTTACAGGCCTGTTCAAAAACCTACTAGCTTTCCTTTTCACAGGCCTAGGCTTTGTCCAACTGTGGGAGGTATAAAAGGGGCCAGAATTAAGTATGCCAAAGTATAAAATGCTACTTTAAACACTGAAGTGATATTAGACAAGTAACACACACAACCTTCATCATGGATAATCAATCAACCTTTAAATCATCAGTAACCAAAACTTTGTTTTACAGTAGAGACCATTTAAGTCTAATAGCCTAGTAGAGGTTTATCTGGTTTTTTCCCCTACTTAAACTTCCTCAAAACGAGTTAGGGCTTTAAGTGAACAGGGCTAAATGGGTTAGGAAAATCCCATCCTGGCTGCTGAGGCTCCTTTAAATGTTTACAATGGATGTTAAATGCCACTTGTACATCTTTTGCCAGGACTTCCTAATGGGCAGTTCTGAATAATAGGTTAGCATGACATTCCTGTTTTGTCATGAAGTAAAGTGACTTCATACCAAATTACAAGTAAATCATCCATGCTAACTTGTACACCCAAGGCTGTGTGTACACTATTAGTGGGACACAACTTAAAGAAGCCTAAAATAGAAATAAGCAAATTTTAAAAGTAGATCAAGAGTTGAGTAAAATTGTTCACAATGCGGAGTTAAGAGCATTTAGGGTTTGTTTTGTTTGTGAATGAGTATGTACAAACAGAACCAATTCCAGACCCAAAATGTGCAATGGTACTGCTTGAGGATCCTCTGGACACTATGAAAATAAAAATCCATACTCCAGCATACAAAAAGGAGTGTTTTACTTTTTCAACATAAGGAGTTTTAATAAAAGCTTCTAGAGCACATATTGTAGAGTTAAACAAAAGAATGCAGGTTCCCTACTATGATAGACATTGATCATATCTTTGCACTCCCATAGTGTTTTGGTTTTTTTAAGTGAGGTACTGGTGTGTATCTTATTCTTTCCCCACATTTATTCCCAAGCAGATAGATCTGGACTTCTAATAGCACATTGCTAACAGTGTAATAAGCATGTACTGTACCTTTTCCACTATGCATAGTGTGAACCATTTAGAGTGCAGCAACAAACTTCTTAATGCCTAGGTTAGTGGCAGCCATTTAAAGTTGTCAAACATACAAAGGAATTCTCATTTGGCCGTGGCTTGTTCAGACTCTTGACCCCAGCTGGCAAAGTGTTCCAGTAAACTTGCATTATTTTTTCCATAGTCTTTCATACCAAGAACAGTTCATTTTTAGAGAAACAATACCTTTACTACAAAACCACAAATGATTATATACAAAATGGTTGCTGGAATTCTGCTTCTGTGCTGTAGTGACAAATATCTAGCTGCTGACATTTATTTACGTTTCCTTAATACTAGGTACATGACACCACTGATCAGAGTAAAAGCAAATGCAATCCAGGCTAAGATGAAGGAATATCCATATTGGCCACTAAGAACGTCAGACTCGTATCCATTACTCAGATGCAGGTCTTCATGCCTATTTGTGTAAATGGAGGCTCCAATCATAACACAGAGACCTGGAGGAGAAAGAAAGCATTAAAAACAATGTCTTCATTACTCTTTAAGATTTAAAGCAGTTACACAGACACACAGTGTGTAGTTCTTCAACCACTCTATTCACCCACAGGCTGCTCTTTGCATTCACTTTTCATGCTCATAACTGTATTTAGAATAATTCAGGGCTTCCAAATCCTCTTCTCAAGTCAGGTTTAAATAGTCATGTTACTAAAGTGCTGTCAGCAGAGCTGGATGAAGTTTTCGAATCAAAACATTTTTGGTAGAAAAGGGAGATTCTGTGATACTAAAATGTCTTGAATGTTTTGACAGGTTTTTTTTAAAAACAAAAAAACACAGTCCAAAAATAAGAACATTTAATGTGAAATTTATGTTAATTTTAAATTAGTGTTAAGCTAGAAATATAATTAAAATGTTAGTTTTTTGCCAAAAAGTCCCCCCCCCCTTTCAATTCGCTGGAAATAAAAAAAGTTTAAAAAGGTCCAAAAGGAAGTTCTTAACTTCTCAAAATTGAGAGGCCTCCTGCCCCAACACCAAGATAAAAAAAGAGCTTATTTGCCTAACTCTGTCAGGTACCATGTTTGTCTGTTTCCAGGCACCTGGGCAGTTATAAACCTGTACTTGGTGAAAGTGAATATTTGCCAGCAAAGTTTGGAAAGGTATTCAAGTATATTCCTAAGTTCGTACATTTAAGAAGTTTATCTGTGTTTTCCTTCAAAATTCTAACATATACCTCAGAGCAAGGATAAAGTCATCTGCTTTTTAAACATACTGTTTGGTTAGTGATACTAAGTTTTAACTTGTGCTTGAAGCTAAACTGACTGGTCAGTTTCTAGAATTAGTCCTGCACTTGTTTTAGTTGTAAACTTACCAATTATGAACAATATTCTTCTGCTCTCCTTTGTGTTGTGCCATGGCTCCATTCTAAATCTTATTTCCCACTTTGACTGTAAGGGCTAGTGAAGTGAGACATATTAAAGAACTACTCACATGACAGCAGCTGGATAGTAGAAGTTAACACAAATCTTTCTCCTTGCTTTAGGCGGAAGAGTTGAAGAATGAAAACCAGAAATGCAACACAACACAGAATAGTAGACAAGATCATGGTGGCCTGAACAGCCTGGACAGATTGATATTCTGTGAAAATAAAAGCAGGTTTTATTGTAAATACAACTTCCTCCCCAGCCCATTCCACTTCCAGCACCAACCCTTGTGTGTTCCAACTGTAGTCTGTTCTTAATGGGATTTGCTGACTACGCTCCTTCTTGCAGCTTTCCCTTCTTGTTTAAACCACTGCCTCTGTACCACCTTCCTACTTGCACTCACCCTTCCCCTCTTACTGGCTTTTCTAAAAGGTGTGTGATAGGAATTATGTGCCAATCATTCTGTGGTCTACACAGGAAGTCAGACTGGATGATCCCAATGATCCCTTCTGGTCTTAGAATCTATTACTGTTCTCCAATTAAAAGCAGCTTTTTAAACAGCATCTGCCAGTCCTCAAACCACAAGGCACAAATGGAACTTCCCCAGCCTGTCACACTACACCTTCCCAATCCCATCCCTTGCTTTCCCTCAGACTCTTCTGATGTGTTATATAGAGGTAAAATCAGAGAACATAGTAATGCAAGTGCGAGCTACAGTATTCAGGAACATGGATTCCAACAGCACCATTTTTTGGAAAGCACCTGAGGTGAGGTGTTTCAGGATTCCTGTGCTAATGCTTCTCTAGTTGCCTGTTCTTAAATAAGGAAGAGAGGACAGTGCAATGCTCAGCGGATGAGCTACTGTAAAATAGGCCAGTGTGAATGGATCACTGTTCTGCTTTCCACACTGTGGCCCTATAATACAGAGTACAGCTTAAGGGAAGGGGTACCTCTGCTGCAGTTGGAGGCATGACTGCAGCAGATGTAGACATTCTTGATCTAGATTTAAATTTAACTAGCTCAGGTACCAACAGCAGTGAAGTGCCGGCAGCATGAGCTGCAGCGCAGGCTAGCTGCCCAAGTACAACCCTGCCAGGGAGTCTGGGCACGTACTCAGGCAACTAGCTCACTGCCATTGGTACATGACCTAGTTTGATTAACCCTGGCTCACATACATCTACACATGCTGCAGTCACACCTCCAGCTGCAGTGTAGACACCCTTTGTCTTGATGCGCAAAGCCTTCAATAGAACTGATTTTAGTTATTAAAGACACTGTGTCTTGCTCCAAAATGTTCTCCTGCACCAGCTGTGTTCCACCAGCTCAGTGAAATGGTCAGCCACTGGGAGATGGCTTGTGAATGCAGAGCAGGGCATTGCAGCAGACCTAGAAGGGGTAAGTGACCATGCACCTACCAGCTTTCAAAACTCAATACAAAACTCTACTTCAGTTAATCTTTTCCTCAGTTTAGTCTCAACCTTGTAAGTCAATCCAGCTATTGCATATAAACTGAAACGGAAAGGATGGGGAAACTTTTGGTTTGGTTTTGGCGTGCTTACTATAACCATACCATGGTTGAGGCCATAAGTTACCTCAATAATCTTCGTAACACCTCACTAAATGGACTTGTAGATGGATACACAATACAATGATTTTCTATCTATATTTATACTTGTCAAATTGTTCACCTCTTGGATATAGACCAAGAATGAACGGGTGAGATAAGAAATTATTACTACTGTTTCTCTCATCACTGGGAATAAAATCTCATTCAGTTAAGTCACTCATGTTAAAATGGGAAAATCTAGTCCACCCTGTACAGTGTGTTTCCTTAATTAGGATTTTGGATTGTGTTCTGTTTTGTTAATCTTTAAAATTACGTTCCTCAGAAGTACTTCTAGTAACTACCATTAATAGTATTGGCTATTCAGGTTCTTCTAAATTTGAAGACTGGAACTTTTTAGCATTTAATGCCCTTCATTGCAGTCATATGTAACCTCAGTTTTTACCCAGTTTAGTTTTAGTCTCACTACTTTCCTGTGGTCTCTTGATGCCAGAAAATAGGGTGTGTATTTTATCTCAGACCTTTAAAACACACTAGTGCATTTCGTAAACATTAATTATTAGTTCCTTTGTAGGATGAAGAGGAAGCAATAGCATCCACATTTTATAGATGGAGAAACTGAGGCAAATAAATGGGTATATTAAGTATTTTTATCTTGCAACATTTTGTAGTGTCTTTACATGATACTCCTTAAAAACAGCTTCTAGTTTGACAGCTTAATAGCAAGTACTAATACTCACCTGAATTCTTTTCATTAATGAAGGTACAATTCGTGATATTGATACAGACTTGCCAGACATCTGTAGAAAAGTCTTTTCCTACCCACCAGGCCTGTAAAACAATATAAAGGAAATGTATAAAAATTCAAACCAGGAAAGTTAGAAAACTTCTTAAAATTGTCCTATAAAAAGCGTTTGGCTTAAATATATTAACGGTGTCCAAAAACTGTACTGTGCACTTCTTCACAGCTATACAAGTGAGCATCTATGTACAATAGCAGCATTCTCAGTACCCATCTTCAGCCACTTAAATTACTAGGAAGTAGCATATAGCTGGTTTCAGCCTAGCGATACAGTCTAAAAGATACATTTATGTAGCAACCAAGAAACTGATCACAAAAATCAATTGCTACTCACTAGGATACAAATAAATGAAAACAGCTTCTGCAATAAATGAATGTACATTTCCTGCATTAACTGGTTACACATTTTGAAATTAAGTAAATCTCACAATTCCATTAGCTAAGTACAATTTAGTCTTCTGTGACAAATGGGAAAGAAACTTAAATATCCAGTTACTTTGTCCAGATACTGGAGGGACTGTCTGCTGCTCAGGCAAATGTTTCAGGTTATTTTTTTAGGCCTGATTAAAAAAAAAAAAAATCACAGGTTGTTCAGATTTAAAACTCCATTCATGTTATGTACCCACTTTTAAGTAGGTAACTTGCATATTACCATGTCTGAATCACCAGTTTTCTGCTAGTCAGAAGTCCCCTTGCCCTCAAGAGAAATCAGATTCCTAGCTCCAGCTTCCAGAGTTCACATTTTCTGAATTTCAAATGTGTCCCCCAACCCCAAGGACCCAGGAGTTGGAATTTAAACATGTTTAAATTGTTTCTTTTTCTATAACCTCTCATGTCTGTTTCCAACATTTTCTGTGGCTTAAAACCCAATCAACAGGTGAAGAGCAGTGGAAACTGTCTTACTATAAATGCATCCAGTGACTGACATGGGGGTAGTGGGCACTACTGCGAGTCTATTAATCTATGCTCCATTGCTCCAAAGTAATAGAGTTCCATGTGGGGAAAGGAGGCATGAATCTTTCTACCCATCTATGCCACAGGAGGCTCACACGGTAGATCTCTGTAAGGCAACAGCAAAGCATGGTGGGTATACTGAGGTTAAGGTAGGTATGTGCACACAGCACAAATCTACATCCACCACAACAGAAGCTGATGGCTGCATCTGCCACTCCTAGCCAGAAGTAGGAGATCACCCAGCCAGAAATGCCAGTCTCTGTTCCTTTAATGAACACATTCTGGGGGAGAGGGGAGCTATGTTATGTGAGCAAAGAAGATGCTCTTGTAAAGCATGTGAGCAGGGGAGTAAAACTACAGGCCTGGGAAGTTGGAACCTTTGCATGATGTCTGACATTAAATCATTCAGGAAATTCATGCACAAGTTGGTATTGGCTTATCTGTACTCTTGGTACAATGTCCAACTGTATGACATCAGACTGGAAACAATGAGTGAACCATTAAGCTCCGCTTGTGACATTACTATTGTTAGGGTACCATCTGTTAACACAAAAAAGCCCTGTAGTGACTGAAAGCCTTTTTCATAGCAACACTACAAATACTGCAAGTTGTCTAGCCAAGCATATTTCCTGAGGAAATCCAGACCAGTTAAAATAGCTACCCAGGCCTTTATTCTTCTGGGCTTGGAAAAATATGCCATTTAAGTATTACCTACAGTAGTTTCTGCTATGGAATATCCCATAAGAAGCCTGTGAGATTGTTAGTCACTTAATGCTATAAATTGTTTGGAAAGCAGTTCTGGAATTAGTCATTTTACAAGAAGAATTCAGACTGGACAGTATCCTGAAATACTGGATATTAATTCAAGGAAGACACAGATAGCGCAGATAAGAAACTGTATCAGGTTTTATTATGATATTGACTTGTCTGTACTCTTGGTCTTTGTTCAAGATGAACTAAACTGGCAGTTTAAGGATGGCACAAACAAGTCTTTCAGTTCAATACAGCATTCTGAACACACATTTCTTATACAGTTTTATTTTTCATTATCATATTTAGCACTATGCAAAACCAATTCAGGCAATGAGAAAATAAACTGAGAAGGTGGCTACAAAACTATAGGTTTCCTTATTTTTATTTTTTAAACAATGCAACTAGATGACCAAGAATGCATGCTTCTGTGTAGCTAGGGTTACTTGGGTTTCAGTTACTTGGACATGGTATATGATATTTGCACTGAAGTTAACATATTTCCTAACCGTCTTTCAGTCAATATTTCCCTAAAGTATTTATAAAAGGGACAACTGATTGAACTTGAGTTTTTAAGATAGGGATGTAGGACTCAAAAAGTCCTCCTAGGTCAGAGTCCAGTCCCCCGCTATTGCGGGCAACCCCATCAAAGAAACAGTCAAAGTTTTGCAAACAAAGTTTCTGCTAATGTTGGGAGGAGGGCTTTGCTGGGCTAGTTAAAAAACAGATGGTGATGCAAGTGGTGTTTTCAGTATCCTAAAAGCCTGTGTGTACATTTGCCTTCTTAGCAAGAGTGTACCGTGATAAGTAACTGCAGTAGCAACAGTGGGACAAAGGATGTTCAGCAAAGGAAAACATCCAGGTGAAGAGCCAGACATGTACAGATATTGCTAGAGCAAAAGACCAGTAATGGGAAAATTAACCTTTCCAAGCAAAGCCAAAGTATTTCTAAACTTTGTGGCTCAATTGATTCCAAGCAAGCACAGACACTGTAATGTATTTCAGTTCTAGTGTGTCTTCCATGGTACTAGTTTAGCCTTGCATAAATGTAGTAATAAGCTTCTTTCTGAAGGCTTATTAGGCTGAAAGTCTCCCCCTACACAAATAAGTTAACTAAACTTTGTGTATGTGACATTGGCAGGAGTGTAGTAGATTCTTCATCTCTCCTCCAGCTCAGCAATACCCAAAGCCACAACATCAGCCTCCAGGCTATCGTAGTGTTTGCAGATTGCTACATGGGGTTCTTAGCCAGTAGATCCAGGGAACTGCAGGCCCAGGGGTCACATACCCCTTTCCTGCTGCAGAATGCTGCTCTGTTAAACATAGTGCCATGGCATTGATTTGGAGAACCTTTTCCAGGCACAATGGCAGCAGGATGTTTCAGGTCTTATGAGCAAGTACAAGAAACCTAGAATTTCCCCATTAATTAGATCAAGTGTACTAAAGTCTAACACTGTCAAATGCTTCTGAGAGCTCAAAAGCAAGTCTTAAGATACAAGTATATAGGTGTATGAAATAAACACAAAACAGATAGGAGATTGAGTTGCAAGATGTTGTTCTATACTTACAAATAGCTGGTGTTTACCCAGGCTTTTGGAAAGTGAGAGATCTGATAAAAGAGGTGCATTGGTTAGGTTAAATATGCTAGTTGGTTACATTTTGGGTTGGCCTGAGGAGAAACTGCTGGTTTAAATTTTTGACCTGACTGTACTTATAATGTTCAGCTAGACTCTAGGACCAGGAAATGTTTTCCTTCACACTTTAGATAAAGGTGCGTTTATATTTCAGTTATGATTGTGCCAGGATCACAAGCTGGGGAAGCTGCTTTTTCTGTGAATACGCAGCTAGAAAATGCATAATCTGAAGCTCGAGTCCGTATGACATGGAGAAACCTATGGCTCCGAATTAGAATTTTTAGTGGAATGAAACTTACATTGTCAATGGTTGAGATGAACAACAGCGCTGCTGAAGTTATGTGAAACACAATAATGAAAGCCAGAAGAATCAACATGCTTGTCCTTGAAGATTTAGCGCGAGATAAAGCTGTTTAAAAACAAGGAATATAAATTAGATTATGTAGCAATAAACTAAATAGGTGACATCAGACATCTTAAAACATAGATATGATCTCAATCGCTTATGGAATAGGAAGGTCTGAGTATTAATTAATTTCAGACTAAGGAAATACTCTACCTGCCAAAATGTTACCGTTCAGTATATTTTGAGCCCGGAAGTCAGAGCACTCCTTTTTATAAGGATAGAAGGCTCACCGTAGCTTTGATCAATCTTGGTATAGAATAGCATAAATCAACAATTTCACTGGATATACAGGATTAGTTAAGGAGTTCCTTATATCCTTTCCTGTTGCAATGAGTCACAACTTAAAGAAAGTATGAATGCCGGTGTTGCTTTTTGTAATATGCCAATGACAGATGCAATGCCCTGCCCTTGTTGAGTGACACACAGTTCTACAGAATTTCCTAGCTGCACATATAGTTCTTACTGTTATTTCTTACTTATTCTGCTGCAGCAAGAAAATGGGGCTTGGGATATCTTGTCTTTAATTTTAGGAAAGTTAGTGTTTTAAAGACCAAGGATGAGAACCTGGCCCCTCAGATGAGGATGGATTACAATAGACTCAAGATTTCACCTTAAGTCTTCAAGAAGGAAAAAATACTGGATTCAAAAGGATGCTGTTACCAATCAAACCAGGACAAGATTAAGCAGTTCAGGAATTATTCACTAGGTTTATCAATAACTATGGTGTATTATATTATGCCATACCAAAAAAGTCTTCATTTTTGTCTGAGGAAAAACTATTCTAGGCCTTTTGTCTATTGTTGACTGAGTGTTACTACTTTTTCCTCCCAAGTGTAGCTTTGCTCATACTCATTGTAGCTGGTTTACCATCAGTCACTTAATTCTTTTTCCATTCCACCTTTGTCTTATTGCCCAGTCAACCTCCCTTTGACATCAAGAGCAATCAGATAGGGACCACTAAGAAAGAGGTATGGGTAGTCACAAAATAAACCGGTGGGAGGTGAGGATTGACTTTAACATATTTAAACTTGTATTATTGCCTGCTATCCTTTACCTTTTTCCTCTTACTAATTAAGAATGCTTCCCAGTGAGACTGTATTTTGGTTATGTTTGGTCTTGTATTTTTCTGTTTCAAGCTCTTTATATTTCAGTATAAGGCTATTGTATGCACCATTATGAGAGCACTGATACGCATGATTGAAATTAAGATGTTTACACGAATGGATGTTTCTCGGTTTCCTTTACTATGGAGGGTTTTTTAAAAGAGACCAGATTCACATAACAGAGTTAAATGGTTATTCTATTTTTACAAACTTACCACAACCAAGTTGCTGCATGTCTCAGCCCCAGCCTTATCTGCTAGGCTTGTGAACTACATGTACACTCAGCAATGCAGACAGCGAGTTTAACCAAATAAAAAACTACTTTGACAGCATTGTTAAAGAGCAGTGAATCTACTGGCATTCCCCTCCTCCAAAATACAACTACTTTTGCAAAAGTATAGCAAAAAGCTAACATATAGACATACTGTATGAAAGCTAGATGTTCCAGACTAACGTGCTGAGTCTACTACGGAGTATCATAAGAGCATAATAAGATGTATAAACCCATTTAACAGAGGTTTTTGTTTTGTTTTTTAAGAAAAGGAAGACTGATCTGATAGGTCTTTTCCATATCTAGTTGGTATAATCCTACTGGAATATTGCAAAGTTAAATCTGGATCTTAAGTTAAAGGAAGCTACTCTTTATACTGGTCTAATTACTTACTGTTAAACTTTGCCCCTTCCACATCTAGCCTTGAGGGTGCTAATTTTCACCAATAAATCTATGCTATTATATGACTGAAGTCACTAGTCATGTTTGTTCCTATTAACGTCATCCAGGCTTTTTCTTGAATGAGGAGCTTAAGTTTCGTGGTTTTGTATGAAGGCAGTTTGAAGCCATCCATACCACTAATCTCCATACTGAATGGAGTGCACACTCCCTCCCTATCTTAAGATTTCATTTGCTAGACAAAATTT
The DNA here is from genome assembly GCA_007922305.1 of Dermatemys mawii. NCBI lineage: Eukaryota > Metazoa > Chordata > Testudines > Dermatemydidae > Dermatemys > Dermatemys mawii. The sequence continues at coordinate 20,510,373 of ML677381.1, read as the reverse complement.
GTCCTAACAAGGTATTAATAGGTCAGTTGCCACACCAGGAGAAAAGCAAATTGTATCACAGTCTAAGAAGCAGTATAATGCAATTTTGAGGTCAATCCATATCTTCTAGCCTGCTGTACAAACTCACACAAACTAACCAAATTTGGTCAAATTAGAATCAGCCTTGTAAAAATCAAGTTTTACCATCACAGAAAAAAAAATCTTAACTTTGATTTACTGAATTTCAGCCATAGATTTAAGTACTTTAGAAAGTTATAGATAAACATCCTCTTTATTTCAGAGAATGGGTCAGGAAAAACTAGAGATTGTGTATTAACTTGGTTAAGGCACAAGAAGTCAATATTACCAACCTTAAGCTTTCAAAATACTTCAATCAGGTTCTCAAAAAAAAATCTTTAACAAAAAATGATTTTATACCAATGAAATTTGACTTGGAATCTCCTAGTAACTTGAATCCAGGAGCCAGAAGAAAAATCACCATATGCAGAGTAGCAGCCTAGTAGATTCTAAACTCCTTTATGCTCTATCCACTGGCCATCAGCTTCCTTATGATGCAAATAATGAAAGTGCTAATGATTTTAGTCACCTGTCAAATGATTTAGCCTGGCCACACAGATGTTTACAAGACCCAATGCTCAAAGAATCAGACATTTAAAAACCCTTTTGGTGAGGTACATTTAACTGATAGGAAAGTACAAAATATTTTCAGCTGCCAAATTCAGCCCCTGAGTGCCCTAAGAATTTAACAATGGCCAAGCAGGGAAATCCTTCCTTGTGGCAGCTAGAATATAACATGCAAAAGCCAATACTTGTCAACTATCCAATTAAACACAGAAGTCAATTAAACCTGCAGTTTCTTCAGCAGTGACAAGCTTAGCCTATTTTATAAATTACATTTCTATTACATCACAATTTCTACCTAAATTCAAGAAATTGACATAGACTCAAATCTCCCAAATTGCTGTTTGGAAGCCAGCCAAGAAAGTCTTAAATCAGAGCTGTACTAAAAAGCTTTCTCTAGGTGTGGGCTGGTAAAAGGGCACCAGGAAGTCTACAGCTTCATTAACTGAGATCATACCTTCCAAACTAATAAGGCCCAAACTTGGGATGCAACGCATGACAAAGACCTGCAATGAGGGGAATTTCTTTTCCCTCTTACAGAATGCTTGAAGTCTTTAGTGCAATTAGCTTTCTAGACCTTCAATTTTATGATTCTTAATTGCAGGTGTGAATGGTTTTGGATGTGCCAGGGTCAGCAAGTTTGTGTGGAACATAAATAATTTCTAGACTAATATGCCCTTCATAATGAAGCATACTGAGGCATGATAGACTAAACTAGGGCTTCTGTGTTTAAATATAAGGCTGCCTGTCTTTTTAAGGTTTGAAAAGAAGCAACCCTTCCTCAACTCCTCCTCCTGGAATGCCCCAGAATGCATTGCTGCAAACCAAGGAGACTGGCCGTTTAGGATATTAGGGAAGTGAAGGAGGTGCCCCAAATGCTAGCACAATACAGAAGTAGTAGTGGGAATAAACCTACCACCCCATCATGCTTTAGCAGGGCAGGCACTCAGAGAGACAATGAAGAAGTCTGTGTGTCCCAGACATTGCTAGCAACAGCTTGTTCACCTTTGCCTCAGAGCTGAGAAGAGCAGAGGTATCCCTGCCCTCAAAGTAACAGAAACAATCAGGACTTATGTTCTACCTAAGTACAATAGAACATGGCCACCAGCAGAAGCAGGCAGCTGCTTTCCTCAGCTCCCTGTACTTTCCCAGGCCATCCTGCAGCATGGAATGCCCCCAGGAGCAGGTCACTGCTCTCAAACACACCACTCAAGAGGCAGGAAGAAGATACAGCTCCCTCCTCCTCTAGCCAGCTATCCTACCTTAACCTGGGAGACAAGGTGGGTGAGGTAATATCTTTTATTGATCCAACTTCTGTTGCTGCAACAGGAAAGCTTTCAAGCTATACTGAGCTCTTCAACAGTGCGAACAGTTAGTTTAGTCTGAACAATGTCTTGTTCTAGGGCATTGGGATTGTGAGTGAGGTATTCTTCCCTCTGACCTCCTCTGCAAGCAGCCTCCCTCTCATAGCAGTAGGCAGCTTCAGCTCCCCTTCCCTGGCTGAGTTAGGGAAAAAGAAAGGATTGAACCTTCACTGGGAGAAGTTCTGAGGCAGTGGGGAATAGAGAAAACAGTGAGGGTCAGGAAGGGATAGGTCCTATGGACAGGGAATAGAAGATGGGATTCACTAGGGGCTTTCTGGAGGGTTTGTGCCTTTTAAGCTCACTTTCTTTGCTCAGCCTTCCCCTCTGCCTAGTGAAGTCCAACATGGTTCACACACAGCCCTAAGGTGGCCTGTCTTTACATACTTTTCCTGGAGAGGCACCTCAGCTCAAACAAATGCAGAGGGGATCTCCCCACCTTTGAGGAAAAGATCCCCTCAGCTTTGTGCCCAAACAGACCCCCATCAGCACAGAGCAAAAGGAACAGCTCTTTCCATTTCTCTTCACTCAAAGGGCACAACGCTCATCTCAAGAACATCCTCAGGGTGTGTCTAAACTGCAGTGTAAGCCCAGGGTTAGTAACACTCACATGAGTAGACCCTGGGTTTATTAACTAAGGGCTTGAGAGCTACACTAATTTGTCACCTCAGGTTAGGAATAGCTGAACTCAGGGTCCCAACCTGTGGCTCCAGAGTCTATATTTCCTTATATGGGCCTGAGTCCAACCATCAATAGCCCAGATTTTCTAGCATCCTGACAAAATGGGGCCGCTCTAGCCTTTTTTATGTGGGGCAGTATGGGAAAACGTGACTGTCCACCAAACTTGATTGCCTAGAGGACAAAGAAAATTGGCTCATGGGATTGTGGAATACTTTTGGCAAATACCCAGAGCACAAGTCCCACAGGACTATGTCTACACTGTAAAACACTAGGGATTGAATGCTGAGTCCCAACTTGACTCAAGCTTGGACTCTGTACCCCTGGGGGATCCTGGGACCCTGGATTAATGTGCTTTGTGTGTAGAAGGAATGGGTGGGTTATGCTTGAGCCTGAGTCTGAACCTTGGGCTTACACTGCAGTGTAGACATACCCACAGCTGGTCCATATCAGCAGACTCAACTACAGTGTAGATGTCCCTTGCAAGTTCCTGAACCTGGGCTCCATCTCAAGCCCAGATGTCTACACTGCAGTTGTATAGCCTCACAGCCTGAATCAGCTGACACTGTGAATATTTAACATTAGCATAGACATACTCTCAGAGGCCAGGCCACCTATTTCCTGCAGGCCCTCCCCAGGGTCAGATGCTGGATTTCTCATTCCTAACCCTAGGGGAGCAGCTCCAATTCTGTTCCAATTGAGGAAGAGGGAGTTTGATTCTGAAGTAGTGTTTTTCATCATTCCTCCTCTTCAGAGTTTGAATAGGTTTTTAAAATGGGAAGCTGTGATCAGGTGTCCTGTTCTTCCCTCCCTGCCACACACACACTCTGCTGCTAGGGTTGATGATGCCAGTAAGGAGGCTAATTAACCTGACAGGCCACAGCTGCCTAGGGCTGCTGAGGAACTATACTCCGGAAGGGGGAACTTTGAGTGACTTACGCAGAGGGATGAGTGACAGAGAGAGGGGCTGCAGGCCAGCCAGAGAGTTGGAGTGACGGTATGCAAACTCTGAAAGAGGGTGTTGACTGAATGAGCGAATCCCCTGAGTGACCAGCAGGAGGCACCACAAGTGGTGAGTGATGCACCCCATGACAATATGGTAGAGAATTTGGACATGATGGTCACTCCTGGCTCAAGGAGAGTTTGAAAGATTGTGCAGGCCATTGCCTCCATGAAAGAGGAGGTGTGAGAGACTGAGAAATTGTTTAAGATAGTTGCCCCAGTACAAGGGGAGTGGGAAAGGCAAGGGACAAAGAGACAATGGCGCCACCATGTCTAGAGGCCTTTTTGGCAGAAAGCAGGTATACCCTCCCCAGCTGGACTTCAGAGTGGCTGTCCCCACTGAAGGGGGTTGATGAGCAACCAAAGAGAATCCAGGGCCTAAAGAGGCAGATTCTGGAGAACCACTAGCAACAGTGAGAGGTGAAGAGACTCATGTATTCCTCCAGCTATATGTTAGCTGAAGAGCAACGCTATTTGCTCAAGACCTTCCAGCGGGTGAACTGGGGCCAGAGTGGCTGGGGCAAGAAGTGAGAATTGTGTAGAGGTTTTTTTTATATCATTTGACTAATCTCTTCTCTTTCCATTCACATGGTCCTGTACTTGTTCCATTATGTGAAGGGGAAAAACCCAGTCCACAAGCTGGCAGGGAGGCAGTTAAAATCCTTCCTCTGGAGAAAGAGGCCCATGTATTCCCCAAGTGCAGAGTAGAAGGGCTGGCCAGAGGTAGAAAAGTGATTCTCCCTAGCTATCTACAACAGCATTGTACAGTGGAGAGGTAGAAGGCAAATTTGGCATTGGGTTGGGAAAAATTGATCTGTATGAAATGGCTGTGCAGAACAGTGGATGCTGGAACAAACCATGCCTTGGCCATCCAAACCCCTCTGGGTATAACTTACCTGATAAGAGTGCTTAGGTCAGAATGGTCATTTCTCATGGAGTTGCCAAGTTGTACTTAACATTACTAGATTTTACTACTTCTAGCTTTGTGCTGCCATGGCTTGAGTCAGAAATCCATGCTATACTACAAATATTTGTGGCCAGAAAAGTGCTGCACTTAGCATATAATTGTGTGCGTGCACACTTGGCTTCTTGCATTGGTGCTGCACAGATTCACCAGGTGTGCTTGTGGTTGCCAAGTTTGTATAATTTTTGGTTGTGCCCGGAACCTGTTCAAGCAAAGCCATCCCATGCATAGGATGGACTGGGGCAACTGCTCTGGGCCCCATGCTTTGGGGGACCCTGTGCTTCAGGAGGATGTGGGGTTCAGGGCAACCTGGAGGGGTTAAAAAGGGGTTTCTGACACTGGGAGCAGTGAGCGACCTGGCCCCAACAAGGTGGAGGTTTGGGGGAAGGGGTGGGAGTGGGGGTGAGGCAGAGTAGGAGCGATATGGGGACGAGTTGCTCACTGCCGGTGCAGGTTCCCTTGCTAACTCCCCAGACTTACCTGGACCCCACCTCCCCTGGAAGTGTGGCCCCGCCCTCAAAGCATGGGGCCAGGCTCGGTTGCCCTGGTCCATCCTATGGGCAGGATGGACCTGAAAACATAAGCCCGAATATTCGTGGATCTGGGCCCACGTTCCTGAATATTGGTGGAGCACTGGCACCACGGGTGCATATAACTCGCCACCTACGGGTCTGCTTGTGTCAGTATACAGTGCTGTACACCATGGACAGGTAATCTAGTGCACAACCCACCATCATCCTACGCTGTCTTTTGGGAAGTTTGGGCAATGCATGGTAGGTCCAGAAACAAGTTGTGCAGGAGCGGTTGGGAGGAAGGAGTCAGTTTCCCAGCATGCAACTGTCTCCATCTCATAACATCAACTATATCCTGTAATTTTCACACCTTTTTTAAAAATCCCATGAGCCCACATGTTCCTCCACATGGTCTGCCATCTTGACAGAAGCATGGAACCCCCCAAGCTCTCTGCCCTATTGTCAGAAGCACTGCAAGCACAGAATGCAAAGTCCTCTGGAATTAGCAGAGGGCAAGAACTGAATCAGTGTGAATATGATGATTTCCTGGAGGGCTAACTGCTGTGGGACATAGCGTGACCCAGGAGCGGCGGAAGCTCCCTAAATGTGTGAGCGGGCAGGGCCTTCCCGTGAGGGGACAGGGTTCTCATGCCTCCCTTTCCCCCCAAGTCCCACCCCCTGCTTGCCTCTCTCTGCTTCCTCCCTCCCATCGCTCACCCTCACGACCAGTAAAAATTGGGAGGGCATAAACCTTCCACTTTTAAGTGATGGGTCCTTTGTTCAGGGAGCCACAGTAATGCCTTGCGGTGTACTGTGCTCTTCCTGGCCAGCTATTATGGGGAAAATTAGGATTCATGTGATGCTTGGTGTACATCTATGAATATAACCTTGTAAATGGACCTACTGCTCTTGTGGTGCTTGCTATATATTTGGAATTATTCCATTGTTTGTCGCTGACCTTATGCATTGTCTCACGCTGTGCGGTGACAAATAAGTGGGTGTGTTCAGTACCACTAGGCATTCTGTAGCACATGTTGTGAACTAATCGAGATGAATTATTGTCCAAATAATAGAATTTTGGGTAACACAATCAGTGCAAAGAAAAATCTGTAATTTAAAAGCAAGTACATTAACAATTTAATAAATCAATGGAACAGAACTTAACAAGTGGAAAGAACATGCATGTCCATTTTACCTACACATACAGCAACCATGGCTTTCAGAGCTCAGCCTCTATGAAGCTGTGATAGCCTTAATGTCCCTCAGTGTGGAGTGGTATGGGTAGAGGTGCAGCCCCTGAAGCCATGGGATATTGAGGAAGCAGGAGGTGCTGTAATGAAATTCTCCATGAACTGCAAAGAGAGACGAGCCTATGACTGGTTGTTGAACCTGTAGGTCCACAAGAGTCTGCAGCATCCATATTAGCTGCCTGGGTCCATATCCGTCTCCTTTTCTGCTGGGCATCCTGCGTCTTTCTTCTGTCCTCTCTTTCCTTCTCCAAGCTGTTTGCAATATTCAGCCTCCAGGCCCTTTGTGCACAACCTGATATGGCACTGGTCAATAGGATCTCTTTGAACATGTCATCCAAAGTCGTCCTCTTTCTCCTCATCTGGCTTCTAGTGTTCTGCTGGTGTGTAGGGGAAACCCCTCAAGACTGCATTGGCAACAGCTACAGATAAAACACACAGAGGTACCATTGCCAGTATAGTCACAAGAGAAATGGAAGTTAAGATTTAGAACTCTTTCCATGCTTCCTTTAAGTTCTAAACAAGACGTGCTTCTTGACACTTCTGCTTTCACGTGCTTGAGCACGGCACCACTCTCAACACTGGGCAGGGTGAATACGGCTTGCCAAGGGTGAGGGAAATAAGGAAGGAATTGCTCAGTTGCATGAAACTGAGTATAAGGCAATGACACTGGACACTGACACCATTTTCCACAGGCAGTGGTGATTTTAGCTGCTATCTCACTCCTGAAGATGACACAGATTGGGAAAACACAGCTGCTGCTGCAATGGTGTGTGCTGAAGTTATCATCAACTGGTGTGGGAAAGTGTCCTGCCATGGAGGAAGAAATAAGTCTGCCACCCCTTGAAACTACAGGAGAGGATTGCAGGGGACCCCATCAAAGTTTCAAGATCTCTCAGGAGTATGGCAGGGACATGCCAGTGTACATAAACAAACTGGTCTGCATTCCCCACCCCGGCCTAACTCTACAGGGGAATGAAAAGCAGATAGCGCTACTTCTTCTACTGCTGCCTTTTCTAGTACAAGTAAATTAACAAAAGGTCAATAACTGTGTCCTGCTACATTAGGGGTGCCATAAACTGTCATGGGAAATACATTTACCCACTTACCTGAGAATTGTTCCCTGGGACTGACTGGACTGTGCTGGTGTCTCCAGCGGTCCTGGTGCACAGTGTAGCTGGAGCCCATGGTTGCATGTCCTCCCACCACCACCTCACTATTCATGCCAGAGGTTTGTGACTGGATCCTCAGAGGTATCCACAGTGGTCTGCAGGAACGTAGAGGGGTCTCCGCCAAGTATGGCATGCAGCTCTTTGTAAAGCACTGGATTGACTTCCCCAGTCTTCTGACAGGCCTGTTGTCATTCCTTTGCTGTCACGTGCCATGGCTGATGATTCCTGTCACACCCCTTCTCCTGCATCTCCTGTGCAATTGGCCAGTAGATGTCCACATTTCTACTACTGATCTGTAGCTGTGCCCACACAGCCTCTTCTCTCCTGGGGATCCAATATCTCCTGTCTACTCCAAGGCAGAGCGTGCCTGGAGCATGTAGCTGGCATGGTCAGCTGCACACAACAGTGGAGAGCTGCTATGCGTACTCGCCAAGCTGAGTAATCAGGAAAAGGCATTTTAAAAGTTGCAGGATTTTAATTGGGGTGGGGAGAGAGGAGACTTCTGGCCTCTGTGACCCTGGGCAGTGGAGTTCACCAGTGTCATGAGAGCTCTCAGTGTCATGCATTATGGGACAGCTGCTAGTGGACTGCTAGGATCCATATAGGTAATGCTGCGTCCACACTCATGCTGCGTCAACCTCAGTACATCAACCACAGCTTAGTGCCGCTTGGGGAGGAGGCGTTCCTGCATCTCAGTAACAGGGTGTTTGTCAGTGGGAGACAAATTTAAGCACAGACACATGAACAATGAGGTCTATGGAGGGCAGCTTATATGACCTAACTTTGTAGTGTAGACTAGGCCTCCACCTATATTGCCTCTCTCATAACTCATCCTTCTCCATCCCATGAACAGGTACGTGTTCATTTACCTACTCTGTGTCTGAGACCAACTGACTCTTAGCAAAACATGCTATGTCTGCTTTGCTATCCTTCAAACCCCTTGGCATGTAACATGGAACCTTTAATTTGTATCATTTACGTAAACAATAACCAGTTTCCTTCCAGAAACTACTTAAAGCTCAGGGGAAACCAGGTCATTCATCTCTGGATTTTGTCTCGAGTGATTTATTGTGTAGTTCGTAAACATTAGAGGTCAGATGAGAAAACTTCCATGCATCTATATGCAGACACTTCTGTATCTTGACTGTTTACTTGTCCAGATAATACAATAACCTATCAATTTTTTCTTTTTTTTTTTGGTATCCTAGTTGTCCATTTTGTCTTGTCAACCACTACCAGCACTTTCTCAAGACTTCTCTTCAGGTTCATAGTTATACTCAATTCTTTCAGCAATAAACCAACCCCTCATGGTTGCTTGCCAAGCCAACAGCATGGCATTTGGCACTATATTCACTGTTGGCTCTCTTCTTGCTATTTCAAGATGGAATACTGTGATAGCAAACAACTTAGTGGGATGGACTGGGAGATCAAGGAAAGTTCTCCTGGCTGTGGGGACTCTAGAAAGATAAGGGCCATGGGGAAGTGGCCCAAGGAAATGTAGTTATTTCAAGGGGTGTGGCTGCTACTTAGAGGGCCCCTGGATTGGGGTTTGGAGTAACTTGCAGGCCTGGGTCTCCCCAACAACAACTGGAGAAGAGGCTAAGATCTGAAAATGGGGATTGAAACAGGCCCAGGGAAGGGGCTGACTGTTGGACTCTGATACATCCAGGGAAGGGGGCTGAACTGAGACTGACTCTGCTAGATGGCTGGGAGTTCATGAACTGAGTTCAAGAGGAGTGGCTCAGCTGGAGAGCTGGGGTCACTGAGAACTCAGAGGAAGTCAATTGAAGGCAAAGAGTCTCCAGGGGTGAAGCCCTAGGGGCACTGTTCCACTTCAGAGCAGGAATCTTTGCAAGCCAGCGAGACCCCAACTGAGTGGTGCTGTGGTGGGCCCTGTTGGACTGTTGAAGGACTGAGCCCGGGGAGGGCTATAGCACACTAGTGAAGTTGTTGAGATAGTCCCAGTTGGACTGTATGCCCCGGAAGGGGTTTGTTTAGTTTCATACATGGACTGTGTGTGACTTGCCTGAAGGGTTCAGTCACCAAAGACCTGCCTGAAGAGCAGCAGCTGACAGAGGTACGATGAGTGGAGGAGACAGAGGAAAAAACTGCAGGCACACAGCACTCAACCTAGGGCTGCTCGCATGAGGTGAATGCACCCTGTTATGCAGGGGTGAAAGTAGAAATGGGGACTTACTGGCACGGGCCTGGATTGGGACCAGCTCTGGCCCCTGTAAGGGGCGGGGCCTCGTTAGAAGGGGTGGGGCTGGGAGGGGTCAGAGCCAGCCCCCGGCCCACCCTGTACCGGTAAGTGTCCCTGTCTTCCTCCCCCACACTGGGGTAGCAGTGGCAGCTGGGGCTCCAGGGGCTATTTAAAGGGCCAGGGCAGTACAGGCAGACAGTTTTTCAACAAATACACTATTGAACAGGGAATAGCTTGCCTCTGCATGCCATGTTAACAGCATTATAGGGATCAATACCAGTCCCTTACTCTTACTAAGAAAATAAGGCATCTTCAGCCTACTGACTTGTTTTCTGTTATTTAAGTGTAAGACAATACAGGAAAAATTGAGTTTTGCTTGATGTTTAGAATAGCAAGTAGAAGAGTCCATCTCTGTTAATACAGGACTTCTCTGTGAAAGAATTACCATGGCTTTTCAGTCTAGATGTCATCACTGGTGGTATAACTCTTTCCACTGAGAGAATTCTCCCTGTCAGGAAGTTTCCTCATGTTCAGCCTAAATTTCTCATCTTAATTCCATTACTCTGATTTGGAACTCCCTTTTAAGAGCTACGCAATTGGAACTCCATGATGTTTATCACTTAGGTTTCTTCTCCCTCTGTATCAAGTGTTCCTCTGCCTTCATGCAGCAATTATTTTTTTTTTTAACTGAAGTTCAAAGCTTGGACATAACTACCTTGACCTCCTTCACTAAATAAAGCCTGAGTTCTGGAAGGCAACTTCAGCATCTCACCCTGTGCTTGTCAAACTCTTCCACTATTTGTCTATTCTTCATTTTCTGGGACCAACAGAGCTTTACCAGGGAAAGATGTTCTAGTTATTTTATCCTGTGCTCACTGCATTTAGGTGACAGTAAGTTTTACCCTGCAACATCAATTCCCATCACAAACTAGCTCTTTATATCATTTCCATCTGGGCTATGTACTTAGGAGAAAGCAAGAGGACCCCTGAATTTTTAGAGTACACAGAATTCAAAATTCAGCGAGATAGTATCTCTGTGCAGAATCAGAGAGGTAGCCGTGTTAGTTTGGAATTGCAGAAGTGACAAAGAGTCCTGTGGCACCTTAAAGACCGACTAAAGTACTGAAGCATAAGCTTTCGTGGGCTAATACCCACTTCATCTGACGAAGTGGATATTAGCCCATGAAAGCTTATGCTTCAATACTTTAGTTGGTCTTTAAGGTGCCACAGGACTCTTTGTCACTATCTCTGTGCAGTCTTCAGAGTTTCAAATTCTAATCCACAAGCAGTGTTATTGACTCTTAAAACCCTTGAGTATTTCTAGCCTATGGCAGCAGCCAGATCACGTCCATGCATCTCCAAATCAAGGTGATTTATACCAATTTCATAGGGACACTGAATAAGCTTGAATAACTGAGCGAATTCAGTGCAAGACAGGGAGAGGATCTTACCCTAACTTGTTGTTCAGCATCTGGTAAAGAACTTCCCACACATTTGAGATTTCTTAGAGTGCAGGAAGAAGAGCAAATGTCCATGAGTTAAAATTTGATTTCAAGCCTTAGCTGTATTTTCTACATCATTAGCAGCACAAAACTTAATGAGAAGAAGCTGTTCCATTTTTAAGAACTCCAAGTAGTGTAAAGGCTACATGTTTTGAAGTTAGAAGAAAAAAAAAATTATGGATTGGCATGAGAGGTTTGTTACCTTATGATGTATCACAAGATTCTTGCCTTAATCACAATAACTTATTAGACTCAGAATTCTTGTGCAACATCTCTTGGAGTCTTGTGACATATCACATGGTAACATAGAAGCCAATTCATGTTTTCATTGTACCTCTGTCCCTAAATTTGTAAGAATCAGACTGGGAACTTGCATTTTTTTTAAATCTAGTATGCAGGACTTGTTTTCCATCTCCAATTATTTTCAATTTGAGAAGTAAAATAAGCTGGTTCAATTAGTGAACTTTATTTTTTTTCAAACTAGCAAAAGCTTTCTCTGCACACTTGTCAACCTGCTGAGGCCTAAACAGGGGACAATGTGCAAGACAAAAAAATTCAGAAAACTAAATACTGTTAGAGTAATTGCTTTAGTGAAAACAATTAACTTCAGTTTCATTATTTGAAGCATTTAATATTACATTTGTGGGTGCAATTTTGGGACTACATTGAGTGTCATTCCTTAAGATGAGGGATGGATAAATAGGAGACTCTGGATGCTTTTCCATTTGGATAAATGTATCATACTTTTAAAACAGGCTAGAATATTAAAATAAGCATCATAAAACCAAATAAATAGAAGTGCCTCTCAGATGTTCTTTGGGACACTGCCTAGCACATTCTGCAGTTATTTTCGCCTTCAAAGTATGCAACTACAACAGATTCCAGGCAGTGGAAAAAACAGGCCTACTATTTGCTTAAGTTTTTCATTAGCCAGCTGTGATGATTGAAAGTATCCTGGCAAGTATAAACTGTGGTTGGGCTTCTGTGATAAATGAAGGGGGAGAGGGGTATCTCCCTTTATGGACACCCACCCACTCAGCAGCTATAAGATCCCTATTAGTAGCTGTTCTCTAATTGCTCTACCTGTAAAAGGGTAAAAAGTCTCACTGATATGCATAGGTAAAAGGAAGTGAGTGGGTGGACACCTGGCCAAAATAGCCAATGGGAAGGCTAGAACTTTTTAAAAATAGAAAAAAGATTCCCCTTTTGTCTGTCTGTCCTCCTGGGAACAGGTGGACAGGGCAGCAACTATGCTATAAGAAGCTTGGGCCAGGTATGAAAAAATCATCAGTATCATACCTAGAAACTACTTATTTAAACCCCCAGATATGTAAGTCGATCAGGAAATGTCTAGGAAGACATCATTAGGTTTATCCCTTTTATTTCATTATGGCTTGTAGATTCCTCTGTGCTAGCCCCAGTTGCTTTTGTTTGCTTAAAACATTTAAGCTGGACCTTAGAAAGCTATTCTTGGTGCTTAATCCATGTAGTTGCTCTTTTAAAATCTAGCAATAGCCTGAGTTCCCAGATGTAATTTTTTAATTAAAATTTACCTTTTCAAAGAACAGGATTGGATTTTTGTGTCTTAAGAGGTTTGTGCATGTGTTGTTTAATTAATGGGTAACTGCTGATTTCTTTTTTTTTCTTTCTCAGCTCTTCCCCGGGAGGTGGGGGCGAGGCAGAGGAGGGAGGGCTGAGAGTACCCTACAGGAAGGAATTCCCAAGTGCCCCTTCCTGAGCCTTCAGAGGGGTTCTGCACTTGGATAGTGGCAGCATCTACCAATCCAAAGTCAGAGAGAAGCTGTAACTTTGGAGTTAATACAAGCTTGGAGTGGCCAGTATTAATTTTTAGAATCCTTGTGGGCTTCACCTTCTGCACTCAATGGTGACAGAGTGGGGAATTAGCGTTGACAGCTCTCATGATAACTTTGAACAATCCATGGATTGAAGCGTTAGTGGTTCTACTTTAACTAGCCTTCAAGGGTATTAAAAAATTGACTGAATGTGTAATTATTTTGTACTCATGAGTACTTGGAACAGTGTAAATAAAATTCATAATTACTAGGAGGAATTTGGTCAAGACTAAAATTCTGGTCCAATTCTCCCTCCCCTCTTCCTGGTACGCTGGTTTGAATCCAGAATGCTAGATTAACACTGGTGTAACAGAAACATTTGGCCCCTTGACCCATTTCTAAGTATTCCAGGAGTGGTCCCATTAAGATGCATTTCTGCCCTAAAGTTCATATCTGCTCTTTTTTGCTCAGTCATACAACCCTTACCCATGAATAATTCCAGTCAGGCTTACATTAAGGTAATCTACATAAGGCAAACCACATACACCCTCAATGGCTTTGTCCTTCACTTAGTGGCAACAGGATCCCACCTCCACTCAGTGATTGCAGCAAGGACTTGGTGCACCAAACCTACCCCGTAGGCAGAGTGTATCTATTTGGGAGGAAGGGTGGGTGAGCCCTGCTGCATTCTCCTTCTCCTGCCACGCAATCCTTCACTGGGGAGATGTTAGCCCTTTGGGGTGCAAGGGGGTAGGAGTGAAGTGGGCAGGAACAAAACAAACAGGCAAGTTCTAGTTAGGTGCTTAACTATTGAATTAGGAAATGTACTTTACGTAACTAGATTTTAACATGTTAGCCTCTGAATACTCTTCAAACTATTAGCCCTGAGGATATGTAAAGTTGTCAGGGAAATGAATACAATGTACTGATTACACCTATAAAGACATCTCCAAGAGATTGCAAGCTGAATTCTGTACTTGTATCAATAGTTCTCCAGTCAAGGAATTGAGTTGCTCTTGTTAGGTTTGTAGCAACCTGCTCATCACCTCTTTCTATAAAGTGCAGTTCTATGTTCTACAGAAATTATTCAATTAGTCTAATTTGAAAAATTTAAATTGTCCTTACCAATAATAAAAACACCCATACTGGGTCAGACAAATGGTTCATCTAAGCCAGGATCTTGTCTCTGACAGTGGCCAGTGCCAGAAGCTTCAGAAGGAATGAACAGAAGAGGATAACTTTGAGTGATCTCTCCCCTGTCACCAAGGTCCAGTTTCTGGCAGTCAGATTTTTGGGATGTATGGAGCATGGGGAATTAAATTGGCTTAACTATATGGATTAGAGGTGTGGATTTTCCACACCTGAGTGATGTAGCTGGGTTGATCTGATTTTCTAGTGTAGCCCAGCCCTGTATAGCCCCCCCACTCTGCTAGACTTCTGGCTGTACATCTCCTACTCTTACAAGGTTTTTTTGGGGGGAGAGCCTTTTACCACACAGTAGTGACCCCTTCAGCTTGTTAAATTACCATGGGAGATACTGAGTGTCATTCGTCTGCAGCTAGAAGTGTTGTGGCAATGAACGGACCATGACAATAGAGTGCTAAAACAGGTGAGCCTCAGGCAAGGTCTGTGCAGGAGATGAATCCTGGAAGGAAGCATCTCCCCATATGGTATTATGTGGTATAAGCATGTAGGACAACTTATCCTCTGCAGGCTATATACATCCAGGTCCTGAACTTACTGCTTCTCTTGAATATGTGAGTGCTACAGTAGTGGGCACTCCGTCCTTGGGAATACCCAGCACCCCTGATTGTTTTCACTAAGATTATGCCCACACTCAGAGCAGATTCCCGGCTTTGCAGATCAACTCATGCAAGCTCTCATCAACCTAGCACACTCAAAAACAGTAGTGCAGCTGCAGTAGCATGGGCAGCAGTGAATGGCAGGACAGGCTAGCCAGCCTGAGTACAACTCTACCTGGATCTAGCCAATGCATGGCAACTAGCCCATGCTGCCACTGCCCCTGGTATCCCAGCTACGCTACTGTTTTTAGTGAGCTAGCCTGATGAGAGCTAGCATTGGGTACGTCTAGGCAAGCCAGGAATTACACCCTTAGCTCCAAATGTAGACAGCCCCAGGAGTCCCACTTGCTCACAGATCAGTGTGGAGCATGCTGTCTGGCAGCAAAGGGGATAGCTAAGACTAAAGAGATGAAAATCAGCATGCTTTGTTTCAACAATTGTACTAGCCTAGAGAGACAGCTGCTCACTGACCCTCAGTGACTCTTCAAAGTCCTTCATTGCACAGATCTGGGAGTTGTGGTGGCTCACAACCTCAACGTGAGTCAGCAGTGTGATGCTGTTGCAAAAAAAAAAAAAAAAAAAGGCAAATGCCATTTTAGGCTGCATTAACAGAGCCTAGCATGCAGCTCACGAGACGTGATAGTATTGCTCTAATAGCACTGGTTAGGCCTCGGCTGGAGTACTGTGTTCAGTTTTAGTCCTTTCCATACACTGGTGACCACTACTGAAGGTTTGTGTTTGGCCAGAAGATAGTGCTTAAACAGAACAAACTAAAATCTCCCTCAGCACTGAGTTGTCTGCAGATCTCTCCTTTTAAATCCACCTGTAACTAGCTTTGCTTACTCAGGGCTAAGTAAGATGTGCTGTGTGGGAGCTGGGAGCAAAGGAAGGTACTGAGAAGTCCTGGCAGGGTGGTTGGGGAAGAGGGTGTGTCTCAGGAGGGGGCAGTCAGGGTACAAGGAGCAGGGGGGTTGGATGGGTCATGGGTTCTGAGGGGGTTAGCAAGTGGGAAGTGTGAGGGGGTGGATAGGGGGCAGGGCCAGGCTGTTTGGGGAGGCACAGCCTTCTGTACCTGGCCCTCTGTACAATTTTGCAACCCTGATGCGGCCCTCGGGCCAAAAATTTGCCCACCTCTGACACAGACTGACTTAACTAGATACTTTTGTGTCTTATAGAACATTGCTTCCCCCAAAGTCCCTCCAGTGTGTTACAGCCAGGCTTGGCTGTGACCCTCTGTTCATAAGACAAACACGCTGTTAGCTTGTCTCTTTAGTGAAGGATCCAGGGTGTACCTCAGCAGTCCCAGACATACCCCCAACAATCCATTGTCTTGTACACAGGAACCCCTCCTGCTGTATTTTTTCCCCCTGTAAAATTCCTCTTGAAGATTTCACAATCTCTTGATTAGCATTTGGCTCAGTATACCAACTGGCATTCTCTGTCAGACCTATGATGTCTAAAACATGCTACCAGACAGAGAGCGAGAGAAGCATCCTGTCCAAGACCTGTCGCCCCTTGGTTACCTGCCTTAACATAATTTTCAGTACAGGCAGTCCTCAACTTTCTGACTTTTGACTTATAATGACAGCGCTTATGATATTTCTGAATTGACACCCTGATTTGACTTACAACAATTGGTTTTGACTTTATGACACTGTATGACTTTATGACACTATTGCGGTTCCGAGTTACGACATTTTGACTTGCGATGCAATTTTCAGGAACCAATTGTAAGTCCGCGGACTTCCTGTATAGACAATTCTATTAAAATATTATCCATATACACATTTGGTGGTGATTAGGATCAGTAGTGGGCTATTGGCTCCTGTGAAATTCTATACACCCTCTGTGCTCTCTGCCAGCTGGCACCCAGAGTCACACATACTTATGGGTCACACACATATTGAAATCTTTTCATGATCAAATGGAGCAAAACTGATGTTTTAACTGTAATGAGGTCCAAAATCACTACTACTTAAAAAAAAAACCCACAGGTTGTTTGTGCACTGAATACATCTATCTTGCAAGGGCAGAACAAGTTCTACTAGGCACTTTAGTTCCATGGCAGGTCGGTCAGGTTATACAGCAGTTTACTCGTACATGCTTTAAAATCCTTCTCTTGGATTTCAGTGACCCACAGGTCTCTAAATTCCTTCCTATCTTTAGAAGAAATCACATATGTTATTCCTGCTCCTTCAACTCACAGTCTCACTGATTAGTATAAAGAGCAAAGAAAGTATCTTAGAAATTCAATTTTGAACTATATAGCAGGGTGATCAATATGAGTGGTGATACCTAAGATTGATCACTAACACAAAACTAACCATCTCAAAGCAACCGTAGAATTTCTTAGGTTTATATTTTTGGGAAGAGGGGACTTCTCCATTTTTAAAGGAGCTCCAAAAATTCCCTTCCATATCTTGCACTTTGGTCACCAGATCTCATGAAGAAGTATGTGCACTCTTTGGAATCTCCTGGCATTATTGTCTTTCTAACATTGGCCTCAAGTCTCTTGCTACTCAGTTTTACTGAAGTTGGAGCAGGGAAAGTGGGGAGTAGCTGTAACTCTGCAAAAGCTCCAGAAAAGCCTTCTGAGTGCCAGTTCATGAACGGAGCAAATGAATCCATGTGTGTCCTGGCCCCACTCTGACTAAGAAGGAGCTTGGCCACTTTTTTCCCAGTGTGACTGGCCTCTCTTTCAGAATCTCCCCAGTACAGTGTCAGACTTTGTTCTATCAGGCCCTCCAGCAGCGTCTCAGTTGGCAGAAATCCGAGGTCAGTCTGGCCCAGTGAATTCTCCAGAATGCTACTGAAAAGGCTGACCAAATTACGTTTTTTGCTCTAATTCTAGACACATCTGAGAGTGTACAGTGTAAGAGTACAGTTCAACAAGTGACCTCTACTGAAAACAGGCCTTTGTTTATTCAAACTGTTATTCCAGATGTACTAGAACAGCTAGTGTGACTTATACTGTTCCACGTAATTAGCCAAAAACAAAGGCAGAAGTCTATCTTTCCAAATTAAGCATTTAATTCAGTAGAAGAGAAAGATATAATTGTTTTAACTTGAAACAATAATATATAATACTGATAGCTAACTAATGGTTTTTCCTCACGGATATACAATTTTCAAACTGTTTTGGTTTTGGCTATAATTATCTAGAGAATTAGTGTCTGATGAGAATTTTTGCTGTCAGCCAATGTAAAGTTTACATCTGAACTGCCAAAGACAAAGGTGATAAATACATCTATTACCCGCAGAACAATCAGCCATAAACCAAAGAGAGCAGATTGTTCAACTGCTCATATTTCATTCCATACTGATCTTGTCAGAGCCATGAGTTATTGTAGCATATGATTGGAATTAAAATTCAATTGAGAACAAGCAGCTTTATTCTTAGTAATTTTTCCCTCATTTTGATTTTGAATTGGTGTAACTGAAAGTGAAACTCGTGGCTGCCATGAGGACTGTTAATTGGTTAAGTTAGGATGATACTGAATAAACTAGCCTATTTCCTTCACTACCTCCTCCCTGTACAACTGGGCACACTGTGCAGCAGCCAAGATGCAACTGTTCAGACAGCATTTTTCTTTCCCTACTACTAGGTGTGATTACTTTGTTTCATCCTACAGACTGCAGTTCCGGATGTATGCCTATGTCATGTCTGTGGCAGGACATAGCAACACCACTGTAACCTCAACTCAGCCTGCTGGATTTCTCTTTTTAAAAGAATGAACACCTAAAACTAAACTCTTCATGCTGAAAGACGTCTCTACATATAGCCAGTAACACAAAAGTCAGTTTGAAATTATGGAGGGTTTTTTTTTGTTTCCGTCCCCCCGGATATTGCATGTTGGATGCACAATGCCTTTTTGACTTTGCACTTAATTGGAGAATGTATCACTTTTCCTGAATAGCTTTTGAAATAAAGGAGTTATAAATCTGAAGTGAAGCATGCATTGTTAGTGGTTCTAAGTTTCCTTACTACCTGTAGTGGGATGTTTCCACTTAAAAAAAAAAAAAAAAAAAAAAAGGCCCTTAAAGGATGATTTTGACGTAGCCTAGAAGAGGCAACTGACTCTGTCTAGAACATCATCTTCAATTTCCTTAAACACATTTAGAGTAAAACAAGTCTGATGATCTGATAGGTCAAATTATTATTTATTTTACTAGACAATATATTTATATATTCACTTAAAACACAATAGAAAGGTTTTCACTTAAGTTCAGTAGGACTTTTCCACAGGATCCATTTGTTGACTCTATACACAATTGGTCTCATAACTTTGTTCCTAGCCCACGATAGATACATCCCTACTACAGCTTCCCCACATACCAATTCAGTGCTCCTCCTTGGTGAGCTGCAATAGTATTACATTGTCAGTCTTGGACATAGCTAGTTAAACGTGTGTGTCCTGTTCTCTATTTGTATTACATAGCACGTAGGCACCCTAGTCTTGGACTAGGACCCCATTGTGCTAGTATCTCCAAAGAAGGAGCCATGTTTTCTCCCATTCCTACTCTTTTTTGCTTTGACCAATACAGATACAGTATCGTGTTCATTTTAAAACATGCATTTTTCCATCACTAGTGTTACCAAAATGTAGACAACATTTTTGGGGGGTCTGACACAGCAAGAGGGAGTAAAAAGTGAAGTAAGTAAAGCTGATGTAGGCATATGCAGAGCTGTCAGTCCTTGGGGTGGGAGCACCTTTCAATTAGTGGAGCCAGCTGTGGGTTTCAATAGTAGCAGTGATCTGAGCAGCAGATGAGGAAGAGTTTAGCTGCAGAGTTCTGATCTTCTGGAATTATCCAATTGCCCTCAATGGTGACCCATGAGTGTCTGTAGAACCCCAGTCTCTTTCACCAAGGTTTTCCTGACTGCATAACTACATTACCAAACTGTAGATCTGTGAATCAATACTGCTTTATTGCCTATAATACGTCTCTACTAGATCTGCAGAGGAAGGATGTCACTAGCAGTTTTTTATGTACCAGCATTCTGCCATGTCTGACTAAAATAATACTATTCACCAGTGTTCCAGCTCAAATGCTAGAGACACATGACCTAGAAACTGGTTATCCTCTAAGTGTACTTATGTCATTCTCATGCTTCACCTGGAGTGTTTTGGGGGTTATTGTTCAGATAGCACAGCGGCTTTCAGGCCGAGGCCCCTGGGCATCCACGAGCTATGCCTAAGATTTCCAGAGGTTCACACAGACCTTTGAAATGTTTTAGGGGTCTGCAAATGAAGCAAGTTGAAAACCATTAAGTTAGCACAATAGTTCACAAGCACAACTTGGCATGCAGCCAGCATTGTGCAATCATGAAGGATGAATTCCCCTTCAGTAATTTGGTATGATTATCCCAAACAGCAAAACTAGAATTAAGTTCACAAAGTGATGTAAAAGGCATCGGAAACTCTTCATTCCAAATTCTTCACTAGTCTCAATTTTTTTACCTTGCCCTGCACAAGGATATGTCAGCTTCTAGATAACTTTATAATAGTGAATATTTATGGGGATTTAAGATGTATCTTTCATATGCTGCTATTCCCATTTTGACTGGTGTGGAAACCTACAATTGTTGTATTCCTTTGTTTGGTGTTTCATTTGGCATGAAAACATTGCATTCTTAATGGCAATCACAAAGCAAGTCCCAATATAGCATACTAGTATCTGGTTTGCTCCCCCACTCAGATTCATGGGTTTACTGCTCTGTAAATGTTAATGCCACATTCCATCTCTGAAGACGTCTTGTTAGACTGCTATTGGTCCAAGACAGTCCACGTCTTCTTTTTTTTAAAACGCAGCACCCTCCTGGACACCAGAACCTCTGAAGCCAAAGCTGGAGGTCAGGCTGTTCTAGAAGATGCATTACAAATATTTTGTTTGGCAGACTAACAGATCATCATTAGGCAGACGATCAGTCCTGTTCTATAGAGCTGTCATACTAATGCCAGCTGATGAATCTGAGAGTGAGTATAACCTGCTGCTTTTTGTTGTTGTCAAGGTTGAAAATAAGGTTGTGGATTTTCAATCCCATTTAGGAAGATCTGGTGTATATTTTTACAACCATTCCACAGGAGTATCTAGTATCCTCTTAAGTAATAGTCGTATCTACATAAACAGATGCTTCAGAGAATCCAGGCTGCAAATAAGCGAATGCTCAGGCATCTACAAAATGTAGGAGGAGCTTCTTTCAAACCTGCGCTCATGTAATATTTAAGAGATGCACAATCACAGCGACTTCCCTCTCAAAAAATTGAACAAGCAGTTGCTGTCATCTGCATATTAATGAATGCAGCAACTTCAGCACCAGGAAAGATACTAGAATCAATTATTAAACAATCAATCTGTAAGCACATGGAGGATAATAAAGTCATAAGAAAAAGCCAGGATACATTTGTCAAGTCTAAATTGTTCCAAACCAACCTAGTTTCCTTCTTGATGGGATTGCTGGCCTACTGGATGGGGGATGCAGTAGACATCATATCTTAATTATTAGTAAGGCTTTTGACAGTCTAATATGCTGTTCTCATAAGCCAACTAGTGAAATGTGGCCTAGATTAAGTTACTATAAGATGAGTACACAACTGATTGAAAGACCATACTCAAATAGTAGCTATTAATGCTTTTCTGTTAAACTGAGCGGGTGTATCTAGTGGAGTCCCGTAAGGGGTTAGTACTGGGTCTGGTACTAGTCAAAATTTTCATTAATGACTTCGACAATGGGAGTGGAGACTATGCTACTAAAAATTGCAGATGACACCAAGGTGGGAGGGGTTGCAAGAACTCTGGAGGACAGAATTAGAATTCAAAACAACTTTGACAGATTGAAGAATTGGGTCTGAATTCAACAGGATGAAATTTGAGAGAGAAGTGCAAAGAAGGAAACATCAAATTATTAGCTATAAAATGAGAAATAACTTGCAAGGTGGTAGCACTGCTGGAAAGGATCTCCAGGTAATGGTGGATCACAATTTGAATATGAGCCAACAATATAATAGTTGTGTGAAAGGCTAATATCCTTCTGGGGCATATTGTATGTAAGACACAGGAGATAATTATTCCTGTCTCTTAGTCCATATAATAATTAGTCCATACTGTGTAGACAAATTGGACAGAGTCCAGAGGATAGCAACAAAAGATAAAATTTTCAAAATCTTACTTATGAGGAAAGGTTTAAAAAAAAGTGCATATGTTTAGTCTTGAGAAGTCTCAAGCAAAACAATAAATTTTCAAATATTTTAAGGTCTATTATAAAGAGACCAGTAATTAGTTCTCTCTGTCCACTGAAGACCAGAGAAGAAGTAATGGGGTTACTCTGCAGGAAGGAAGATTTAGGTTAGAAAGTTTCTCCTAATATGTAACTACAAGGGTTATAAAGACTCTAGAATAGTCTTCCAAGGTAGGTTATGGAATCCCCATCTTCGTAGGCTTTAAAGAACAGGTTTGACAAACACGTGTCAAGGATGGTGAAGGTCAGTGGGTCTCAACCTTTCCAGATTATTGGACCCCTTTCAGGAGTCTGATCTGTTTTGAGTACTCCCACGCCTCACTTCACTTAAAAACTATTTGCTTACAAAATCAGAGATAAAAATACAAAAGTGACAGCACAGTATTACAGAAGAATTGCTTACTTTTTCATTTTACTATATAATTATCAAATCAATTGGTATATAAATATTGTACTTACATTTCAGTGTACAGTACTGTATACAGAGCAGTGTAAACAAGTCATTGTATGAAATTTTAGTTTGTATTGACTTCACTAGTGCTTTTTTATATAGCCTGTTGTGAAACTAGGCAAATATCTAGATGAGGTGATATACCCCCTGGAGATCTGTGTGTACCCCTAGGGGTATGAGTATCCCTGGTTGAGAACCACTGGTCTAGGTTTACTTGGTCCTGCTTAAGTGCAAGTGAAAATTTCTTGTTAGCAGTATGAACAGAGAGTTAGTAGCTTCCTGAGTGTTACCTGGCTGAACTGGGGAGGGATGTAGAACATTCTTAGCAGATATTGTATCTCCAAACAAGACAACCTCTAAAATTTAGTATGGAGTTAAATTACTAACGGCCATTTGCCTGAATCTGGCAATTAGTCCTTCTGAAGGAGAAAGGACAGCACATCTGGAAAGAAGCACGAGCATGCAGCTGTAGGAAGGCAGATGGCTTTTAAAAACTATAGTTTAGTTCAAAAGGAAAACACATTTAACACCAGCAAGAATTTTGTAAGCCAAAAATCTGTACTGAATTATGTTTAAATATTTTGTGCTTCCACTAGAGGGGGCACAATAGGCAAGATCAGCCTGAGGTCTTGCTGGAGTATAGCAAACCCCACAGCGAATCACATATAAAGAGACTATCCCAGAAAAAGTTTACAATTGTATTGTATAGGGCTTTAAGTTACTTGCAATAAAGTGAATTTCAAGTTTCTCCTGCCCTCCTTCTCCACACTGAAGTTACTCATGGATATTGAGGCTGAACAATATCTTCCAATGAAGACTCTTTTAAGTCTAAAATTTCAAAAGCAAGGTAGTTTGACAGAGAAACTAAAAGCTTTCCAAAGTGCTGCCCAATTCTCCGGGGAAATGAATAGTTTCAAGGCCCCTCTAGGCAAAGTTTCACAGGCGAAACAACTCTTTAAGTGCCAGCTTTAGAAGGATCAGCTAAACAGCAAAAGCCTAAATAAAAAGTACTTGTGGAAGTGCCATTTCTAGAAATGTTTGTTCTAGACAGACCCCTGCTTTCTTGGTCTCTCCCTTTCTTGGCTGGAAAAGCATTTCTCTCCCTCCAGCAGTGTAGAGATCCCTTTCCTCTCCCCCTCCACTAAATCCCATCTGGCAGCCAGCACTGTTTGTAAAACCTTTCTCTCACAATACCATGAAATACTGCCCCCCCACCCCAACCCACCCCTCCCTCACTAACCAGCGAGGCTACTTACAGGCTGCTTGTGGCCTCAAAGTTGTCCAGAGGGCTGAGGAGGGAGACAGTGGCGAGAAAGGCAGATCCGAGGGAAAGATGCTGGGGGACTCTGGGTTGTTTTGAAGGTCTGACTCTGGCTCTCTTCAGCCCTCCCTCCCTGGATGAATGATGTCAGAAGCAAACTGGGTGTGGAAAGAAAATAATTTTCAAAAGAGCCTCTCAACTGCCTGGAAACGAGGGGCGAGGTGGGGGAGGGAACCTGAGACAAACTTTTCCCGCCTGTTTCAATCTCTGAACACTTACAGATAGTTAGGTCTACCTTTCCTGAGTGTTAATGGCTAGGATTGGCTTCCAAAAGCTTTGTACTGGGAGTCATGGCTCCTAAGCACTAGAATTTCTAATTTCAGTCTCCACTGAGACTTGAAGGATTTCCCCTCTTGTCCAATGTTCCCTTTAATTTTTGACAGGCTGTGTGCATAAAAAAATTCTGTGCAAATTTTTGTGCTTCTGTGCAAATTTTTGTGTGCGCAGCATTTCACTGTGTGCGCAGGGTTTAGGATCTGTGTGCATGCGCATGTGTGCACAGCTTAGAGGGAACAGTGCTCCCTTCCCTTTTTTATATGTTGCCAGCCTAATAAACTGACTTTGTCCAAGAGGGACGATAAAGGAGGGAAGCTACAATAATCACCCAGGTGATTAGGGAGAGCGCTCACATGGTTTCCCTTTTAAAAAGCTGTGGGATTTGCAAATAAGTTACTGTTTGTTTCTGCAGTTTAACAGAGAGGTTCTCCACCCGGGGCATGCATACTCCTGCGGGTACTAAGAGGTCTTCTGGGGGTATATTAACTCCTTTAGCTATTTGCTTAGTTTTACAGCAGGCTACATAAAAGCACTAGGAAGTCAGTGCAAACTAAAGTTTCATAGCTTTCAGAGTGGTAGCTGTGTTAGTCTGTATCAGCAAAAACAACAAGGAGTTGTTGAGGCACCTTAGATACTAACAAATTTATTTCGTTCTAGCCCATGAAAGCTTATGCCCAAATAAATTTGTTAGTCTCTACGGTGCTGCAAGGACTCCTCTTTTTTGGTTTTTTTTAATTTCATACAATGACTTGTTTATACTGCTCTGTATACTATATCCTGAACTGCAAGTATTTATATTCCAATCCTTTTATTTATAGTGGTAGAGTAAAACCACTCCTTTTTGGTAAGTGTGCTGTGACACTTGTATTTTTGTCTGATTTTTGTAAGCAAGTTGTTTTTAAGTGAGGTGAAACATTGGGGTATGCAAGACTAATCACACTCCGGAAAGGGGTATAGTACTCCAGAAAGGTTGAGAAGTATTGATGGGCCGAACTGAGACCTAGGGCTGGATCAAGGCCACACACAGAGCCCTGGGGCCCTGCACCAGAGCACTAACCCCACTGGAGTGGAAGTAGTGACAGGGTCCACTCATGCATGCAGGATCCAACTGCTGTGCAGACTGACACCACTCTTTGCATGCAGTGTGGTAACAGTCCTGGCTATCCCAGGACATTAGTATGACAAGGGGGGTGAGGGCTAGGGACCCACTTCTGTTAGTGAGAGGACATGGGCCTCATCCACCTGAGTGTATTATTTTCCCACCATCTTTACAGCAAAAGGTGGTGGTTGGGGGGAGGTTGCCAGTCTAGCAAAACCATAATGTATTGAGAGCAGTAAGGCTTCCCCCAACACAATCCTCTGTTGTGCTGACTGGCTTCCCCATGCACCTGTTATTAGAAGGGAGGGGAAGTTGTACTTTCCCCGGTAAGGAATGAATGAATGCCGGCACTGAGCTCCAACACCTGCGAGTGCACACTCTGCCACCCCCTCCTTCTGCCCGTCCAGTCACGTATGCAGCTGACGGGGCAGCTGGAATGAGCGAGGAGAGAGGAAGGGGAGAGGCTGTGCTCTTAGGTTTCAAGCAATTGATGCCCCAGAGGAAGAGGAAGATCAGCAGAAAGGACCTGCACTGAAGCTCTCCCCTACACTCCCCCACCCCAGCTGGACTCAGTGCTGGAGCTGCAGCAGATGAGAAGGGTGTCTCCTAGTAGCTGGAAGCTGCAGCAGGAGGGAGAGCCCTTCCCTGGCATGTGGAGCAACAGCATGCAAAGGCACGCCTCAGGAGCAGCCCAGCAGGAAGTAAAACCTGTCCTAGGCAGGAGGTAATGCTGAGTTCCCTGGGGCAGGTACTCCTGAGCGTTGGATCCGCTACCCAGTTGGTGAGCAAGTGCACAGCAAAGATACACCTTGCAAGGTAACCCAATGAGACTGCAGCCTCTCGCCTCTACCTTACCCATGCAGATAGCCCTGAGTGAAGGAGCTGCAGTTGTGTCAGTTGTTCTTGCCCCCAAGGGAGGGGGAAAAGGAGCTGAAATAGCACTGCTGCAAGACTGTCTTGTACAACACTATAGACCACATTGTGCTCATTTACCTCTGGTTTCCTCCCCCTACTGATATGGGGTGTACGTCGGGTTGCAATCTAGCCCCACGCAGAACTGGTGCCAGCTTTTTTGCCATCCTAGGCAGCGAACCAAGAAAAAAATTCCCTAGCGCCGAGAAGCTGCTGGTGAATTACCACCGGCGGCGAAATCGGGGAGTAGTAGTCGCCACTGAAATGCCGCTGATGGCGGAAGAGGCGTTGAGCTGCCGCCAAATTGCCACCGAGCCCGCCAATACACCGCCCCCCCAATTCCTGCTGCCCTAGGTGATCACTTAGGTTTCCTAATGGGTAGCGCTGGCCCTGGCCCTATGCAGTGAGGTTAAAGCCTAACTCTGTTACGCCACCTCATGTCTTTGGAGCTATATAATTTTATTTTCTGAGAATTCCCAGGTTCTGAGAAACAAGGCGGGTGAAGTAATATCTCTTATTGCACCAACTTCTGCTGGTGAGAGAGAGAAAAGTTTTCAAGTTGCACAGAACTCTTCTTCAGGTCCTAGAAAGCTCCTCTCTCTCTCTCTCGCACACCCCCCCCCCCAACAAAAGTGGTCCAATAAAAGATATCACTTCAGCCCCCCACCCTTTGTCTCTCTCATATCCTGAGACCAGTGCAGCTCCACCAACTCTGCATACGTGGATACTGGGTTTTTTTCAAAAACTGAAGCATCATCAATATTCCATTTTAGGGGAAAATTCACTGGGGTGGTGTTTAGTTTTATTTAAAGCAAACAAGCAGCATAATAAATCATTGTGACTGATCCACTGAGCAACCACTTATCAGGGATTGCTCAATTCTGTCAAGCCTAGTGACTTTTTTATACCTTAAATGATATTTTGCCACTATTGGCCAAAGGAGCAGCTCCTGCAATACTTAGTATTTATATGCTGTCTGACTGTTACGGTGCTTGAGAGGTGCATCCACAAAGAGGAAGCATCTCTAATGGTTAGAGCAGAGGACTGGAAGTTAAAATGCCTGTGTACTGCTATCCTCAGTTCTGTTATTTCTCTGCAGGCTTTGGGGGAGACACTTTCTCTCCACGTCTCTGGTTCAAGTTGGGCTTGTTCATCTACCTTTCAAAAACGAGGTGAGAATTATGTTTGTAAAGCTTGTGGGAATATATGGATGTTGGGTGCTTTGTAACCAAGGTGAACAGGAGCACACCTCTCCACCAGCCTTTAGAATTTGTTCCTTGGCTCAGACATTTCACCAAGAAATGTCTTAATTCTGACTGATGTATTTGAGTGTCCCACTAAATATTTGGCCATTCTAGTGCCTTCAATCAGAGCATCTCCAAGAACATTACTGGTAGGGAAATATTATCTCCAGTTGACTGAGCAAGCTATGTTTCACTGCTCTAATGATTCTTAGGATCACAACAAGTCAGTGGCAGAGTGGGTTTTCTGATGTGCCATCTCTTGCTTTCATCAGTAAGGACCAGTGCTTCCTCTCATGCACAGAACCTTTCACCTAGTGGATCAGGTGATGATTCCTGTAACCATACCATTAACATGGTGACTACGAATTTTGTGCCATGTTTTAAATAGTTTTTTCCCCCTGGATAATGCCAACTGTCAAACAGCACAAGGAGAGATACCAGTGCTGCTGTACAAAAATCACTTTCACAACTAAACTTCTAAGCAAATCCTGGACATAGTGTATGTTCAAAATGTCACGAGTGTCACAGCTATATATAATGAATCCATGGAGTAAAGACTTTTTACCATGGTCCTATTAACACTTTCTCCTCAGTCTTCTCTAAATGGTTACATCTCATTAGGCAGAAAGGGTTAATGAGAATCCATTAGGAAAGTTCAAATCCAGAAGAGGTGAAAACCAGTCTAAAGCTAGCCCTTAACTTGGAGCATCGAAAATGATGACTATACTGTAGCCGCAACCAGTTTTTGGAGTTTTCTTTATTATGTATGCTCATGAGAGACTACTTTTGTCTATTTAAATCTACACTATTCAACAATAAAGTACAATATTTTACCCTTGCCTCTCCACGCAACTTGGTTTCTACACATATTTGAGCATAAGGCTAATCATAGTGTCCTGCTGGCAGTATTAAAGTCATTCTTCCTGTACTTTGAATAGCATGCATACTTCTAACATCCCATCTTGATATCAAGATCACTGGGTCTCTGCGCAACAGGGAAACCTGCTAACTTACAGCCATATACCACTCCATCTCCTCTGCTTTCTCCTTCATTAAAGGTGGATCAAAAAATGATTAACAAGTAGGAGCTCTTGTATCTGCATCCAAGTAAGACCTGAATAGGAAAAGGTTCTTCTATCCTTTCAGACATACAAATCAGAATATTAGTATCCTGGATTTACAGGCATGACGCTAGGAAATTCTCCTATTAATACAACAAATTATAATATGAGCATTTAGGGGTATTGCTTGAGCCACCTTTCTTGTATTAAACCAAAATTCTAGTCTGCTTTTCCATTCAGATTGATATAACCTAGATCTGTTATATACTTATATATTGATATAACCTAGATCTGTTACATACTTTCATTTTTCCTGCAAACTGGTGGTATGTCAGATTCCTGTACTGAGTATTTGATATTACTTTTATTGAAAGAGGGTCCCCTACATTAGGGCAGGCTATACTGCTCCTTTGGGATACAAAGTAAAAGGCTATCTAGGCCAAGAGCAACCCTGCATCAAGTTGGTCCCTGGAAAGGTAACATTTTATTTATCGCAAGCATTACGGAATTAAGTTTGGCTTGCTTAGTTGGTTTGGCATGTAACCTATTGACTTCCTCTAAGTAGGGGGAGTATAGAAAATGGATATAAGCCAGAGACTGTATACTAACAGCCTGATTACCTGAGTAGGGATTTACTCAAGTTTTGAATATTAGGTTCCTTTCACTTGAGGCATTTTGTGTATGAAATCAGCACCTGGCTGGAACCCTAGGTAGATAGGTCCTTGTGTTTCATGTTTAAATGTAGGAAATAGGAGACAAGAATTCAGAATGCTTGCTATCTCTTATAGTAAGAGAGAAGCCAGGGCTCCATTGATCATTATGCAGTCAGGGCAGCGGTTTTCAACCAGGGGTATATGTATCCCTGGAGAGTACACAGGTCTTCCAGGGGGTACATCAATTTATCTAGCTATTTGCCTAGTTTTACAACAAAGTGAAAAGCACTAGTGAAGTCAGTACAAACTAAAATTTCATACGGACAATGATTTGTTATACTGCTCTACTTGCTATACATTGAAATATAAGTACAATATTTATATTCCAATTGATTTATTTTATAATTACATGGTAAAAATGAGAAAGTAAGCAATTTTTCAGTAAGAGTGTTCTGTATTTTTGTCTAATTTTGCAAGCAAATAGTGAAACTTGGGGATAGGCAGGATTAATCAGACTCCTGCAAGGGTGTACAATACTCCGGAAAGGTTGAGAGCCACTGCTATAGGGCACTGGGAGTAACTTAGAGTTCAGACACAGGCAATCCTCCCTCACTGTGTGTGTGTTCCACTTA
Organism: Dermatemys mawii; assembly: GCA_007922305.1. Lineage (NCBI taxonomy): Eukaryota > Metazoa > Chordata > Testudines > Dermatemydidae > Dermatemys > Dermatemys mawii. The sequence goes on along the minus strand of ML677381.1, from coordinate 20,480,627 downwards.
TGATTTATTGCTAGCTTTAGCTACTAAATAAATTAGAATGTGTTTGTCCATGAGTCACTTCAATGTGATTCACAAAAAAAAAAATCTAGTGTCCTGAACTGGCCTCTTCCTACACTGCTCATGTTCAAAACTTCAGGTTCTGTATAGTCATGTATTCCAAGTCACTAGGTAGGAAGAAGTTGGCAGAGACCTGCAATGATTGCGTCCTTTGTCAATAGGGAGGACAAACATGTTTTCAATAACTGCATTGTTGCTAGCCTGAGTAAAGAATACCATTAACTAGTGGGTCTAAAGGTAGTGCATATACCCTTGGGCTTGAAGAAACAGCCTCCAGAGGTAAATAGAAGAGAAAAGCTGGAACTGTGGGGTAAGAGCAGTGGAGGCTGGGCCTCTGAATTTTGAAAGGGGACAGGGAGAAAAACCAGTCCCTCATTTAAAGGCTGTGCCTGCCAGCATAAGCGTTTCAGAGCGAATGTGTTTTTAAAGAAGTGACAAAGAGTCCTGTGGCACCTTAAAGGCTAACTAAAGTATTGAAGCATAAGCTTTCGTGGGCTAATACCCACTTCGTCAGATGCATGTGTTTTTAAAAAGCATGGTGGTTTTAATGAAGTATTTCTGGCTGTGAATTATGACTAGAAAAGGGATAAATTACTCTGTTTAATTCCAACCCCACCCTCAAAAAATATCCCATTACTTCTTAGTAAGTTCTTTCTTCCCTTCACTGTAGGATAAATGGCTTAATCTTGCAATAAGCATAATCGGCTTCTTTCTTGCTCCCACACTTTCTCTTCCATATATTTTTGGTTCTCATATAGTTTACTTATTCATTTTTTATTTTGTAGCTAGAAATTAGATGCTTTTACATCTCAATATCCTGCCAGATAAGTTCAGGCTTCTCACTGAAAACACACCTTGTTCCATGGTTCAACCACAGGTCACAAGTTCTCCAGGCCTGGGCTGGACTGGAGACCCTGGCGAGCTTATCAACTCAAGGACTGTAAGGACCCAGTGTAATTGATGAAGGATGTAGTGACTGACACTTTCTCTTGGTTTGACTACACAGACATGTCTGAAGTTCTTCTCTTATTGCTCTTGCACCACTGTATTTCCATCCTTGGGAGCACTAGTGTAGACCAACTAGTGTTTTTTCCACTGCACTAGTGAACAAGCATCAGTTTAGACAGCAGGGTGTTAGGGTACAATGATAAATTCATCTTGAACAGGATATTTAAGACCAAGATCCTGAGAACTTGTGGTCATTGAAGATACCAAAGCACGTCTATCATGAGCAGCAGCTTTAACCCTAGTGTTGTGAATTTAGATACTTGTATCCAATCTACCAAAATTTCCCATTCAGTCTCTTGGGAGAGGCATGGTTTGTTGTCATAATTGTTTATTGTCAGTGTGCCACTATTAGTTCACAAGCTTCACTATAGCAGTATGCTAATTAACCTCTGTGTAATCTTCCACATCCGTCTATAAAATCTTTAAAGCATATTTTATATATCCACATAAGTTAATGTTTTAACACATCTGTATAAAGCTCCCTTTTGGAAGATCTTATACCAAATAGCATGTCTCAAAGTCCTTTTCAACTGGTGTGATAACATAGTGTACTGGATGGATCGTTCTACTTCTAGCTCCCTCAAAAAGCAAAATTACGCTGAGATTGCCCATTTGTAACTGCCAGTAGTAAATATCTCCAATGGCCAGGACACTAGATGGTAGGGCTCTGAGTCACTACAGTGAATTCTTTCCCAAATGTCAGCAAGACCCACCAGGTGGACATGCTTAGGATCTAACTGATCCCCTTATTTGGGATCAGGAAGGAATTTCCTCCCAGGTCAGATTGGCAGAGACCCTGGGTTTTTTCACCTTTCTCTGCAGCATGGGTTATTTGTGGGTTTAGATTAGAGTAAAAGGTGGATTCTCTGTAACTTGCAGATTTTAGATCATGATCTGAGAACTTCAGTGAGTCAGTCAGAGATTAGGGGTCTATTGCAGGGGAGGGTGGGTGAGGTTCTGCTGTTTGCAATGTGTGGGAAGTCCGAATAGATGACCACAATGATTCCTTCTGGTATAAACTCTGAGACCTAAATGCTTTATTCATATTTGAAGGAAGCATTTTCCCGTTACTCATGAGTCTGAACCTCTAATGCACTGTGCAGAGGCTGAGAGACTGATGTATCCTCCCCCAGACCTCCTTTCAGGAGCCAAATGACTGGTTTTACTGCAGGTTTACAAATGTATTGGGTGTGACTGCCCTGGCGGACACACATGATTTCAGGACTGGGACATAAATATGGTATGGAAGCCTTAATTGGGCACCCAGATTTTGAAAATTTAAACCAGAAGTTTTTTTGTGTCACTTCAATTGTGAATACAAAATAAGTGATAAGATAGGACCTGAGATTATTATAATAAAAGTTTAATTAGTTGTTTTTCCATGACACTTATAATCACAATATTTTTCTGCTTTTTAAAAAATGAATATCTACTTACTTTTCTGTAAAGTTTCCTTCTCTTGCTTCCATAGATAATTTCAGAATACTCAATTCCGAGGAGGAAGCAGTGAGATTTTACTACATGATCCTGTTACTCTAACATAAAAATCTAGAATCCCTCTTATTTTCTTCCTCTTGTCTGTAGTTGAAGTATTTGTACAATTATCCCAGTGCTGGACAAGGATTAGTAATTAAAGAAACCCTCATTTCTGATGTATAGATGTACCACTGGAAGGTACCACAAAGTGAGTAAAAGAAAAAAAATTACTTACAAAAATTCAAAATACCTTATACTCCTATGGCTCAAAATTTACCATTACTATTTTTTTTTATAGTTACCTGGTTAGTCTACTGCTTCTTTGAAACCCACAGCAATGCCTGAGCTTGCACTTCAGTTTTCCTGTTGATAAGAGCTTTTCCCATCATATTCTCCTGTGTGTTTGACTGTTGTAGGCATACTCTCTCTCTCTTACTGTTGTTGTTGTTGTTTTTCTGGGTTTAATTGTTATTTAATTTTTTGAGGACTTGCTAGCTCTTTACAAATAGACTCAGGTAAAAATAAAGTTATTACTATTAAAATAGTTTATTAAAACTGATAGACTATAAGAAATTTAACTTGTATGTCACCATTTTCTGTTCTTTATTTCCTCTCTTATTTAATTTAGCTTGACCAAGAAAAATAGAATAGTTTTATGTTGCTTTCTGCTTAGTTCCATTTTTTGGTTCCACGCTGCAGGATGGGTGTAGGGAGGTGGGGGTTGTTGGGTGGGGTTTTTTTTGTTTGTTTGACCACATTTCAGGAAATAATGTTTTAATTGAAACAAATGGCTGTTTAGTTTAAAATATTCTAAAAATTCATCAATTTATTTTTATTAAAAATGGGCTTATGTAAAAGCCCTACATTAGCACACACTAAATTTGGGGTGTTAAGCTACCGTTAAAAAAAATAATTGTTCTGCTGAAAAGGAGGATTTTATTATCCAGTGTGGACCTCATCAGAGCTATTGTCCTATCCTTATGTCATCTTTCAGTTTTTTATAAATATAGACTGTCTTTTTATAACGCTTGTAAATCAAACTTTAAAAAATGTATCATATATTATTATAATTAAACTCTCATTGTTTGACCTGATGTCTTAGGTCTAAATACTGGCACAAGGTCTTTTTTTAGGATGATTTTGCATAATGGAGATTTTTAGATTTATAGGCCTGATGTTTCTAATTTAAATATGACTTTGTAAGTGGCTTCCTTTGATGCTTTCTGAAATGTAGAGTCTAAAAATGACTGCTTTACTGGGAGAGCCTAAAGTTACTCTCCCAGTCCCGGGGGGAATTGCAGCCCAAAATACACCATAAAAGTCCCATACAAAAACACTTTATTGTAGGTCCCTAGTTCAAGTTAATGGCTTTGCAATTAGTAACCCCTCTGACTCTGCCTTACTGTCCTTTCTCATTTCCTTTCATTTTTGTCTCTCTCTGTTTCTTCTCTAAAATTCTTTTTTCAATTTTCATTTCAGTCTAGGTGCTAGTAATTAGGTTATATCCTAATAAAGTGGCACACTCTCAGTCATTTAGATTAAATAATGACAAGTCTTGGACCTAATGGTAAGTTTTAATGGTTTCCTTTTAACAAAAATGTACCTTCCTCCCTCCCCCAACAAACAGTAATGAGTGAATACTCTCTTTATGGGACCTAGTCCAACCTACTCTTACTGAAAAATTAAGTTTTTAAAAGTTGTCAAAGATGGTTAGGCTCCTCCTGTACATGCATCTCCCTACAGAGTGTTTGAGGGAGTTACCTTACAGACTAATTCTCCCTCTGGCCACATGCAAAGGTTTTTTGTTTCACTTGAGAGCCTCTACATTTTCAATCAATAGAATAATATTTATTTTCTGGTATTTTATCTAACACACTAGAGAGGCAGTAATCACAGGGTAGTAACAGGCACTGTGTGAGCAGCAATGCGTTCTTGGAGGAATTCAGATGGAAAAATCCATAACTAGTATTCCAGGCATGGTACAATTTCAAAAAAAAAAAAAAGGCATACAAGTTTAAACCATTACAAGGCCAGTTTTAAAGGTTGTCCCATGACCGAGCTAGTCACATTTGCGCCACTCTGTCAAGAAGCTCCTGCAATCAGTAAGAATCTACCTAATGCTTACAGCCATGCTACCATCACCCTCATGACTTTGAAAAGCTGCAATGTTTACTGGACTTACTCATTGTCTGGCTCTTTCATTCTCTTCCCCCTCCCTTCCTGCAAATCTCCAGAAGTCCATGTGAGGGGAGCTGCATAGACCCACAACTCCACTTCAGTGGGTGCATCAGTTGTTTGGTGGCTTAAGAGACTCAGCAGCAGTCTCTTGCTTTCCCCTCCCCTGCTGCAGGTGATAGGAGGGTCTTTGCCCTGATCCCCATGGACCCTTGGGTCCTGCGAGGAGTCGCAATGGCCCCTGCCCATCTAAAAGCCTTCTTGTGGCCTTTGTGGACAAACTTACTAACCTTTCCCACCCCAGTTTTAGCAACTTTGTCCCCAATAAATGGATGCCTTTAAATAGGATCGTTAGCATCCCAGCTCTTTAGGTTCAAGGGAGCTGAAAACCCTATTTAGACTTGGAAGAATCTGCTGCACCTACTAAGGATGTGACTGTGAGAGAGTCTAGGAAGCCTATTCAAGGATGGAGCGGGGGAGCTGATATTTGCTGCTCTTCTTCCTCCACTCTCTACTGCCTCTTGTTCTGCTGTACCTACGGGCTACCTGCTATTCCAGGCCCTCCCTCTGCAGAACATGGGTGCCTACAGGATCTGTAGAAAGGGAAGTCAGAGCAGGGAGGTATTGTCCCCTGTCAAATAGATTAATACAATGAAGCAATGAATATAGTTCTGCTAATTTTCCTTTTCTTTGTCATGCAGATCTAAAGAGGTGACATTAAAATGAAAGGGATGGATCTTGTGTAAAGTGCCTCTTTTGTATTAATGCCGTAATTACTTTAAGAAAGTAAAAAATTCTAACACAAACCACCAAGGCAAACTTAAGCGTTACCTCTGGAAATGTTATTACTGGATCAGACAAAGCTATTTGCTAGTGCAGTGATCTCATTCTTAGAAGCACAGCTTTTTGGAGGCACTATTTCTGAGTAACTTAGAAGCATCTATTAAGTCTGACTGCCTACATTTCAGGCTATTCTTTTTGGCCCCCTTGATGAGGTCCCCCCCCCCTTTGTTCAGTGATCCTGCAGACAATGACAAATTAGGTCCAGTTACTCAATCTATTTAGATGTTAAAATTCTGTCCTGTTAACATTTGACAACACTACCTTTGTTTGGGGAAAGAGGGAAAAGAAATTGGCAAAGATTAGACACAAAGTGATTAAAGTATGTGGCCTTTTAAATGGACGTAATATGTCGAGGTCTTCACACACTGCAAATAAACCTATACACTTGTTTGCATGCTGCCAAAGTAATTTCAGTAGCAACCCAGCCCTCTGTTTGTCAGCTTTGCAAATGAAATACAGAAGGGAACAACGTCAAGCAAGTCAATGTACTAGAAATGTGAAAACAGGACCCCAGTCCATGGGTTGTTACTAAGAGCTTTAGTGGACCTTACCCATACACAACTCCCATTGTTTGAAATCAGTGGGTGTTTTCTAGGAGTAAGGACTGCAGAGATGGGCTGTAATTGAGCTAACAAAATCCAAAACTGAGTCAAAGTGCCCTACCAAAAAATAATTTTCCAAACTAGCTACTTGTATTAGTCAATTCACAAATATTATGTCAATTCGAATAGTGACTTTACCAGCGAAACACACAACCTGCACCCAGCAAATGCAGATACCATCAAATAGATTCAATGAAGTAATAAATATGCCAGCTAACACCACTGATAGATAAGCCAAAGATCGACATATTTGAAATGGCAACGTATGCCTAAAATATGGGAGATGAACAAAATTCCATTTATCTCATGGGGCTGGTAAAGATAAATTAGCACTTGGTCTGGGTCCTATTCCCAGTTTTGCCACTGGTCTGATGGTAACCTTGGGCAAGTTACTTCACTGTTTTGTCCTCAGTTTCCCAATTTCTAAAATAGGAATAATGCTACTGGCCACCTTCGTAAAGCACTTTGAGATCTACTGATTAAAAGGACCCTTAAAGTCCGCCCTCACCCCGCCACTGCCAGTGCTGATTTGTGTGAAGGGGAGGGAAGTAGGATGTCTAGGAGCCAGGAGAGGGGGAGTGTAGTAGTTAAGGTGACGATCTGGAATAAGTCTTTCTAGCAGAAGTGGATGGAAATATTTGCAGGAGAATGTGTTTGTGTGTGTGGGAGGGTTTGTTTTGGGGTTGTGTTTTTTTCAGTAGGGTGTCCACTGGTTGGGTCCAGGACTTGGCCCTTACTCCAAGTCTGAAAATGTTTGATTTTAGAAACAGGGTAAGAGGGTCAAACTGACACACAATACAAAAGATAATTCAGCCAAGCAGTATTTCCTCACTGATTGGAGCTGAAGTGTTCCTTAGAGCCAGCAATGTTTTTGGGACAACTGTTAATCTGAACACTTGCAACAGTTCCTTTGTCAGACAAATGTTGTCTGTCTGCCATGTAGATGGGGCCTTTTCTTCATTGCTTCTTGCATTTATGCTGAGATCCGTCTAGACACATCTAGCACTGCTTCGCATTCTTGGCAGCCTTAAGGAAACATATGCCTTGCTGGCACAGTTGTAGGCCCCTCGCTCTGAACGCAATGCAGTTGCAATGCCCAGGTTAGGTTGCTGATTTTACAACCTCTGCTGTAAGTTTATGCTTCATAAGAGCTCACATTAAACTCTTCCCCTGTCCCCCATCAAAACATCATGTGGGACAATTTTTATAGGCCAACAAGTGGGAAATTTGTAGAGTCTTGTGGTTCCTCTGCTCCTATTTAAGTAATGGCTGTCAGTATTCAAGAAAAGACATCAAGGACTAAATCATCCAAGAAACCTAGAGAGCACTTTTCTTCCCGCAAATGATCAGTTTGCATGTAGGTTTATAAGGAACTGATGGTAGATGAATTCTAAAATATATCTGAGAGAGGTGAAAAACAGGCAATTTCATGATGATTCACAATTTATTTTTATTCTACACTATATAACATACCTTTTATGCATAGAGCATTCAAGGAAAATGACAAAAAGGGCCATGTGCAGCCCTCTAGTCAACCCTGAAGGTTAAAAAGCCTGTTAAAAGGGCACTTTCACCGATGACTGGCTGGCAGCTCAAACTAGAGTGACCAGAGAGCAAATGTGAAAAATCAGGAGAGGGGGTGGGGGCTTCTTAATAGGAGCCTGTATAAGAAAAAGACTGAAAAATCAGGACTGTCCCTATAAAATCAGGACATCTGGTCACCCTAGCTGAAACCCACTATTTTTCTTTTATGCGAGGCTGCGCAGCTAAGGAAGCAACCACACCCCCATTTGGCATTAGTGCAGGAACATTGCAAAGGTTTTTGGAAACTGATTTCCTCCGCTAATGAGCTAAATTATTCTAGTGGGCAGAACAGGGAGTCAGGTCTTCTGGTTTGCTTTGGTTTGGTTTTTTCCATAACTCCACTGCTGTCTCGCCTTTTGATATAAGCTCCTATATGTGAAATGGAGTTAATGCTGACCTGCCACCAGAGACGTTATGAAGTCCACTCCATTTGTTTGTAAAGTGCTTTATGATCCTATCAAGGAAGCTGCTGTACAACTGCAAGCTATAAAGTATAAGTGACTATTATAAACCAATACACTTCTTTTGTTTGTAAAGCACTGCACCAGCGTTTAACTTGCTGGATTTTGAAAGCCGAACTGAAATGCCCTATACATCTCAGTGCTGCCTGGAGTACAGCTGAGTGGTGTGAACAGCACTGAGCCACCTGCAGGGCTGCTGAGAAAGGTGCTTTGTTACTCGTAGTTCTCTTAACAAGGAGGTTCTGCAGACTGGCAAAAACACTCACAGGAGTACGGTTTTCTCAGGGCCCTGGATGTATTTTATGCCTATTTTGTGTCTAAATTGCAATTATTAAATAATCAAGTCTGTATTTGCCGAGCAATCAGTAACTGCAGACACTAAAAATGGCACCTGTGCACATTATTCAGTGAATTACATTAAAATAACTCTGTCCTTGCCATTCTGACTCCTCCCTGGCATGTCCTCTTGGCCCCAATCATATGTGCATAGTTCATTTCAGGCACTGAGGCTCACTCATATTGCTCTAGTCTACACGATGACTAAGCCTCACTATGCAAATACTGTGTTTTGAATACTTCAATGCAAATGTTTCAGACTCGGATATAAAAACAATCAAAATCCTACTTGATACTGATTGTAACATATAGTGAATATGTCCCAGGCGTGGAAAAAAAATATGGCCCCAAATGTTCAGAGAGTGAAATTTCTCCACAGGAATAAAATTATCTTGGACCCAAGCCAGGGTGACCAGATGTCCTAATTTTATAGGGACAGTCACTATAATTTGGGGCTTTGACTTATATAGGTGCCTATCTCTCCCCCCGTCCCAATTTTTTACACTTGCTCTCTGGTCACCCTAACCCAGATGTCAGACGTGGGCAAACTACGGCACACTGACCACATCTGGACTGTGGGACTGTCTTGCCCAGCTCCTGACCCGACCCTCGATGTCCCCTCTCCCCCACAGCCTCAGCTCGCTGCACTGCCCATGGTTTGGCTCACCACTCCTGCCAAGCAGCATGGCAGCATGGCTGGCTCCAGGCAGGCGATGGGGCTGTGAACTCCTGCTGCACTGAGCAACGTGGTAAGGGGACAGGGGTGTGGGGCTGGATGGGAGTCCTGAGGGGCCTGTCAGAGGATGGGGGTGTGGATAGAAGTTGTGGCAGTCAGGGGACAGGGAGCAAGGGGGCAGTTGAGTAGCAGGTAGGGCCCTGGGGGGCAGGTAGGGGCGGGGGGGTATGTCCTGGGAGGGAGAATTCAGGGGACAAGGAGCTGGGCGGGGAGTTGGATGGTCGGGTGTTGGGGGAGCAGTCGGGGGACGGGGGGTTGGATAGGCGTGAGAATCCTGGGAGCCGGAGGGTGGATAGGAAGTGGGTTTCGGGGCGGGGGGGTGGTTAGTGGCACGGGGGTGGAGGGTCCTGGGAAGGGGCAGTCAGGAGACAAGGAGTGGGCGGGGGGGTTGGATGGGTTGGAGGTTCGGGAGGGCCAGTCAGGAGGTGGGAAGTGGGAGGGGGCCAGGCTGTATAGGGAGGCACAGTCTTGCCTACATGTCCCTTCCCCAAAAAGTTTGCTCACACCTGCCCTAATCCAATCAGATGTGATGCACAGTATAAATGCACTATGTAAAGCAATATTTTTTCAGGAGTGTAAATATACGCCTTTGGAACTCACTCTTTACGGCAATAGACTAGACTTTTCCTAGAGTGAAGAAATCAATGCACAATTGACCTGTTTTTGCCAGTCCTTTATTTAGCTGATATCATCCCTGCCTCAAGGTATTTTAAATTTAGTACATTTTATTTTTGTTTTTAATTGCTGTAAGTTGTCCTCATGCCAGTGCAATAGGCAGTGGTTGTAAATCTGTAAATAAAACTGTCTGCCATCTGCCAGAAGGATTTGAAATTAGAACAGTGACCATTTTAGAATATGGGGGGAGTAATTTAAGATAGAAGATGAGTTTATAGTCCCTTGGAGACACCATGGATCCACAGGTGTATACATAACAATCTTAGTAGAAACTCTTTTGGCTGCTTCTTAGGCTCTTCTTTTGTGAATGTAAGCAGTGGAATGGTCCCACTATTGTGGGGAACTTTCCTGGCTTCTTCATTACCCCGGTGAAATGGGTTAGCAGAAGGATCTGAGTCCTCGCTCCCACTTGCTTTACCCAGAGGCCTCTCTGCCCTCAAGGACTCCCCTACCACGCTCCTGTCTGGAAGAGTCTTTGTAACCCCAACAAGACTGGGCCCAGGATTCCTGGGGGGCTTGACCCCCAACCTTTCTGTGATCACCTAGACAGAGGCTAGGATGTTCCCATTCCAGGGTACTCACTCTCTGCACTGGACACTTCCCTGACCCACCAATCATTACATATAATTTAAAGCAAATACAACTTTTTAAATCAGCAATTAATTTTAAAAAGAATATGGGGAAAAATGCAAAAGGTTAAAGGAAAACACATCGCCCTGCTCTGTGGGAGGGAGCATTACAAACAGTCTCTCTGGAACATCAGGGCAGTTCATAGTCTGTTCCTTGTAGGTCCCTAGTAGGGTGACCAGACAGCAAGTGTGAAAAATCGGGATGGTGGTGGGGGGCAATAGGAGCCTATATGAGAAAAAGACGCAAAAATTGGAACTGTCCCTATGAAATCAGGACATCTGGTCACCCTAGTTCAAGGCCTTCTTCTCAGGCCCTGGCTGTGCCACAGGGATGCTGTGGGTTGGACACTTGCTCTGGTGGTGGCCATACATCTCCAGGCTTTGGGTGGTGGGACTCTTCTTCCCAGCGTCAGCCCCTTGTCAGGTTAAGAGCTCCCTCCTAGTCAGGCGTGCAAGGACCCTTGGCTGGGGGTGTCTTTCTGTGCTGTGTCTCCCCCAGCCCCGGCCCTTAGTTGGCCCCAGTTGCTTACCACACCCAGCTTCAGACTGCTCCAGAACCAGCCCCAGCTCCACTCTGCCTCAGCACTGATGCTGCTGCTCTGCCTCCAGCCCCAGGGGCTGCTTCTCTGTCCCCTCTGGCTCTGTGGCTGCAGCCCTGCTCACCGGAACAGGGTCTGCTCCAAGGGTGAAAGTAACATAAAAGACTTGCAGGTATGCCGGAGTCCTGAGCAGGAGTGGGGCCTCAACTGGAAGAGGTGGGGCCTTTAAATCACTGGGCTCATGTAGACATGCTGAAGACGGATGTCGCCAAGAATTATCACCTTCACCGCCTTGTAACTTGCTCTATAAAGCTACCTCTACTTCCTCTTCTATAAGGATAATTTCAGCTTAGAGAAATACTGTTTCAACCAACATGTTTGAAAAATTAGACATAAAATACCATAGGTCCAGCACTTCCTGGTTAGCCTGAAGCATGCAAAGGATAAACTTGGGGGCCATATTCAGCTCCCAGTGGTTACTTTCTGGCAAACACCTTTTTCTTGAATTGTAACCAAGGCAACAAGATACATGTCACATCACCACCCAGAATCAGTTATAGGACACTCCTGTTTAGTTCTTCCTCCTCCCTACAAATTATGCTTAATAAACTATATCCCCTTGAGAATATGATCCATCATGCTGATGAATACTCCAGCTCCCACTGAAATCCATGCAAGCTAGGTATTTGAAGATCTCTCGATGTGTGTTGCGTCTAAGAGCCTTTTTATTCTGTTACAAGAGCCCAGTGTCCATTTTTCTCTCTCAAAAAGAAATTTAACTTTTTTTTTCACCTGTTTTCCATACTCTAAAATAGAAGTAATTTTAGACTAAAAGTACAAGATGTGTTCTTTATATATAGACACATCACACACCAATGCTGCCAGTGATATTTGTTTCACATAATAGGCATTTTCCCTGCTTAGCAAGAGTAACGGCTGTCTCATTCCACCTCTCGGCATTTAAAAAGTAATAGAAAATTGCACCATTTCATAACATATGTTTAAACTACATGACTTCAAACATGACAAAGGTACTTGCCCTTACTTTGGCCTAAATTCATGGCTAAGTAGAAATGTTCACTAGAAACTGATGTTGAAATAAAAGACATACAGTGTTTTTCACCAGTGGAAAAATATATATAAATGGACTTGCATATCTCAAAAAAACTGAACAGAAACTTTCCAGAGCAGTTCTCGTTTGGGCTGAGTAAGCATCAAAAAATACCCAATGTGGTTATTCCCCTTAAGGACATAAATCAGGAATGATTTAGCAGTGTTCAGCAAAGAAAAGGTTAAAACCCATATTTGACAGCAAGAAATGAACAGGAGTCTCCCACCCTTGCAGCACTGCAGGGGGAGTCAGGAGATTGGAGTTGGACAGTGTACTTATGTCCTCAAGAATGAGAATTCTGAAAGAGGAGAGGAGGAAAACTTATTGGTGTCCTGGCAGCGGAAGTCTCTCCCTGATATCGAAGTACGCTTGGGGCTGGGCTACACTGAGGCGGGGGGTTGACCTAAGATACGCAACTTCAGCTACTCGAATTGTGTAGCTGAAGTCGCATTATCTTAAAATGACTTACCTGACCATCCCCACGGCAGCAAGTCAACCCGGGCTGCTCCCCCGCCCATTCCGCTTGCCGAGATGGAGTTCCAGAGTCGATGGGGAGTGTGCTCGGGGATCGATTTATCGTGGCTAGATGAGACATGATAAATCAATCCCCGATACATCAAGCGCTACCCACTGATCCGGCAGGTAGTATAGTCATACCCTTAGGCTTCTTGCAACCAGAATGTCTTCTTCCTATATGCTTGCACTCTAGCTGTAAAGAAACAATCTGCTTTGCTTTTGACTTTAAAAGCCACAGGAGTCTTCACTGGCTTTTGGAAGAAAGTAACTGAACATGAGCCAGTTAATTCCAACTGGGGGTACACTGTAGGCTACTGATCCTTGCAAAGGTCTTAAGATGAAACTCCTTTCTAATGCAATAGTAGCATGATGCTAATGTGATTAAATCAAGAACATTCTACAGTGAGTTCTTTTTATATTACATTTTTTGCACTGAAGTGGTGGACGTGTGTGTGTTTCTGATCACACTTTTGAAGGCTGTTATGCCTTTGTTCCTACCATCTCTGAGGCTCTAGTGTGATCAGTGATAAGTTTCAGCTCTTTTGGCAGACAAACACTGAAAAGTCCTGCATCTCCCACCCCAGCCCCAAGGTCCCTAATGAATTTGTATTAACACAAGAGTCTAGTTCTAACCATCACCTAAATAGGCCTCACTGCTATAGCTCACGAATGTGGTTTTTTAACAGGAGTCCTGTTCTTTTCCCATTTATTTATAGCAGCAAACTCCAAGGAGAGCTGTAATTAAAGATGTTTGGTCTGAGTTCAAATAAAGGGCATTAAACTACGTCAGTGTCAAATCTTTGGTTATTAAAATAACCCACTTTTGAAGAAATGTACTGCTTAGCAAGCATGGTTCTGTATCCTGTTGAGCTGTATCCTGTTACTCCCTCCCTCTCTTGCAGGCTGGTGGCCTCTGAGCGGAGGAGTAGGAGTAGCAGCCTGGAACTCATCAGGAAGGCTAACAGACGTGTGAGCACTGCATGTGCTGGTGGTCTGTAAGGGTTGATGATCTACCGTGAAATTTCTCTAGATGAAACAATCTTTCCCCTGACTGTAAAGTCCCCCAAACCTGAATCTGGGGGAGAAGAGGGGAGCTGATTTATGTATGTACCCAGTTTTGCATATTTACAGTGACCACCTTTTCCAAGACAAAAGCAGGATACATGCAGCAGCCCCGCTCACTGGCCAGGTTGGAAGATGGAGCCAGGCCAGGCCATAAGAGTCCCACATGGAGCCTGGGCTCCTGTGGAGAGCACTGAACCCTCCACCTGACCTTGGTGGGAGGTCGGGGAACCTAAAAGCAGCCCCTGTCCTGTGTCCCTGCCCTCCCAGATCATGCCGCCCAGGGCAGGGGCAGGGTCCCCACAGTGGCCCAGGCTTTTACCATGGCCTGGGTCCAGTTTCCAGCCTGGCCAGAGGGAGAGGCCTCGGGGGAGAAGTGCGGAGGGTGGGGGTGAGGAGAGGAGCAGGGCTTGGGGCCTTGTGGCAAGGGGGAACTAAGTCCCACCTCAGCCCCTACACCTCTTCCAGCAGGAAGAGGCTGGCATTGCCCCTGATCTTTATGCGGACACGGAGCACTGCATCAGGGAATCTGGGACAAATGCTGTGAATCATTGAGCCCTGGACCGAGACTTCGACTCTGCATTTTGGGACTGTCCTGCCCAGTTTGAGATGGGTGGTCAACCTAGGCATATTCCTTTACTTTAAGCATTAGAAATTATCCTGAGTTTCTTGAAGTGAGCAGAGATCCCTGCATTCCAAGCTTAAAAAATTAAAAGATCTGATCAAAATGCTGGGGAATTCTCTCTATCAAGACAAAGCAATACAGGGCCTACTGATGTGAGACCAGTCAGTTTGGTGATCAGAGTCCCATCACAGCTAGATTGAGTGCTATGCTATAATCATAACCGAAGTTATAATCACCTTTTTATTGGGTCACATCTGGTATTTTGCCAGGAGCAATACCAGTATTGTAGCTGAAAGTTCCCTTTGTCTGTTCCTCTATGTGGAACTATTCATAACTATTGTGTACTTTTTGTTTTGGATCCCTTTTTGTTTTGTTTTTAATTTTACTTGTAAGATATTTACAAATAGCCTATCATGGAAGTAGCTGAATAAAGTCTTTAATTTTTAAACTTAAAAAATACAAAGCAGGAGCTGAGTGGGTGTGATATAGAAATGTAATGCATTTCCATTGTTTGGTGTTCATACAAGTTACCTAGTTACCACTAACTCTATATGTGGCTTTCTCTATTTTCCTTCTTTCTTGTAAGGGTTTCCATAGTGCCTGAATATACCATGTTTGATTTTTCAAACTATGTATTCAATTTTTCAGGATCTATGACCTTCATTAGAGTCAAGATCTACTCTGCCTCTTGTGGTTGACCTGAGAGCATGGTATCTAAGAGGAATATTTTTATACCAATAAAAGGTTGAAACAGATTCATCTTTTCACCTGGCATATTTAATGGTATTAAATAGTCTACCAGAATGCACAGAATATGGATGGCTGCATGATATACATGAGAGGATGTTGTATAATTCTGTTTTCCCTGTGAGAGGATACAATCTGGACTCATATTTTTCTCCTCAAGGCTTACAAAGAGGTCTACTAGAAATTTTCCACCTCAGTGAGTTAGAGATATCATCTCAGCTCAAAGCCCCAATCCCAGTGGAGCCGATGCTCCAATGCTGTTAACTGAGTTCTCCTCAGTGTTTCCCAGAGATGGCTCTGAGTCTAGATACTCTCACCCTAGCCAAATTCTAGAAAATGTGAATAATGGGCTAGGACCATTATTACAAAGCCCTACTCCTTTTCCAGGAATTTGTTGGTTTCAGTAACAAATACAGAAGTTTTAGGGGAAACAAATATGAAATCCCTATATGCTGTTCTGCATCCATTGTCCCCTACTTCATTACCCATTCATCACAGTGATATACTTCCATTGTCAGCCTTAGTTTTCTGCTGAATGTCAGGGTAAAGAGCAATGGAGAGTCTAAGCAAACAGAGAAAGCTAACATTAGACCAAGTAGGACAAACATAGGCTTTTCTATGGAGTTGATTGCCTTTATTTATTGCCAAAACACAAGAGAATTGGTGACACTCCTAGTCTGTGCACCTTCTAGATTCAGGAAAAATTAAGGGAGGGAGAATTGCCTCTAGAATGAGGTTTCCTTGAGCAAGTATTGCAGACTCTCATTTAAATGTAATGTTTCTCACAAATGAATAGAAAAAATACATATGACAGTTCCTTTGGGTGAATTCAAGCCAAAAAAATTCAGATCCAGATGTTTGAGGTATTTCTGATCTGGGTCTGGGCTTTGGATGCTTCTCCAGATTTCTCATTTTAAATATGGTTAATCCTACATCTCTCTATAAGTGCTGTCTTCTGAAATATGCAGTATCGCTAATTTCAAGGGGGAGCACTAACTACACATCTATACTACAAATAGCAGTTACTCTGATTAACAAATTAATCCAGTTAATAAAAGCTTGGGTATCTGGCAGATACTCTGACTTTGGGAAGTGGTTCCTAGTTCAATAAACCAACAACCATCTGCTTAAGTATTCGTTTATTAGAGAGAGCAGTTTAGAAAATGCCAACGTTAATAAGGCTACAGATATCTCCTCCTTAGGAATTGCTGTGCCTGAACAGGTCATTGGTCCATCTCTTGGCACTGGCCAGGACTGTGTGCTTCAGCAGATGCTGTTTAAAAGTCCGTCACAACCTGCCTACTGTAAAACTGTGTGGTTAAGAATTTTTTTCTTGGTCCAAACTAGTCAATACATGTCTGATAGCCCTTATCATTTTATCTTGGCTAAGTGTAAACTTGCATTCTATTTCCAGCTGAGTCATATATTCCAAAGAAAGAGCCTCTCTCTGTCTTTTGATTCTAATCAAAACTAGAAAAGGCATAGATATGCAAATGTGAACAAATACTTATTGAATGATTTAAATCTCAGGAAAGGTGCATTCGCTTCATGTAGGTCTGAGTCAGCTTTCTTATTTTATCTGAGTGGATTCCCCTACCCTTAGCCATTTCTGCTTAATATTGGGTGTGTACCTGGCTAGATCAGAACAACTCCTTAAAATGTCATCCTGGCCTGAAGAGTGAAGTGTGCTTTTTAAAAAAACACACTGAATCTTTTATTGGGAGTGTCAGATTACACATTTCCCTAATTCCACTCAAGGAAGAGAGGATGTAGGTGATAGGTACTCCCTTATCTGTAAAATAACTAAAATATAAATTGAATTTTGGATAAATCAAAGATCAAGCTTTTTCTGTACTTGGCCTAATGCACACATTATTTTGTAATATTCCCTGTGTCTGTGACTTTTCTCCTCACTTAATTGCCTTCTACCACAAGTTTAAATGGGACATGGAAACTTGATCTGATTCATAGCAACCTAGTATAGTGGGCTGAGTTTTTCCACAAGTCTCAGGCTCTTAAACTCTGAAAGTCAAAGAGCAGCAATCAAATGATCACATGATGTTGAAACCTTTCCAAAACAATCATTTAAAAAAACAAAAGGGGGCTGGCACTTTTCTCCCTTATAAACTAGCAGCAGATTTTCATGCACAAGTCCTCCTGCTTTATTTTCAGATTATTCTGTGTTGCGCTATGACTGCTTGTTATGTGAGATTTGTCCGCTTCTGAAGACTTTTTAAAAGGTGGGCAGCAGCTCCTTTTCCTCCTGCAAATTAAAACAAAAAAAGAGAGTAATACTTCTAGGACATCGTTTACAAATATGCCCATGCAAAAATCTCCATCCCAAATCATGAATGGTTCGTGCTTGAAAAAGTTCAACTCTGCTGGATTATCAGCAGCAGCACAAAGCAACTACTGCACGACTCACTCTTTTGACAAATTCTTAGCACTAATGCAGTACATTTTGGGTTTATGCACCACATTCAACCTCAGATGGTCTGACTGGCCACACAGTGCATGGCAAGGATATAATTAAAATAAATCCTAGAGGTGTGATCAGACCACATTGCAACCAGCAGTAGTGACTTGAGCAGAACAGTTAGCAAGCATTCTGCTAAAGTGCGATCCTGTTTACTGGATTAGCTAGTTTTATTTGACCTTTTCAATCTTTAGTACCAAACAGTTAGAAAACGGGAGTCCCATGATGGCACTTTTACCTGCATTCTTGTAGATTTCAGTTTTATAATCAGAAGAGAAGTTGCAGTTCAAAACTAATCCCTTTTCATTAGCACAGTGCTGCTTTGCTTTAAAAAAAACAACTCTGGGCAAGACCAGCCACTTCAGATGGTTTCCTTCAGACATTTGCCTCCCACAACATCTGTTTTAAACAAAGATTCAAATTACAGGCAAAGTTAGTAATTAGTGCACGCCTGTTTTAGCTGCATTTATCCAACTGTCCTTTCAAAGTTACGAAATTAATGGCTTTCTCAAGTTTACTCTGCTCACAATAGTCTTTGTGGATGGAGATCCCAATACACATAAAAGAACTTCCTTAGATATGTGGATTTACAAAACTGGTATTTCAATTAGAGGCTCAGGTATTATTTTGCACTCCTGGGGCACCTTCCATCCAAAACACATTATAAATAATTAAACATGGCATGCCTGTAATTCTCCCTACTGTTCCCTCAATGAATTATGGAGGCCAGCTGAGGATTTCTTACTGGCTTGCACGGGGCTTCAAAGTCCCCTTACATATTGTGTCTGTTCCTTTTGCCACTCCGTGAGGCAGATGAACAGTTTGAAGCCAGCCTAAGGTGCCTAGGAGTGGGTGTTTCCTGAAGAGCAGTAATATATTTAAAAGTGTGAATACACACTTGGCAAGTAAATAATCACACATTTAGCAGTGACACAAGAAATATCCCTTTCTGGCTGTACAGAATTCCTTACCGTTGAGCCATAGAGCTGCACTACTGATTATCCTCATCAAAACATGAGAGAATGCATTTTGTTTACATATGAAGAACAAAATTTGATAAACTGATTCACCTCTGGGATGACGACAAGCATGAAAAATAGCAGCCTCAAAGGGATCTGTGGTGAGAAAACTGAGCAATTGGAAAAGATGTTTCTCCTAGAAATTGCATTTCAACCTTAACTGTAGAATGCACTGCTACGGCTACTATAGCAATGCAATATATATTTTTTTCTTGATATGTGAGTGAAAAGTTTTCTCTTGGGGAAATGTGATCATGAATTTAAAGACTGATGCATACGTACTGCAGAGGACAGACTTAAGGATGTGCATTTATACTTTTCAACTGTTGATGTTAGACTGAACCCTTTGGCACTCATACTGTTGCATTTAGTGTAGTTTTACATTTGATTAATGTTTGTACTTACATAGTGATTTCTAGCCTATAGACAGGATTTTAAAACAGTTCTGACAACACAGTTTGAGAGAGGAATGAAGTGAGCATAGCTAATAAGTGATTTGTCATACAGAGGTCACAGGACCCAGGAATTAGAACCCAAATTTTCTGATTTCCTTTGCCTCAGCTACTAGAATGTTCCCTTTCACCATACATAGCTGGTGTCTTCTAGTAATTTTATGGTTCTTATTTTAATATATTTGCCTTTAATTCCCTCTGGAAATTTTCTCCAGGAATTAATAGATATAGAGTAAGCAACAGGAATTGGGAAGAGGTTGAAGAGTAAGAGTATCTAGGAGTAGGAAAGACTGTCTGCTTGCTCAGGAATACACAATGTAGGAATTTTAAGTTTTTATATCTAATAGGGACTGAGCAGCCCGTGTTCCGACTGCTGTGCAGGATTACTTGAATTAAGATTAAGGAAATTAAAATGGATTTTATGCACTGACTGACAAACATTGGAGAGAGGATGTAAGTATAAATCCTGGATTACAAAGAATATTTTGTGTACAACAAAACACTCCACCCTCCATATCTAAATATTAATTATGGTTCCCTAGATCAATATGACTTTATGAAAAATGATTTGCATAGAAGGCAAATTATTCTAGAAACAGATGTCTATAAAACACAGGCAGAGAGCTTTGACTGATCAGCCTGATAAATCCAATATTTACACTCTGGGGTCGGTGATCTTAACAAACACAAACCGACTATAAAAGGCTATAGTGTGTTTCTGTGTGCTGAAGGGTGGAAAGGTCTAGTACTTATATATGCCTCTTGCATAACTTGAAGGGTCTGGCTGAATCCCACAAAAGACAGGAAATGCAGCATTAAACTTAAAACTGTCTCCTGAGATTTGCCAATTGTGTCAGGTTCTTTCAGCTCATAGCTCTTAAAGAGGACTCTGCCCTTCAATAACCAGACACCAAGGGAGTGAGTTGAGGAAGGAATATTCACTCTGCTTTTCCTGTTTTTTGAGTTAAAGCCAGATCCGTTGTCTCTTTTTATTTTTTAAGAAGAAAGTGTGTGTGTGTGTGTGTGTGTGTGTGTGTGTGTGTATAGGTTCCTCTACTATGAAAAAACTCTCAATGGAGTACGAGCCGAGGAAAATAATAGCAAACAGATGTGAAGTGATTGGGCCAAAGGCAATGTGCTCAATGGAAAATTCCATCAAGGTGGTTAGGCGCAGGCAAGTCTAAACACCATGAGGGTTATATGAATAAGTGGGCTCAGGGTAGCACTTTGCTTTTTCTGATTCTTTTGCATCTCTTTGTCTATCACACATTTGTTTTTCTTCACCTTACTTTCTGGCTTTTGTCTGTCAGACTCCCAATGGCAAGATCTTTCTGCTCTTTCTCTGCTACATGCATTCTCTCCTCCTATGATATCTGAGACCAAGGAAAATATTTTTTCCTGCCAAGCCTATCAATGTTAATTCAGCAGCAAAAGATGTTTTTGTTTTTTTAAAAAAAATGGTTAATAGTGCACAATTCTTACTTGAATGCTGCTATGAGAGAAACCCTCCTTCTAACCACTAAGTTCACTATATATTTACATTATTTTCCTTGTTTTATAATGTTATCTCAGGGACAGCATCTTGTGTTTTGTACAGTCTGTTATGGTATTTTTAGATCTCGCATCACTGGTGTCTGAAAATCTATACTGAGTTTGGGGTGATCCAGTGTCCTGGCCTGTAGACCCATTTTCAAATATATACAGATATCTAAGTACTTGAGCATACTTATGCCAGCAATTCAACTGACATCATTTGCGTCGGGTCAGTTAAAGCAAGAGTTTTTTAAAGTGCCAGGAGGCTGCTGATCATATTTAAACATAGTCCGTGAACTGGTTCAAGTGTCTACACAGTAGAAAGTAAGAGGTCCACAGTTTGTTTTCCAGTCATGGTATTTGAAAACATTCTTTACTCTGAATTGTGTTTCTCTGCTTTTCCTTGGGTTGCCACCTATCTGTAATCTGAAGTGGTCTTGAAGTAGTTTGTCCAGATTTTTAAATGAAGAGTTTTCTCCCATACTCTCTGGGTGACATGGAATATCACTGACCTAATTGTTTGTTTCTTAGGCTATGTTACACCACAGACTTTACAGCAGCACAGTTGTGCTGTTACAGCTGCGCTGCTCTAAAGTCTCCTGTATAGTTGCTCTTTGCTGGCAGGAGAGAGCTCTCCCACCGGCAAAATAAAACCACCCCCATTGAGCGGTGTTAGCTATGCTTATAGGGGAACCTCTCCCATCAAGAAAGCGCTGTCCACGCTGGTGCTTTTTGTCAGTAAAACTTTTGTTGGTTAGAGGTGTGGGTTTTTTCACTCTCCTGACCAACAGAAGTTTTACCAACAAAAGCGCAGTGTAGACATAGCCTTAGTCAGCAGTTACCCAGTTTGGATGATGTGAATGTCTTTTACTGAACTGAAAGGATCAGTAGTTAGAAAGCCATCAGCCTATTCCTGGAGCAGGCTGGCTATGATTTAGTAACCGTTAAAGAGGGGAACCCACTTAGGGAGAAAATCTCTGTAGGTAGAAAATTAGGTGTTGAAACAGAAAACAAGTGGGCAGATAGTTTGGAAGGCGAGGCAGGAAGAGCATAGAAGATAGTCCCAGATTTAACCAGCCAGATGGTAATTGTGAGATGAGCTCAGGAGCTGGAGATGAGAATGAGATCTGATTGAGATGGGGCTGATCAGTGAACTGGACATGGGAGAAGAAGACCAACGCAGCAGGGAAACTTGGACTGGAAAATAATAGGTGCATGGTGATAAAATCACTTCCTCTTTGTTAGTGGTGTCTGCCCCCATTTGCTCGCTGTCAGGCTGGGCACCAGCAGCAGGCACCAGAGGTGTGTGTAACAGTTGCTCACTGGCATGGGAACCTGCATGAAGGGAAATTATTCGTGGTGGTAGGAAAAGATCCTCCTTCATCCCCAGAGCCTTGGAGAAGTAGAAGATGGAAATGTTTTAGCATTCGCCAAAACATTGGGAACACTTTCAAAGCCAAGGGCTGGAGTCTTATTTATCCATAAAAATTAGTCCCTGCATGAGCCTCCTGTTCTGGTAGGGAGGGAGTTAAAATACTCCCCAAAACTACCAGCTTTAACAGGGATGGGTGGATCTGCATGCTAGCTACTGTGTGAATAACCTTTGAGCTAGTGTAGGTGTTTCATGTTTGTAGAAGTTCATTTATAGATGCTCTCATTTGACTGTATATGCAAATAAGCCTCTTAATCTGTCTGAAGAGATGGACATTGTCATGAGACGAATTACTGCTGAGAAACAACGCAGCTACAATAGCCTTACGGTGTAGCAGACTGATGAACTGAAGTATCTTGAATTTTTAGATACCAAACTCCTGATTTGTGTGAATGTCCTGGCACCTGGACAGTTATTGTAGCCACTAACCTGACTAATGCAGAATCTTGAGCATTGATTTATACTCTTTGCCTCCTTCACTGAGCACTGGACGGTTGCATGTGAAAATGAGGGACTGTTAGAGCAGTTTTATCTCCCTGGGCCCCTGAAAACATCTTGTTTATATTCACAACCAGCGTATTTAAAAGCTGAATTTTCAGGTCAGAAAGACAGTTTTGTTTAGTTTTCCCATGTAAGGTGCTAGGTTTCCTGATGGTGACACTTGCACAAGGCCAGACAAGATGGTGGTGTTACACCCTGAGCAAACAAAAATACTATAACATCAGCATATTGGAGAGTTTAGCTGCTAAGCTGGTGCTGGAACAGAACATGTCCACAATCAAACTTGAATGCTTTAAAAATCCAGGGAGTCTGAATATGCTTCATAGATTAAAATGCCAGAAGGGACCATTGTGATCATCCTGTCTGAACTTCCATATAGCACAGGCCAGAGAACTTCCCCAAAATAATTCCTAGAGCAGATCTTTTTAGAAAGACATCCACTCTTGATTTTAAAATTACCAGTGATGGAGAATTCACCATAACCCTAGGTAAATTGTTCAATGGTTAATTACTTTCACTGTTAAAAATGTATACCTTATTTCCAATCTGAATTTGTTTAGCGTCAACTTCTAATCATTGGATTTTGTTCTACCTTTCTCTGCTAGACTGAAGAGCGCATTATCAAATATTTGTACCTCATGTAGATACTCATAAACTGTAATCAAGTTACCCCTTGACCTCTTCCTTAAGCTACATAGATTGAGCTCTTTGAATCTATCACTATAAGGCATGTTTTCTAGTCCTTTAAATTTTCTTATGGTTCTCTTCTGAACCCTCTCCAATATATCATCCTCCTCCTTGAATTGTGAGTGCCAAAACTGGACACAGGATTCCAGCAGCACATGCACCAGTGCCAAATACAGAGGTAAAATAATATCTCTTCACCTACTCGAGATTCTTCTGTTTATGTATCCCAGGATTGCATGAGCTGTTTTGGCCACAGGGTCACACTGGCAACTGCTGCTCACGTTCTGTTGATTATTCACCATGACCCCAAATCTCTTTCAGTCACTGCTTCCCAAGATAGAGGCCCCCATCCTGTAAGTATGGCCTCCACTTTTTGTTTCTAGATGTCCACATTTACATTTAGCTGTATTAAAATGCATATTGTTTGCTTGCATCCAGTTTACCAAGCAATCCAGATCGAACTGAATCAGTGACCTGACCTTTTCATGATTTACCACTCCCCCAATTATTGTGTCATCTGAAAACTTTATCAGTGATGATTTTATATTTTCTGCCAGGTCATTGATAAAAATGTTGAGTACATAGAGCCACAAACTCAGGCAATATAAAATATATTTGTACTTGGGAATAGTCCCACAAAGGAAATAATGGAAGCCATGTTGCCTGGACTGAGTAAAGCTCTAGAAAATAGACTGTAAGGAGTAATCCTGGGCTGACAGGTTGACAGGCTCGGTGACTGGATCGGTCTTGTCTATGTGTAACTCGTATGCCATGATCCCAGTAACCCTGCTTTTTCTTGCCTCAGCTCTTGAGGCAAGACCAGGAAGCGGGTCACAATATGTTCTGCACTCTATGAGCTGAAGGAAGAAATACCGGCAATAGGTTAAGGCTTCTAGGACTCAGGAGGACTGCGGGGAGGAGGGAGATGGAAATAGTGGTTCTTTCTCTCCTCCTCCTCCCCCTCCTGCCCCCATGCTGCTGCCAGCTCAGTCCCAAAGCTGCTCTGTCCCTTCCACTTCCCTACAGGATTCCATGGTCTCTGCAGCTGGATGTCTGGCTTTTTTTGAAGCAGCCTCGCCCAGAGGTCAGTGCTTGCCAATGATGGGAGAAGGGAAGAAGCCTGCTCAGCACCTGCAGCCCCATGTGTACACAAGCTCCTTGCCCTTGGCAACCAAAGCAGCCTTAGGGTTTTTTGCTGTAACCTCAATCCCAGAATTGTTTGTGGCTGCAAAGGACTTTGCCATTGGAGGGGTTGTGGAAAGAAGTTGTAGGTAGTTTTAGAGTGGGTGAGGGCAAAACACACAAATCCCCCAAAGACCTTGAACTAAGGAGTCCAGGTAAAAGATATGTTTTGTGCATAAGCTGATGCCTCTTGTACGACATTATCTGATCTTCTTTCTTTGAAGTAAGCTGTTTCCTTCCCTATGTATTGAAGGAATAACTTGCAAAAGGATAAATAATTTCTGTTAAAGCTGAAAAAAATAAATGCTGAGGTTCCAAAGAGTTTGGAGTCCCTCAGAGTCCTTTGAGCCCCCCTGATATTGTGTACAGTCCACTTCTGGCTGGGAGAGGGGTGCTGTGGCAGATTTGGGACGTAGGGAGAGGTATTTCTCCCCACTGCAGCCCAGAGCACCTGTGAGGCCCTTAATAGGCAACTGCACAGCCGCGAAGCTTAGAGGGAATTAAGGTCACTACCTATCCCAGACTAACTCCCCATGTGGACACTCTTGCTGTACATTAGAAGTGCCATCTGGCTGTTTAGCTTTCTATGCTAAATTGTCTGGTGGCACTTGCAGTGCCCAGTAAAAGCGTCTGTGCGGGGAGCTGGTCTGGGGGTAGGTAGTGATTTGTAAGTTCACACCCTAGCTTGGTGCATGCTAACTTCCCAAGGCAGACGAGCCCCTGAGTAGATATATGGCCCCCATTACCATAGTATCTGAGGGCCTCAGTCTTTCACGTACTGATTCTCTCAGCACCTCCACGAAGTTGGGAGGTGTTAGTATCCTGCTTTTTCAGAGAATGAACTTACGCACAGGACAAAATGGCTTGGCCAGATTTCCCCAGAAAGTCTGTGGGAGCAGGGAATTAAAACGGGGTGGGTCTCTCAAGTATTAAACTAGTGCCCTAACCATGGGACAATCCTTTCTGCTATTTTTATTTCTCTTAGACCTAGTTGTCAGGAAGGGTTTTTTTTTCTTTTTTCTCTCACTGCCTATGTGCCCATGTAAGCACCGTAAATCATTTTTCCCACCTTATTGACATCCTTCAAATAGTCGTATATACAGTTGTCATTATATTAACCCTGCTGACATCTACCCCATTCAGCCAATATTTAGTCAACCCTGTAGGGTGACCAGATGGCCCAGTTTTATAGGGACAGGACTGATATTTGGGACTTTTTTTTTTATATGGGCTTCTACTACCCCCCCAACCACTGTCCCGATTTTTCACACTCGCTATCTGGTCATCTTACAACCCTCGCATGTTTAGTCCTTTCCCCCCATGCCTCACAAATTAATCCCTCCAGTCCCTAAAGGTTCTTGTTGTTCTTTGACTTCCTTCCATTTGTCATTATCTTTCTAGTACTCGGAGGCCCTAACCCAAACATATTATCCCAGAGGCAGAGCCATATGAGAGGGAGGATTGTTTCCTCTATGCTCTGTATTTCCTCTCAGTGCCACCAAGAACACAACTACTTTTGCTGACAAGCATATTGCAAATTTCTTTTTCAGTCTAACACTTTCCAGGCAGGGAGTGTATTCTCCTTTCCTCTAGGTCTCAGTAGCTCATATTAAATAGTTCATGAGAACGCATTTACTTCTGTAATTTTCCCACCTTTCTATAATTTCTCTCCTCTCCAAAATTTTTGCAGATAATTTGCTGTCTGCCTATATGGATATCTAGCTTATTCAGTCATGTAAATAGCCTCCACTTTAAAATTCAACCTTATTTCTGATGTTAGCTCCAGTGTATTGCCCATTTCAGACACACAATTAAAATATCTGTTGAAACCACAATTTTATATTTTCAAATGTAGATATTAGTAGTTGGCACCTCCACTTTCACATGCCTAACTTTAAGGTTTTTACATATTTAATATGTTTGTGCACATTAAGTATCTACAGTGCTACAACTTTATATCATACTGCGCCTTTCAGGCCAATAAAATATGGTTTCTCTCCCAAAAAGCTTGCAGTCAAGGTAAACCTGACAGAAAAAAACATCCCCAAAAGTGATGGGCCAGGGTAATGGAAGACGACAGTTACACAAAACAAGACCCTGTGATTTCCTTTGTTTATTATGCAGGTATTTTGGTAGGCTGGGTTTTAATATTAAAAATGGTCACAGAAATTTTGAAATAGATTTTTATTCTTTAAAAGCATCTAATAGCCAGTTATGCTTGCAGATGCCTGACTTGCATCAATGCACTGGATATTTTTATGCAAGCTTTGAAAATCTGCAGTGTGAATAAGGATTGGTTATGACAATAGACAATTTGTGGTGATGGCTTGGACTAATTTATAGCCAGTGGTATAACTTGTTTAAATCCAAAACTGAACGAGAGCAGACTAAATGCTCTGAGTCTCCCTTATTGTCCTATACCTATAGACTTATACAGTACTGTTATTATCAGGTTACAAATATCACATGTTGAAGGACTTGGAACAACCACAGTCAGAGCTCTTATTTTATTGTATTTTATTTATTGCAAACCACAAAATATTCTAATCTAAGCAGTCTGGAGTATCTGTCCATGATCTTTATTTGCAATTTAGTATACTTAAATCTCAGAAATACTTACGATTATTTCAGTTACTTCAAAAAAATCTTTCTGCTTTAAGAACATGAAGTTTGCAGAGTTAAGCACTCAAAAACTGAATTGCCAAAGTCAAGGTTGAGTGAATAAGTTTGTCTATCTCTTGTGCTTTTGACAGTTTTGAATTACTGAGCACATTCTGACAAAGAGTCCTGTGGCACCTTAAAGACTTACCAAAGTATTAGAGCATAAGCTTTCGCGGGCTAATACCCACTTGCA
>ML677381.1:20433144-20452909 GCA_007922305.1 Dermatemys mawii | reverse complement strand
GCGTTGGAGAGGTTTTAACTGAGGACTGTAGGTGATGACCAGTGATGACCGACGAAGTGGGTATTAGCCCACGAAAGCTTATGCTCTAATACTTTAGTTAGTCTTTAAGGTGCCACAGGACTCTTTGTCACTTCTGCAATTCCAGACTAACACGGCTACCTCTCTGATTCTTGAGCACATTCTGCATCTCAAATTATTCATTTTCCCTACAACTTTAGTTACACATGAGAAGCATCTACTCTTACATTACTACTCCGTGTACGCCATGCAGTCCCTGAAATCTACTTATATATGTTCTTCATGGTGAAATTAGGAACCATGCTACAGATACCTACACAATGTACCTGATTCAAGGGGTACCAGACAAGGCAGTAGGAGTTTGCTCTGTTTTCTCAATTTGTATCTGAGCAATAACGTGTTGATTAAAGGTTACCCCAGGGAGACAGAATGAAAGTTACATGGGCTGTTTTATTTTTGCCAGTGTGACCTTCGAGCACTGAACTGTGCAATCTTAACATTGTCTTTGTGTTTTGAGATTTCCTCGTTTCTTTTAAAAGAGAAATGGCAGTCTGCCAGTGTTTGCCTGTCCTATGTATGAAACACATGAAGCAGGGCTCCATGGGGGCTTTGTCTTTTTCTACCTGCCACTTTGACAGTAGCACCAAATGAATCATGATTTGACTCCCACCTTCCTTTTTGCGGTTATCTCTCACAATGGCAGCCTGTTATAGAGGGTAAGGATTTTCCTTGGTGTTTGAGGCTTTGTGCTGCGGATGGAACCCTTCACTGCTGGGCAAATGGGATTAAAACTCCCCATTTTAGACAACTGAAAAGTCCAAAAGTAGTTGACCATAATTAGGCCTGTCCCAGGATTAGGTCTTGATTTTAGGACATTCTAGATGTCTTATAAATGCTTAAAATGAATGGGCAGTACACAGCTAATTCCTCTGAAACAGAAGCAGTGTGAGTGGAGAGGGGAGCATTTTGGGGACTATAGGAGGCCAGATGGGTGTGAACCTTTGAATTGCTCCAGAAGCTGACCCTGAGCTGTTGGAAGTTCTCACTTTATTTGAATTCTGGTTTTTGGAAGCTCCTTCCCGCCCGCCTGTCGGTGGACCACAGCCCTGACTTTGGGACTAACCCTGTTTTGCAGATTCCTTTTGTGACTAGCTGCTGCAGAAAAGGGGCCTATCTCAGGCTTTCTCCTCTGCCTTTTGTTTAGTAGGCATTAATGACATTGGAATTGTAGTTCTGCCCAAACAGCAATACAAGGTGTATGCTGTGGATGAAGGAACTGGTTTGCACTGAGCAATTCTTAAATTGTGCAGTTCCCTCCCTGGCCTGAAAACACATGTTCCCTAGACATGCTGTTATTACCTGGACTGATTGATCTTGTTTCAGGGGCAGTGCTCTAAAGTCACGTTTCCCCCCTCTCCCTAAAGCTGCTTGGCAAGTGAGAAACAGGTTTTTCTTTTGGCTGTGTCTGCAGCTCTACCAGGTGCGAGGTGTGGCAGCATGGGAGCTGAACTGCTCTGTGCTCAGTTATTAATCTTTGCTTGGAAACCTGGATATACTTGGTTGTGGTCAGGAGAGGAGGCGTTGCAGATTAGGTTACAAGGCAAGTTGAGACATCCTATAGATGGGGCAGCTCTATCCATTTCCATGGAATTGCACCTGTTTCCACCAGTAATTCGACCCATTATTTAAGAATCTGAGTTTGTCCTTTTGAATGCCTTTTCTGTTTCTCCTATTGGTAAACAGCAGAAATCATATGCACCAGAACTACCACCTTTTCAGTAGCAGTACCATCATTTCATGTATTTCCTACATACTACTGTACGTATTGGCCGAATATTTAGACTTAAATTAGTGTTTGCGATGTATTGTGTTGAGGAGTGCTGCTTGAAGACCTCTCTTCACACATGGAAAAGCAACAGTATAGCATAACACAATGCAGTCAGGATATATAAATCCTACAGTCACGTAAAAGCTTGCAATAGTACTAATATTGTGTCAGGAATTTGCATGTCCCAATAGTTACTTGTATGCAAACATTCTCTTTCATGCACTACCAGTGCTGGGTGTGAGTGAGTCTCCAGTTTTAGAAAATGTCATGTTCTGCTAATGGAGTCCAAAGAACAAACACACCTAAATTTTTCCATTTCCTGTGATTTTTATCATGAGCCTCAAGGCTTTTGGTGTGTTCAGGTCCTGGAGACATGAGATTAGGTGAGAATCTCAGCTTTTTTTTCTTTTTTTCTTTTTTTCTTTTTTTTTAAGTTTTGAGTCCTTATGGTTCAGGAGAGAAGCTTGAAAACTCAAATCCTAAAGGCAAACCAGAAGAAAAACAAAAATAACCCTAAATTTACTTTTAAAAAATATCACTGTCAATATCCAAGTCAATCTCATGATCATTAGGGACCTGACTAGTTACTTTTGAATGCTTGGGGGTGGTAGTTCTGACTCTCATGTCCTGAGCTTGCAACAGGATCCACTAGTATGGACCTTTGCACCCTCATGGTGTTGCTGAAGTCAGTAGCAACTCTGACCAGGCATAAATCCATGCTATTGGACCCCATATAGTATCTTATTATGCTATTTTCCCAGTTCATTAAGGTTATAGCTATGTACATTTTTCTCTTAATCCCCCTAATTGAAATCATGTGGTAGAGGATGTTCAAATTGTCAGTGGTTCCTGATACTTTCTGTGTTCCAAGAAAGATGTAATCTGCTGGAATTATTTTAAAGTTGCTAGCAGGAGGACCTGCCAATATGCTCCTTTATGGATTTTACCATTTCCATTTTGCAGTTTTCCATGATAAGTTGAAAAAGACTGCTTGGATAAAAATAAGTCACACTCTTGAATTGAAACCAAAGTTGAGGAGTGTTAAACGCTGACTGACTGACTGTCTGCTTTCAGTTTGGATCAAGTTACATGATCTGAACAAGAAGAAATAAACTCAGTCTGCAGATAATAGTAATCCCACAAGATGAATATTGTATTTTAGCCATGTCTGCTAATAATGCTTTGGGGGAAAGGCCTGCCACTTTGTGTTTCAGGGCTGTGTAATTTAATTTGGGGATGAAATATGGCCCCAAGATCATAGTTTTTGTGTTAAAATGTTCTTCCACTTTTTGCTTGATACAGACGCACACAATTCACAGGTTTTAGAAGCTTTACCTGCCTTGACACTCCAAAGTGACTTTTTAAAAAAATTGTCGTCAGTCTGTAACACGTTTTTATCTAAGTGTTTAAATATGTGCATTGATATTATTAATATTTTGGTTAGAACTGTGTGAATAACTTTCAGCATATAACTTAATAAATCTAGTTTTTCTTGCTCGTACAATCCAGGAACAGAACACAGTATCTTCAGATAGCAAAAGAATCTGGATTTATTCAAAACACGCTAGGAATTTTTTATGCTTTGTGCATTAACCATGGGAACAGTTTTCTTATAAGTATGTGATGCTCGATATTCCAAATTTAATCTATGCGGACAGTGTCACAAATGCCATGTTGCTATTTCGGTTCCTTGATTGGACGAGCACACCCCTTATAATCAGGAGGAAGATACAAAAAAATCTCTGTGGCATGGAGAAGAGGAAAGCAAGATTTGGAAATGCTAGAAAATTTCAGAACTCTTATTTTTTGATCCACACAAACCGTGCCTGAGGGATCATTCCTAGGAAATGTAGGCTATTGTTAAATTCACTGAAAGCATGGGAAGTTAAGTGTAACTTTCTATATTCTCCAAATGCAAATTCATTCAGCTGGAGTTGTATGTTGATAACTTTGTTTGGTTCACTTTAACTTTTTCTGTGCCAGACTTTGGCAAGGGATTTGGGGAACCCCGAAAGTTAGAGTGGAAGGTGATCCTGTCCTTAACTTACTCTATTGTCTCTATACTAGAAGCACTACAGCGGAGCAGCCGCACTGATGAAGATGCTCTGGGCCGATGGGGGAGAGCTCTCCCACTGGCATAATAAAATCACCTCTGTAAGATAGGGTAGCTCTCCCGCCCACATAGCACTGTCCACACTGGTGCTTAGGTTAGTGTAACTTATGTTGCTCAGGGGGGAGGTGGATTATTCACACCCTGAGCAACATAAGTTATAACAATATAACCTGTAGTATAGACAAGCCCAAAGTCTTTCAAAATGGTGTGACTTACCAGGATAAGCTCACTTTTCAATAAGAAAACAAAGCCTGCCTTAGACCATACATTCAGATAAACCCAAGCCCCCATATTGCTGTGGGACAGGGAGAACGTGACAAGTGTGCTCCTTTTACTTTTAATCCATGCATTCAGTCAGCTACAGTTAAGATTAGTCTCTGCTATTCAGCTCAGATGTAGGGTCAGAATTGTGCCCTTAACTCGCACTATGGTTTAGAATAGGTCCAGCATTCTTAATGGTATTGTACAAGAACAGTAATCTGTGGTTTAACTGGGGGTTCGTCTGCTGCAGTTTTGTAACACCAACCATTTGGTTGGTATTACCAAGGCACATCACCTCTGTAAACTTCCACTGTAACAGCTTTTGAATTGCATACTTTCCTTTTCCTCAATGAGAGTGAGTGGGTGAGGAGAGGAGACAGTCAAAATGAGTATCTGTGGCGCCGGGAGTTGTATGTCATGTCTGTGAGGCAGATGGCTCAGGTAACTGCAGTGGTTTGGGGTTGTTGATTTTTTTTTATGAGTTCCAAAACCAAAATGTTGTCAGAATTGCTGTCTGCACTTAGCTACTCCAAGGAAGAAAGAATAAGTGAAAGTCAAGTCTACACAGCTCCATGGGTGGGCCTCATAGAGTCAGTTTCATATGGCTCTAAATCAGAGAGGATTTCAGGGGATCAGAGATGTCCAGTAAGAAATTAGATTGGAAAAGTCAAGTGCAAGAATAGGCATTTAGCTATAAGTATAAACACTTACATTGCACGGTTTGATATTAATTCATAGCCCTTAATAATACGTACAAACCCTGCAGCTGTCTTTTATGCCAGATACTATCATGTTGTTCTTTTATTGAAAAGCAGTGTGAATAATCGAAAGCTGGAAATAGGTATTGTTGGATAGAACTGTAGAATACAAATAAGCTGAATACTAAGAGCCTCTTACTCAGTTAATAGGTGTCTTTCTTGAGTGAGGTTTAGTGAAGAGCTATGAACTCGCCCATTGTTCAGACTACTACAATTTAGAAAGCATCTCTGTCCTTTGCTTTGATTGTGTATAAGCTGGGTATTGTTTCCCCTCTGCTGAGTGATATCAGATATTGAGGGGGAATCTTGCAGGTCTGTTTCCTGTTTGGAAATCAGTGGTGTGGATTCTGGGTATATTTTTGTTTATTCTTCCACTTTGTGATGAGCTGTGTTCGAGGACAGCTCTAAACAATGTGCATTCAATGCCATCTTTCAGAAATCTCGGTCAAAGCCCCAATCCCCAGTTCTCAGGGAGCAACTCAAGAATTGTCTCGAGGTGGGATGATAAAGCAAAGAATGAGCTCCCTTGCTGCTTGCCACAGCTCAAGGACAACATAGTCACAAAGGTAACACAGGCCTTTGTTCAAAAAACTGCACGGTGCTTGTGCCCTAAGAAAAGGATCATAAGACTTGTAACAGCCCCAACTGGTGACCTCCACGATAACAGTATTGTGAAATCCTAGGTGGTTGGAAGTATTCACAGATTCCAAGGCCAGCCAGAAGGGACCATTGTGATCCTCTAGTCTGACTTCCTGTGTAAGACAGGCTGCGGAACATCCCCAAAGAATTCCTACAGCAGACCTTTTAGAAAAACATTGAAATGTGATTTTGAAATAGTCAGTGATGCAGAATTCACCATGAACCTGGGTAACTTGGGATCATCTAGTCTGAGCTCCTGCATGAAGACATAGCAGGACAGTATTTATTATTTAAAAAGTAATATGTCATTGTTTCTGGAACAGTTTTAGAGGCTGATTCTTTTGAAGTCTGGCCTAACATGCCTTCTGTGTTGTTTTGGGGGGGTTTTTGGTCAGTTTATTTTCTCTCCTTGGTTTTCTTTTGTGCATGGCTTATTTGAAAATAAATGTTCAGTATCCATACGTCGCCAGTGGTTTCCCCTCTATCAATTGGCTTTTAAAATACAGATGGGCATACTATAATGGAACCAGATTCTGACACCTTACTTAAGTTGAGTATCACCTATTGAGATCAATAGGACTATTCATGAAAAAGTACTACTCATTCTGGCTCTTAAAATCTGGCCCCCAGTATTAAGTAGAAGTAGACTTTTGGAGGTGTGGAGAAGTATTTAAAGTTGTCTGAAAGGTGTGTGTGTGAGAGGGAGCCAATCTATCATTTTCTGCAGAAATGAAAGTGATGTCACATCTCCCTGTCCTTCTGTGTCCATTCTGCCCCCACAGCATTATTTCTGCTCCTCTAGCATCTCCTGGAGTTTTCTGTGCCTCTCTCCCAGGCTGAAGTGTGGGCTGTAGCAGAGGCCCCTCTTTCCAGGCCCAGGACTGCAGCAAGGGGAAAGAACAAAAGACGCTCCCTGTTGACAGGAGGCTGGGGAGGACGGAGGGGAGTCACTGGGCTCTTTTTATGGTGGGCCCCTGGGTGCTTACAGTGCAAGTGATGGGGAAGCAGGGAAAGAAGGCAGTTCAAGGGGTTTTCCCTCAGTCAGGGATAAAAGCATGCCTCTCAGCAGTCCAGCTCTAGGTTTAGAAATGTCATTTGCCAGAGCTGTGACCTCTTTCAACCGGGCTCCAGGTTTGAGACAATAAACATTACCATGCCAGCAAGGAAAACCCCACAAAGACTTTGAAGTGTAATTTGTTTGCTGTGCCAAAGAAGAGAAAAAGTTTAAGGTTACAAATTGCAACAATCTGTTAAGATAAGATAAAATAACCTGAGAAAAAACAAAATCACTGTGTGCTTTCCTGCTGAATGATGGTGGCCTCTAACTGGTTATGAATAGTTACTATAAGATTTGGACTTTGCTATTAAACAAACAATAAACCCCCACAAGGCAGATGCTGCTCTCAGTAACTGGTGTAAAACAGGAGTAGCGGTAAAGAAAATCAGAGGAATTCATCTAGATTTACACCAGTTCCATAGGCTGCTTGAATCTGACTCCATACCTCTTTATCAAGCAGGAAGTTCACCTCTGCAACTGGAGCTTCTGGGAACTGCATGTTTTTTCTAGATTCCCAAAGGAAACAATGTCAACCAAAGTTAGAAATGGCAGGAGGACAAAGAAAGCAAAACTGCACACCCACTGGGTTTGGCTTCACAGAGAACTCTGTGTTGCACTGTGATTTAGAGATGCTTATGAAATGTAAGATATGCAAAGACTCTCTTCCAGATGAGACTAGCTTACATGGCTCTGGCGGGTTCCCTCAGGGAGAGGCTCCTTTGGCCCACCCAGTCAGAACTGCTGTTTATAACATGGAAGGGTCTGCATTTGAGTATTGCACGCAGTGATGTGCAGACTATTCACCCGCTGAGTCCAGACACAACTTAGGGAGCTCTACTAATTGGATTTGTGGGATAAACTGATTGAATGTTGTAAATCTGTCATGAGTTGAAATCTTCAATCAATAGGGTTTAAGCCATTAGAGTCCCAGATCCATATCAGACTGAGTCTAACTGGCAAATGTGGCAAATGCTTAAAGATACTTTCAAGATAACACTTGTCTCTGTATCTGTTAAGGGCAAATTAGATAGCAACTGCTTCAGTGCAATAACTAAATTCCATCATGGTATAAGCACAGCTCAGAAGGAGAATTAGAGCTGCTTATACCAGCTTACATGAATTTGACCCATCAACTCCTATGGGAACAGACCATTTTGTTTACCAAGAAAACCTGAATTCCCCAGACAGAAGTCCATCATAGATGCTCAGTAACCTTGTGACATGCAGAGTACAAATACTCCACATAAGAACTGGTGGGAAACGAGCATGTTTTCTTTTTACAGACAGAGTGAACCGATACCTCCAGTCTGAATAACACTTCTTTTCAATTTAACCCCCCCCCCCCCCCAATAAGTAAAGAGTGCTGGGAGAGTCTGCTATTTCTACATCTGTCTGTGCTGAACACAAATTGGCAGCCTGCTTCTGCAGAGAACATAAACTCTGCAGGTGAAAGGGACAGTAAGTATATTCATTAGTGATATAGCTGTTTATTATACACCACCCATTAGTATATTGTGGAACGAGCTAAAGCAGTTTTGCTCAGAACATTGTCTACAGCCAAGCACTGAGGTACAATCGTATTTGCTCCAATCCCTCAGACAGAGACCAACACCTACAAGATCTCCACCAAGCTTTCTCAAAACTACAATACCCGCACAAGGAAATAAGGACATAGATCAACAGAGCCAGATGTGTACCCAGAAGCCTGCTGCTGCAAGACAAGCCCAAGAAAGAAAACAACAGAACACCACTGGCCATCACCTACAGTTCTCAGTTAAAGTCTCTCCAACGCATCATCAGGGATCTACAACCCATCCTGGACAACAATCCCTCATTTTCACAGGCCTTGGGAGGCAGGCCAGTCCTGGCCTACAGACAACCTGCCAACCTCAAGCATATTCTCACCAGCAACAGCACACTGCGCCATAATAACTCTAACTCAGGAACCAATCCATGCAACAAACCTCGATGCCGACTCTGCCCACACATCTACACCAGCAACACCATCACAGGACCAAACCAGATCAGCCACACCATCACTGGTTCATTCACCTGCACATCTACCAATGTAATATACGCCATTATGTGCCAGCAATGTCCCTCTGCTATGTACATCGGCCAAACTGGACAGTCCCTACGAAAAAGGATAAATGGACACAAATCAGATATCAGGAATGGCAATATACAAAAACCTGTAGGAGAGCACTTCAACCTCGCTGGACACACTATAGAAGATTTAAAGGTCAGCATTTTACAGCAAAAAAACTTCAAGTCCAGACTACAAAGAGAGACTGCAGAGCTGCAATTCATTTGCAAATCTGATACTATCAATCAAGGATTGAACAAAGATTACGAGTGGCTAGCTAACTACAAAAGCAGCTTCTCTTCTGTCGCTATTCACACCTCCAATTCAACTGCTAGAGGAACATCTCACCCTCCCTGATTAGAGATAACAAGCTGGTTCAGCCTCATTGGACTAACCCTGTTATCTCCCACCTGGTTCTTGCCTACCTATTTATACCTGCCTCTGGATACTTCCACTGCATGCATCCAACGAAGTTGGGTACTAGCCCACGAAAGCTTATGCTCTAAAACTTTAGTTAGTCTTTAAGGTGCCACAGGACTCTTTGTCACTGCTGCAATTCCAGACTAACACGGCTACCCCTCTGATTCTTGCTCAGAACAAATGCTGTGGAGCAGTTGGAGCAGGGAACACAGGAAAAGCTGAGATAGCTCTGTCAGGATTGAAGCGATAGGTTGAAGAGTGCTTCAGGGAGCACCTTCTTTAAATTCTGCCACCCAATTGCAGAGAAGGCTGGGATGACTCCACTATCGCTGATGGAGCCCTCCCCCCACTCTCTGAAAATTGCTAGCTCATCAGTGCCCACAATTCTTGGGAATACACCAAACAGTAAAACTTTTAAAAGGTCCCTGTGGGTAAATCTACACCAAGATAGAAGACCTGTAGCACGGCTGCGAGTGGCCCAGGCCAGCTGACTTGAGCTCATGTGCTCAGACTACAAGCTAAAAATTGCTGGGGTTTTGGCAATTTTTCACCCTGGAATCCTGCAAGCCCCAGTTAGCTGACTCAGGCCAGCCATGGGTTTTTATCCCTGTGTAGATGTACCCTATTAGTTCTCCACTCCCCATTCACGAGCTCTCTTTGTCTGACAGTTTTCTGTAAGAATTCATCACCATAGTATCTAAGCACTTCCCATGTAAATTACAACTTCATGGTGCGTGCTCCATGGAGTCTCCTCTTCTCCCTCTTCTGGTATAGGAGACTGGGCTTTAAATAATACCTGTAATTCCCCACCTCCACCTCTGTCAGTCTAGTGAGGGCAGGAAGGCTTTTTCAGAGAGGAGAGTCTATCAGCATGCCCCCAATGTGACCAGTCCCTTTGGGGGTTTGTTTTATAGCCAGACCTCCGTGACAAAAAAATGCTTTATCACCAGCTGTGCCCCAGTTCCTGTTTATAAGCTGCACCCTCCCAGTGAAAAGCAGCTCTCTTGGGAGGTTGTGGAGAGGATTGCAGTTTCTGATACCACTGGATTCCAACTATTTGGCGCTGTCTATGCTAGGGAAAATTTAAGGAACAGTTTGTGTTGCTAACACTGGAACTCCACCAGTATAGGCAGCTTTGGGAGCCCTAATATAAATGGGCTGCTTGTTTCCACCAGCTTTTTTAGCCTATCTCATATCACCACTGTGTTAAAACGTTGGAGGGCCACCTACTCTAGGGCTGTCCATGTTTCTCAAGCTGGTGAAGCTGAACCAGTTTTAGCAACACTGGGAATTTTTTTTAAAGACCATTTCATTGGTGTTGATGGGCATTTGGCCTAGAAGATCAGGACCTTCAACTTGAAACAGAAGTGCATTGGGGGCCTGTGGAGGAATAAGAGTTCTTCCAGTTCTGCAAATTGAGAGCCATTATGCTATGAATATATTTGAGCGTATTTTACTGGAAACAAAAGTATAACACTTACAGGAAGTGTCCTTGACATAAACCGGATTGCTCAGGGATGCTGCCTCCCTCCTTAGTTATGAGAGCAGTGGTCTAAATGAGAAAACAAATGAATAGATTTTTCTAGTTTCTTACCCTCCTCTTTCCAAACACATGCTCTTATGGTACATGATTTTTATGACAGGCTAAGGGGAAAAATGTTTTTAGGAGCTCTTTGTTAAAATATTGGCACCACATCACAGGCTTATTTCCAGGCTTAAATGAAAATAAAAAAGTATTTTTCTTAAGTTTAAATGTACAGTGTAGGCAGAGATCCAGAGAGCTAGATCCTAGTAGGAGGTATCTTCCCAGTGTTATGGTAACCATCAGAGCTGGTTTGTTTTAATGCTGCAATAGCCAGTACCAATGGACACTAGACACCTCACTATATGAAAGGCACCCAAGGCTAACTGGACTTACTGACTCAGTGGAATTTGGTCACATGAAATCGCATATTCTCTATAGCCTTGCTTTTATTCTCAAGAGGCAGCCACATCAAACAGTAATTGGGTTTACATGTTTCATTTAGACCTAGAGTTACACAACTACCCCAGCTAGGATTCCTGGATGTCAGCTGGAAAACATAGTAAACAAGTAATATGTGCTTTGAATGACTCGAGGAGATCCAGTAGTACTAAAACAGCAAACACAACTTTGCCAGCCTTCCAAAAGAAGATCATTCCTGCACAGAGTCTGAAATCCCAATTTATTGTTAAGGTGCCTGTTCCACGCTTTGGTAGGCAGCAGTCTTTGTCTCTGCATTGCCACTATGATGTTGGCTGAGAGTTGTAAGATTTGAGTATGGTTTCTTGAGGATTTGTTGCCATTTGGACTAGAGATTCCTCACGTACGGAACTTTAAGTGTATTTTGGAAAAGTCTACAATTCCACACAAACTGTGGATGTTGGAGAGTATTTTAACACTTCTAGCTTCTAATGCTAAATTTTCCTCTTAAATTTTTGCTTTGGTGTCCTTTGACATCATTGTGGACATGCAAGGGCATAATTTGGCCATATTGCATATATGATGTGAAATGATAGATGGCTAGCTCTTCCATGTGATGATGGAGATAAATGTTTACAAGAGGCCTTACAATAAATAAATTGCAGGCTGACATTATAAAGGGGGAAGGGGCCAACATAGGTAGCATGTTTACCACAGTGTTCTCAAGCAGCAAGTGACAGACTATTTTTCACCTTCAGTGATACACTGTGGTATTTTATTAAAAGGTGGCAGGGAATCCTCTACCTCCCTTAGAGGTAGCAATTATAATATGTTACTCTCCCAAGCACTTGACTTCTCTCCTCCTCTCTCTGTTAAGTTGTGACTGGGCCTTAAAATCCTCTGGCTTTTCTCAGACTTTAGTTGGAAGATCCTACTGTCCTTTTACTATTCATTTCCCCTCATTTGTGTTTTACACTTAAGGTTTTAGTTAATGTCAATAACCCCAGAGGCTTAAGAAGTTGGAGTTGTTTTTGAATGAAGAATTTTGGTGCCAGACAATTTGTATTTTCCCAGGCTTCCAGCTGATGTTGCTAAATGGTGCACTTTAAGTGTGTTTACACTTAAAATTGGGAAATGCCCTACTGATGGCATTTTACAATTTAGTAGCTGAGTCTGTGAGGAGCAGTTTCATCATTAGTCAGCCATTTAATGGGAACCATTTGAACTTTTGGCTGCAAGTCCAAAATAGTAGTTCCCAAGAACCCAACAGCCTTGAAAAGTTTTACTTTAAAGCCCCACTCTTCCCACCTACGCTAGAAAAAAACATAACTATATTTAATAGGTATCTATGCTTCAGGTACAGCTGTAATGGTATTATCTTTTTTTTTCAACTCTAGTGCCAGCATCCCTTTAATGCCACACCAGCTAATCAATGTAACACTACCATAGCTGCGCTTCTGTTTTGCAAGTATCTAGCACAGTAATGAATTTAGGTTTGGAGGGCCTCAGACTTTAAACTCTAAACATGCTTAGTCATCTAAGCTGTGCAAAGGGATTTAGAAACTCAGTCCACTGCTTGTTAAGGCAGCTTACCCTCATTTCTATATTGAAAGCAAGTGTCCTAACAGCAAACTCTCTTGAGGATTCTAGGCTGTTTGTGGCAGCCATGAATTGAAGAAGCAGAGGAAAAGATGCAGGAGATACATGCATGGAATTATATAATACAATGCCAGCGGAGGCATTTATTTGTATTACCATAGTACCTAAAAGCTTCAGTCATGGACCAGGACCTATTGTGCTAGGTGCTGTACACACATAAAACAAATTGATGACTCTTGCCCCAAATAATTTACAATCTAATGAATTAAATGTTAAATTTTACATTAGACTTCTAGCATAAATGAATCCAGCTCCACAGCATCCATGAGACAGGTGTTAATTTATAGATGAGAAAACTGAGGCACAAAGAGTCCAACTGACTTGCTGAAGGTCACACAGTAAATCCGTGATAGAGCCACTAAACAGAGACGCAGCTCTGATTGTGCATAGATATGGGTAAAATATAAAATAAGCAGCAAGAAATGGGCAGCAAAATAAGATGAATTAAAAGCACACAAGAACACACTCAGACCATGGGGCCATGTGGTAAGGAACCATAGGTGCTAGAACTAGGGGTGCTGCAGGACCCCCTGGCTTGAACTGGTTTCCATCACATACAGTTTGGTTCAATGGCTCTCAGCACCCCCACTGTACAGATTGTTCCAGCGCCCCTGCTTGAACCAACTCTAGTTTATTAAGTTTTAGCTACTAGAAAGCAATCTATCTTTAGTTCTCTTGTAACCATTTCTAACTTTAATGCCTTATACTTGTACTCACTTAAAATCTCTCCCTATGTTAAATAAACTTGTTTTATTTTTGAATAAAAAAATGAAATCAGTGTGGTTTATACTGAACTGTTTGGCAACTCCAGTTAAAGAAGCAAACTGTTGGATATTGACCTCTTATAGAGGCAACAAACCTTGATCTTAAAACTGCCCTTGAGAGGGCTGGACAGTGCAGAACATGTGTTTTGGGGAAAATTCAGGACTGGGAGTGTGTTGGGTTCACCCTGCATGTGGTACCATGGCTGGTGAAAGCCAGAGTGGGACTGGAGTGTTGCTGACAGGCTGCTGGGGTCAGAGTTGCTGGGGCAGCTATATACATACCCTCAGGGTGTGAGCTTCATGCTGTTTGGCTGCATCCCAGGTTGGGAGCAACAACAGCAAAGCATTGTCAGGCACCCAAGGTTGCATGGCAGTTGGTGACACAACCCCTCACTGGTCTGGATTGCACCCCAGAATATGCTATTTGTGCACAGCATAAATGGTGAAAAATCAATGAGATTTTTAAAATCTTTCAGCTTTTATAATGTGAGGTGCTGGGAAAAACACTGTCAAGGAATTTGAATTGAATATGTATTTTTGAATTTTTCTTTATATTTTTGTATGTGTCAAAATCTTCTGGAAAAGGTTTATTGGAGATGAATTTAGGTGCTTTAAAAATCTGGATCAATAAAATTCTTTGAGATTCCCAAATAATTAACAAAATACACGTATATATTAAAATTGAAAATCAGTTTTAAAAGTAAACATTGAAGTGCATGATCAGGTACTGTAGAGTCTGTGTTTGCATCCTGTTTTTGTGTGGAAACGTCCTGACCAATGTGATGAAGTAAGTTCGGGATTTTTGATTGTTTGGTCTGGTCTGGTCTTAATTTAATAGTCTGAATTTCTATTAGCAGTTTGCTTGTTATCTCAAAGCACTGAAATTGTGAATGGTACAATTTTAAACATGTCTTAAGACAACAGGTAAGAGAGAGCCCTGGATTGGGCATACAACAGTAAAATTACTTTCAATGTTTTGAACTTGGAATCATGTTTCGGCTTGTTGCTGTAAGATGACCCACACAATGAATAGCTACGCTTCATTGAGCAGATGCATGCTATGTGTTCAGAAACTGGATGATATTCTTATAATGAGGCATGTGCATTTGGCATGGGCTGAAATGATTTGACAGTGGGTAATCTTGTGAGAAACTATATAAAAATCACTGGTACCTGACTACTCAAAGTGAATGTATATTAGCTCCTAAGGCACTGATGTATGTCAAAACTTGATCCAAGTTCTTATTGATAGAGGGGAATGCTCTATCTAGAGCTAATAAGTTTAGAGATAGCTCAGTCTAGGCCCATCAGTAATGGTTAAGGCTATGATTCTGGCCCAGGTATTTTTACTGAAAGTCATGGACAGGATGCGGGAAATAAACAATGAACCACAGAAATGAACACAAAGCTGCTGTTAGGAGGTAGCAAACAGGAAAGTTGCTAGGCGCTCTGTGAACCTAACTTATGGGCGGTCAGGCTCTGGTTTCATTCCTGCCTGGCAGGATTTTGGCTTCAGCCTCGGGCAGCAGGGCTCGGATTCCCACTTCATACAGCCAAGGGAGGATTGAAATCTCTGGGAAATGAATATAGTTTTTTCATGAAAATGAAAAAACATTTTCAACAATGCCTGTAGCTTGCTAGATTGTTTTAAACTTTTAGATGTCTTTTCATTTTTATTTCCTTGTAACCCTTTCTAACTTTATTGCTTTTACGTGGCTTCACTTAACCTCTGCTCTGTTATTAATACATTGGTTTTATTTCTACTATAAACCAACTCAATGTGGTGTTTAAATAGAAGGGTGTATTTACCCTAGTTAAGTTACTAGACTGTGATGTGCTTGTGGGTCTTTAGGGGATAAACAAACCTTACTTTTTCTCTGGACTGTCTGGAGGGGGCTGGATATTACCATGCACCTGGTTTTGGGAAAATTTGGAATCACCTTGAAAGCAGTAACCAAAGCTGGTAGAGACCCAGGAGCATGACTAGTATGTTGCTAGCAGACTGCTCAGGTTGCAGTTGTTGGACCAGCACTGCAATTATACACACACCCTCAGGGTGTGACCTGCATGCTTGTTGCTGATTCTGAACATCGCATGTAGGGAGTTACAGTAGCAAAGCATTTGAGGCACCCAGAGTTACAGGGCAGGTTGTGGCTCAACCCCTCACTGATCTGAGTTGCACTCCGAATCCTGTAATGGCTAACCACCAGTCTTTTCTGGGGTGAATCTTTCTTTCTCATTTGTCATGGAAAACATTTGATAGATCTCCATTTTGTCCCAGTGTGAAATAAAACTTTTTAGAATCTTGAAAGATTTCATGGAATGGGATAACAGTTTTCTGTCCTGATCTAATATTCACGTCCCAATGCCTAAACAATCCATAAAGTTAAGGAGAGACATAGAGCATAAAGTCATTATAATTAAACTGTTGTGCCAGACCAGGGGTCAGCAACCTTTCAGAAGTGTTGTGCCGAGTCTTCATTTATTCACTCTAATTTAAGGTTTTGCGTGCCAGTAATACATTTGAAAGTTTTTAGAAGGTCTCTTTCTAATCTTTAATATATAAGTAAACTATTGTTTTATGTAAAGTAAATAAGGTTTTTTAAATGTTTAAGAAGCTTCATTTAAAATTAAATTAAAATGCAGAGCCCCGTAGACCAGTCGCCAGGACCTGGGCAGTGTGAGTGCCACTGAAATTCAGCTCACGTGCCACCTTTGGTTGCCTACCCTGTGCCAGACTCTGAGTCCAGTGTCATGCATTCTGCAAGGAAAGCTTTGCATCTTGATGATCAATAATGTAAAAATGCAGGTCAGTGTCCCTGAAGGAAATAGATTCCTGACATCTTACTGTTAAGTGACTCTGTCTGTATATTTTGCAATGAGGACTATATCTGGTGATCTGACTCTGGAGTTATGTTCATATGTGCTGGGAAACACCAAGTGATGACATCGTAGCACAAACCTAGAAACAAGAATGCACGTTCCAAAGGTATCTTTTACAAGCTTGCCTGACAGGACTGAGTATTGCCCTCCAGTTAAGAAATTACATTCCAATTTATGGGTGGCAGGGAGGGGACTTGACTGCCTACAAATGTCTCTAGGAAAGTGGGTGTGGACTACCATATTGTGCACACCTTTCTGGGATAGCATTAAAAGAGAAAATATGTAGCCAGCCTCTCTGAGTGTTGATGTCTGGGATATCCAGATATTCTGTGTAGACCAAGTGAAAGAGGACAGAAGAACTTCAGGATGAAATAAGAGACTTATTCATACCACTATGCATAGCTTAATTTTAAATAAGGACCACAAAACCATTGGAGACACCATTTATCAGTTTTACAGTAAGGCTCTTATTCTTTTGTGACAAAACACTTAAGGGGAAAACGTAAATGGATATTCTGAGGTAAACCGTTTTATGTTTCTGATGCTTTTGAACATAGAAGCAGGGTATGTGATCCAGAAGCTGAAGATGTGAACGTATATTGTGTGGGCACCTACACTTCACTTGTTTCCATTACTTGTTTTTATTTTCTTCTCTGGAATCTTACACCACTTCAATTGTCTCTTTAGAAACCTCCTCTAGAAAGCTTCCCCTCCCCCTTCACTGTTTATACATCTTAAACTCTCTTCCATCTTTGGTGGCATTGCGTATTTAACTCTGTAAACTCTGTGAAGTTCTACAGGTATGTGCAGGGAATGCAGAGCCAATACGAAACACAGCTCACAGGCTGCACATAGTAAAATACTTCATTAGGGGAATAGTCAATTTTAAAGCAGTCTGTCTGGAGGCTTTCATGGAATGAAAACCAAGTCTCAGGCTGATCTAGTAAGTGTAGTGCAGTGGCTATGTATTTTAAGGCTCATTTGTCCCTTGTAGGGTGAGACTAGTGGTCCAACTTGTTGACAATTGGAGATTATCCCTAATCCAACCAAAGGCACACAAGGAGTGAGATGAAATCTAGTTTGTTTTCATTTAGGCATGTGGTAATACTTAAAACCCAACATAATTTTGGTTGATTTTATTCAGTAGAACTGACTAGGAATTTTTAGTCAATGATTTTTGATGGA
Source organism: Dermatemys mawii (assembly GCA_007922305.1). Classification (NCBI taxonomy): domain Eukaryota; kingdom Metazoa; phylum Chordata; order Testudines; family Dermatemydidae; genus Dermatemys; species Dermatemys mawii. Next base: position 20,435,296 of record ML677381.1, on the reverse strand, counting down.
AAATGTAGTTTTCACAAAATAGCACTTTGCATGGAAAAACTGATTTTTTTCCCCACAAATCTTTTGATGTCAGGAACATTTAAACAAAATATTGACAAAGTATTTATTTTTTCAAGTCGTTAACATTAAACTGCATCTGCCTGAGATGCCTTTGTGACTCCTAGGAGTTGTAGTGTGTCATCCCCCTACTCTCCATTCTCTGCTGTAACCCAAACTCCTTTCCTGGACTACATCTGCCATGAGGCACTGACGTCTCTGCTCTGATCTCTGAATGGAAGCTTTCTGACCTTATTCTGATAGTTGAACATGGCAGACACTGAAGCGTACTCAGTATTATAAGATGAATCAAAGGTGATGGTCCTTAACTCTGGATAACTTAACCGCATAAAGGATATTTTTGAGGCTGAAAAATCCTTACTTATTTTACCATTGAAAAGACATGCCAAATGACAACAAGATGCTGGCTGGCATGCTGCGATGTGGTACTTCACTGAAGCATCTGAGGATATAATCCTTATAAAAGACAAGACAGGAAATAGAACTGTATTGTCTGCCTTAATATTTGTATTGCCTTCTTCCCACTGAAGGGAAACTATGATGGAATTAAAAAATGTTAGCATCATATTTTTAAACTAATCATTTTGATCACTAGTCATTACCCCATTGCTAACTTTTAGTCTGTAAAAATGATGATTCTGATTAGTTTAAGACTGCAAAATCCAAAGTTGTTTTCCTATGGAAACATTCCACAATCTACTACTTCTGACACCCCAGATGATATAAGCCCTAAATGTTCCAGTTCCAATCCCTCACCCCCTACGAAGTGAATTCTAACTCTGAAAAGCTATTTCTTTTTCTCAGTTTAGGAATTTGCCCTATATAAAAGTTGGTGAACTTATTTTTAGTTCTGGAAATGCATTCCTAACACAGCCTTTCAACTGGGGAGATGGGAAAGAATATATTTACACTTTGTCTTGTGCTAACTGACTAGAATAATAATTTCTTTTTATTTGTGTCCCTTTCAAAGTAACACTATTAAAAACCACAGGTTGCGGAGTCACGTATTTGAAATAGAGGCAGAGCCACCCTTAATTTTGGCTCAACAACCAGTCAAAGTTAATTACATTTATTTATTAAACAGTAGTTTTTTCCAGTATCTAAACCCCCAGAGAATCTCTTAGAGACAGCTGATGCAATTGCTGTTCCAGGACCTCTGTCTGATTTCATTGCCACTCGCCTTTTATTGCTATTGTCAAGCACAAACAAATAAGAGAGTGATTTGGATACTGAACTCCTTAGAGAATGACAAAAGGGGGATCTTTCTGTTTGGAGTGTGACATGTCCAACGAATTGTGAAGTTGGAGGCCAAAAGTGAAAAGCACTTCCAAAGCAACTGCGCTAGCACTTGAACACAATAAAGCCTAAAATAAATTCGTCAGTCTGCGACTTAAAACTGGACTTTTAACTGCACTTTTTAATCTTCAGTGCTTTAAATACAAATGTACACCGTAATTTCCCTTTGTGATCAGTGTCAAAACTTGACCAGCATGCGGTAAAGGAAAATCTTGCCAACTCCTGATGGAAATAAATTCCATTGCAGTGGAGGCAACAATAATTTAGCTGAAACTTAAGTGTACCCTTCCACCTCGGCCAATCCTTTCCATAAAGATTTATCTGTTGCACATTCAAAACCATCAAGGAGGAGGACTCTCCATAGACTGAACACTAGACTTTTCACAGGCTCCAGAGACTGAATCCCACTAAAAATGAATCACTTAATTGACTGAAATAGAAAGTGCTTTCTTATCTTGTTCATAACTGTAACCCACCCACCATTCCAAGAAGTTCTTTCTAAGGACTCCAAGTGAGCAAGTCCCAACTAGCCTCCATACCCCACATTAAGGAAATGATGTCTCTCTTTACTGGCAATAGTCCTTGTATTATAACTGAGTAGCTGGATCTGCTATCTACTATCATGTGTCTCTTCTAATTTCTCACCTCTAGCTGAATTTTTACTGTGGTGCAAACAGGCCTGATTCATCCCTATTACTTCAGTGTTACGTGAGGTTATACTGGTATAAAACTGCAGTAATAGTGAAAAATGCTGAATCAGGCTCAGTAAATTCAACTTTTACTGGTATGTAAGCATATG
>ML677381.1:20305835-20433134 GCA_007922305.1 Dermatemys mawii | reverse complement strand
CAGTAAATTCAACTTTTACTGGTATGTAAGCATATGGGGTTTTTTTGTGTGTAGTTGGTTTGGTTTTTGGTTTTTTAGTATTCAAAAATAATCTAAATTAGGTATAAATCCCTTGGCGGACACTATATACCACCAAGAGCACAAAAAAGCCTTCTATACCAGTCAGTTCAAGAAAATGTGTTTAGGAGGGAAGTTGTCACCACTAGCACTTTCTCCTTGGCTCTGGAGACGAAGAACACTCAATTTACCTTCTAAGAAACATAGTCATTCTTAAGAAAGATCAATTTCTTGTCAGCATTCAACAAACTATTAAAAATACCTGCACAATTACATCTCCTATAATCCAGTACCTTGCATATGAAAAACTGGATTGTTTGACAATGTGTTTTTATCACTGCATGCTGATTTTTGCTCATGATTCCACTATCTACCTTCTTACACCAATGTTTTCCAACTTGGGTGCCTACAATTAGACACCTCAATCCCTGTATAGGCATTTAAATAAAGGTAGCCTGACTTCCACAAATAATTTGGCTAAAATTTGTCCACTTAAGGTGCTCAAAAGGGCACACACTAGAAAATAGTCTTTAGACTTTTTCCTCTTAATGGTTTTCCTGTTTTACTAGTAGACTAGTAAGGGAGTGTCTGAATGAATGGCAGAGTTAAATGGACCGGGTATGGGCCTGTATTGTACAGTGGCTGTAGCAATGGTAATGCATGTGCTCGTGGGTGGAGGATTAAAGGGTATCTACTAAATGACTTAACCTTTAATTTTCTTATTGTTGTGGGTTTCAGGTATATAGCAAATATAACTATTTCACTGTGCAGTTTTTTGTATGTAAATATATAGGAGTGGTTTTCAGCACCATTATAATGCAACCACACTCATGGTGCAACTTGGAAGCTATTTGAAAGCATCATGATGTGATTTAGGGCATGGAAGTGAAGAATATCTTATGGAGCTGAAACTACAGAGGATACTGATAAGCAGAATATTGTCTCTAAACTTGAGTTTGAGCATGGTGCTGCCATAAACTCCCAGGCACTTTATGCAAACATAATATATTAAATAATGTGCTATTACACTGCCCACTGGTAACGTCGTAAAACATTTGGGAACTGTTGAATAAGATATTATGTAAATAAAGGTGCAGATCATGTAGTATGTATATTGTTATGTACATAATGTTTCTATAAGTATCTACTCGGTTGAAATAAAACATGAACATAGAAGAGACTGCATTCTGTGTGTATAAGTGATGCTTCAGGACAAAGTAAAGCATACGAACAGCCTGGGAGGCAAAGGGAGAAATTGAAAACGATGAAAAAAAAATTGAACATGTTTTTGTTGTAGTTCAGTTCAGTGTTAGTCACCCTTGTAACTAAGCTGTTTGGTATGTCTCGTGGATAAAATCTCTAGTGTGGGAAGTAAACAAACAATATGCTTATTATGCACTGCCCACAATCATACACTGAACAATGCTTTTCATATCTATCTAGGCACACAATTTTGTCTCCCCTTAATCAAGCACACAGTGCCTAAACAACTATGTGCAGTCAGTCTGCTGGAATGAAAACCTTCACTATGTGTTTTGATGGTGGGTTTGATGTATCTCTGTGATGAGGACCAGTGCAGAGAAGGTGCAACTGGGCAGCTTCTTGAAAGCACAAAGCACCATGATGTGATGTGGGATGAGGACACATGGGAAACATGAGAGTTTGAGTTGCAGCCAGCCACTATGAAGATGGATCATGTTTGTTTGGTTTTTTATCTTGAGGCCCAAGTTAACCTAAAGGGAGTTGGGTGGAAGGAGGGGAACTTGTTTGTAAATCTAGGAGCACTTTTCTGAATATCTGGATAAGAGATAATTACTGCTCAGTAGAAAGCAGTTTGAGTTTTAAACTACACAAAGGTTCTCAAGGTATAGTGAAACAAATTACTCGCATACAGCAATTCTTAAATGAAAGCCTTCAAATATCAATTGAAAAAATCATTAAATCTATTTTCCCTGTATTACATTTATATAGGGCATAGTTTAAAACAGAAAACAAACCTACAGTATTCTGCAGTAATAGCTCAATTCACTACAATAATAATCTTAACTGTAGTATTTTGGATTTACTGTAGAGATTATTTTGCTATATATGCTACTGCTGTAGATTTTTTAAAGGGAAATTCTTACAGCAGGTGAGCTGTAAATTTTTAATGTTTTAAACATTTTATCTGAAGTGTGAATTTATACTTAAGTATGAGAACAATTTTTTATGCTCATTAACTGTAGATGGACTTGATTTATACATGCTCTATTTCATATTAGATACCATTGTCTGCTTCTGTAGTATTGTATTTTCAGCCTAATTAGAACTAACAATAGCCCACATTACTCCTGCAACTACCGGTATCTTTCTTAACATCTCAGCCTGAACCCTGAAACCTACAGGTTATTTCCAGCCAATTGCATAGCTGCCATAATGATGGATGATAGTAATTTTGCTGTTTGGAGCATGAATTCACTGAGCTCTTCTGGCAGCTGGTCTTGCCCCTACACTTTAGTCATTTCATCTTTTTTCAAGGTAATAAAGAGCTTGCTGCTAAAATACTGTACAGCGAAGAGCTAAACCCTCAGATCCAAACACTTCCATACTTCAAGGTATTTGAAATCTGAATGTGGGTTCAGATCCAAAGTTTGCAAATGCCCAAAAGCCTCAGATCTAAATACTTCCACACTGAATAGCTCATCCCTCCATTTCCAAACTGTTGTTTGAGCCTGTCTCTTATTTGAGTAATTCTTGTCAGATCAGGGCTGCATACCCATGAGATCCAGTGTACCTACCCTCCAGTCATGTTCTTCCAAGCTTTAAAGATATGTCTCCTAAAATCTCCTCTATGTACTTGTTGTTCCATATATAAATAAGGTTTCACTTCTAATAACACTGGGGTTCCTTAAGTCATGAACCTGGCAGTGGGGTTCCTATGTAGGATCCTTAACTTGTCTTTTTCCCCATTGGTTTGCCAGAGCCCAAGTTGCTTTTTGGCATGTTGCAAAGATGACACTAAGTTGAGGGAGGAAAGGAGAGGGGTCATGTGACTTGGGGTGATGAGCTACACGTAAGGGATGGCTCTGGCTGTTCAGTTAATTGTTCTGTTTAAAATTTACACTGGGTATTGGGACCTTCAATTCAGTTAAGTGCCAAGGGTGTGCTGATGCTGTAAAATCAAAAAATTATATAAATGAAATACTACTGTTTTTGTCACCATATACTGCCAGTAACATGTCCACAGGCCAATTTTTAATCTCTCCTCTCAGTCTTGAGTTAGCACTCAGCGTTAAGTGCCCTTGCCTTGTGTGGGTTGAATTTGCTTATGATCTCAAAGATATAGTAGGCAGCTTGGAATCAGACCTCATACTGTAATAAAGCTGTTGCTGGGTCCCCTAGTGATGTGTACGGAGACCCTGATTAAATTCACACGTCTGTTTGTTTTTGTTAGTAATAGTTATTCAGCGTGCTTACTGTGCCAACTACAAAAATCCCTAGGTACAGGTATTAGCAACCAGTCTAGTGATTCCAATGGGGGATGTTAATATCGCTGCAGACCTAGCATGGAGTACAACTGAGTGGACAGGGAGCACTCAGAATAAAAAGGAGACAGATGCCAACATCTTCATGACAGAAGTTCTTGAAAAGGAAAGGCACTAATTAAGTTAGCTGGTACTTTAAAAAAGCACACACACGGTGCCTCGGAAGTCTAGAGTGCAGTCAGAGAAACCTTAACTGAGGTACTTCCAGTGGGACACAGAAATCTTAGTATCTTGTTTCTCATTTGCCATTTAACCATAACAAAAGCAGCAGCTTTTATGGTTTGCACATGGGCTCTGTGACAGTTTCAGGGCTGTATTGCCCTCTCCAGTTCTCAGTCTTCAGCTGTTACCAGTCTCAGGGCAGGGACTCTTGTCCCACTGTCTTCTGACCAGGAGGTATTAAGGTCACACAACTCACTGTCATACACTGTGGTAAGCCCAGCAAGCCAGTCTGCTTAATGACCCGCACCTCTGCATTGCTCTCTCTCCGAGGGCTATGAACAGTATATTGCCAGCAAGTTACCATATGGCTCTCTCTGAGCATCCACATATATTCTTAAGGTAAAAATATTGCAGAGAAAACATAATAAAAACAATAAATATGTTTAGCATGTTTTTAAATCTACCAGGAGTCCTGCCTCAGTCTTATGGGGCCCTAACAAGCTAAAATCCTTTCAACCCTTCAGCAGGATTGAGGCCTGTCAGACAAAAGTCTGATCAGAACAATGGCCCATAAGCTACGTCAGAGAGGCCTCCCTTGGGCTCTGACTGGAAGAAGACCAAGACCTCTGGTTGGTCAGGGTTTCCTATTTAAACACAAAGATAGGCACAGGAAGTTCTCTGCACAACTGGGTTCTCCCTGGCTGCTGTTCAGACCCCTTCACCCTACACTAGAGTCTCTGGCCTACCTAACTCTCAGGCTCCTGATCTTAGCCTGACTCCTGGTAATCCAAATAGTGCCTGAACCTGCCTGGATTAGTTTGACTAGCTCCTGCCTGAAAACCTGAATGCAGCTTCCCTGAACCAGGTCAGTAACCACTAGACCAGGCTGCCTACATCTTGTCCATGAGAGGTACCATGAGGCTACAATGTCTGTCAGTCTCCATAGAGAAATGTTTGTTAGTATACTGATGGAGGAAGAGATTCCATTGGCTGAAAACCTCCCACCATTGTCGTGTGATCTACCTCCTCTCCCTATTGTCAGAATCACCACAAGATCCAGGTACAGACACTTTCTATGTCACCTGCCTAATTGCCATTTCCAAATTTCCTGTCAGATGGGGGTCAGTTTGAGAGTGCATTTCCATATGGGTCAAAAGCAGAACCTATCCGAGGGTGCAATGGGCAAGCAGCAGATATAAGACAGCTGAAGGAGTACTTGAGGAAAGGTTCATTTCAGGCACTATAGGGGGTGGGGGGAGTTACAAAAAGATAGAGAGACAGACTGGGGTGTGTATTTTATGAGGGAGTAAGTGGGTCAGATTAGAAACTGTGGTGGAGGAATGGGGAACTGAGAATAATATTACTTGTAGGTAATTCCTCAGAACCGTTTAGAGCCTATTTATAGTGTAGTTTGTAACTGTTGTGGCACTGATGCTGTTAGTCTTCCAAGTTCTTGTTCTTAGTGTGCGAACAAATGTTCTGTCTTGGGAAGACATACAGTGATATCTTTGTTATGCAAGGCTATGGATAGCTGGAGCTGTGTGAGCAGCAGGAGACCTTACAAAGGGGGAGACAGTAGCAGGAAACAGGAGGAGAAGCTGTATTAGAGTAAAGCTGCAGAAACTTAGAAGGCTCCTGCAGGCTGCAGAGAGCAGAATACTGCAGGACAGTGTCTCAACCCAGAGATGGAAGGAGCGAAGACTTGGGAAGCTGTGGGAGTGCCAGACCTGAAGCAGAGAAGAGACTAAGGGAGAGGACAGTTCTAGCCCACTGAGGCTGGGAAGGATGAAATTTGGTCTCAGAGGACAAATTTATGTTTATACCAATTTATTATGTTATACCAGTTTCACTGGTATGTCAATCTCATACAAAAGATCGGTCTAAAGAGAGTTAAAGATGCAATTGACACCAGTTTCTTTCCTTCTCTCAAGTTCTCTGGGGCTAAATTTTTATACATTTCCCCTTTTCCTCTTCATTTCCTCAGATCATAGATTATTTCATTACAACAGCTGATAATTAATTAGCATATTATATTTTCAGCAGGCAACTTGGGTCATAGGTAAAAAGAACAAAAGAGTCATTTGTATGGTAGATAAATCTCCTTAGGTCCCCATGATTTACATTTTCTCAGGTTTAGAGCACAGTCCATTATAGCAAAGGGTAGAAAAAATAGAGGCAATACTTCATTTCAACCTTTTAGTGATTATATTATGCTGTATCACAAGACTTTTTATCCACTTAAAGTTATTTCCTTAGCTATTTTCATAGGGGTTCATGTTTGATAAAAAACAGATACTATACACAGTGCACAAGCTATGAATTTGAGATTGAGCTTCAGATTCCACTTTAATAATAAAGGTCAAAATATATGTGAATGCTGCACGATTTTGCGGCCTTTAAAATATTTGAAGTCTGTGTATTAAGATGAATGGAAGAAAAATGTTTAGGACCTGGAAAGTCATTGAGCATATGGGATAAATGAACTCTGGCTTTGGAGTGTGTAAACCAGGTACACAGGAGAACCATCGCTAATTGCTTTTGAAACTCTGAATTGTATTAATAGCTGCAGTTTACAGGATTGTCTATTAATTTATATGCTAGTAATCCAAATTCATATTACTTTTAGTCACCTTTCTATTCAGCTCCCACAGTGACAACACAAAAATGGCAAATCAAATTGAAATGGATTTTGCCTTTTTTTTTAACTTAAAATGTGTAAACATTTTTTGTTTTTTAAAAAAACACTTTTAACTCTTAAACATAACAAATGAAGCTTTAATTTTCCTTTTTGCTGGAATCACTTAGCAAGGTATTTGTAGGACTTGAATAATAGTGTGTCATGAAGCTCTAATCTAACCTGCAGTTTTTAATCTTGCTTCTCTTTTTCATATCTTATTATATATTTGTTATATTTTAAGATGTTATGTTGGATATTGTATTTTATACTGTGTAAAATCTTTCTGCCAAAAGATTCTAAACCATTTTACAAATGATATATTATTGAAACACAACCATTTCTGGGGTGGGAAAAGGAGATCAAAGGCACACAGTTTGCTGCATAAATGTGTGCATGGAAGTGTACATTTTAAATTGACTTTGCGATTTGAACCTGTTGTTTTAGGGAGTTTGAGATCTTAAAAACGGAGGCTTGCACAACTAAGACATCCATTCTTTTATATTGAAAACAATGAAGTATATAGTTGCATGAAAATTAGTCAGCAGAACTGGGGACTGCAAATCACTTTTATGCTTTTTAACTATTGAAAACATACCTGTTCATATTCCATTGGACTCCACATCTTTATGTATGATGCAACTTTAACTATGGTCTTGATTCTGCTCCACCACCATAATGCTAAGGCTCTGATCCAACAAATCTCTTAAACATCTGTTTAACTCATAATCTCATGAGTAATCACCTTGACTTCCAACCCCATGAACTTCCTAGTGGGATTTTTCAGACTTAAAGTTAAGCACATACTTATTCTTTTGACTGAGCATAAATGCCTTGACTACAACACAAGTGTTCTTGAGTTGAGGAAGGAAAGTCAGACTATTCTAGGGTCTCATAGATATTTACCGTACATGTGTATTTGATGTGGGAGACATGTATTTCCGAACTTTCTTTCACAGTTAAATTTGTAAGAATTGGACGAAAACGAGTTTCTAAATTTGGGTCAGTCTTGCAGTTCGTGATTAAAAAGCTTATGAAAATAGTCTAGCCAGTAAATGAGCTGACATTGTTTTACTGGAAGATACAATAGGGCTCCCTCAATCTGTGACCATTTAAGTGAGAGCAATACAAAAATATGGAGTGAGATTTTAAACTTCTCACTTTAAAATCCTTCATCAGAAGTGTGAAATACTTTAAAATTCTCTCAAAATTAATCCCCAATGGGTGAGATGTGATAGATCTGATATAATCTGTGGTACATGTTATCTTAATGTAAATCTGTGGAATTTTGTTTTTACTGGAGTAAAAGGAAAAGAAAAGTCTTTTCTATAGTTAGTTTTTGTCTCTCGCTCTCTTTAGCCAACAGAATATAACCAATGTTTGGGACTTTGGCTAGACTGCATTATAAACTTTTCTACCAACTCAGTGCTTTGTCTGGTTAAATTAACTGGAACAAAGGGCTGATCACACTCTTCTGGATGTAATATAGTAACATGGCTTTTACCAATTTGAAGTCCTTTGGAGCTTGGTATTAATAATCAGACACAAAAGACAGAAGGAATAAAAAGATGGGGGTGAAAGTAATTTATGCAAAGAAGACTTTATTAACAAGGTAGAAAATCTGTTACAAATTGGTTACATCTTTGTATTTAATGGCAAACATATTCCATGAACAGGTGTATTCCCTTCCCTATAATCCTCATAATCTGTGTCAACCAATGTAAAAATTCGGTGTATGATAGTGAACTATTTGTGAGCATAGAAGAGCACACCGGCTCAATCTTCAACAACAGCCACCTCTAGGAAATATAAAGAGTAGGTGACACAAAGTGAACACTTGGTATAAGGAGACAGATTTCAGGGCTAACATGGAATTTCCATTTGGCAAGAGCATGTGGTGGGACAGTCCGAACTGCCGAGCCGCATGTCATATCATTAATGGACAGCTGCCACAGACTGCTGAGGGGGTCTCTTCTGGTAAATCTCACATTAACCTCAGTGGGACCAGACTGGACCTTTACAAAGAAAAATGGACTTTTTCCGAGTGAAAACTAAAAATCTGGGCAAGATTTTCTTTTGCATCCCACCTGAGAGTATCTTTATTGGGAGCTTTGCGGTTCCTATGCTTAAGCTGCTCACCAGTTGGGAGAGTTCTTAGTGCTTTTTTCTTACAGGACACTTTCTTTTGGTGCTGACTACCCGGCAGGCTTTACACTGGCTAAGCTGTAGAGTGGACGTGTACAAATGCGCAGACAGAGTAGGGGCCCTCAGACTTCATTTCTGAAGCTCATACAACCACCTGCAAGTAATACTGGCTGATTTTTTTGTGTGTGTGCCAATTATAGATAATAAGATATCCAAGAAAACATTCCTAAAACCTCTCCTCAATGTCTGACTCACTTGCAACACCATCTTAACTTCTTTAACGCATTTAAACTAACTCTCGAGATGAGTTATCTGCCAAAGAATATTTCAATTATTTGCTTTCATTTAAAGCAGAAACAATTTTCCAAGTCAGTCTGTTTTTGTAACTGGAACACAGATCCTACACATCTGGGGTGAAGAAGGAGGAGGGGGGAGATTTACTATGGTTGTATTATATGGGAAATGTCATTTGGGGTGATGACATTGTCCTTGCAACAAAGCAGATCTACACCAGTCTCCAAAGCCAAATATTCAGAGAACTAAATTTGGGTGGGTGTTCTGTTATGCAGAGTGGTAATTAAGCATTTCAGCCAGGGTAGCACAATCACTTTTACAATAACAGGGGTTCTCAAAAGAGCCTAAGGAAGCTAGGTGCTCATAACATATTTAATTTCAAGTTTCCAAATAAATTATAGTTATTTTTCCTGCAATGTTTAACTCGTGTTAATGGGAAATTTGTACAAAATGTCAATATTCAGATGTCTTGTAGGTAGCATACAGAAATACTTCTGAAACTAGGATATTAGAAAATTGCTTTACATCCTTTTCCTAGTTGAGCAACATCTTGGAGGCTTAAAAATGGGCAAGCTTTGAGCATTGTAAATATTTGCATTTCTTTCCAATTTAATCTTGTCTCCAATAACCTTGTTCAATTTGTACTGAGGCTGTTGGGTTTTTTTTGGTTTTTTTGTTTTTGTAATCTAATCTTGAAGTCAACATAAATGTATCTGAGAGACAACACAGCTCATAATTTCCTCCTTGTCAGCCTGTCTTGAGTGAGCTTTAAATTCATGCTCAGGGAGATAAATTTGTACTTTGTTGTTCTTCCAGTGGCAGAGGGAGAGCTGCCAGGCTCATCGGACTCATGACGTTAAAGTCCTGCTATTTCTTTGGAGGCTCTTGCCAGGGCTCTTTCTGGCTGCCTATACTCAGGTTATTCTCAGTTAACCAGGATATAAGCTACAATATCTGGATGCAGCTCCAGGTTCAGCTTTGAGACTGTCCAGATCTGCTGCTTTGTTGTTGCCAATCGTGACTTGTAACTGGATCAGGAAAGTTGGAAGGTTGCCACAACTCTTGGTTTGAGACTTAATCCTACCTTAAATATATTTTACAGTAATCTGGTAAATTGAGGCGGGGAAGGACACAATCTTGAGACGAGTTGGGTGAGGTTATGTCAGAAGAAAACTCTATGTCCTGGAATTATTACTAAGATTGAGTTCTAGAGGATGGGGAAAGTGTATATTATGATAGCAATATTTAATTAAATGGAATTATATCCTTATGATAAATTGGCCAAAGCTAGGATGACCAGACAGCAAATGTGAAAAATTGGCAAGGGGGTGGAGGGTAATAGGAGCCTATATAAGAAAAAGACCCCAAAACTGGGACATCTGGTCACCCTAGCCGAAACATGTATGAAAGTTGCAAGTATCCAGGCTGGGACTTGGCATATGCTCAAAATTCATTATGTTGAATGAAATTTACTTTATGATATTAACTGTATCTGTGACCTATGGACAGCAGGGATGGGCCCAATTTAAATCTCTGATTTTAGCAATCCAAATTTTGGGTGGGTTTAAGATCCAGATCTGAACTTTTCAGCTTGGACTATTCTCTCATTGGCAGCAACAAGAGAAAGCCCATCTTAGGTTGTAAGTTCTTTGGGACATGAATTGTCTTATGTGTTTGTACAGTGGCAGAATGGAGCCCTGAACCATGACTGAGACTCCGAGATACTACTACAATATCAAGAGTTGTTCTAACAATGTAAACTGCTAATGGATTATGGTAGGAGAAGGGGACAAGCAAGGGCTAGCCAAGAATCTTGGGCAGGGTAAGTGGGTCCTAGCAGGAATTGTGTGTACTGCAGAAGACATACAGAACAGCTACCTCTAAAAATAGCACTACATAGTCTGGTAGAATAGTAAGTCTTTGTCTTTCTATAGCACCTTTCATCCAAGAATCTCACACAATTTTACAGATGTTAATTTCTAGCTTCATAGTTATTTTTGGTCATTGGAAATATCACAACTGAGCACCGAACTCATTAAACTGAATCAGAAATTAAAGGTGACCCTCGTAGAGAAAGAGGGATGAATCTGTTCCTTTGTAGGTTGATTTGTGAAGCATTCTAACTTATGATTGAGGTGAGAAAAAGTATGGTGGGTTGGTTTAGGGCTGGGGGAGCTGTTGGTTTTCTCTGCATGTTTTTTTACTTGAGAAATGCAGATATTGTTTGTCCTGTCTGCTTCCGGGAGACTGTGGACAAATGAAAAATTAGTATATAGCTCTTACTGAAGTTGACCCCGGCTTCTGGTAGTTCAGGAACAGAATGAAGGAAAACTACAGTGGAGAGGACTTGTATGGGGAACTGTGTAATTGGTGTTAGAGTAAGCAGTCCACAGATCTGCAGAGCTACAATATTTGTGTAACCAGGGTCTGCCTGCCAATTTTTGTTTAAACAATAATCACAATCCTAAACTTTTTCCATTTATCATTTTTCAGTGACTGTACCACAGCTACAAAAGGATCTTCACTATACACAGCATAAAGCTCAGCTTCCCTTTTGGGTCCAGCCACATTTGCAGTTGACCCACTCCTATCCGATCAAAAACCTGAAAAGTGTGCAAATGCAGGACAGAGTAAAACTCCTTCTCCCATCCCTCACCCCACAAAGCAAAAAGTTCAACATTACCAGGCATATCCTTCTCTCCAGACAAAGCATAAAGGTTGGGTTTTGTTTTTAAAGAAACCAAAATAATGAATATTAATTTTATGGGCTCATTGTACATGCTAAATACTTTCCCTAAATCACAAGAGTAGAGAAAAAGCTTTTCAAATTATCAGTCTATGTGTCTGCCAGATGTTTTCCAGATGGTACAATGAGGGTAGAGAAACTGGGTCCTTTGACTCAGCATGATCCCTTTAATTTTTTCGTATTTCTTTCAAAACAGGTTTTTATTTTTAGGAATAGAAACAAAGAACTTGGCAAGTAAAAGGCAAATAAACAAACTACATATAAATTATGCAATGAGTAAACTTGACTTTACAAGTGAAATAAGCTTTAATTTCAGTAATATTGTATAGAAACACAAGGCAGTTGAGCATAGGAAAGCCAGAAACTCCTTAAAGCTTGTTCAAAACCTCAGATGGATTTTTTTTTAAATAGATGGGTGTTTGCTTTGCAAATGTTAAAGAATGTTCTGTATGTGAGAGAACTGAAAATAGTAAAATCGGCATTTTAATTACTTGATTTGTGTCTTTTTTTTTTTCCATGTCCAGTTTGTAAAAGGCTCCTTGTTCACTGAACTCTGGAAATCAAGAAGGGAACAAGCTACTACTTTGTTTTCTGTTTACACCCTGACATTTATAAACAAGAGAAAAATGCAGCCCACTTGTGGAATAGACAATATTCTCCTACTTGGCAAGAAATAACCCAGGTAAGTTTGAGTATGACCCTGCTTTGCTTTGGTAATTATGTAGTTCACATAAATCATTTGGAACAATTAAGAATGCTCTGAGAGTTAGACATTTTAAACCTCTCTACCAGGAACAAATAAATCCGAGATCTGTTTTTCCCAGGTCATGAATATCATTAAGGAATTTCTTTTTTATGTGCTGGACAAACAGTTTTATCAGTGCATGGACTAATAGTGAATCATGATCTTAAATAAATCATAAGCATTAAACTGATTAAAAAAGGATCAATGCATAAGAGGGCAACCAGAGACAATTCACTGACACTTTACTCCCCTGGGAGGGCATTATTGCATTCATAGTCGGTAAAGCTTGTTCCATGCAGCAATGTTCACAGGAATGGTCTCTGCAACCTTCACAAATGATATAATATGACAAGAGCCTCTCTTCCTGGAATGATAGTATCATATCTCATTTCCAAAGTCAAAATTAAGTCTAACACTCAGTTTCTCACAACATTATTTCCCATCCTCCCAGTATGGGGGAGAGAGCACTACTGTCATGTTAACTAGCTGTGATTATATATCTGGCCTTGATGCTGTACATATGCAGGAAGCCTGACTTCTATAAACACAGGCTGAACTTTGATACAAAGCCTTATCAAAACCTGCTTCTGAGTGAGTCTCTCCTGGTACGATTACTCATCAAGGTCACGCTCTCAATTTCTGTCCACAAGCGAAATGGGGTGAGTTTCTTCTTTTGCAGACTGAACTACAGGCCTTCAGTATCTCCCTGGGATACATGCTAGGGAAGATCTGTATATGTTTGTTATATATTTGTTCACTACCTCTGACATCCACTGCAGTTTGGGGGAAGGATAGCTCAGTGGTTTGAGCATTGACCTACTAAACCCAGCATTGTGAGCTCAGTCCTTGAGGGGGGCCATTTAGGGATCTGGGCCAAAAAATCTGTCAGGGGACAGTACTTGGTCCTGCTAGTGTAGGCAGGAGAATGGACTTGATGACCTTCAAGGTCTTTCCAGCTCTATGAGATAGGTATATCTCCATATATTTTAATTTATTAATTCTTGCACTTCATCATGAAGATATGGTAAGAACACGAGTCAAATTTCACTCAGACTGCCCTAAATGTTATACACCTGCAGCAGGATCTACCCGATAGACTTCAACAGGATCTACATGTCAGCGGAAGTGGCTGCTAAGGCATGGGATTTTGATGGTAACCATAATTCAATCTATTGTATTTCCCAATATATCCTGATCTATATTATTAAAATCATTCTCCTGCCTCTCCAGTTACTCTCTCCAAGCTTTCTGCTTTGCCTCTTATGCAGACCCTGAGCCTACGCCTCATTCCCCACTCTTCTGTTTCAGATCCTGAGCTTTTCCCCAACCTTCTGCTGCAGCCCTGTGTGCCTCTGTCTCTTTGTACACTGATAGCTTCAAACCTGTCCATTTTTACTGAGTCTTCTCTACCCTTCTTTCCCAGCCTCCAGGTTGCAGCCATTGCTAGCTAGCTGATCATATACTCTGTTTTTAGACCATGTGAGGGCCTAACTAACATGAGGCTCTTTTACCATCATCTCTAGAAAGTGAGGCCGGGAGAGTTTGAAACAGGGAAACAGTCACTTTCTTTGGAAAGTGAGAACTTTCTTTTTTAATGGTTAGATTTGTGATTTTTATCTCGTAATTCCAGCTCTGCTTTTAAATACCTAATATAGATAGGTAGCTGTGTGAATACTGAAATACGTGGCATGCTTTCCCTGTTCCTTGTGGATTTTTTCCTGTTCTGTAGAAGTAAATTTGTTGTTGAATGAGCATTGGTGCTGCTTTGGTTGTAGGTAACGTAGCCAGCTCAGGCTATTTTTTCCACCAAGTAAGAGACATGATGTCAGTGGCACATATGATGAAGCAGGAAAGTTGTGCAATAAAACCAGGAACTGTCTAAGGTTAACATTCAGTTTGTATTATAATATGTAACATGCCTGTGTTGCTATTTTAAGATTTGTACTCAGCCGCTGCTAACAAAACTGCAGCAGGAAAAAAAAACTTCTAGGCTTCAGGCGAGGGCTAAGGCACAGAAGCTTACTCAGCAAATAAAGAAGCCGTAAAAATACTTTAATCAGCCTCTGGTGGTGGTGATTTTGCCTTGCCCCCTGGGTTCCAAGCTATTTCAGGAAATCTCAGTTTCATCTATTTTTGGACTGTTTTGAAATCCAGCCATGGTTTGTCCCTCCTCTCTCCTGGTACTGGAAGCTGGTCAGAAAGTCAGACCTGTCAATCACAACTTGTAGCAAAGCTCCTCCTCTCTTCACTATTTGCCAGAGGTTTTTTTTTCTGCTTTCTCCAAGAAAATAACACGTTGCTCCTGACCTCCTATTTCCAGAAATTGTGAGAACTACAATTGTGCATATTTGTGTCCAGCTAATCAGGGAATTTTACTAATGTGTAGTAATTGTGCTGGCGAATGTGCTGAATGGTGGGGTTCCTAAACAAGAGCATTTCACCTTACAGGTATTTCAGATTCCACTTCCACACATTCACTCACCCTGTATCTTAAGATTTTGTCAAGGGCACTAATAGACAACAGGAAGCAAACTGCCTGCAGCATCCCTTCATCCAGCCATGCCATGAGGGGATTGCTGTTCTTTGGCTGCCTCCAACACACTGTAGTCTCATGTTTGCCCAGCTCTGTTTTGACTGAAGAAGGAGAGGAAAGGAAAGGTCCCCAATGCCACAAGGAAGACAAAGCCATCGCTTACTTCAGCTAGCAAGATGGTTGGGTCCTGGGTTGGCAGCCTGGAAAGCAACACTGGCTGCTGTAAGGGTCCCAGAGATTCAGCTCAGCTGCTGTTTGGCATGCACCTAATCAGCTTCAGGAGCTTTGTGTCAGGATCCAAGGGCCAGAGCAGGGTGAAACCTGAGGCTGAGAATAGCAGAGGAGTTTGCAGTCAAGTTCTAGGCCAGGGTCGATACCAAGAATTAGAATCCCAGTCAGGTTTCAGGGTCTGGGTGAGTGAGCAAGATCCAAATCAAGCCAACGTCAAAGCCAGGAGTTCAAGAGCAGGAATGGTCATGGCAGATACAGAAGACTCACACCATTGCCTGGACACTTCCTGGAATGTCCCTTGGGTTTGTATAGGTTAGGGTGACAATCAGGAGCCATGGGGCTGCAATCTGTTAAATTTCCTGTGGTATGTGTATGCAGTGGGTCATGGTTACAATATCCAGTATCCTCTCTTACAATGCCAGCAATAGATGTTTCAGAGGAAAGGGCAAGAAATCTTGCAGATGTGGGATAATCACATTGTCTCCTCCTAATCTCTAATAAAGGCTGGTTTAAGCACTGAAATATGAGTTTTAATCTCTTCCAAAATCTTTTGACAAGATTTGAAAACAGATTGGACATTTATTCGGATAACAAGAATATACTGCAATATGTTAATGCTACACTTTTGACTTTAATGACATCCTGTGGCAATGAATTGCACCCAGTACTAGTACTTTATCCATTACTTTGACAGGCTGAAAGAATACTAATAAGATAGTGAAAGACAATTTTCCTTTGCCGCCTTTTTTAGGTAGCCCATGCTAGTGCTTTGTCTCAGGGTTCTCTGTCATGGTCTCAAGGTCCAGTCTCTCAATCACACGTCATATTAACCATCTACTTTATGTGTGTGCAGGAAAAATCTTCACATGTTACAAAACCAGCTTCATTTCTTAACTGGGACTGGTGGGAAATTTTCAAGTTAGACACATTATTTGGTTTACAATCGACTCATCATTTTCCATCGAAACGTTCTGCAGGAACATTTTGATTCCATCAACACTTTCTATGGAAACCAAGGAGGTCGAGCTGGCCAATCACCCTTCCTGCCTGGCTTCCTGTCAGCCTGCCCTGGCTGCCCGTGAAGAATGTTGAGTGTTTGTCCTCTCATCCTGAAACAGGACAAAATTTTTAGTGGGAAGGAAATTCCATTTCCCAGTCAGCTCTATTCTTAACCATTGTCTTGAATGATGGAAATGCAAATGTTACAACCAAAAGGTTCTGTTCTTGCTTACAAAGTTGTTAGTTCTGTAAAGTCAGTTTCCTCCAACACAGAAGATTTGCGAATAGATGCTCTTTCTGGTCTGTGATAGAATCACAGAAATGGAGGACTGGAAGAGGGACCTTGATAGGTCATCTAATCCAGTCCCCTGCACTGAGGCAGGACTAAGTATTATCTAGACCATCCCTGACAGGTGTTTGTCAAACCTATTCTTAAAAACCTCTGAAGATGGAGATTCCACGACCTCCCTAGGTAATTTGTTCCAGTGCTTAAGTATTTAGGTTAGACATTAAGAAAAACTTCCTAAATTTCCCTTGCTGCAATTTAAGCCCATTGTTTCTTGCTCTGTCTTCCGTGATTAAGGAAAACAATTTATCACCCTCGCCTTTAGAACAACCTCTTATGCACTCAAAGACTGTTATGATCCTCAGTCTTCTCTTCCTCAGACTAAACATCTCACCCTTCCCACCCTGCCGCTTTTTTCACTTTCCTCAAAGGTCATGTTTCCCAAAGTGTAAGGCCCAGAACTAGACACAGAACTCTGGTTGAGGACTTATCAGTGCTGAGTAGAGTGGAAGAATTACTTCTCTTGCCTTGATTGCAGACAGACAGACACAGTGCAACCATGGGAAGGGACATTGACCTGGTGAGCTATTCCCAGAGTGACCAGGAGAAGGTGCCCGCCTAGCTGTGAATAGGGAACCCCATGACATGGAATTATGAATTTAAGTTCCGAAGCTTGTCTTTTGAAGGTGTCGTGCAGTTTTTCTTTGAGGACAAGGACTGATAGGCTCAGATATAGAATGATTGCCTTGTGAAAAGTGTTCACCAATGATAGGGTGTTTTTGTCTTTTATCATTTTGCTGTGTGAGTTTGTTGAGAATGTCAAGATTGTCTGATTTCATCCACACAGTTACTCTTGAGACATTTGATGCACTGGCTGAAGTACACCATATGTTGTGATGGGTCTTGTGTAGGAGTAGACCCCCTGGATCTTAAAAGGGGGGTGGTTGTGGATTAAGACATCTCTACAGATTTTGCATCTCTGGTCTCGGCAGAGTCTGTTGCCACTTTGAGTTGGTGTGTCCCTTTCTGTGGGGAGCTTGCTTCTGATGATAAGGTTGGGGGTTTGTTCGAAGGTCAGAAGAGGTGGTTTTGGAAAGATTTCTTTCAGGATGTCACCTTTGTCCAGCTTGTCCTCATCCATCCCTCCACGAATGCAAATCGACACCACACCATTCTGTTTTGTTGAGAGCATGTTTTTTTCAATTTCTGGCCAAAAAGTTTATCATGGGATCAGCCCAGCACGTTTTCAGTCTGCCCAGTGGTCACTTGTGGTCTCTGGGGATCCAGCCACTGATGCGAGTTATCCACTTATTGTCTTGCCTGCGGACTACATGACCCGCCCATCTCCACTTTGTGTCATACATCATCTGCACTACACTGGTCACCTCTGTGCGCCTTTCAGGATGTGGTCTCCATCAAGCATGGCTTGTAATTGTTTCATGATACCCTGTATAGGTTCCTGCATAAGGTGGTTGGTGGCAACTAGCGTGTGCAGTTGATGAGGCAGGGAGTTTCCTTCTGTATTGAAGCCAGTTGTCTCAGGATATTTGGTGGTGCATTCCATGATGCGATCTACTTCTCTGATGGCATGTCCTTCCTTGTTAAAGGCAGTTTTCAGTGTGTTAAGGTGTGTGTACATTGGAGTTTCTCCTTGGAACATATTCTGTGGTATCTGGGTACCTGGCAGTAGATAACCGATTTCTTGGTGTGTCTGGAGTGGTTGCTGTATTTGTGGAGGTAAATGTGGTGATCGGTGGGTTTCTTGTGTATGTTCTCGTATGTTGTATATATAATACATTCAAAATGTTCTAATTGATTATGATAAATTTAATGAAGAATGCAACTAAAATATACTGCCGTGTACATAGACGAGATACCATTCTTTACAGCACCATAGAAGCCAAACAAGCTGTTTGGAGGCAGGTGGACAGATGGACAGTTGTGGTTGCTTACTGTAGTTGGCACTTAACAGGAATATAATTCTTTCAGGTAAACAGAATAAGTCAAGACTGATAGTCATGTTATGTGGGACCTCATTGCCATAAAGAGCTTTATATCTGCACACTAATATCACAATTTTTGTATATTAAAGGATTTAGTGGTCTCATTCAGTTTTTGGCTTTGTGAACAAGGGTGTCTTAGATCTGTGTACTACACCCGTGTGCTAAGAATGTACAACTCATTTCATAAGGACTTTCTGGGTAGCTGTGGTATCTTAGAGGTCATCAGAAGATGACTTCTGGTAGTCACTTACCTGAACTGGATTTGAATCAGTAACCTAAAGTTAGAATCCATATTTAATTGCCATTCTCATTCCCCACCTACTATCTCAATGGATTCTCTTGGGCTTGGTCTACAGTAGGGGGAGGGGTCGAATTAAGATACGCAACTTCAGCTACGCAACTTCAGAATAACATAGCTGAAGTCGGCGCATCTTAGGCTGACTTACCTGCCGTCCTCATGGCAGCAGCAGTTGGCAGCAGGCTCCCACATCAACTCCAGCTTGCATCTTTTGGCGAGCTGGAGTTCCAGAGTCGACTGGAGTGCCTTTGATGATCGATTTATTGCGTCTTGACAAGACACGATAAATCTAATCGCCAATAGATCGATCACTACCTGCCAATACGGGTAGTGATCGATCTGTTGGGTAGTGATCGATCAATACAGCGGGTAGTGAAGACATACCCTAAGAAAAGACATTAACACATCACCGTGCTTCCAAGGTAATTCCAGACTCCTGAAATGCACTTCTTGTCTGTTCCCTTGACTAAAACTTGTGGGGCTTGATGGCTTGTCCTTCTCATTGGAGGGACCTCCTCTCTGGAGCTTGCCCTTATTTAACCAAGCCTAAATTGTACTGACTTTCAGGTATAGGACATAGGTGTGCGCACAGGGTGTGCCGGGTGTACCCAGGCACACTCTAATGTCTCCAAAAAAAAGTGGGTTTGCATGCAGAGTGTGGTGCCTTTAAAATACATAAATAAAAATTCCATGGGTGCACACCCTAATGAAATGTGCTGTGCACGCCCATGGTATAGGACAATATAGCTTTTAAGTAACAGGGGGTTTATTTCAATAGAGGGTGTGGCTGGGAGGATAGTGAGGAGCTGCTTGATATGTGTGACCACACTGGCCATTTGTAATTTTTTTTAAAAAAAGTTTGTTCTCAGGCCTAGTTTTATTTTGATAAGGCATGTCTTAAGTGTTCATATGAGTATAAATTAATAAAGCGATCCCCAGAAATAAATATTCAAGTTTATTGTTTTTCTACTAATATGTTTTTTCAGTTGCATCCCTAATTTTATAGCAGAATAGCAGTTTGGCTTATCTATATTTTTCTTTCGAGTTTTATTACCCTTTTTCCCCCTCCTCTTCTCTTCCCGGCTCTGAGTCCTTGTTGTGATACTCAATAGCTTCTTCATAAGCCAAAATATCAGTAGCTCTTCATAGCTTAGTCAGCAGAAGAGTTGTAAGTGCAGCCATATCTCACAATATGGAACTTGGACCTTTGTTTGTCTGTTCCAATAGTACAAGCCACTAATGCCTGAGAAAAGGAGTCTAGCCTTTAGGTGTTAGGATTAGCGGGTATATGACATGCAGTTGAGCAGCTCTGATTCCCACTGACAAAGGTGAATGGTATATTAAATGCACTAGCCGGTTCATTGCAATTAAGCAATCAGTTAATTCTTCTGGGACAGATAATAAATTGGTGGTGACAGAACTTACATTGGTATCATGAGAAGCTGTTAATCTCTCTACCACTGGCATTAGTTCAAGAGAAAATGAAACTGTGAACTTGTCTAAGAGACATGTTTTAATATAAACCTTAAAAACCAGAGACGTTAAATATGACAAGAGATGAACTACAGAGGGACCTCCAAGATCTCTTACTATGACAGTTACAGGTCTTCAGGGGATTGCTGTTTCACTTTTACTTCGGGGCCTGTCCTTGTCATTGACTGGATTGTGAAGAAAAAATTATACCGCAGAACATGAAGGTTATTGTTATTGTTTCCTCGTATCGACTCCGAAAATATCCCTTGTCTTTACAGAGTTACTGATCTTTGCAATTATATGGCAGCCAAAATAGTCCATTGCAAAGAACAAAGGAATAAATGTGTAATATCTGCAGTGTATGACTTCAGTGCTTTTTGCTAGGCAATAAAAATAGACTGTTAAATATCATAGAACCCTTGTTACTGCAGCTAACCCAAATGTTCTCCATTAGGAGGATGTCAGCCCTATGTTGTTGATATCAGTGCCAACACTCTTGAGTTAACGTTAATTAAAAAAAATCTATATTAAATTTAAGATTTTTTTAAAAGCAGTCTCAGGTTATACATTTAAATTCCATCTCAGAGCTACATAGCTTTTGAGAATGGGGTGTCTTTTACATAAACTCAGATTCCAGATGACCTGTTTCTCACCATCTGTAAGAGCTGCAAACTAAGTTAGAAAGGTTAAAGGCACTTTGGCAGAATTGGGAGAGCAGGGAGATCTTTCCACTCCTTAGCCACCTTCTCTCTGTTAAAAAATCGCTGGAGTGACATATTACCAAGAAGCATGCTGTTCTGAAAAGATGTCAGTAAAACCACCTGGTCCCAGAACACAAAATCAATCAACTACTTCACTATTTTATTATTAAAAAATAAATTCATTGCTTTTAGGACCCTTGTAAATCAGTCTTAGCCATTTTATTCCCTCCCAATAACTTTTTGGCATGTAAACTCCTTCTCACAGCATCTTTCAAGTGTTGCGATTGCTTTTATTTAAAGAATGAGTTTCCCTCTTATAGCAAAGATTTAGGATGCAACATTTGCCAGTTGAAAAAAAAACAGTTACTTTGTCAGATTCCTTCTGGTTTTTGTCATCGATCTTTTAGCCTTCTTTGCTAGCCACTTACCTTCCCAGACACTGGTAAGGGACCAAAGTATCCAATCAACTTCCTACACAAGTTGATAACTCACCTAAGTGTACCTTTATTATCAGTGAAAGGTAAAATATGCACAAAGCCAGCAACCCTTGTTCCAGAGAATGAATTCAGGCACCATTGAATCTCACCCTACCTAGCAGGGGAGGACTTGACAGGTATGCTAGCTCAGATCATAGGAATTGCCATTCTGGATCAGACAAGTAGTTCATCTAGTCCATATCTAGTCCCTCATGCTGACAAAGTACTTCAGGGGAACATGCAAGGGTAGCCATCTGGCGAATAACCTCACCAGAGAGTGAACTTCTTCCCAGTGCCCACTAGTTACAGGTTGGTTTATGCTCTGAAGTGTGAGGATTTATACTTTCTAAAACTCTTGGTTAGATTTTGACCCTTGCTGTCATTCATACAGGGAGTGTGTTGGAACCATGATACTGGTGGGTCAACATATTTTTCAATGTAATAGCACACATCAGTGATATACAGCAGGAAGCAATGATACAAAGTCAACATATCCTGTAGCTATGGGTTCATAACAGAAGAATCTCCCATTAAATGCAGCCTTCCTAACAGCCTTGCTGTCCTATCAATGTGTTACACCCTTGACCTGAAAAACACATTGCAAGGGAAGAAATGTAGTTCAGGTTTCATGCCTGTTTGCTAAGACTGCCAATCAGTGAGTCCATTTTAGTACTGGTTTGTGTGGCTTTTAACATGAGCAGATGCACGGTATTGCAATCAAGAGTAACAATTATCATACAGACAAATCAGTACACATCACACTGACCAGTTTAAATGTTTCAGTTACCCAATTTAAAGTTAAAGGAATGGGTTGTAAAAATAGTTGGCTGTGGGACAGTGCTTAGATAATGTACTTATGTTAGTGTATTTGCCAAAATCAGGCACAACTTAAATCCTGCATTACTGAGGGCTTGAGAGATCCTGCTAGTGAAAACTTGTGCAATTCTAGGCGGTAAGCCCCACATCTTTATGAATATGTTAGCTTAATGTACCAAAGCAAAACTGACTTCATTTTATTTTAAATTCACTGAAATTAATCTTTGCTTTCCCATCATACAGTAGGAAAAGAGAAGAAAATTGACCCATCAAAAGGTGGTGTAACCTAGAGACTAGAGATCAGCCTGTTTCCAGCTTTGCTATGGACTCAGTTTACGAATTCCTTTAATTAAAACAAAAGACCTGTACTCCCCTCTCTCATTCTGATGACTTGGGGAATATCTGCTAATTTATTAATTCCTTTGTGCTTGATGAATAGCTTTTATGATTGGGGCCAGTCATGAATTAGATCACCACTTGATGGCCAGCATCTGACTCAGTGAGGAGGTATGTCTGCAAAGGGGTGACAGGGACATCCAAGGAGCATTAATAACAGAATAACTCTGCTCTGCTAGAACAATGGGGTTGCAACTGGCAGAATCACTGGAGTTTAATAACTCTCAGCCCAGCAATCCCAGAGGGATTCCCAGAGCAATCCCAGAGGGGGATTGGAGCATGGAAGACCCCCAGCAAAAGAAGAGAGACAGAAAACTTGCAAGTCCTGCTTTTAAGAGTGACAAGTGTTCTAAGCAAGGAAGCTAATCCCTGGGGAGCAATAGAAAACATAGCTGGAGAAGTGAAAGCAAGAGGAATTTTGAGGCCCCAGGGAAGGGACAAGTTGCACTTACAAATTTATTTTGCATAGATCTATAAATCTCTCCTGTGCTTTCTAAAGGCTTGTCTACATGGTGGGATAATGAGCACTCTGGGGTGTCATTTCTAAAGCAGAATAATGTGTGGTGGATTACATGGTCAGCGTAGCCCCTGCTGGTGTGCACTAAAGGTTCCCCAGTGCATTTTAGCATAGTAAAACACTGTTAAAGTGCACTAGAGTGCATACCAGCACGGTCTACATGGACAGATGAATGAGCAGCATGTTAGTGTGCTTTGGAAATCACATACCCTAGTGTGTGTAGCCGCAGTGTGTAAACAACCCCTAAAAGGGGTGTGTTGGTGGGAGAATTGTTTAAGAAGTTGCTGGGAATGCCTCAGTTCCTTATTTTACTTGCCAGGTGTCCCTGAAAATGCCAGAGAGTTCATAGGGGTGCAGCTGTGGAGGAGCTTGCGTAAGCAACAGGGCAGGCTTGGGAGCATCGGCACTGATTTTGAAGCTCAGGGCAGTTGGGCTGCAGTGTCTTGCATCCCAAGGAAGGGTTGCAGACAGGGAGTGTGCACTTAGATGTAAGCCCCGCAGAGCCAGAGACTATATGATGCTCAGATCCAGCTGTCTTGGGTTGTCCATATGTACATTATCTATATATACCTCTCACAATGATTGCATCTTGACAAGTTATGAGCTTTTTATAGAT
This sequence comes from Dermatemys mawii, assembly GCA_007922305.1. NCBI lineage: Eukaryota > Metazoa > Chordata > Testudines > Dermatemydidae > Dermatemys > Dermatemys mawii. The sequence goes on along the minus strand of ML677381.1, from coordinate 20,409,442 downwards.
ACCTCAAATGATATCCCTTACGGATAAATAGTCTGTAAGCTATGTGTTTGGTATAATGAGTTTGATGAGTCTGAGGTGAGAGCTATATATAAAGAACAGGGGAATGTTTGTCAAGGGGTCATTGTGTCATACCTCCTCTGTGACAATGACCCAGTGGGGCTACCCCTGGCTATTCCACAGGGATCAGTTCTGAACTCTTTTCTGGAGAGGGCTTTTGCTACCATGCTTTCTTTCCTTTTGATAAGCAAAATCTTCATCTCATATTCCAGCAGCTTTGTGCACCACCGCAACAACCTATAACTGATACCTTTGGAGAGTGATCTGTTAACACCCTAAATTTTCTGTTGACCACATAATGCTTTAACCATTTACCCACACAATTGCATAGCACACTCACTCTGTCAGAGTAGTTTTTTTCACTGGAGGGGAATGCAATAGAGTGTTTCTTGTTGCTTTTCCCTGTTTGCTTTACAACTTCCCCTGTCCCGTCCTGTCCCATCCAATATTTGGCTGCATCTCTACAAAGCTCAAACACTTTATTAAAATCAAGACTTTATTAAGATCAGAACTGCCTTTTCTGACAGGATCTTTTTTTTTAACTTTATCAAAACTCCTTTTGACAGGTTTCAGACCAAATGATCTTTTCTGGCTTATTTGTTTTACAAACATCTGTGCTCATTGATATAATTATCACTAAACCCCTCTACAAACCTGTGATAATTCACCAATCCTATGAAGTACTGTATTTGCTTTTAAGTTCAGGATACAGGCCACTTGACAATAGATTCCACCTTTAGGGGATTAGGATGAATTTAGCCCCCCACCTAGGGACCAAAATAAGGGATTTTAGCTGCTCCTGTTTTGCATTTTGATATCTTAACAGTCAAATCTTCACTTTGAGTTTCTGCAACACAATAATCACATGATTTTTGGGTCTTGCCAAGTGCTTCAGACATGTTGATTTGATATCAATACATGCATCTGTGAAGTCCTGTAGTCCATGTAACACTTGGTTAACAAGCCTCTGAAGTCAGATTTTTTTTTCTGTGCTTCATTGCCCAGTTAGTGCCATTACTTAGATGTGCCTGGGCCACAAAAGTCAGGTCGAGGTCTTGAACCATCCCAAATTTCCTGTTGCATCTGGGGTCCTGGGTCAGGCCCAACTCCAATGGATGCACCAGTTATTCGCTGAAGCTTGGTTGTATATTCCTATTGCAGGAAATCAAAACAAGGCATATTCCACAAACAACACCATCGTCGTGGGTTGGTTACAGGCTGACTGTGATTGCTAGTGAGGTTTAGGGGGTGTGAAATGGCTATAGCATCCATAATCATGAAACACTTTTCAGTCAGATTGGCCTATAAAGCTTCCTGTTTCTACTACAGACTGCACTAGCTCAATTTAGGTACAAAGCAAATAACTCAATTTGTTCTTAAACCAGAACTCTGGAGAACTAGTCAAAGAAACCACTGCCTCTGATAATGCTCCACAATCTTTATAGCACCTACCCTGACCACACTTGGCTTATAGGGCTAAATTCCCATTGATTTAGATAGACTATTTTGACTGCTGCTTGTATTCATTTAAAAATTGGTTTTCACATGCTGAATTTTGTTATGAACACTTGTTTCATAATTGAGGGTTCCCATCAGAAATCTCCCTTGTTTATTGTCTAAACATATTCCCTTGCTGACTTTCATCTTGAGATTCCATTCAGTTTAGAGACTGTCTGGATAGTAATACTACTAATGCCTCTTTTCACCACTACAAGCCTTATTTGTTATGTAATATTTGTCTGCTTTGTATTAAGTGCTCCAGTTTAGAATGGGCATTGGAAATCTTAGGTGCAAGGATGTATCATTATCGGCACTGATCTCCTGCCCAGCCAGCAAGTAAAAGGCTGCAGAAATGCTCATAAGTCCTAACTGAACATGAAAAGTTCAAACCAGTGCTTCGACCCACCTGGTTATTTGTCTGTGAGGAATGCAAGGATTATATTTGGTCTTTTTTAACAACTAAGAACATAGGTGATTAAAGGCAATCATGTATGGGATGGACAAACATTATGGATCCAACACTCATCTGAGCTGAGGATTCCAAATAACTTTAAGGGAATCCTCATTCATCAAATGATTTTTTTTTTTCTATGCTCCGACTTGTACATTAATCTCCTAACTAAATTCAAAGTGACAACTTAAGAGAAGGAGTACATGTATTAGGATTCTCAGCAGGCCTCAGGCCAGAGAACAGATCTGAACTTGTAACGCACATAATCAGGAGGCAGGAGTTATTGTTATGACTCTAAGAAAAAACAGGATGCGTGTTTCTACATGCTGTAGGAACATGATTCAGTAGCAGTGAAACCGCTATCATTTCTTAGCACTTTAAATACTGTGGTTCTCATTTTAACTTTAGGCCCAGTGCTATCAGCACATGCCTACTTCTACTCATTTGAGTGTTCTAATGAGGCAGCTCATCAGGGTTTGTAGGATTGGGACTTCAGGTGTGAGCTTTTGGGAGCAAGAAAGTCATCTTTACCAAGATTGTCAGACGCGATCCCCCTTATCCGTAAGCTACACTTTCTTTGGTTCTAAACAAACATGATACTTATGGAGTCTCCTCTCTAGAGTTGTCAGAAAAAAGTAAACCACCCTATTCTTAATAATTTAGATTAAAGAATAGGTTCCCTTGCCATTTTGGACTCCTAACAATTATCTATATGAAGTAAATCTTTTAAATTGAACCCAAATTTGCAATCAGTGTGATCTGTAGGTTTTGAATAGTCGTGAATTAGGATTTGGTGGCCTCCTGTCTCCACCCCAATAACTGGGGCAATAGCAGTGTGTTTCTGGGCAGACAGGACCCTAATTATGTCATGCAGTATCAACAGTTAGCTTGGTGCTCATGAAGACAGTGTCTACTCTAAGACATTTACAATATAATAACTACCCAGTGTGGCCGCGTAGGTAATGTAGGCTTATAGCCTCCTTGCTGGGAAGATGCATACTCTATCTTTAAAGGCTGTAGTAAGAAGCCAGAGTGGCAAGGGGTGTAGAGAAAGTCTGAGGCAGAAGTTCTCTAATGAACCAGTAGCTTTTTCCTTACTCTTACAAAGTCCTTTGTTTAAAGAAACCAGCTCTTCCTGTGTTTCTTTACCGTTGTCACGTGGCTTGAAAACTTTCTCACTGTCCAAGTCTATCTCAGTGTAGCCCAGATAGTGGAATATAAATTCTCGGCTATACTTGGGTCTCAGTCAGGAAAGGAAAATGACTATTTTTTGGCATTCCTCCTATAATTATACAGAAGCCATGACAGGAACAGTTAAATTACACCTTTCAGATTGAAATGGAGGCCTGTCTTATTCTGGTTGGTTTTACAAGTGCGGTGCTTTCCTAGAAGATAGGGTACTCACTTGGAGATTAGACTGCCTCTACAGTACATAGCATAATGGGATTGCAGTAACATATATTAAAATACACCACAACAGAAACAGCGTTTGAGCCTCAGAAAAAGTTTTAGACACAAGACAACAGCCTCTGAAGTTTCACTCTGACAGTCACCAACAGCTTAGCTATTACTGTTTGTTTGTAAGATCTAGATTCAAGGCTTGTATTGAGAGTCATCAGCATCGCAGTGGTCCAAAACATCACCAATACCCCTCCTACCAGAGGAGAATTGTTCCCTCCTGGCCATTCATGATTTGTGGCTTCCACCATTTCCCTTGGTGAACTATCCTATAGTTCAATGGCTCAGAATATGGAGTGTAACGTAAAACCAAGACCATAAAAATTCCCCAAAATAAATTTCAATCAAGCCTAGGTGAGCAGTGACTTAGAGTCGTTGCCTTCTAGCAGTTCTGCAACCTATATGAACCAAGCTTGGTTCATCTGACTCTAGTTCTGAATAGACAGATGTTCACATCACTATAACACTAGATTGGGCAATCATCCACACCTTCTACCACCAATACATCTACACACAAAGATTTTTTGGACTGTTTTCAAGCTGATCATCTTCTGTCCAAAAACGTTTCTCATCGTACTATACAGACTGACTGCAGCTGCTGAGAATGAGTTGCTGTAAGGAATGCGCTATGACAGTTTTGGTTTTGGTAGTTTATTTCTATTGGATTGGTTGTGTTTTTAAAAAAACTAAATGAAAACTATGTCCTTCATAATTTCCAACCTTTATGTCACATGCTGAAAGGATGTGGGAAGACTCAGGCCATTTCAAGTGTAGCCAACAAGCCGTGGGGTACTGGGGAAGGTTTTGCGCATGTCCATGCACTTCCTGTCAATAAAGAGGGAATTGGCCTTCACAGAAAGGTCATGCTCCAATCTTGCTTTGTTAAGGACCAACAGCTGAAGAGTATCATGGGCCTCTCTCAGGCGCAGCTTCAGGGTCTGTAGTGTGTCATCTATAGTAAACACTTCATTGACGAGTCTGAAAAGGGAAGAGGAGACAAGTTATCCAGATGCCTAATAAACCCTTTCCATGATCCGTTCTTGAGGGTAGTGGACAGCCATGATTTGTTCGCAGGACTTAGGGGATTTAAGTTTAAAAAGTAGCTTCAATTTGGACTAAGGAAGTGTGAAACCATCTCTGCTCCCCATAGGAAGAGCAGCCCCTTCAACAGCAGCTTGGCTGCCCTGCGTTGAGACAGTTAGTGAGAATGACTTTCTCTCTCCCGCACTGCCCATTGTCAATGCAGCATTTTCAGGGATGTCACAGCAGTGTCAGCCCCCTACTAGCTAGTATTCTAGTGTACTTCTGGGCTTGATGTTGTCGAATGTGTTTAGCTTTAGGGATAGTACAAGATAGCCCCTTGTCAGTCAATTCTGTCAGTTGCTCAAAGCACATTTCTGTTCTCTTACTTTGTAAAATAATAAACAACAGTTTCCCCAGAGTCCACCTTAATTTACCATATAAGAGTATTCCCAGTTGCTGCAGTAAAATGCACAGCAAAGCTAACCTTCCTTTATTAATTAGCAGTTTATCTAATTCCTTCAGCTGTGCTGTTGGCAGCACACCAAGTTAAAGAACCAGTGCCAATATTAGCACTTCCTTGTAAATAATCAGTAAACTCTGATAACATTTTCAGCTTTTAAAGAGTTTTTCAATGGGTATTTTCTTCCTCTAGCTATAACAGTTGGGCTTTTTGGGTTGAATTGTCCTTATTTTTAACCATATAAGAGGACACAACCAATACAAATTATTCCAGCTGCATAAATCCTTCACATAGGGAAATAGACAGTAAATGGTTTTACATTAGCTTGATGGGAGTACAATTTTATATAATGAGATGGATTGTACAAATTTTAGCCCAAGAAAACTCTGTTTAATTCAGAGTTTTGCCTAGGTAAGGACTTCATGAATAGGATTCAGGTGTTTGTATGAACAAAGGCTGGGGGAGTAAGACTGGGTAAAATGACTTGCAAACCTTCAATTATACCTCAGACTGACTACCTGTTACTGATTCTTTCATGGTGGTCCAGGAATATTTCCCCATGTGTTCATACTGTTACTGATTCAGAGAGAGAGGCCAGAAGCTGAAGTGATGAAATACTGTAAGAACTGCTTCATTAACAATAGTTTGAGCCTGTTCAAGTGTGGGGGGAAAACACTGGAAATTTCTTGCAGACCCAGACAATGTGGATAGCTCAGATATACTTTGGGAAAGCATCTAAATATCTGGATATTTATCTGAAAATATCCTGAGTTTGGGGAGTCTGAAACCCCTTCTACCTAAACTGGACTTGGACAAGAGAACAGACTCATTAACTATCCGGTGCTTCCTGATATCTTTCAGTTCATAAAGCCCATGACAATTGAGCATAAAAACCATACTGTGTCAGACTAAAGGTCCATCTATCCCAGTATCCTGTCTTACAACAGTTGCCACTCTCAGTTGCCCGAGAGGGAATGAACAGAATGGGTAATCATCAAAAGATCCATCCCCTGTTGCTCATTCCCAGCTTCTGACAAAGGCTAGGGACTCCATCCCTGCACATTCCGACTAATAGCTATTGATGGACCTGTCCTACATGAACATATCTAATTCTTTTTTTAACCCTGTTATTGTCTTGGCCTTCACAATATCTCTGGCAAGGAGTTTCACAGGTTGACTGTGCATTGTGTGAAAAAATACTTCCTTTTTGTTTGTTTTAAAGCTGCTGGCTATTAATTTCATTTGGTGACTTGTTCTTGTATTATGAGAAGGAGTAAATAACACTTCCTGATTTATTTTCTCCACACCAGTCATGATTTTATAGACCTCTATTAAATCTCCCTTTAGTGATCTCTTTTTCCAAACTGAAAAGTCACAGTCTTATTAATCCCTCCTCATACAGCAGCCGTTCCACACCCTAATCTTTTTTGTTGCCCTTTTCTGAACCTTTTCCAATTCTAATATATCTTTTTGAGATGGGGTGACCACATCTGCACTCAGTATTCAAGATGTGGGTGTACCATGGATTTATATAGAGGCAATAAGATATTTTCTGGATTATCTATCCCTTTCTTAATGATTCTCAACATTCTGTTAGCTTTTTTACTGACACTACACATTAGAGGATGTTTTCCGAGAACTATCCTCAATGACTCCAAGATCTCTTTCTTGGGTGGTAACAGCTAATTTAGACCCCATCATTTCATATATATAGTTGGAATTATGTTTTCCAGTGTGCATTACTTTGCATTTTTCGACATTGAATTTCATCTGCCATTTCGTTGCTCAGTCACCCAGTTTTGATCAATCCTTTTGTAGCTCTTCACAGTCTGCCTGGGACTTAACTATCTTGAGTAGTTTTGTATCATCTGCAAATTTTGCCACCTCACTGTTTACCTTTTTTTCCAGATCATTTATGAATATATTGAATGGGACTGGTCCCAGTACAGACCCCTGGAGGACACCTCTCTCCATTCTGAAAATTCACCATATATTCCTGTTCTTTATTTTCTATCTTTTAACCAGTTACCAATCCATAAAAGGACCTTCTTTCTTATCCCATGAATTTGCTTAAGAGCCTTTGGTGAGGGACCTTGTCTAAGTACACTATATCCACTATATCCCCCTTGTCCACATGCCTGTTGACCACCTCAAAGAATTCTAGTACATTGGTGAGGCATGATTTTCCTTTATAAAAACCATGTTGACTCTTCCCCAACAAATTGTGTTAATCTATGTGTCTGACAGTTTTGTTCTTTAGTATAATTTTAACCAGTTTGCCCAGTACTGAACTCAGGCCTATAATTGCTGGGATTACCTCTGAAACCCTTTTGAAAAATTGGTGTCACATTAGCTATTTTCCAGGCATTTGGTATAGAAGCTGTTTTAAATGATAGGTTACAAACTACAGTTAGAAATTCTGCAATTTCACATTTGAGTTCCTCCAGAACTCTTGGGTGAATACTATCTGGTCCTGGTGACTTATTACTGTTTAGTTTATCAATTTATTCCAAAACTTCCTGTAATGACACCTCAATCTGGGATAGTTCCTCAGATTTGTCACCTAAAAGAATGGCTTAGGTTTGGGAATCTCCCTGACATCTTCAGCCGTGAAGACTGATGCAAAAATTCATTTAGTTTCTCCGCAATAGCTTTATCGTACTTGAGTGCTCCTTTAGCATCTTGATCGTCCAGTGTCCCCACTGGTTGTTTAGCAGGCTTTCTGCTTCTGGTGTACGTAAAAAAATATTACTGTTACTTTTGAGTCTTTGGCTAGTTGTTCTTCAATATCTTTTTGGCCTTCTTAATTATATTTTTACACTTCATTTGCCAGAGTTTATGCTCCCTTCTATTTTCCTCACTAGGATTTAACTTCCCCTTTTTAAAGGACGCCTTTTTGTCTCTCACTGCTTCTTTTACTTTGTTGTTTAGCCACAGTGGCACTTTTTTAGTTCTCTCTGTGTTTTAATTTGGGGTATACATTTAAGTTGAGCTTCTGTTAAGTTATCTTGAAAAAGTGTTCATGCAACTTGAAGGGATTTTAGTTTTGACACTGTACCTTTCACTAACTTCCTCATTTTTGTGTAGCTCCCCTTTCTGAAAATAAATGTTACAGTGTTCAGCTGCTGTTGTGTTTTCCTCACCACAGGGTTATTAAATTTAATCATATTATGGTCACTATTACCAAGCATTCCAGCTATATTCACCTCTTGGACCAAAACCTGTGTTCCACTTAGGACTAGATCAACAATTGTCTTTCTTCTTGTGGGCTCCAGGACTAGCAGCTCCAAGAAGCAGTCATTTAAGGTGTCAAGAGACTTTATCTCTGCATCCCGTCCTGAGGTAACATGTGCCCAGTCAATATGGGGATAGTTGAAATCCCCCATTATAATTGAATTTTTTATTTGTATATCCTCTCTAAACTCCTTGAGCATTTCACAGTCACTATCACCATCCTGGTCAGGTGGTCTGTAATATATCTCTACTGCTATATTCTTATTATTAGAACATGGAATTACTATCCAGGGAGATTCTATGGTACAGTTTGGTTCTGTCCTTCCAATATGTTTTCTACCCTGATATTACTGTATCCCATTGACTATCCTCATTCCACCAAGTTTCTGTAATAACTATTATATCAATATCCTCATTTAATACAATACACTCTAGTTCACTCATCTTATTATTTAGACTTCTAGCATTTGTATATAAGCACTTTAAAAAACTTGTTACTTTTTAACTGTCTTCCATTACACGATGTAATTGAATGGGCCTCTTTTTCATTTGACTGTTTCTCATCAGATCCTACCTATATTTTATCATCTTCCATCCTCTCCTCCTTACTAGGACATAGAGAATCTCCATTAATAGATCCTCCCCTAAGGGATGTTTCTGCGCACCTTTCAGCTTTTCCCAAGCCCTTAGTTTAAAAACTGCACAACGACCTTTTTAATTGTAAGTGCCAGAAATCTGGTTCCATTTTGGTTTAGGTGGAGCCAGTCCTTCCTGTATAGGCTCGCCCTTTCCCAAAAATGCCCCAGTTCTTAATCAATCTAAATTCCTCCTCCCTACACCATTGTTTCATCCACACATTGAGACCGCACAGTTCTGCTTGTCTAACTGGCCCTGCGTGTGGAACTGGAAGCATCTAAGAGAATGCTATCATGGAGGTCATAGACTTAAATCTGTTACCTAACAGCATAAATTTCACCTCCAGGACCTCTCTCCTATCCTTCCCTATGTCATTAGTACCTACATGTACTACAACCATCAGCTCCTCCCTAACATTACACATAAGTCTATCTAGATGTCTCGAGATCCACAATCTTCACACTTGGCACGCAAGTCACCATGCAATTCTCCAAGTCATTGCAAGCCCAGTTATCTATGTTCCTAATGACCGAATCCCTCATAACTATTATCTGTCTCTTCCTAATAACAGGAGTTCCCTCCCCTAGAGAGGTATCCTCAGTGCGAGGGGATACCACATCATCTGGAAGGAGGGTCCCAACTATGGGATTGTTTCCCTCTGCTCCAGTTGGATGTTCTCCTTCTCTGAGACTTTCATTCTCCTCAACAACATAGAGGCTGTCAGAACAGGCAGGGCTGTGACTGTTCTACTGTATCCTGGAAAGTCTTGTCTTCCTTAGCTCCTTCTGTTCAGAAACTCTGGTTTCCAAAGCCCATATACGGTCTCTGAGGGCCAGGAGTTCCTTGCACCAAACGCACACATACGCTACCTGCCCATAGGACAGGTGATCATACATGCTGCATTGGGTGCAATAAACTGGATAACTCCCACTCTGCCGCTGAACTTCTGAATGCTTTTTTTTTTAATTCCTGCAGCTCATTCCTTTGTTGATGTTTTGTTTTTATCAGGTAGAGTTTTTGGCTTTAAGTTTAAAGAATGCTAAGATTATCTACCCCTCCCCTCACGCTTCCCCATTTCCTTTTCTACTTCTGCATCAAACACAAAGCACAACTTCCTAGTAGATAAACAAACAACTAGATAATGATTTGGGTTCCCAGATTCCTCAATATTTATGTATTAGGTTTCTTTTTCCTTCACAGCCTTTGCATGTGGTCTTACATACTGCCACTGGCAAAATTGGCTTCAGATGATCGTGCAAGAAACCTTGGCTTTCTGAGGGGGCCTGATATAGTACCAAAAATACAGGGGCAGATGTATGCCAGCAGGGACATGTCCAAGAACATATATGGATGATCTATATCAAATCCCTGGCCGACAAAGTCAAGGATTGCCTAAAATACATCAGTCTGCATCCTGCCTACAGAGCCTTCATGCACCTGGCTGGCAGCCATGAACAGCCTTCTAACATCCCCATCATGAAACCAGATGGCTCTCCCTGCTCATCAATGGACAAGGTCTGGAGTAGATGGAAAACACATTAGGAAAGCATGCAGAATCTGGACCTGCTGACAGCTCTCCAGAGCTACGTGACCTGGCAACCCACACAGCTGTGAACCCACGGATGAACATTTAATCCTCTGTGTGAAAAGTTGTGCAAAAGCTACTAAATGGATATGCTGCTGGAGCCGAGGGTGTTCCATTCGAGTCAGTCACATAAGCCTCCAAACCAGTAAGCAATGACCTGCCTCAACTATTCTTAAAAGCATGGGCATCAGGCAAGGTGCCAGCAGAATAGAAAGACGTCCTCATAATGAACTGGTCATTAGCCTAGGCTGCAAGCAGAGTTCAGTCACAGCAAACCAGATGTTCTTTGATGAATATGTCTTGCTGTCTCCTGCATGAAGTCCATGTCCTGCTGTGAGGTGGGGCATCAGTACAACAGCACCTGACTCTGGCCAAGCATGGCACAGCCCCTGGATTCTCAGCCCAGCCAGACTGTCAGACTATTCCTGGTGCCCAGAAGTCTGAAAACCTTCTCTTCACTCCCAATCTGTCAGGGGACTGGTAGGGGATCCCAGGCCTGCCTACTCCCCTGGGTTCCAGTTCAGGAGGCTCAAGTTAGATAAGCAGGATAGAGCTGCTTGACTCTGACAGTGCACCCCTGAGTTTCTTCCTACCTTTTCCTAGATCTCTGCAGGCTTTCCAGCATGTCTGTCAGTTCGTCCCCTCCTGAGCTGTTGTCTCGGGGCAGCTCTTTAATAGCTTGCTTGCAGGAGCTCCTTCCTCCAGCCTGCTCACTTGTCTGGTATCTACTCCGCCACTCTGCTTCCCAGCCCTTTTATCCTTCAGCTGCTGTGAGGCGTCCAATTAGCAGTGCTTGGCATGCTTGTATTAGCCCTTTGTTTGCTGGGCTATCATGGGGTACACACACCCCATGACACGCGCTTATGGGCAGAAAAATGCCATTGTGCTGAGACAAAGTTCAGGATTGATCAAATGTGTGTGTACAGCCTATATTGCTATATGGATCAGAAACCCGGGCACTCTTACGGGCAGACTTCAAGTGGCTAGGGGCATTCCACGTGCTCTGGCAGCACCAAATCCTGAGCATTTAGAGTTTGACTTTGTGTCATAATCTGATAAAGATTGGCCTTCTTTTAATCATGCATTATATGTAAAAGCAGCAGTGCTGTCTGGCCATGTCACCAGGATGGACAGAAACACATGAGTACACTGCTCCCAAACTGTCCATCAGTGCAGGAAGGGGTGCATGCCCTGACCCTACCAGACGCCACCCATAAGGCTGCCTCGGAAATTGGTGGATTCATGGGATTGAGCCAGATCTGGGAACTTCACTGCATGATGCCTGGCATGATGCAATTAATCTGGCTGGTACAACAGTTCTCAATAGACTGCACACATTTGATGATAGTCTTTGTCAGAGATATTTATTAAACTGTAAATAAAGTGCAATGTGAGCTGTCTGATCTCTTTACAGAATTTTCCACCATCCAGGAATTGAATTACTAGGAGACCAGATCTCATTTTAACTTCATAAATGTTTCTCAGAAAAAATCTGAAAAAGACTTTGAAAGTTTAATATATGAATGCTAGACCTTGTGCACATCCTTAGCAAAGTTGCTGAACCTTTTCTAATGTCCAAAATGACATGGTGTTGGGTTGAGTATGAGTCACGTTCTGCTCAGCTCATTTCGTCAGAACCAACCTGCCCAGCTGTGGTTTTCATGCATCTTTTATGACTCTGTAACTGTGTTTGAAATGTAGTAATTATGACTTCAGCATGTTTATAATCAAATTGTGATAGAAGCTAAAAATCTTCCTCAACTTAGTTATATCTCTAACTATATCAAGCATACTTAGTGTCGCAGCCCACCTAGGGTGGACACGGTTGTATCGTTATAATAAGTGTTTATACTTGTACAATTTATACTGTGGAAGTGGAATTTTCCGGCTATCCCTCGATGCAAGGATGACGTCTGCCAAGGGGGTTCACTGGTGGGATTTTAAGTAGCTAAGGAGCCCTATTCATGCCCTGCAAATTTTCCCACAGAAGTGGCAGGTGTAATCTGGAGGAGACTGTTGGCTGGAGTGTTGTGCTCTTTCTTTTCTCCTTTGTTGCTTCTCTGTCTCATGAGCACATCAGTTCCCCTCAAAGTGAGCTGTGGCTTGGTGCCACTGTGTTCTGTTCCATCCAAGTCCTCCCAGTTTGTTGGGTTGACGTTTCCCTGTTTAAGATGGAAAAAAGGCATTTTTAGTATGTCTTTGAACCACTTCCACTGCCCTCCACAAGCCCTTCTTCCCTGACTTACCTGATAGAGAAGTACTTGCTTCAGGAGGTGAGTGTCAGGCATACATCTGCAGTGGCCAGTCCAGCAGAGTTGGTGTTTCATGACCTGCACTTCTATAATAGTGATGTTGTCTGCAGAGAGAGCGCTGATGTTAGTGTGTCTGTATTCCCAGCTGATCCTGAGAATCCTCCTGCTGGAACCACTCCAGCCACTTGAGATGTCATCTGTAGGTTACCCAGGTCCTACATCCATAGAGAATAGTGGGGATGACAACTGCCTTGTAAACCAAGATCTCAGTGCATGTTTGCAGATCTCTATCACTGAAGACTCATTTGAGTAGTCTTCCAAAAGATGTGCTGGCATGGCAGATCCTGCATTCAATTTCTGTGTCGGTGATGGCTGTTTGGGAGAAGTGGCTGCCAAGATATGGAAAATGGTCCACATTCTCCAGGGGTGATTTGTAGAGTATGAAGAGTAGTTTGTGCAGGTGGGGGCTGATAGAGTACCTTGGTTTTCCTGATGTTGAGAGAGAAACCCAGGCTGTGATAGGCATATGCAAAAAAGGTTTAGAACTGCATTCTGTAACTGGCAAAATGATTCCTCTAACCAATGAAAATGTGAGGCTTATCACATGCTCAAATCCAAAGTCCAAAAGAGGCTACGTAACATCAAAAATAAGTGGTAGCAAGAGAAGGTCTCTGAGATCCAGGATTTAATAGACCAGGATGACTTGAGAAGCTTCTTTCAAGTTCCAAAGGCCCAACCTCCTTGCATTCTCAGGATGGCTGCACCCTTCTCAATGACAATGCAGCCATTAAACGACACTGGAAGGAGCACTTTGAGAACCTACTAAACCGCAAATCCACGGTCTCTGAAGACACCATCAAATCTATTCCACAACGCTTGGCAATGGAACACCTTGGTGATCCCTGATCTTCTGAGGAAGTTGGGCATGCCATCACCCAGACAACAAAAAAATCACAAAACACCAGGCCCAGACAGCATCCCAGCTGAGGTTTTTAAAACCAGTGGAACAATGCTCCAGCACAAACTTTGCCAGCTCCGTGACAAAATCTGGACCTGCGAAGAAATTTCACCTGACTTTAAGAATGCCAACATCGTTACAATAGTCAAGAAAGGGGACAAATCTTTGTGCAGGAACTACAGTGATATTGCCCACTTTAGGGTGACCAGATGTCCTGATTTTATAGCGACAGTCCTGACATTTGAGACTTTTTCATATGTAGGGTCCTATTACCCCCACCCCCCTCTGTCCCGCTTTTACGCCTGCTGTCTGGTCACCCTAGTCCTCCTCTCCATTGCAAGGAAGATCTTTGCCCAGATCCTGCTAAACTGTCTTCTCTCACTTGCCAAGGAACTCCTCTCTGCATCACAATGTGGCTTCAGGCCATCCCAAAACATAACTGACGTGATCTTCATGGCACGACAGATTCAGGAGAAGTATAAAGAGCAACACCAGGAACTGTTCATAGCATTCATCAATCTAACCAAGCCTTTGACTCTATCAATCGTGATGCCTTATAGAAGGTGCTGTGTAGGTTTGGCTGATGACTACAATAAGGCTTGAGTGCTTTGTTGACTCAGGAACCATAGTCGTAATTCTGGAGCATCAACAGCATGCCAGTGGAGAGCACAAAGGATGAAATGGCATCGCCCCTCCCTTCCCCCCCACCCAAAAAAGAACCTATGTTCAAATCCAGGCAAGCCATACAGTTCAGATGCACAAAGTCCAATAGGAGGTCAGTTTTAGTAACACAGGGTTTTGGGGAGCAGAGGGAGGGTTGATAAATATTTTTCTCTAGTGGACTTTCATCAGCAAACTTTGAAGGTGTGTGTTTAAGGAATCATTTGAAGGAGAAGGTGATGGTTCAATGGTACAGAAGATCAAAAGGTTTTCAAGTAAAGGAGGCAGCAAAGAAAAAAGCCACAAAGAATAGAAGAGAGATGAAAGGGACCTTCAAGAGCTTGGGGAAGAGCAAGCACAGGCAGTGAGAGCCTATCATCTAGGTATGGTAAATGGCAGGTTATTATCATAGCTGTGGGCTATCATGGCAATCACCCAAGGTCTCAGAGTAAAGGCACAATTTGAACTAGAGGTGAATATTTATGCTCACCTGCTTTTCTTGTAGGGGTAAATACAGAACAGTGGTTGATTCTGTGAGACTGCAGCTTGTCTGTATGCGTAATAAAAGTAATGTGTTGCATATGACAGAAACTGGAGAAAGGAAACTGTTGCTGAGGTAATATCTAATTCTAGAGCCAAAGCAGTTCCCCAACCTCTCCTCTCAGATTTGTGAATTTCACAAAGATTAAGCCACCTAATATGTGGATGTGCTCAGAAGAATTTCAAAGTCATCCATACAGATGCCTGAGGAGGCATGTACAGTTGGAAAAATAATAGTATATTCCAAAATTGATGGGTCAGTGAATGGAGGGGAAAGTGCGAAGGTGATAGCGTAATGAACGATTCAGTACTACATCCCCGTTTGAAAAAAGGCTATTTGATCTGACACAATACAGTTTTAAAAAAATAACTAAATACCTATGCCCAACCACTACATGTATTATTAATCAGCTTATCCTACATGAAGCTGCTGTAGACACCATGTGTGTTTTTTTCCTTTGGACTAAATCAAACAGGCATTGTTGCACAGGTTTTAATAAAACTTTGCAAAATTCTTTGTGCTGGAGTCTAAAGTGCTCTCTATCTACTGGAGAAATACTGAGTGTTGGTATCATAGCATTACTTGAGAAAACCAGGACTGCATGTTCTGAAGGTAACATTTAAAGCTTTTACATACTTGATGAAGTTCAGCAGGAATCTTTTGGCACTGAGCAGAAGAAGAAAAAACTTGGACTGCCTTATGAGCCTCTAGAGAAGGAGTGGAAACATCCTAGGTTGCACAAATCTATTACCACACTGTACACCAAAGTAACTGTATATGCAGAGCATCTGTTTAAAAGGTGATCATTAAAGTGACTAAATAATGTATAAAAGCATTGGAGAACTACTTCAGGGTGCTGAGAGCTGATCTCTTGCTATTATGTATAGCTACGTTTTAGATGGGGACCAGCAATCAATCATTAGTAATAAGGCTATTAGTATGGTACAGAGATACAGGCTCACCAGGGATCAATGTTATTTAAAAGTTAACATTTTTAAATTAAAGCAATGTTGAAAAGAAAACCTACTATTACTATTGAATAGACTTGCGAAACAGTTCAGTAAACAGGACTGAATCCCAGGTAATGCCAGCCACCTGCAACACACTGAAGGTGGGAGGCCTTCAGAGGGAATTGCACATGTACAGAATCTCAAGTTTGGTCCCATGGTTTGAATTTGGACATACTTGGTCTGGATTTATACCTCTTTCTTCTAGGTCTTACCATTTTAATTAATTATTATCATGTAACTATCATCATTCTAATCTTGAAGTATTGTGCGACTTCTCTCTTTGCGGGCTCTGAATTCATTGAAATAGCCCAGAGTTAATCCATCCGAAATTCATCGCTAGAACTACTATCTGAGACCAGTGAACCAGGGCATCCACTTACTTAAACTGAGGTATGTCACGGCAAAGTTCTACACTGGGTCGTCTTGTTCTTCCCTCCAGGCGGGTCTGAGCTACTTTCAGTGGGCACTCCTTTGCCATTATAGCTCTCTCCAGCAACATGATTGTATTTTCTGTCTGGAAGATTTCTTGAAGTGTCTGAATAAAACAGAGCATTTTTATAGGCCTCACCATATACTTAATTGGAATTCTACACTATTATCCTTCCCTACTTCAGTTTATATGTAAGCATTTGTGTTAAGCTATATATGAGCGGCAAAATTAGCCAAGCATAAGGACAGCAGCTTCCATGAGCTAAGGAGAATATTTTCCACTGTTCTCAATGGGATAATGAACAGAAGATAGAATACCTATGCAAATAGGTTTTTCCCTTTTTTGTGGAAGATCACCATTAATGGGAGCTCTGAGCCCAGAACAAGAGGAGAATGTGCTCATAGGAACCTAGAAACATGCTGTCTGGGAACATTGTTCCAGTGTTTAAATATCTTCATCAATAAAAAATGTATGCCTGATTTCTGGTCTGAATTTGTTTCACTTCAACTTCCAGCCCTTGGATCATGGCATGCCTTTCTCTGCTAGACTGAAAGGCCCATTATCATTTTCCGCCCACATAGGTACCTGTAGATTGTAATCAAGTCACCCTTTAACCTTGTCTTTGTTAAGTTAAGTAGATAGTCATTATAAGGCATGTTTTCTAATCCTTTAAACTTTTTCGTGGCTTTTCTCTGAACCCTCTCCAATTACCAACATCCTTCTTGAACTGCCGACACCAGAACTGGACACCGTATTTCAGCAGCACGTGCACCAGTGCCAAATACAAAGATAAAATAACTTCTCTGCTCATACTCAAAATTCCTCTTCTTATGAATCTGAAGGATTGCACTAGCCCTTTTGGTCCCAACACTGCGCCAGGAGCTCAAGGGCAGCTGATTATCCGCTATAATCCCCTCCCCCAGAAATCTTTTTCAGAGTCACTGCTTCCCAGGATAGAGTCCTGCATCCTGTAAGTATGGCCTACATTCTTTGTTCCTAGATGTATATATTTGCATTTAGCCATATCAAAATGCATATTGCTTGCTTGTGCCTGGCTTGCATATCAGCGAACTGACCACTTCATTCTTTACCACTCTCCCAATTTTTGTGTCATCTGCAACTTTACCAGTGATTATTTTGTTTTCTTCCAGGTCACTGACAAAGATGTTCAATCTCTGTTAAATAGAATGTTGGGTTCTATTTTATCCTTGTTTTTCTGAGGTGTGACATCACATTGCCTCACTGATTACAGGACCAACTATAAACCTCTGAAAAGTCAATATGATCATGGAATGTGCACTGTCTCAACCCCAGGCTATCAGCAGGAAAGAAGCCCCTCAGCAGGAATAAGCCCCTCAGCAACATGAGAGGAAGTTGGAATCCACAGATTCCTCTTTGAAACTGATCTCCTCTACCACAGCAGAAGTTGCTGCTGGAAATTACAAGGCTAGTGAACTGTTCAGGGTTATCAGATTCTGGTTTTATTTTTAAAATGTGCAACTTCTAGTTAAAACTGGCTAGTTTCTGACATCACTTTGTTGTTAATCAGTAATAAATCTCCTAAATTAAGGTAACCAAGTATATTTGTTCCATATTGTGTTAGTTTAATACTGAAGATAGTGTCTATCCCTTCCTCTGAGGGACACATGAGAACAAACTCACACAGAATAGTCAAGTGGAAGCCCCTACAATTCTATCTATCTCACTTATTTGCAGTCATTTCTAGCAACACAAAAGAACTCTGGTAAGTCTACTTGAAAACAAGCCATTTCTTTCCAATTACAGACTGGGAGTTTTATAAACAAAATGGAGTGTAAGTTCCTTTGACTGGCTCCTGACCCCCTCTCCTGAATGTGCAGAAGTAAAACACAGAGCTTTTCTGAGAAACAATTTTCAACAATGTCATACTGTCTAAAGCCAGTTTCAAAGAGGACTTTGTTAGAGTAATGGGGTTATAGATATACAGGAATTTATTTCCCTTTTGCTCCATTCTCCGATTTGTTCCCACATCAAAAAGATGCAGGTTGAGCAGTGGAAGTGTTGCACAGGTGCTCATAGACGTGGATAAGCTGCCATTTTCATTCCAAGCTTACACCGATTTCCTTATTTCCTACCTGTGTCGTGGTGTCAAAAATCTTAGGACAGTGACCCAATCTGGCCCTTGAATACCACTGCATACTCCAGATGTTTCAGCAATGCCTCGTGCAAGAACATATTAATCACATTCAATCCTTCACACAGGAGCTGAATTCAGAAGTTTTCAAAAACTCCTCTCTGAGCAGAGCAAAAATAAAAGCAACTTGTGTGTAAAGCCAACCTTTTTCAAATGGAAGTAGCCCCAAAGGAGAGATGCCAGAGCAGTTAGAGCAGCATAATTTTAAACTGTAAAGTAGCATGATTGACTCCAGTAGCAGTATCCTTCTCACCCTACAGCCTATAGGCTCTTTGATTTGAACTACAATAAAAAGAGGAAAAACAGCAGGGAAAAGTCAAAGTTTTGCCTTGTCTGTACAGTGGCAGATTCAACATAGATATGGTAACACGTTACATCCATTGCAATATGGTACATTAATTTCACTGATCCTAACTCTTCACAGCCAGTGTGCTCAACCCATTACTTGATACTTTTATAATCTGTATTGAGGCATCAATGTGACTAGTAATTGAAGTCCTTTTTATCCACAAAACTGGTACGGCACATGCGTTGACAGTACAATAATCTTCAGGTTGCCTCACCCTGGACCTGGAGATGACCGTCTTTAGGGGTGGGAGGATACATAAACTTGGGTGCCCATTTCGATTCCTTGCCTCTCCTTGGCTGAGACTGCCATGCCTGAGTGATTTTTTGCAACTCTTAGTCCAATTTTACACTCGAAATTAATCCACATGGCCATGGGTACTGCTCATCTGATCTTGTTCTCTTTAGATTAGATTAGATGAGGAACTGGTACAAAGGCAATTATTTATACATCCAATCTTTAAATGAGGACAATTGCCTGAGAAGAATCCCCATTATAAAAATCACTAACCTATAACTGCACTGGTCATTCTATCACTTTAAATTGTCTCAGTTTGAAACTGTTAGCTTCAAGGAATCTCAGACCTGCTTGGGTGGTCATGGTTGATACACCAGGACTACACAGGGAGGTGATGGCCTGAGACCTAGAGTGGGGGGAGAGGGAAGGGAAGGGAGGTGGTCAAAGAAACCAGTTATGGCCAAAGGTGCACTCTGCCTGATACCTGACAGTTGCCACTCCATGCTATTCATTATCTGATAGCATGAGAGGAACAAAATAAGGCTGGTAGTTTTAGCACATTCATAACCTTCAGAAATGGCGATGCTGATAAGGACTTGGATAACCCTGAAAAAAATGCCTGGATTTCTCCTGGGGTAGTAGGCATGTTATAAGGATGTAAAGGAAGTTTTCAATGCATATAGAGCTCCCTAAGTTTCAGAGAACTCCTATATTTTCTAGGACTTGTCTTCACACAACAGTTCTACCAATTTAACTGAAATCTGTTTAAAAACTAGTTCAGTTAAACTGTGCAAACCCCTGCGTGGAGATCTGTATCTCTTTGTAGTGAGGTGACCACCCCGCTCCTGCCCCGAGTGGATTAAAAGCAGCCCTGCAGAGGCAGTGGCTAAAGAAAAGTAGCTCAGCAGAAGGAAGGCAACCGAGGGCGTGGCAGCCACAGCTGCCGTTGGGGCAATTAGGGCCCAGCTAGCCTGTATAAACAGGCTGGGAGCCTGGAGCTCAGGAGGTCTCTCACCAGCCTTGGAGGAAGCAGGGCCTGGTTGCCTGAGCACAGGGTACTTGGAGTGAAGCAGGGCTGGGGAGCTCCAGGCTGCAGGGCCTGGTCCTAGTCCCACAAAGGTACAGGGCTGTAGAGTCAAGTAGCAGGTTCCCAAACTCCCTTGCCTATGATGTCTGTCTGTTACACTGCAGTCTGCCCCACGGAGCAGGGGCTTGATGATGACTGGCAGTAGCCTAGACTGAGGCAAGGTGGGGCTCAGAGGGTTGGGGTTTTCCCAGAGTGGGGAGACCCAGAGGCAGAGTGTGAGGGTACTGCCAGGGGGCAGCACCCCAGGTACAGAGCACCTGGGTCCAGGGAGAGACACGGGGCCAGCGGACAGCAGGACACCGGCCTGCAGAGGGCGCCCAGTGCTGAAAATGAGCTAATTGCTGGATGACCAGCAGGAGGCGCCGCAGGGTGAGTCATTGCTCCCCTACACTATTTTACAGCTGGTTTATGCAGATTGGGTACAGGCCAACACAAGTTATATAAACTCCTGTGCCTACTCAGAGATTTGCATGAGTTTAATCAAATGGGTTTTAAACACCCTTCAGTGAAACTGATGAAACTTTTATATTTAAAACAGACAAAGCCAGGTCAAGCTAAAATAAAATAAGCCACATAGGCCTTACCTACACACCAGTTGTATTGAGTAGTTGTACAGTTTAGAAACTGACATTGTTACATCAGTGCAACCCCATGTGTGGCTACTTATTTCACTTTGAGTGATTGCTATGATTTAGCTTGAGTCATTATCACTGAAGGTTTGTTCTTTAAACAGATTTAGTTTAAACTGATGCAAGTTTGGGAATAGACAAGAACTGATCTATGTGGACACATAGCTGTTGTCAGGATGGCAGGTGGCTGCCCAGAGACTTCGATCCCTAAGCAGGCTTTGTCTGTTTGCAAAGTATTGCAGGATTTTCCCTATGGCAAAACAGTTTGATTCTATTACTAGAATGCAAATTGTATTGAAAGGAAGTGAAGTTAAGAGTAACATGTCTCTCTTGCTCATTTTAGCATTTCTTTTTGTAATTCAGTAATCACCATATATATAACCCTGTATATACGTACATCACTAACAGTATGAGTTTTGTAGCCACCTATTCCACAAAAAAAACCTTAGTGATAAGATTGTATTGTTATATATACAGATATTGTACATACTGTGCTACCAGCTACATATAGCTTATTTTACCCCCTCAGGATAGAAATCAGAACAAGAGACCTAATAAAGTTAAGTGGATTGTGATTCATTATGTGCAAAATCCACATCCTTGTTCTTCCCATAGAGCAAATGCAATAGGCCCAAAACGTTTTGTTTCTGATCTATTGTTG
This sequence comes from Dermatemys mawii, assembly GCA_007922305.1. NCBI lineage: Eukaryota > Metazoa > Chordata > Testudines > Dermatemydidae > Dermatemys > Dermatemys mawii. The sequence goes on along the minus strand of ML677381.1, from coordinate 20,388,054 downwards.
TTGTTGTTCAAAAGGTAGGACTTGAGTAGTTTCCAATGTCAGCAAAATCTCCTTAGCCATTTGTAGCTTTGCTCAGTGCTGCTAGGGTTGTTTTTAATATTACAAAGACCTCTCCCTCCTTCTGCCCTGACAAAAGATCAGGTTTCTAGCTACGTTGCCAGTGGTTTAGCAGATGTTGGTGGGTGAGATCTTACAAAGCCGCTTAGTACTATGCATCGCCCAGGCTACTAAAATCACTATTTACCTTTAATGCAAACCAAAATATTACTTCACCCTGCATGGGTGTGACAGGAATCTGAGGGAAAGAAACACGCACTACTTCTAGAGGTCAGCCATTGCTTATCAGGGTCCTCCTTTCCTGTGTTTGTATTGCAGCTTCTGTCTCTACAGTAGCTCTTTCCAGGCTATGCCTGGTTGTGTGCCAGCGGGCCAAATTCACTAGGGTGTAATTCCTTTGCCTCCAGCAGTTCTACGCTTGGGCGTGATGTTGGTCCCGCATATTAATCTCACTTTCATGAGATTTCACTACAATTCATTCCAAATATTTTTGAATAAAAATGTGTGTAATGCAAATAAAAAATCTGACCCACGTCGTCTCAGCACATAAAACATCAGGCAAAAAATGTATTCAGAACTAATTCTTTACCTGCGGGGTGGGTCCTGAGTTTCTGCTTCAAATGGAATGGAGGACTTGTGCATTCTCATCTTGACCCTGAGTGAGACATGCCATGATAGCGCCTTTTCAGCCAGACCCAATTACCAGCCCCTTCACTGGTCGTCTCACGGGCAGGTGCATGGGATGTTTCAGATTAGCTGAGCAAGTGGGTCCTGCCTGCTTTACTGAGCAATTGAAGCAGCCCAGAGTAGACTAGGCACCACACCCCGATCACGTACAAGCAGGCAATTTGAAATGTATTTGTGAGGGAAAAGAAGCAGGGGGGACTCAGTGGCTCCTTGTCCACTGCAGCGACTTAGTCTGGGGGAGCACATGGGAGGAGAAGGGAAGTGATTGGGGTATGCCCAAATGTGAACAGTGTACTTCCACTGGCCACAGTCCCAGTTAGCAAAGCGTAGCCACTACTGTAACATATAGGCTGTGATAGTGACTGTGTCCTGCCCCCTCTCCTCCAGCTTGAGTGAAGTATTCTATTAAAAGCACAGAGCTTTTTATGATATGGAAGGGAAGAGCAGAGCCCACTTATCTACTATGGGCAATGCTGAGCAGATCCAATATATGGCAGTGTGTGTTTTACAAAGGTCTAAGCTTGACAGACTCCATCTCACAGCTGTGTTCTTAGTCTCCTGTGAAAAGCCCATTGTCTTCAATTTCACGTTCACTAAGCAAAGAGAACATTAGGACCAGATTCTCGCTCTGGCCCCATTTCCTATCCTACCTCCATGTGTGTGCAGGAGCAGGTGCATATTCATGTATGCTCACAATGCATATACAAACACACCAGCAGACATTGAACTCTGACACCTTTGTGTACAAGTGTGTTAACATTTTCAGCCCTGTGTGTGTGTGTTGGTATGCGTCAAACCTGTGACTCTTGAAAAGCTGCTTTTATTTGTATTAGTATTCTTACATTCCACTTCTCACCCTGGATGTGCTGGTGGTGGTGGAAGAAGGCAGGAGGATTTCTACACACCAGTGATTCTCAGCCTGTGGGCCACGGACTTCTGGCGGTCCACAGATTGTCTAGCATGTCCAAAGGGGTCCACACCTCCAAATGTTGTAGGGGTCCGCAAATGACAAAAGGTTGAGAAGCACTGCAATACACAGAGTTCAGCATCCCATCAAGACAGGAGGGGCCGTATCACTTGGATGAAGTTAAGTGGTTTTGTTTTATGTACCATGTTCTGGGTAACAACAGGAGATGACTCCATGCTTGTAAAACCAAAGTGTCTCTTTACTAAAAAGCGACAGAGGTGCTGCAACTGCAGCTAACATTGTAGCCAACTGCACACAGACTGACTTCCTGTGACTTCCTCCAAGCTGTGCTCCTCCCTCCAAGTTCTGTACAGTTTTCTATAGAAGCACATTGCTGCTACTGCAGTTCTTCCATCTCTCTGCCTGGCAGCAAGGATCCCATAATTGATACTTTTCTCTAGAGTCACAATGTTGGGCTGGAGGTGCTGTGAGTGACAGCCATAGGGTGAATGAAACATACTGCATAACCATAGAGGCCACACAGTCTCCTATACAGGCAATGAACATGCATTTGATCCCTTCATAACATGGAAGGAATGGGATTAGCTTGTTCTCTGATAGGAAATTGAATAAATGCATGTTTGTTTTTCCCCTCAAGTAATATAAAGTAACAAGTACAGGAAAATCATTTTTCATGTTTAGATTTCACTCAAGCTACATGGAACTTGTGCAATTTGCATTCTCTCAGTAAGCAAACTTTTAAAATTTGAGAAGGGTAAGACGTGACTCTACTTGGGAAGCGTTAATTTTTATTGTGGCTGTCTTTATAGAGAAGTCATCACTAGAAATGCTCAAGGAGTTATGAGTTTTATTATACAAGTAAATCACTTACATTTTTTCACAGTTTTGTGTGTTCAACTATAATTCCCCTTTGAATTAGCAAAAAGAGCAATAACTACAAAGCATTCCTTATACCATATGGCTTCAGTAAATGCTCAGATGTATTGCTCACAGAGGTGAGACTATTCTGAAAGCATATTATTCACAGTCAAGGAAACTGATTACTGTCACTGAGCAAAGAACTCCCTCCTTGTTCAGTCACTGAACAAATATTATTCGAACCTGCCTGTGAACTCACAATACAAACTTAAGACATGCAGCCATCTTTAAATTTTGACTGCTTATGTTCCTAATAGATGTGGTTTAGGCTTATTCCGTGTTCCTGGCTAAGGCCTCTATTTTTTTTAAACACCATCATCTAGAACACACAAAGAAAAATGCCCAAGGGTAATCACCTCCAATGCATGGCAGAAGCTCTATACAAATACCCTTTGATTACACATGCTGGCTACACATTGGATTAAATCATTCAAATAATCTAAAATGCATAACCGGATTGGTGGGGAGAATCACCAGATAGTGCTGCACGAGTCCATGTCATTTCTGGAGGACCTCCAAAGGCAGGAAGAAAAAACAATAAATCCTGAATTGTGTGTGCCTGGAGGAGTCTAACCAGAGATTGGCTTCAGCATTCACCCATCATACACCCTTCACTTACAGAAAATAAGCAGAGTTTTGTGCTGTGACATTCATGAGGGTTTATATAAACTGCTGTTCACTTCCACCTCACCAAGGCTGTGACTGGCTGGATCAATATTACTGGGAACAAGAGCTGCTGAAATCTCACTCATACTTCATGGTCTGATCAAAATAACCTTACACACAACATATTTTTAAAATATTATACTCAGTCCCCAGCTGTGAATGTCCTCGTTTCTGTGGTTTTTCCTAAGTGCCTAGGTGCTGAATACACTAAGGTACAGTCCAGTAATAACAAGGTAGCTGCAGCATTGTGCCTAGAGTTTTGTAATTTCCTTCGTTTGCTTCATGGTCTGATCTAATATTTTGGTTGTACATATTTCATGTTTAAGTAATTTCTTGCTAGTTATTACATTTCCCTGCGTGGTTAGTGTAATTATGGTTGACTTCACTATTAGTGTTATGACACATGAGCACAGTAGTTCCAGGTTTAATGATTATATATAATCTTTGACTAAATTTATCCCTGGTATAACACAGACTTGAAATCAATTAAGTCAAAGCTGGATGAATTTGGCCCAACATCTTTTCAACTGTATCTATCTTAAGGTTTTATGCTGCTTCTAAGATCTGAATGTTGTCCTCTACGTAAAATCAATTAGCAATTGAAAAGTTCCTAGGAGACTTCATGGTGTCTCTGGGTCCTCTCTTTTCAGGATCAAAAAAACTGCTTGGGGGTAGTGCTTTGGTTTGGTTGGTTGGTTGATCTGTTTTTAGTTTCAGGTCACTTTTTGTCATCTTGCTTTTTAAGTTTTGTTTTGAGTTGGGGAGGTCAGGGGTGGTAAAGGAGGTAGAGTTCCGAGGTCCATAAAGGAAGTAAAAGGCAAGTACATTTAAAACTGTAATATTCCTCTACAAAGTGTATTATCAGCCTATAGAATTCTTTGCCAGGCAGGTCATGCAATCAAATATTTTACTGGATTGAAAAGAGGCTTGAATAAGTATGAGTAATAACATTTATACACTAGTTGTGCATGCTAAGACAGGAGTAATCAAATGTCATATTTTAGAGCCTCAGCTGATCAACATGGACCCTGCCTGGAAGATTTTTCCCCCCTCTATGTACAGCATTACACAAGTGATTAGGCACATTGTGTGTGTGCAGGGTGGTGCTGTGGACTTCACAGACCACTGCAAACCTTTCTTTACAAAGTTTCACAATAAAACTAGATGGGCTGAAGTAAACACAGTAAACAGTCTTCAGAGTTCAATACCAGAGCAATCTTTGAGCTGTAGGAATGCCAAAAAGCATCTGCAAAATCCTAATAGTTTTATTTATAGCTCAGTTATGCAAACTGATTTTTTGCATAGACTAGAAAAGACCATCAGGTTACAAATATATTCAAAAAATAAAATAAGACTCATCTGTATCTTAACATGAGGCTGATAATTCTAAGTCTTAAAAAGACAGATTTTAAAGGGGAAAAATATTTGTCAACAGGGAAATTAACTGGGAGAAATATTTATACAGACCACATAATAACTCTTTACATTTTCAAGAATATAACCCCCAGCTCAAACTAAGGTTAAATTTTGAAAATCTTATTCTAGCTATATTGAATGAGGTACAAAAGCTGTATCTCAGTACTTTAACCCAAGAAAACAACCTATTGGAAACACAACTGTAAGAAAGGTAGTCCTCCAAAATAGTTATTAATGTGGAAAGAAAGTAAGAAATTTAGTAGATTAAAACTGTACTGCTCTTTATTTTTCAGTTGTTCATTAAACACACTCATCCAGGTCATTCATTATTGGAGATCAGATATTTTTTTCATGAAGTTTGGAATTTTTGCTCTTGCTAATGTTGAAAAAATATTTCTCAAGCAATCAGACTGGACTGTTAAGAACCAGACTTTAAACTGTGTTACACAAGTACTGTTAATACAATTACAGAAACGGTTGCTACTGAACAGCTTTTTCATAAATTTGTTAGCCAGTCCTCTGTCATCAGTAACCTTAGACAGAGTTCTGATAATTGTTTATTTCATATTCTTTGAATCTGAGATATAAGTAGTAAGATTGCCTCATCTGAGAAACCACAGCAATCAATTTGAGACAACCTTAGGTAGAGATCTGAAGAAATGTACTTTGTTCTTCTAATTTAAGCCAAATTATAAAATGTAGGATCATTAGGAAAGACGTATTAAGTATACTGTCTTCAGTCTCAGGAAAACGGTGCTTTACAATCATTAACAAAGTTTTAATTTTGAATCTCTTACCTTCAGCACCTCCAATTCACTCTGGTTCTAAACTGATGAAGAAAATCATTTCCCCTGTCTGAAAATACTACATCCCTAAACACTTCCCTTCTAAGTAACTTACTAATATTCCATCACTGTATTTCCTACCATACAGCCCTTACTAAGAGTAAGGGAAGGTTTTTCTACTGCATATTCAGAAGATTGATATTCCTTGGCCAGATCCTGATCCCTGGGCCAAGCCTGTCTAAACCGGTTTAACACAGATGGGCTCTGCAGTGGTTGCAGGGTAGGGATTTTCCCTCCAGACACTGAGCAGTAGCAAAGCATCAGTAATGCCAGTCACAGATTTATTGCATAATAATGCCACAGCCGTGTCTGTGTGTGTGAGAGTGTTTCTTCATGTCCATCACAGTATTAGCAAAGTTTCACTCATGGTGGATGGACAATCCAATCTCTCGTCGCACAGCAGCTTAGCAGAGTCCCTCTATGAGTATGTCTACACTGCAGCTGGGAGTGACCTTCACAGCCTAAGCAGACAGACTCACACAACAAGGCTCAAGCCCACCCAGCCCTCTGTGCTTGAGCTGGGGCGGCTAACCCAAATCTCTGCCAGAGCCAGATGCCCCCACAACTATCTCTACTCTGCAATCCAAGATGTTATTGCAGCTTGGCTAGACATAACCATACTAGCATGGCTAAAAATAGCAGGGTAGATGCAGCGGTGCCATCTTTAGAAATGCTGGTCAATATGCAGGGTCTCTGGTGTGCTTGTACACCTTACCAGCACTAGCATGGCTAAAAAGTAGAGTATGTCTGCCTGTACTGCAATCACACCTCAGATTGCAGTGTACATATACCCTGAGTGTGAGGAAAGTTCATGTTACTTTGCAAATCAAATCACTTAGATTCATACCAAACTGAACAGACCCTTGTAGGCATTGCAATGTCACTCAGTTGTGGTCCCTCCAGCCACACTCCCAACTTCCCCTTTCCCCTATGCTCTGTCATGGAGTACTGCCCCATGGCATGCTGGGAGGGCAGGGTTCTCCTTCGTGGCCTGTCTTTGAACCACTGCCTTCCTTCTGTCCCACACACAGGAACCACGGTGGTTCTGCTCACCCCAGTGAGGGCAGGAGTAGTTCCTCCAATATCATGAGATAAATCATTCGTTCCAATGAGAGAACCCTGCTCTTCCCCACAGGGTAGTGTTCATGAGAAATGCATGAAGTGACTAACTTTTCACCTGTACGTGTTTGTCAGCAAAGGCCTAATACGTATCTATTTCTGGACAAAAATATATATTTCCCCCCTTAAACAAGTTTTGCCGGGCAAGTTTGAACTGATCGTACCAGCACACACCTTTGAAATCACTTCTGAGTCACAGTTCACTAATCATCTGAGACTTTTACTCTTAAACAGGTTCCAGTATTAAAGAATAAAATTAACTGTTTGTTCAATTCTCAGGAGTGGGTGTGTAAAGCTGTAAGAGCCTGAGATATGAAGGCTGAAAATACCCCATGTGTGTAACCCTGACTCAGAGGTGTAACCTGTTGTGGGGAATGAGTCCCACACCTGCCCCTTCCACCCCGACTTTTTACTGCCCCCTGTATGTGCATTTCAATGTGACTACAGGTCCAACACATTTTCACAACCATTTCTTTCCTCCCCCGACAAGTTTGAATATGTTTTTATCTAAGCTTATTGCAAGCTAAGTGCTGAGTGGTCAGGCCCTGCCCTTGTCACTAAATTCATGAGCACTCAGATCAGCCTTAATGGGCAGATCTATGGCAGTTGACCTCTAGAAATATGTCGAAGGAGGTATCCAGATTCTGATTGTTACTGCCAGGGAGACCGTGGGCCACCTTACAACTATCACAAAATCTAGAACCAGGAATGAAGCAGTGCAACTCCCTTTGATCCCCTCAGTAAAGAAGGGGGGCATAAGAATGTAACATGTAATTGTTTTTTTCTTTCTAGCCACCATGTAAGCATGTCCTATTGTTGTTAAGGAAGGAAAAGAGCCCTTCAACTTTGTCTAAAAATAAATTATTTGGTCTTGGGGGGGTGAGTGATGGAAAATCTTATTTAAACAAGTTGGAGGGGAAGTGGCTAGATACACAGAATCAAACTGAAGTTATGATTTATTTAGCTTGCTTATGTGGCTGACTTTGTTTTTGTATTGTGATAGTTTTTGTTTGACACGAAGGGCCCAGGTGAAACAGTAACGGACACAACCTAAATAAATAGGCTGAAGGAACCTTTTGACTTCTTCCAAAATACAATCTGTTTACTCTTTTGGAAATTGCCTTTTATTTCTGCTCTCCATTGTTCTCCAAAATGTTGTCCTGACAAACCAGCCCTTGTTTGTTTTTAAATCGAGCCAATTTGGCAGCAGGGAGAAATAAACCAGCTCTTCTAGTTGTAAACCCTTTTCTACGCTCGTATAAAGTAAAACTGACCAAATCAAAAAAGCAGTTTACTCTCCAGTATCAAGTTCTGTAGTGTCACCAGTGCACTATGCTGTGTTTTACAGTCAGAAAAAGGTAGAGAATTGTGACCTTTGGTCACAAAAGTTCTCAGTGATCTCAAAGGGTCTACTCACATGAGTTACAATTTGTTGTGAGCAGACCAGTGAATGGGTATGGCTGAGAAATAAAATCTAGCTTGAATTGGTAGCTTAGACATGTGGTTTACCAGCTGCAGTTACTTATTTTTTTTCAGTTTACTAATTTGTGTCTGATTTTATAACATGTTGTATTTCCATGTACAGATGAGTGGTAGAAGGACACTGTTGCAGGAAGGGTGGGGCTGTGTTTTACCTTTGGAAACAAACACTCCTGAGAATGTTACAAGCGCTCTGTCTTGTACTTTGCTGACTGAAATAATCAACTGTTTAGGTATAAAACTGGACTATGTAAACATGGCACTTGTGGGCTGCTGCTTCCCACAGTGACTATAGGAACCTCCCATATGCAAACATCCTACCCAGCTGTTTTCTGGGAGAGTGAAGCCAAGGTAATGATTCATGTTAATGTAGATCTTAGAGAAAAGAGATGCAAGCATTTTAAGGAAGGACTGGCACTGTGATAAGACTTTCCTTTTTGTTCCTGGTGCGAAAGGGTGAATGTATTTTTCCCCCTCATTGTAAAATGGAACTTTCTCTGAATTTGGCACAGTATCCTTAAGGCTATAACTGGACAGTTCTCTTGTAATTGGGAATGCTGACAATTACATCCCAAGAGTTCTGTGCTATATTTTCAGTTCACTAGCTTCCAGTTCTGGCGCCAGAGCAGTACAGAACCCAGCTTGAGCTGTATGCTCTAAGTGGGCTGAGGGACATAATCGTATTTTTCTTGGGAGATATCTATGCTGAAAACCTGAGAGAGGCCATTTAGACCCCATCGGCAGACCTGCAACAGTTGCTAGAGAACCACAGAGGTACTTCAGACTTTAAGGCCAGAAGGGATCATTGTGATCATCCAGTCTGACATCCTGTCTAATCCAGGCCATTGGACTTCCCTTAATTAATTCCTGCTTCCAGTCCAAAAGTTGTAGTTGAACTAGAACACATAGTTTAGCAAAAGATCCAGCCTTGATTTAAATTTTTCCAGGGATGGAGAATCCACCATGACCCGTTGTAAGTTGATCCATTGGTTAACTACTCCCATGGATAAAAATTTGCACCCTATTTCGAGTCTGAATTTGTCTATCTTCAACTTCCGTTTCCACCACTGGATCTTCTTATACCTTTGTCTGCCAGGCTGAAGAGCCTTCCATTATCTAATTTCTGTTCCCCCAGTAGGTGCTTATAGACTGCCCAAATCACCCCTTAGGATCTTTGAAAAGTGGCCTCTGCCTCTCCCCATTCCCCTATGTGTAAGGAAGGAGCCAGGCTCCTTAGCACTGTATGATTTGTAAGATATCTTAGAACTGTAACAGAAAACCAGGATGGAAAGGGTCAGGGGACTGTTCTACACAGAACCTCTACAATGAACCAGGAGACTGACTAATAGTTTCCTGTTCCATGCTGTAAAAAAGCAACACAGTGAGGCTGTACTATTTCCCCGTGCAAATCAGCTCCTGAAAGACTCCTGTTGGACTATGGGTGTGTTAGCCTCACCTGGCAGCTTCCCCAAAAGAAGTACTGGGAAGGAGCAGCTAGTTAGTTCTCACTGAAAATCCCATGGATGGGAACCTATGGCCCACTTCCAGAATAAGTCAGTGATGAGGGAGAGTCCCAGGTGAAGTAAGGGTAACAGGAAACAGCAGCTGGACAGAAAATGTAAGAATGAAAGTGGACTTACTGACCTACACATGTTCTTATGAGACTTCCTTCCCACTGACTTGGATGTTCAATCTGAATTTGGATCCTGACCATTTTTAGGGTTCAGACAAAGAACCAAGTCTCCAACAGCATAAAGGGTAAGTACAAAGCTGATCTTTGCTAAGACAAGACGTCTGCAAATTCCTCTCTTGTTCTCCTGACTGAATGCAAATTAGTTCAGTTTTTACAGTCAAAAATGTGGTGGAACAATTGATATATCCTGTAAAATGATACAGTGTGGATTATTTTAATCCTATGTGGTGTCTGATGACTAGAAATTGAAAGCACTTAATCCTACTGAATTAAAGTAATGCAGCAAGGAGGCAAGGGTTGTGCCAATAGATCTGGTGGTCTTTTTTTTCTTCCGTGCTCTTTATATAACCTTAGCAAAATCTGTTTTCCAAAACACACAATAATAAGTTCTTAGATGCGTTCCTGGATGTTATAACCTTAAGGATTTTGAAATTGATTTAAGGTAAACTTTTGTGAAGTCTGTTGGGAACAGCTGAGTTTAACTGAGCTACATCTGAATGGAGAAGGCTAGTAACTATGCTCCCGTGACATGATCCTACCTGGGTTGGCCTCAATGACAAAACTCCCATTGACTGCCATGGGAGGAGGAGTGCAGTTTTATTTGCCATCTTTTAATTGTACTACCTGACCATTTTCTCACTTCCTAAGAGGGAACAGATTGTATAGAGTACTCATCTTTGATAAGAGACTGGCATGCCTGGTAACACACCAGCAGAGCTGGTAGGAGACCAAATACTTTCAAATACAGATGGGTTACTGTATAATCATTACCCGGTCCCTGAGCCTTGTATAGTTCGTTGTCTTGTGGATGCCAGAGTTGGAGATGTGGTCAGTGTTGTGCAAGTTGCTGGCTAAACTTTTGGTGCAGTGCTTGACATAAGAAAAATCTGCATTGCATAGATACATTAAATGTACCTTTAGAGAGTAAGGAACTAGAGTAAATGAGATCTTATTTGCAATATTGTGTGCAGGTCTGGTCTTCATAGAAAAGGATATTCTAGAACAGGGAAGCTAAACAGAATACTAGAGGAGCCGAGCTTGTCTCCACACTTTGTATTTTAAACACACAAACTCAGTATCCTTTTGGAAGGAAACAAAAGGTTCAGTCTGCATCTGCTGAGTTCAGTAGCAAAACTGCTATTAGCTTTGACAAATCTGCATTACTGTCTCACATTGCTGTGTCAGTAGAAGAAGGTTTAGAACAAATTCATGAATTAAACCATAATGAGTCGCCAGGACCAGATGGTATTCACCCATACTGCAGAACTTCTAACTGTGGTATGTAACCTATCATTGAAACAAGCTTTGTACCAGATGACTGAAAGGTAGTTAATGTAACGCCAGTTTTTTAAAAGGGCTCCAGAGGTGATCAGGCAATTACAGGCTGGTAAGCCTAACTTCAATACTACAAAAATTGGTAAGAACTATAGTAAAGAACAGAATTATCAGACATGTAGATAAACACAATTTGGCAGGGAATTCAACATGGCCTTTGGAATGGGAATTCATACCTCCCCAGTCTATTAGAATTCTCCGAGGAAGTCAACAAGCATGTGAACATGGGTGATCCAGATGATATAATGTAATCTGAGAAACCTCTGACAAGGTCTCTCACCAAAGGCTCTTAAAGAAATTAAGTAGCTATGGGATAACAGGGGAGGTCATCTCATCTATCAGTAACTGGTTAATAGGAAGGAAACAAAGAGCAGGAATATATGGTCAGTTTTCACAATGGGGAAAGGTAAACACTGGGGTCTTCCAAGGATTTGTACTGGGATCTGTGATGTTTGACGTACTCATTAATGATCTGGAAAAGGGAAGGAATCGTGAAGTGGCATAGTTTTCACATGACACAAAATTAAACAAGATAGTTAAGTCCAAAGCTGACTGCAAAGAATTTCTGGGAGATCTCACAAATCTGAGTGACTGGGCAACAAAATCCCCTAATGCCGGCCCTGGCTTTTGTGTGCAGAAAAGCAATTGTGGCATTGGTGGGCCATGGATTTTTTATTGCATGTTAGAGGGGACCTCAGAAAGAAAGGTTGAGAACCCCTGGTCTAGATCAGTGGTCTTCAAACGCGGGTGCGCGAGACCCCGGCGCCGCTGCCGAGCCCGCCCGGGAGACCGTTGAACTCCCAGGAGGGCTATTTTAGTCCCAGTGAATTGCCGCCGCGGAAAACGGAAGCTTCCGCTTTCTGCAGCGGCATTTCGGTGGACTTACCCCCTGGGGGCCACCAGACTTTTCCCTCTGGGGAAAGGGGCCGTGGGGGGAAAAGTTTGGAGACCCCTGGTCTAGATAATACTTAGTCCTGCTATGATTGCAGGGGAGTGAACTAGATGACCTCTCGAGGTTATTTCCAGTCCTATGATTCTATGAAAATGGCAGATGAACTTCAACATTGATAAGGACAAAGTAATGCACATAGGAAAAAAACGAATCCCAACTACACACACACACATAGCAATAGGGTCTAAATTAGCTGTTACAGCTCAAGAAAGGGATTTTAGCATATTGTGGATAATTCTCGGAAAAATTCTGCTCAATGCACAGCTGTGGTCAAAAAGGCTAGGAGGCTGTTAGGACCCATTAGGAAAGTGGTAGATATATACTTCTATATAAACTGATGGTGCAACCACACCTTGAATACTGTGTCCAGTTCTGGTTGTCCTGTCTCAAAAAGGACATAATGGAACTGGAAAAGGTTCAGAGAAGGGCAACAAAGATAATCAAGGGTATGGAATGACTTCCATCTGAGGAGAGACTAAAAAGATTAGGGCTGTTCAGCTTAGAAAAGAGATGATTAAGGGAGAATATGAGTGAGATCTATAAAATGAATAGTGTGGGGAAATAAGTGAATAGAGAATGTTATTTACCCTTTCCCACAATACAAAAACCTGGTGCAACCCACCTAAATTCATAGCCAGAAGTTTAATACAAACAAGGGAAAGTACTTTTTCACACAATGCACACTTGACATGTGGAACTCCATTGCTTGAGATACTGTGATGGCTAAAAGTATAGCTCGGTTAAAAAAAAACTAGATAAATTCATGGAGGATAGATCCGTCAGTGTCTAGTAGTCAACATGGTAGACAGTGTAACCCCATGCTCAGGGCAACCCTAAAATCTCTGACTGCTAAAAGCTGAGAAAGGAAGAAGGGGTGAAACTCTCTCTAAAATTGCTTTGTTATGTGCACTTCCATTGAAGCTCTGTTACTAGACTGTGTCAGACAGGATACTGTGCTAGATGGATCATTGGTCTGACCCAGTATGGCATTCTTATGTTCAATGAGAACAGGAGTAGACACTCTAGGCCTGAAATGCTGAGCACTGTCACTCACCTTCTAAACGGTGGTGCTTAGGACCTTTTGGGACTGGCTTCTGTGAAAGGATCTCCACTGAAGTACACAGAGGTTATGGAGGTTATATATGTTATGAGACAGATTATATCAAGTAAATCAGGGTGCAAACTTTAGTCCTGAAGGATTAGGAGAGACAGAATGCAGGTGGTGCCAAATTCTATGTGGTGTTTAATTCTTATTCCAGCAAATTCCTGTGACTTCAATGAGTTTTGGCTAAGGAAGGACTTCAGACTTTGTGCTGCATAGTAGAAGAGGCTAGCAGAGTCAGAAATAGTAGAGAATAGCATACAGAGTCTCAGACAATGCTGCCCTTGGTCTCATGTGCCCTTCAGCAGCTATGGCTGGGAGCAGAAGAGCACCAAAACCTAGTATTTATGCTGTGTGGGTGTTCGGACACACATGGACATTGATTTTGATCTACCTAGATTTTTACATTTCAAGCTTCATGGTTTCTCCTCAGAACACCAAGAGGCCTGGGTTCACTGTTGTTGGGCTGGGCAATTAAAAGAGTGGCTCAGGCAAACAGAAAACCATTGAACGAAAGAAAAAAAGAAGGGATAAAGAAGCTTTGCAGTTACAATGGTCAACTTAGAGTACAGAACAAACCTACTGATCTTTCTGGCCACTTTACAGCTTAAAATAACCTGTTAAGGGATTTACCAGCCTACTTGCATTGTAGAAGAACTGGCCATCTTGTTCTTCTCCCCACGTCCTCCTGTCAGGGAAACTCTGTACCTGGCCAACGGGGGTGCGAGGCTTTGACTCAGTTTTGTGACCGTAAGCATACCTGCCATGCTCCAGCCACTGGCATTGCAGGGAGATCAGAATGAGTCGGGAACTAAACATCACACAGAATCACAGACACTGGAAATGAAGATGTCTTAGAATTTCAGTCCATCTCCTGAACCAGTGCAGGTTTGTTCCCCTTTGTAATTTGCCTGTTTTTGACATTCCAGTCTGAAAAACACCTAAAATGCTATCCTATGTACGCCAAATCACTTAAGTGCTTTGGGCCAGATTCCTCCACCCAATCTAGCACTAAGTCAATAGTACCATACTTGAGAAAGAGTCCTAGTACCTCCTCCCTTGTGGAGCACAGTGCTGCCCACCATGAGTAAGGATGGCAGAACACAGCCTGTGCACATCTGAAAAGCAATGCTGTAACGCACCATAGCAATGTCAGTGTGCTTTTTTGTAGTTGATTTCTCTAAGCAGTGCGCTGGGACAATGACATTCTTCTTGCACACAAATGCCAGGGATGTAACGTAGTGGTTACAAGGCCAGCTATACTATAGAGCAGGCAGGAGTGGAACAGGTTTCCCACACAGCTCTGCTAATGCACCTTAGTCCCATTTACTTCAGTATCCCCAGGTAGTATCCCCAGTTTTATGGTCCAAAAGAAAAGAATCATGCCCGCTGCAAAATTCTCTTTACTAGAATGCAGAGAGCTTGTATTTAACATTATGTTTATCCTGGGCTGAAAGTAACATTTCTCTTTTACCAGCATGGTGGGGGCAGCTTTCCCCCCATTGGAAGGGGAGGGGCGCTGAGTGGAAGGAATGGGGCTGGAGGGTTCAGAGTATCCCTGCCTGCACCACCCGGGGCTCCAGACCCACAATAGCTGCTTCTTTCCCATTCCTCCACCCCCCCAGGCGGCAGCCCTGCCAGTAGGGATCCATGGCAGCACTTTAAAGTAAGGCGGTCGGGGCTGGTACAGGCGGCCACTTTTTACCGGTACGCCACACTGGCCCATACTTTCACCTCCATGTTTATCTAAATGTTACACAATTCTAATAATAGCAACGAAAAGCTGGTGTTGGCTGCAACCTGCAGTACAGAGCTCCACCTTCTAAATGGAGGATGATCTTCTGTCCCTGCAGTTATTCTCCAGCTAACAATGGCAACCATGCTGCGTGCTCACTGAATTGTGAAAAAGTGCACAGTGCTCTTGTGATTAGGTCATGGGCCAGTTCCACTGACCTACGAGCAGAACAGGCGACATCTGCACATGTGAAGCTGAAGGGTAGTATTTTGACTTCTCAGTGAAGAGACAAGATATAAAGGCACGTAGAAAGTGACATGTTGTGTCCGTGATGCAATTTAAATGGAAAAGTGCAATAAGCAATTGAGACTTTGTACAGAGCAAAAGGAAAACAGGCAGAATTTCCTTGTGGGATTTACTTATTTAGATTAAGTTGCGGGAAAGGTGCAATGGGTACAATTTATATGAGTTTGAGTTTTTACCAGTTAAACTGGTATTCCCCATTATATAAGGAGTATCAAACAAGTAAAAGCTTTCAGACCAGTAGAAACATTCTGAAGGCAGAAACTGTACGTACTAACCACAGCACACAACAGAATCATCATTACAGTATCAATTACAGACAGCCCTATGCCACTGAACTCATTGATCCAAGAATTTATACCTCTAATTAGATCATTTTTTACAAGAAGCCTAATTCCTAAAACCAAATATGTTTTCAGAGGCATCACATAAAGTTCACAGAGTAAGATATAAACTATTCATGCAGGACTGTGTGTTTAAAACACACCTAATGGACCAGGGGTTGAGAGTTAAAGCTCTAGATAGGTCTGAATTGTCACTATTTTTTTTTATACAAGTGATACAAAACACAACACAAATGCAACAATGCATCTTAGGATCAGTTGCATGGACTATCATTCCCACGCCCATGGTATTGGCCCTTTCAGATAATTTTTGGTCCTTTCCTCAAAGTAGTGATTTTAGAAAAAAAACATTGAGAGACTGGCTGTGTTTGTCTGGAAGAGATTCTGCCACTTTGCAAAGATGAAAAATATTTGGGATTCAGAAATGGGTTCCAGACCTCATTGAAGAAATAATTGTTACTGGTTCCAAGATAGCAAACCTTTTCAAAGCACACTCTCCTCCCTATTTCATAAAGCTAGCCTGCTCAGTTGGGAAAAGAATTTGGCACACAAGCAAAGGGCTTTACTGGTTGTACTCATTTTTTGAGAAATGAATGCAAAAACGAACTGAAAGGAGAAGGATTTTTAACATGAAGAGTCTCTGCAAGCCCTTGTCTGATGACTAGTAGATTTGAACAGAATCATGAATAACTGCTTTTCAGAAGAATCATAGACCAAAAGCAACGAGGAAGCTTGTCATAGGTTTTGGCAGCTGTTGCTTAGCCACCATCCTTAAGGAGACAGAGCATGAACAGAATCTCCATCAAATCCTATCAACCATCTTTAACAAAGGATTTATTGAGTGACCTAGGCACTTTCCCTTTCTTTAAGTGCTGTCTTTGGAGCAATGAACTAGGGTCAAGTATCAAGGCTAGAGTTCTTAAATGGCAGTGCAGTGAATTACCACTAGGCTAGAGATTCTCTGACACTCTGGTGTGTTGTCCTGAAATATGTGATGACAAATTGACAAGAGACATTGAAATTGTGAGCAGCTTAACAAAATAAGAATATGAACATGTCAAGCTAAGGAAAAACAGAAACAATCTAGAACCCAAACCTGGCACCAACTACCAGTTTTCTTTGCTATATCCCAAGTACATGTTGTACTTTTCTCTTGTATTCTGTTGTAATTACCTTCAGCCAACCTGGGAGATTATGGGATGACTAATCTATTGGTGCTATGTAAGCATTAATTATTAGAACTATATTTCACCAACTCTTGATAATGCAGTACTTACACTAGAGGGATTTTTTGGAGATAGAAAACAATGCAATTTTCTAAGGAACTCTGCAGACTTTCCTTTCCAACACGTAACATACAAAATAATAACTTCCTTAGGTAAACTGAATGTTACTTTCTTCAGATTTCGTATATCAAGTTACTAAAAAGAACTATAGTGTTACAGGGACACAAATCAGTTTTCTAAAATTGATTTTTAAAAAGCCCTCCAATTTTAAGTTTTTTGTCTAGACTATAGTGAATGTTTCAGGTATATTTCAAATCTAGGACAGTATTTGATAATATCCCTATCACCATGTGACACATTTCCTGTTCAGGTCACTGACATCATACAAGCACTTTATATTCCTATTGGTACTCTTTACTTTAATACTAATAATTTATACAACTTCAGTCAAACAGGATGGCAGGAAAAGCCATATTGTTTCCCAATACAAGTTGAAGCAAACAAGAAAACTTGTTGTCTTTGCAAGAGAAAGAGGTTTTTCATGGAGAACCTAGCTAGTCTAACTGAAGTCAGATGAAAGGATCCCAGTGAGAAACAATTTAATAAGATACCAGTCAACATGTATCTATCAGTACAGAGGCTATACCTCTTGTTGACTTTGTTCAACATGTTTTAGCTAATCAACTAATACTGTTGGGTCTCTTCTCAAACTTCAGTGAAAGAATTATTGCAAAGCTAACAAAGATGGAATTTAAATACAAAACTGGCTGTTTAAATACCATCCAGATTTTGTGTAAGTGTGAAGGAAAGAGGTAAGTCATATTTGAAAAGTCAGAGTGTCTGATCCACCAAAGAATAGTAGACTATTTTTCAGAGCATACCCAAGCTGTAACTTAGGTTAAGCATGTGGGAGATATAAATATTAAAGGGGATGGGGTGGAACAACTTTGAGCATGAATTGCTGAAGACTGTAGTGGCATTTTATAATCCTATTAAATGAGAGGGCAGTCTTCAAACAAGAAGAATGTAATATTTTATTCTCCAAAACCTAGAAAGGCCTCAAGCCAACTTCTGATTTGGTTGAGAAAATTGAAGAGAGTCTCTACCTGGTTTGTTTGGCATATGTGCTGCAAGTTTGTGTTTTTGCAGCTACAATTTACAAATCCTTTCAGGCCCCTTGAACGCTTGACCTTAAACAGTAATGCAGATTTTTTTTTTATTGTTGCCAACAAAACAACCAAAAAAGATTCCTGCACAGTAAAATGAAACTTCTCTGCTAGCTATTATGTCGTTTTTCTTTCGCAAAAATTCAAGAAGTCTCTTTTAAAGAGGATTTATTGCTCATTTAAATTATTCACTTTGGGTACTAAATTATTAATGAAAGAGTGAAGGATTAAATAATTCAGGTCAGTGTAAGAGCTGTGAAAGTCTGGAGCTAAATGAGATAGCATGAAGGCCTTGGGAGAGCTTCTGTAAGTCAAGGGTGACTTGACTTGCAAAAGAAAATAAAAATGGGTTGATCTCACAATCATTACACCTGGCAATGGGAATTATGGGTGCAGAAAGGCCTTCAGGATAAGGAAAGTATGTGGCTAATGGGTTAACCTTAGTCTATCATCAAGCGTCTTCCATCTGTTTTACTAGTCCCAGGTATAAAATGAAAGAAATCTACAAAGTTAAAAAGCCCACATGGACACTGGTTTTGACTGTCTGGAATTCTCAGTTTTTCCTGAACTAAATTAAAGAAAATTCTCAATTCAAATTCTAAAATACTTAAGTTAAAATAAAATGTTCTGTGTGGACTCTCCCCTTGTTGCTTTAAAAATAAACATGCAATATTAAAATCTTCCCCTTCTTCCAAAATTGAAGCAGCATGCTGCTGCTTGTAGGATTTTTGGTACTTTCAGTTTGATTTGTCTTCAAGGTTAATGCACCATTAACAAAAAACAAAGCAAAAGATTAACCAAACAAAAACCGTTCAAAAATATATACTCTGCCAGGGGCCTTGAAAGCCTTAAGGTCCTAAAATACCTTGCATTTGCTTGTGTTTTTTTATTAATGTCAGTTAGCAAAAAGAGGAAGTGCTTAAGTCACCGTCTTACTCCTCCTCCTTCCGCTGACATTCCAGCTTCAAGCAGTGTCATAGTGCATCTCCTGAGGCACATTTTGCATTATGGCTTTGTGGTGCAGTAAAATCTTATTTTGATGCTATGCTAACAGCTCTTCTTATGGCTCTAAATGCAACTTGTGATCCCATTTGGAGAACATTTGTAAAGCTATTTGGTAATTTGCCAATAAAGGTGCTTTTAGTTGAATATTTAACTCACCAGTGAATACTCTGGTTCTTTCTGTCCTAAATCATATAGCCTGTAGCTTCCAACCTCTGTTACTTCTGCAGTCATTTTCTTACCTTAGCCAGGTGTGTTTGTAATTTGTTCTTTGTATCAGCTGTTTCAGCAATGCGACTGGTAAAGGACAAGTTGGTATCAGTAAATTGCTTCCACATTTCCTCAGATGCATTCTCCAGTGTGTTTTCTGTTTCTTCACGGAGCTTCATGGAGTTGGCCCGTGCATTCTGAGAGTGCCTAATATTGTCATCAGTGAACTTTGCCCATGTCTCAGGAACTGAAACTCTGAAAAAAAACCAATTTGAACTGAGAGGAAAAGATCGAAGTCCTCAGCCAAAATGAGGCTTGCATTGAATTACCACAACTGCAAAGCACTAATGAATTTAGAGCTTAAATCCATGAAATAACTGAGAGGGGAAAGAAGGGAGGGCTCATTCCATTATCTTATTGTTCCAAACTGAAACCAATTTGTGCAGAAGGAACAGAAAAATGTTTTCAACTTGGAACAAACTTTCTGAAGAGCTATTGCTTTTACAGTGTTCCTATAGCTTTCTTGGATTTTGTAGCAGATATCATTTTAAAAAATATACAGCCATTTTGTAAGATTCTCAAGCCAATGACAGTTATCCATTTTCTGATGTCCCTTAGTGCCAAAGAACAAGCTTTAGAGATTTATACTTTTAGATGACAATGTATACAAAGGAGATGTATTCATTGAGTGTACCACCAGAGATGTACAAGTTTGAAACAGGTCAGAATAAAGGGAAAGAAGGATGTAAAGCTAGTTCAGGCAGCAGGAGGAGGAATGGAAAATTTATCCAACTTTCAGGAAATTAAGTGATTTACATTAATCCCACAGACAAATCTTCCTTTTCCAGCCAACCCTTGTAAGACAGGGAACCTAAGGTCTCATTGCACTTGGCTTCCTTACTAGGCTAAGTTTGTTTTTGTTTTGCTTTTTAAAGAATGACCTGTTCTTACATAATTTCCTCCATATACTTAAGCACAAAATTACAATTTTTCAACATCAGGCACTTATGTTAACATGATATGCCTATCCTGCTCTTTAACAAGAATGATCTGAGTTCATGCCTGATGTATTTGAGTTGGCACTTGGCACATTTTGTCCAACATAAAGACTCTGACTTTGATTCCCCCATCCAATATGCCATTAAAGTAACTCAGAATAGTGACAAAGTATAGGGTCTTTTCATCCCCTGGTAATTATTTTAGGAGGGACAGATTTGAAGACTACATTTTAGTGAAACAACTGGTTCTGTGACCTTTTTGTATTTCAGTCTTTTTTGGATGCCTGTAGAAGTTGGTGGTGGTGTGCATAGGTGAAGTAGCCCCTCCCCTCCTCAACGCATCACATCTAAGAGACTTTGCTCCTGGAATAGCACTGGTTATGCAACAATAGCATCAACTTCTTCTCCAGTCATGGAATTTCTGCAGACTTATCCCCCTCTTTAACGATATTTCTGATCTCTCATCTCAAATCCCTGAGTCCTTGTGCTGACTAGTGCAGCACCACCCCTGAAGCACTGCTGAAACTAGTGCAAAGGATTCTAGGTCACATTTGGATGCAGGAGCCAGGTACTACCTGGCTCAGCCTGACATATGATTCAGGGGAGTCAATAAGTTGTTGGGAAGGAGAGAGAAGTGAATGATTGTACAGTTACATTCCTGTAGGGCACCCTACATGCTTCCAATGCCTGTGCTACTCTGCAGTTGCTATACACAGACTGGAGTTGGAGGAGGAACAAGAATATTGTGCTTAAGGCCCTGGACTGGGATTCAGAAGACCTGGGTCCAATTCCCACCTCTGCCCCAGACTTTCTGTGTCGTCCTGGGCAACTTGCTTAATTCCCCCTGTGCTTCAATTCCCCAGGTGTAAAATGGGGATAACCTTGGCAATCGTCAGTCCAAACTACATCATGGTATATGTATGTGTAAGACTTCTGCTCAAGTGCCTGAGGAATCCAGTTCTGGCTGACAAGCCCAGTTTGAGAGCACCACTTGCCTAACTCACAAGAGTGCTGAGGAGAAATTTGGTAATATTGGCGAGGCACTTGGAAAATATAGTGACTGCCAGAGAAAAGCCAGTAAATAGGTTGAGTGGAAGTGTAGATGGGGCTGCTTAGAGCCAAAGTTCAGGCACCCATTAACATTCCTTTTGCAGTGTACTGTACAGGCCCAAACTTTAGGAAGGTTTGGTTTCTTGTCCAAACTTCACAGCTGGTTTGTAACTTCAGAACAGTGTGAACCAAAATCCCAGATTCAGATATCACTAAACTCTGAATCTGTGTGGCTCTGGATCTAAATTTGCAGTCTGAGCCCTTCTCAAGCTCTGTGTGCTGCAAACAGAGTTGTGTGGAGGACAGTTCTCTCTCAGAGAGGATATGAGATTTTGAAATTTGATGTCATTCCAAATAGGCACAAAACCTGAAAATTTCATCTCCATGAAGGAAACTTCACCACAAAATTTAGTTTCAGGTTGATCAAAACCCCATTTCAAAACTATTAAAATGTTTCATTCATTTTTATTTTGTATTCATTATAATATAATACAAAATTTAAAAATGTGAAGTGAAATATTTTAAAATGAAAGACTGAAATGTTTCATTCTGAGACCGTCAATATAGGACATTTCAACATTGCTGGAATTCTTTTTCCTTGGGTTTTCTTTGGAAATTAAATTGTGACTAAATTGACTGGCATTCACAAAGTGTTTATATATCATCAGAACTGCATAATCCAACAGAATACAGTTGCATTTGAGTTTCTCTGACCAGATGTAGCTGCAGACATATGTATTTAGAACTGGTGGGAGGTTGTGTCCAGATGATGTGCCTAGATACTGTCATGGCTTCTTGCCAAAATCATAGGTGTGTGAGGGATATGTCAAAACAAGATTGTAGGCTGACTTTCAGCATCCAAACCTCCTATACCCTGCAGATGTGGATTTTCAACAGGCTCTCCCCTTCATTTGGATCATGACCTCCTCTACCCGCATTGTAAATGTGTGTTAAGAGCCATGTCAACCAGTTCTCTCTCCAACACCATTACTTTTCTGATCTCATGTGTTTCCAGCATTAGCTTCTCAGCAAGAGGATTAGTTGCACCTCCTTCCTCAGGCTTCTCCTGAAATATGATGATGATTCATTCCACTTGTCAGATGAAAATTGATCAGAATCCCTTGCAATTACAGGGTGATTGGAATGATGCAGCTAGATCCTCTTGTGGAAAACCACAGTTAGTTTAATGAAAGAAAATCCAACAAGGAAAATAAGGCACGAATGAGGCATAAAAGCTGGAACATTGCAGAGCTAACACTGCTGAACAGTTATAACTCATCCTGCTAACTACTCAGTAAGAGTGCAACTGCAAATATTAAAGGCTGTTATGGAAAGGTAAACATGGAATGCTAGTCTGGATGTGGCAGCATTACAAAGGACACACCCTACAAAGCAGAACTACACCCCTGCCTTCCTTTGAGTTAGTTTAATCCATTTATTTAATGCACTGTGGAGCCTACTTGATCTTGCCTCCGTCAAAACAAAAATGTTCAAATTTTACAAAAATGCACAAAGATCTTCATAACTAAAGTGAAGTGCCAAGACAAGCTTCTGTTTGAATTCAGATCTATCTTCCTCTACCTCCAGCTTCACTCTAAAGACACGTTTGAATCTAACTACTTGAACTGTTCCTTATTGCTAGAGTTTGTCTTATTTTTTTCTTTAATATTTTAGTTGAAAACTAGAGCTAAATGTTAACAGCTGAAGGGGGAAAAATATAATCCTGTCAATTTTTGTTTTCTCAATGAATATTTTATGGTTTTCCTCATGGTGCTTCTCTCTCAGATCTGAAATAATAAATTTGTAAAACTAGGGGACCTGTCAGCTCTTGTCACTGAAAACTAAACCACTCAAATGTCACACTTTTATTTAGGCAGTCGTCCCTAAAAGCTTCTGTCACACAGTGTGACATCAGAGTATCATGCATAAATCAACATGCTAGATCAGGGTGTGCAAACTACGGCCCGGGGGCCACATCCAGCCCATGGGACTGTCTTGCCTGGCCCCTTGAGCTCCTGGCCAGGGAAGCTGTCACCGCCCCCATCCCCATCTTCACCCCTCCCCCGGAGCCTCAGTGCGCTGCAAGGACAGTGCTCTAGGGAGTGGGGCAGCATGTTGGCACTATTTAAACAGACTCTCTAACCAACAGAAGTTGGTCCAGTGCAAGATATTATCTCACCCACCTTGCTTCTTTCCCCAGGAGCAAACATCAGCACGTAGTGCTAGCTATCATTCATAAGTATGAATTAGACTTAGCATCACAAGTAATTCTGCATTGCAAAGTGATCTCTGCCAGCCCACTAACATTCGCAGAACAAACACTGCCCTCTGTTGCATGAATTTATTTTATTCCTGTAGTTTTTAAGCCAGATGTAGCTCTCTCAAATACATCTAAAGCTACCCTCAGGACAGATTTTCTTCAGTTATCAGTAGTTTAATCATTAGCTGACTAGTGCCAGGACTTTTTTAATTAGCATTTGAAAATCTAAATCCAGATAGTAAACATAGAGCTATGTGAACTTTCTCAATACTACCAATTTAATGGAATGGTTTAAAAAAAAATTGACAAGCCCAGAGACCTAACTCTCAAGTAACCCTGGGCTATTTTATGGAAACTTGTAGTACAAAGCTTGATGTGTGTTTGCATGGTTTTGACCCAAATCACATCACAGTTTGCAGTTACAGTGGAATTTTACTTTGATTTTTGTTTGGTTTTTTTTAATTGAATGTGCAAATATTTATAAATCAAACTGTGGGGAAAAATCTGCATGAATCCCTGTGAAGGTTCCCGCAGCTCTAAAGGACCATTCTAACTGGAAGATAAAACTCATTACAGGCTCAGTTATGTACAGGCACCAGAGATGACCAGTTTCCCACATGTCTCCAAGAACAATGTTGACTGGGCTTTCATGACAGTGACTTGTTCAAATACTGTTATTTAAAAAGAAATAAAGAGTTTCAAATATGTGGAGATAGGGTTGAAGGTAAAAGGGATTCAGGTCCTCAGCGGGCCACCTCTGCTTTCAAAGGGGCCTTGCCAGCAAAACCTGGTGATGTGGCCTATTATTGGTAAATATTTTATTTCCCCTCCGCCAGATGAATGAAGGGTGGTGATAATGTCCAAAGGGAGCTAGATCCAGTTGTAGGTGTGGTCAACACTACAAAGTTAGGTTGACCCAGCAGTGTCACTCAGAGGTGTGAAAAATCCACCCCCCAAAGCGGTATGGTTAAGCTGACCTAACCCCCAGTGTAGACAGTGCTAGGTAGACAGAAGAATTCTTCCGTTGACCCAGCTACCATTTCTCAGGGAGGTGGATTAACTAGACCAGCAGGGAAACCCTCTCATCAGTGTAGGTGCACTGAAGTGCTACAGTGTAGACCTTCCCCCCTTGCGGGCTCCGAGAGCCCGAGAACCAGTCCGAGTCCAAACGTCTACACTATAATTTAATTGTACTGCAGCCTGAGCCCCTGGAGCCTGAGTCAGCTGACACGAGCCAGCTGCCTGTATTTTGTTGTAGTGTAGATAGACCCTGAAGCTTCTGAAGGAAGAAATAAAAAGCAGGGAATAACTGAGGGTTATTGAGGGTCTCCAAGGCAAAATATGCAACCTTAGGACAAGGCCACTTTTTTCTTCTATATCACTTCTTAAAGGAGAGGAGAGACCTTGATGCACAGGAATCTGCCCCAGACCAGTGGGGTGGTGGCATATAAGGGATAAAGAGTACAATAAGTACTATTCATACTTACGTTCCATCTATTTTTTCCACTCCATGATAGTAGTTGATGCTGTCTGATGTGTTCCTCAGGTTATAACACTTCTCATCAATAAAATGTGCTGAGTTTTTGTCAGAAAGATCTCTCTCTAGTGCGTGCTGTGCGTCTCTGTTGATACTGCAAAGAGCAAGTTCTTACATTAAAATATAATCCATCTTTAACCAGCACATTTACTTTGGCATTGCTTACAGATAAACTGGTTCCTTTCATTTCAGTCCTGTTAGCCTGACTTCTACCCACCTGATCCTACAGTCCATTGGCCTGTGCTGGGTGGCATGCACAGCATGAGCTTATTGCACTGACAATTGGGTCAGAGAGCATGTTTCGGGAAGTGGTAGCTGTGGCATATTCTCTCCCCCATAAGAACATAAGAATGGCCACAGTAGATCAGACGAATGGTCAGTCTAGCCCAGTATACTGTGTTCCGACAGAGGCCAATGCAAGGTGCTTCAGAGGAAATGAACAGAACAGGGCAATTATCAAGTGATCCATCCCCTGTCATCGAGCTTCTTCTCTTGGAAGTCGAGGCTTAAGGACACCCAGAAAGAACACAGGGTTGCATCCCTGGGCATCTTGGCTAATAGCCACTGATGGACCTTTCCTCCATGAACTTACTTCTTTGAACCCAGTTATACCTTTGACCTTCACAACATCCCCTAGCACTGAGTTCCACAGGTTGTCTGTGCATTGCATGAAGTACTTCCTTACGTTTGTTTGAAATCTGCTGCCTATTAATTTCATTGGGTGACCCTTGATTGTTGTGTTATATAAAGGGATAAATAATATGTCCTTATTCACTTTCTCCACACCATTCATGATTTTATAGATCTCTATCATATCCCCCCTTATTCATCTCTTTTCTAAGACAAATAGGTCCTGTCTTTTAAATCTTTCCTTGTATGGAAGCTGTACCATATTCCCAATCACTTTTGTTGCACTTCTCTGTACCTTTTTGTAGCAGGATGGCTACCCCGCTCCTAAAAGAAAAGGGTAAAAACAGCCCAGCAGACGGCTGCAAAAGTGAAAGCAGCTGGGCCATGCCTCAGTCAGGCCACAGCTGACCTGTATAAAAAGACTGTGAGCCAGAAGCCCAGACAGTCTCCTCTAGCTGTAGAGGCAGACAGGCCTGGAGTGGGGCAGGGCTGGGGGAAGGCCAGAGGAGCTGGGGAGCTCCGGCCTGGAAACCCCACAGCCTGCTGGCCTATGAGACAGCTGAAATGGGTACTGGGGGTTGCAGAGGCAGCCCACGGGTAGGCGGAGGCAGCAGACCAAACCTCCCTTGCCTATCATGACTGGCTTATACAGACTGCAGTGAAAGGGGGCTTGATGGTGTCTGGAAGATGCAAGGTGGGGATAGTGGGTGGAGGTTTCCCGGGGAGGGGCGACCCAGCGAGTCTGTGGAGGTACTGCAGGAGTGCAGCACCCCAGGGAAGAGGGCACCAGGGTCCCGGAGGGATACAGCACCAGCAGCAAGCGGGACATCGGTCTGCAGAGGGCACTCAGAGGTTGGAAACGCTAATTCCCTGGACAACCAGCAGGAGGCGCTGCAGGGGTGAGTTGTCGCATCGCCACACTTTTCAAACTCTAATGTATTGTGACAGATCCAGACCATTTGGGTGCAGGAGTCTGGTAGAAGGAAAACACACTGGACACTGCATGAATAGTTTTCTATTTCCTAAGTGACCAGGGCAGGGGCTACTCCAGAGCACTCA
Source organism: Dermatemys mawii (assembly GCA_007922305.1). Taxonomy (NCBI): domain Eukaryota; kingdom Metazoa; phylum Chordata; order Testudines; family Dermatemydidae; genus Dermatemys; species Dermatemys mawii. Next base: position 20,361,337 of record ML677381.1, on the reverse strand, counting down.
GGAAGGTGCTAGAAGCAGTTAAGTCAGGCAGATTCACACGGTCTGTCATTGAAGCTTGCTATAGTCTCAAGTGTCTGTTTGTCCCTCCTTCACCCTATCACTACTATAGTGAGCACAGAATATTGACTCATTGATACAGGTGGCAATGCTCTTATAGGCCAAAAATCCTTCTAGCTTGAATCTGCTTTAGTGTACAATTAACGACCATTCATCCACCAAATATTTACTTATCACATACTGGAAACATACTTTTTTACATTTATGATTTATAATTCAAAATTCACTTCACCCTGCATGCAGCTATTGTACACGATATAGCAGTTGGAATTATACCAGTTTTCAGAATTCTGTGAAAACTATTGAACCCGGCAGGTAGATCCTCTTCTGTCAAAGAACTCTTCTGATTTAGGGGTTGATCATGCAAAGTGCTGAGCACTTGATTCTGATTAACAATGGGAGCTGGAAGTTGAGGGTACTTAGCATTAAAGCAGGATAAATAACTGATTTTTCCATTTGATGGCCAAATCAAAAAACTCAAATGTGTTTCTGAAACAATAAACAAAATTGTTGGTTGACTTGAAAGAAAACAAAAAGAACAAAATGTTCTGTCTGAACCAAAATGCAATGTTTTATTTTCTTTTGGGGAAGGAGGAGGGGAGGTTTGCCCTTTTTGTTTGTTTGTTAGTTAAATCTAACTAGACACATCTAGAAACAAAAAGTTTAAACATTTCATTTCAAGAATACTGAAATGAGATATTTAAACTTTTTGGGAAAATTGTTTTTCCTTTTTTCCCCTCCAGCCAAAACTATTCACCTAATTCAACCTAAATTCACAAATGGTTGTGGTTGACCCAAAACTGTAATTTTCAGCAAATAAACTATTAGCCATAAAAATTTCACCAGTTCTATTCAGCACCTTATTACACTTTTGTACTTTTCACTCTACCTTCAAAATATCTTCCAGTAGTGGATTCAATTTCCTCTTTGTTTTAAATGGGGTTTAAAAAGCACACACTTACTTCAACTGTTGATCAATTCTTTCTGCAAGTTTTCTCATTCTTTCTTGACCAGACTTAAACAAGTCAACCTCCTATAATGAAAAAGGTCCAGTTGACAATATTGTGATTACATTAATTTGCTTCAGTGAATATAAAATAACTATTCTGCAAAATGCATACATACACATCACATATCTAACTACCCTTAGGGGAGTTGAGAATGTCCTTTGTCAGTACTGAGATATGATATACTGTGTGCCAGTCAAAACAGGGAGCATTTGATTTCCTATTATCTCTTCCACTGGGCAACAAAGTTGTACCTTAGCACATTAGTAAATAGGGCCACCCTAACAAATATAGGATCAAATTTTGCTTGACTTAGGGTAGGTCTTCACTACCCACCAGATTGGCAGGTAGCAGTTGATCTTTCGGTGATCGATTTATCACATCTCATTAAGGCGCGATAAATCGATCACCAGCGATCACCATCAACTCCAGAACTCCACTTGCCACAAGGCGCAAGCTGTGGAATCGACGGGGGGGAGCGCGCCACTGCCACCATGAGGACGGCAGGTAAGTCGGCCGAAGATTCAGTTATTCACATAGCTGAAGTTGCATATCTTCGGTCGATCCCCCCACCCACCCCCGTGTAAACCTGCCCTTAAGGATGCTAGAGACATTTCAGACCTGAGGCTTAGACCATTAACCCACAATCCTTAATTTCTCACTCACATTCCCAAAGGAAAAACATTGTGTTATCCTGGAGTTTAGTTTGAGAAAATTCTCGCTTCAGGGGAAAACTCCCTACGGATGCTGTTGTAGTTTTTCTTCAGAAGGACCAATATCAGACAAGAGCTTCAAAGCTGAAGTTCACCTGCCTTCAGAAAACCAAACTCAAACCATATTGGAAACCATGTAAAGACCATAATTATGGTCTCCCAAACAAACTTAATTTTGCTTTTCTACTACCCCACTGTTTCCCTTCTTCAATCCATTGTATCCTTCATATGTAGCTTGTAAAATATAGTTTTATAAACATGAGTTTACAGAACACTGAATACATTTCCTTAAATGGGTTAAAAAGTCTTTAAAACACCTTAAATTTAAAAAGAAGTTTTTGTTCAGTGTGGTTTTGGAAGTTAGCAACTTCTAGACATGAATTTCTTTGATATTAAGTAATGAGCCTTCACTACCATATTGCCTTTGTTGCTACCACACAAGTCTCATAATTAAGTGTTCTGGATTTGGGCTTTAATGATGTGGCCCCTTTAAATCTCTTCCTTAGTTGACTGTAAATCATTTAGGGAGAAACCTTCCCTTGATGTTGGGTAGATACTAAATCTGATCATCTAAACCTTAAGGGTGTAAATCATAAATGTTGCAAAGCTGAAAATTCAAAATCAAGGTCCCCAGTTTAAAAAAATATATTAAAATGACAGGAAAATAAGAAAAGGCACAGTCACTTGAGCAACTTTAAATCTGCCTCCAACCTCTGCTATGACAATGCCCAGAAATGTAGCAGTAATGTGAGCCTCTAAGAACACACATTCACATTCACAGACACTAAAATATCAAGAGTGCCTCTTAGTGGACCTTTTTCTGTCTAACAGTGATCACACACCAGCATAGACTTTGAACAAAATGACCATTGTGTTCACACTGCAAATTCCTAAGGCTGGTTTCTTTAGGTCCAAAGGCTCCCATCAGGTAAATACAAACGAAACCAGTTTGAATTTAAAAGAGCACATGACTCTATTAGTAATAGTAGTATTACTGAAGTGCCTAGGAATCCTAGTTCTAGACCAGGACCCTATTGTGGTAGGCACTGTACAAACAGGACAAAAAGACTGTCCCTGCTTCAGAGAGCTTAATTCAACATGTAATTCACTCTTCCTCAGATTTAAACATGCCTCCAAATGCTCTTAAAACAACTCCAATACTTTCTTAAGAACCTTTCCCAGTTAGATGATTTTTTTGTACCATGAACTTCAGCTCTGAGGCAGCCCACCATCCACTAAAAATATGTCTGCACTGTAATCAAGGAGCATACTTGCAGTCTAAGTAGACATACTCCAGCTAACTTTAATCTAGCTATCTTGTGTACTGATACAATGAAGCCATAGCAGCATGGATTTCTGCATGGTAAAGCCACCTGAGTAATTACCCAGCACCCCAAGAAGGGTCATATACTATACTGAAGCCCATGCTGCTGTGGCTTTACTGCTATCAGTGCCTAAGTTTACCTAGACTGAAGCTAGCTCACATAGGTCTACACATGCTGCAATCATACTCTCTGTGGTTTATGTAGATATACCCTCAGGATCAGCTAGTTGTTTTTTTTTCCAGATGAGTCAGTCAGCTAAGCAAGGAGTATAAGGGGGGGCCTGATGGGACTAAGTGCCAAGTAGAACACCTGTGATTGATTTGATTGGAGGGGGCTGGGGGCAGAGCTAGCAAAGGATCATTAGACTCCTGGAACTTGCAGTTGGGAGGAGGGTAGCTACAAGGGAAACAGCAATCTTCTGTAGAGAGAAATCCACAGAGTGCAAGTCAGCCCCTAAAGGGCAGGAAAGGGGCTAGTTCAGTGGAGAAAAGAAAAGCTGTAAGGACCTAGGGTGAAGCTAGAGGCCTGAAAACCAAAGGGAGGCTGTGTTAAGCACAAGCTGTGGGGAAGCAGCACAAGGGAGGTTGGAGGTAGGAAGTGGCCCAGGAAAACTGCAGCATGTACAAAGCAGCCCACCAGGGGTTGGCAACCTTTCAGAAGTGGTGTGCAAAGTCTTCACTTATTCACTCTCATTTAAGGTTTCGAGTGCCAGTAATACATTTTAATGTTTTTAGAAGGTCTCTTTCTCTAAGTCTATATATTATATAACTAAACTATTGTCGTATGTAAAGTAAACAAGGTTTCAGAATGTTTAAGAAGCTTAATTTAAAATTAAATTAAAATGCTGATCTTATGCCACCAGCCCGCTGCCAGCCTGGGGTTCTGTTCAGGTAGGCCAGAAGCAGGCTGAGTGGGGCCTGCAGCCAGGACCCTGGTTGGCAAGGGGCCGGCAGCCAGAACCCCAGACCGGTAGTGGGCTGAGCCCTGGGTCAGGGATCCCAGCCCTGCCCACATAGAGTGGGTACCTACCTTCTCCTGGTTCTGACCCATTCTCTTCCTCTCTGCACTGCACTGAGGGTGGGAGTGCACTGAGCACGGGGCTGGGTTTGAAGGAGCAGGCTCGGGATTGGGGTGTAGAGTCCAGCCAGGAGAAATGAGGGAGGGGGCTTAGGGTTGGGGCAGGAGGTTTGGGTGTGGAGCACTTACCTGGGTGGCTCCCATTTGGAGTGCAGGTGGGAATTGGGAGGGTGCAGGAGCTCCTGTTTTGTGCTCAGGGTGGGGGTGGGAATGTGGGGGTGCAAGAGTCAGAGTATGGGGTGGGGGGGCTGCGTATACGTGGCAGGTACAGGAGTCAGGGCAGAGGGCTGGGGGCATGTGAGGGGGTTCAGAATCAGGGCATGGGGTGTGGGGGGGCTGGGTATGTGTGGCAGGTACAAGAGTCAGGGCAGTGGCCTGGGAGGTTTGTAGGGGGGGTCAGGGCAGAGGGCTGGGGGTGTGGGCTGGGACTCTGGGGGTGCTCAGGGCAGGGGGATGGAGAGGATATGCCCTGATTCCACCCTCTTCCCCAAGGCCCTGCCCCTGCCTCTTCCCCGGAGCAGCTGCAGCTCTGTTTCTTCCTCTCCCCCTCTCTCGCAAGGGCCATCAGCTGATCAGCGGTACAGAGGGAGAGGAGGAAGGGCCGGAACCCAGCACACTGGGGGAAGAGGCGTGGGAACTGGGGAGGGGGCAGTCCAGGGGAGTAGGAAAGGACAGATGAGGACAGATTGCAGGGAGGAGTGCCCCAGGGCTGGTTGCACAGCGGGAGGCAGGGGACAGACTGCAGCGCCCAGGAGGAGAGGGGCCAGTTACGGTGGGGAGGGGGAATCTCGCAGGGGTGCCCTCCAACCCATCCCCGGCTCTCCCAGGGCACCTTACCTTAGCGAGGCAGAGCAGGAACAGCAGGCGGAGAAAGAGCTGCCCTGGCTGCTGGATGGTCCTGAAGAGCTCTCCCCGCTGCATGTACAGCTGCTTAGCTCGACTCCAGCTTCCCCAGGGACATGGCAGGGCTGCGCCCACCCCCCCACCTCCCCACCCCCGCCCCTCAGCACTGAGCAGCGCCCGGCAGGGTCCCTCTCCCACCCCGTCTCTCTCTGTGCTCCAGGGGTGGCAGCGGCTGCTTTCTCACTCTGCCTGCTGCGCCCCCCCCCCCCAAAATGCAGGAGTTCAAAGCGGGGGCAGCAGTAGCTGGCAGGACCATGCTTCTGCCCACACAGGGGAGGTGGCTGGGGGTGGAGAAGAGCGGGCCAGGCCAGGCAGGATTTTTAATGGCACACTGCTGGGACACCAGCAGGCAGCAGTGTGCCATTAAAAATAGGCTCACTTGCTGTCTTTGGCAGAGAGAGAGGGGAAGAGAATGGGTCAGGCTGCTGACCCCTGAAGCAGACCTAGCTGCTTAATATTGGGTCCTTGAGTCGGAAGGCCGAGTAGAGAGTGAGCCTGTATGCAAGAGGCATGCAAGCTGAGTAGAAGGAATGTTGAGTCCAGGTTGGGACTGAAGCCTGACCCTCAAGGCCGGCTGAGGAATAGTCCAAGAGCAGCTGAAGGCTCTTTTGTATTGGGATGTTTTGTGAATTTTCATATTGGAACCCTGGAAGATAACAGAAATTTATGTAACTTGGCTGGAGGGCCAAGCTATGGAGCACCTGGTGGGAGGCAGATGGCCTGCAGGAGATGCTGGAAACAAGGGCTGCTTGCAACATTGCACCCTGACATAAGAGGACATGACGGGTGCTGAGTACACTGCCTTACAGGTGGCTACACACAGGAAGTCCAAAGACAGCTTCCCGGATGACTGCTCCAGAGCAGTGATTGGAGAAACCACCAGAATGAAGCTTTCTTTCCTGACTATTGGAGTGAGGAAGAAGAGGGTATTCCTTAATCCTTCCACCCCAGTTTCCCCTCTTCTATGACCCCTGCTGCATTCGCACAAACTCACTTACGTTAGCTCCTTACCCCCTAGTGTTTATCCCATCTCTCCCTGTCGACTAACTTCCCACAGGATAGATTGACCTGGGAATTCAATTATATGGCGAGACACTAGAAGAGAATTTATGTGGTGTAGTGTCTAAAGCTTTCTGACACCTTACCCATCATGACCAAAAAGTAACAGTCATGTTCATGATTAATTTCTCAAAATTACTAGGGGTTCCTTAACTTCATGTGTTTTCCCCTCCTCTTCAGTCTTGCAACTGAATTCCAGAGAGAGTTTGAGGTTTTTGTCCAAATAAAAAACAACCCACTTTGATTTTTCTACAGATTAATTCACCAAGTAACAAGTCTCGTCATACCTGTATGAGATTCTTTTCAACATCATCATGTACCAGGTCAATCCCCATCCGCTTCTCACGGTTATATAAGCATTCCAAGGCTACCTGCAAGCAAACCAGAGGAAAATTAGCATCAGATTCAGTATTTCACTATACAAAGGAACTTCAGTTTACCTGTCAAGGGACCGTTGAACAGATTGGTAAGATGTGGCCGTCTAACAAAGGTGGAACAGAATTGTACTTTGGGGTGGTTTCATTGTGTATAACGGATGCATGTCTGTGATTCATGCTTATCTCTGTTGGTGTTTGCTTTCAAAGGGCAGGCTGCAGTCATAATTCTGCCTAGTAATCAACTGCAAAATAATTAGATGAACCAGAACCAGTCGCTATACATCAACGTATCTAGGCTTTGGAGTAACTTGGATCTGAATCCGAGCTTTGTGCCTACAGCCTTCTTGTACACTGGATCATACCAAAACCCCTGAGTCAAACCTACATACTACAGAGAGTGATCTGTACATAGGTAGGATAATTACCTAGGAAAATGAGATTAGAATCTAAACCTTTTTCAGGCCCATCACTGCTATATATGTTGCATTCATGTGTCTTGAACAACAGTAACAAATGAAATCATACTAACCTTCTGTTCATGGGAAGACTTCTGTTAAGAGATATAGTAGAGTTATCTGCAGACAGCCTTTCTGAATGTAGTAGGGCTAACTGAATGGGGGTGACTAAAACCCACATTGTCAAAGGTATTTAGGCTCCTAACTTCCATTGAAATCAAGGAAGCTTAAATACTTTAGATCTGGACCTGAGGCTATCATCCTGATTTTTGTATTTGTACTTGCATACAAGTTTCTTTGATAGAAATAGTTTCATAGATAATTTTCTACAAGCTTTTATAAACTCTAACTTTAGACTTCTTATGTTTTTAGTGTTTTCTGACATCCATTCCTAAACAGCAAAATTTAAATCCATCTTAATGCAGTTTTTCTATTGGAATTAACTTGCACCTCAGATCTTCCAAATGCAATCTCTAGGGCTGTATTTTGGCAAAACTAAGAGCTGGGCTTAGCCATACTAATACATTCAGTATTAAGCTAGAAGTCCATCCATTTGCTTTGCCTGTGCCCCAAAACAGTTTAGAAAACAGTAGCTACCTCTGACCCACCTTCAGTGGTCTTTGTGCCTCATCTGCAGCACACTCCAGCCGCCTCTTGGCTGTTTCCAAGGCACGAGTCTCCGTCAGCAGACGCTCTAGCTCATACTTCAGCTCCGACCTCCAGAAATCGATGTCGGAGAGTCTCTGTCCTAGGCTCCTCCCAGTGCTGTCCTGAGTCTGGTGGGTCAGCTGGTCTTTGTCTTGCATCAGTCGCAGGGAATCAGCATTCAGCCGGCCAGCCCAGTGCCGGCAGGACTCCGATCCTTTGTACTGAACTGTGTTTGCCCGGTACCAGTCGCCAGGGGAGTAGCGAGCATATAAGGCAGACCGCACTGAGGGCAGTATAGTGGGTGGCCGCAAAGGGGCACAGATTCGCATATTCCCCTGCTCATCAGTGTTTCTGGGGACTGCAGACACTCTGTAAAACAGGCTGGGTCTCCATGAGTTGAGGTAGCGGTAACCTGGCAGGTAGTAAGATGGGTAACTGTCCTGAGTAGTGCTGGTGGAGACTGGCTCAGGGAACAAGTAGCTCTTTTTGGGGCCACAGTAGCTGGCTGTCTGAGTGGTTCCAAGGAACTCCATCCTGCTCTTTACCTCAGTCACCCACCCTTCCTTCCTTCCTTCCTTTGTTTGTAGCCCAAACACTGCAGCCTATGTAGCTTCAAAGCCCAGAGAGGAATGGTTGTATCTCCTTGCCAGTGCTGCTTTTATCCTCTGTGACTCGGTGATGTTGTCATAAAGCCTGCTGAGGACATCATTATCCACAAAGGACCCTTAAGCATGCTCAGGTTGGCTTTATTAACAATCAGTCTGCACTGAGGAAGCAGGTTGATTTGAAAGACTGCAGAGGACTGTTATTAACTGCATAAGCTCCCAGTGCAGACATGTGCTCAGGTTCCTGGGAACATCTGGCTCACGCCAGCCATGCTTAGAGGCTTAACACAGCCTTTGGCATAGTCACCCCCAGAGCAGTCACTGTATAGTGATCTGTACAATTGTCTTAGAGAACTGGCTGAGTGTGGAGAAAATAAAAGTGTGTAAAAACCTCTGTTTGTGCATTTACATGAGGTTTCTTTTTGTAAGGTGGAGAACCCTCTTTCACTCCTCCTTTAAACTGTCTCTTTTTCCTCCCACTTACTAACATCCCATACTGGAAATGCATTTTTTCTATTTCTCCTCTCTATATTTTGTCCTCTGTCTTACATTTTAGTCTTTCTTAAATCCACTGCTGTGCGACCTCCATGTGGTTCATCCCCCTATAAGGAATTTTGCAGATAAATTATTTCAACAGAACTAATATATTTCACTCTAAAACAATAATCCTTAAATTGCTGCAGATTGGTTTCAAAACTGTAGGCATTCAATTCTGGACAATGACCATCTTCGCTTTTTATCTATAGCATATGAAATTTTTTAATTTTCAGTTTGGGGAGCTATACTGTATATGAGCATTAGTTACACTGTGGCACATTCCTGTCTGGGAAAACTAGAGACACTATCAGTTAATTTGGGCTCAAAATTAGGATGGATGGAGGTTGGTTTTTGTTTTTAAACTTGACCTCTTAGTGTAATTTCCCTGCAGTGTTAGGAACACATTCAGCAGCATTGGGTTAGCATGCTAAACCCATTGAATGAAGCTACATCAATTTCACTGAAAGTTGAATTGGGCCTTTTAAACAGAGAGGGCCTGATTCTGCAAAAGCTTGTGCATATCAGTAATTTCACTCCTATGAATATCCCAGTGAACTAACACATTGCAGCTACTCATCAGTGTAAGGTTATTCATGTCCATTGATTGCAAGATTGCTGTCAGCATTCATCACTGACTTCAATCCTAGCCAAACATTGTAAAGCCTATTCCCAGCCAATATGCACTTGTGAAGGAGCTCCTAATGTCCCAAGAGAGGGACGGTTCTGTGGCAAATTCCTTCCCTGGTGTTCCCCAGCAGAGAACCTCTAAAAGATCTCTCAGAAGCAGAGAAGATAACCTGGGCCTGCTGTTTACTTTTTGAACTGGACTAAGGCCCCAGTTCAGAAATGTATTTGAACACATGCCTAACTTGTGAAAAGTCCCACTGAAATCAATGGGACTAATCACATGTTTGAAGCTAAGCATGTATTTACGTATCTTGCTGAACTGGAGTCTAACATGAAGCCAAGTTTTCATATGTAAGGTAATGCATAAACTTTCCACATATTTAATTGCCCTTTCACTTTGTTTCTACCCCAGTCTAGACCTTTGAACTTGCTTGAACATTAGATTCATCTTCTTTTCTTTGGTTTTCTATATTAGCAGAACAACAAGCAAGATAATTACATAGCAATAAATGCAGAAAACATGTAATTATCATATCACAATAAGCATATCCCTGATGTAGGTATATTTGAAAGGAAAAATATAGAAGGGAAGAATGTCTATTGATGATAGTGTAGATGCCAAACTCTACTGAAGAAGTTTAATCTTAATATTTTAAGAGGTTTCAGTCTAGTGTGCCTCTTTTTAACATATCAAGAGTTATTTAGAAAGCCTGTTTATTTTGATTAAATTGTTTTCATGATTTTTGGTTTGTTTGAGTTTTTTAATCAGCAAATGTTAAGTGGAAAATGCTTGTGTTTGGTAGGAGATAATTTGTAATGTTGTGTTTCTTTTTCTTTCTTTTTTTTTTTCCCCTATAAAGACCAATTTGACTCTGAGCTGGGAGACCTAAGCTGCAAACATTGCCAGATGCATGTTCTCTATATATAGGTTTGGCAGAATTAGACTTTTATTTTTTATAATTTTGATGGGTATTGAGATTTATTTTCAAGCATTTTTCTGATTTTTACTGATGTTAAATATTCATAGTTGCAGAAAATTATGGAGGGGGGGTCCAGACAATAATTGACAGGAGATGCTAAAGCTTTAAAGCTGTAAAAACACAAATTGTCAACCTCACATGTCAAAGTATATAAAGCAAATATTCTTAAATCAAACCCTTAAGTTCTCAAGCAGCATTTTTCTTGCTTTCCTATATGTACATTTTGACTATCAATGGAACTATTTTTTGTTGGTTTGAGTGTGTATGGTGAAACAGACATTTACTGATGAAAAAAAATCTAATCCTTCCAAACTTATCTGTATAACACTTTGCCAGGATCAGACCATCTGTAAATGTTTCCTCTGTCCAAAGTGTTAACTAAAATATTCCTAAAGTAAAATTAATATATTGTGGAACTGGCTTTTCAGTCTAGCAGCAGTGCAACAGGCTCAAGTGTAGGGTATCTGAAGGCTTGTGTACACTTACTGGGGGATTGATGAGAGGCGATAGATGCATTGGCAGATATAGTGGGTCTAGTGAAGACCTGCTACATCGACTGCAGATCGCTCCCACGTTGACTCCTGTACTCCTTCAGATTGAGAAGAGTATCTCCCATCAACACCACATAGTGTGGACCTTGCAGTAAGTAGATCTAAGCTACATCAGTTTGAGTTATGCTATTTTAAGACATATGACTGTCTTGAGGAAAAAGAGTATAAGTATCAAGCAAATTAAATAAATGTTGGGAGATTCCTTAATTAGTGCTTGAAGAAGCAACACTGCTAGACAGAGTAGCCAAAATTCTGCTCCGTGGGCTCAAGTAGGACTGTGAGCCAGATAGATTTCCAGGCAGCCAAGGTCTTGCCTCGAGGGAATCCGAGACAGACCACAGGACTGAGGAGACCAGACCAGGAGAGAAGAAAAATGTCCATAGAATGGGAAACCACCTTCTCTGTTTGCCAAGCGGGAACTGTGTGAGGCTAGCACAGGGCCTGTTTGTGTATATTTGTGAAAGAGAGGCTCGCTAAGAGGAATGTATAGTTCTTTAATGTCTAACATAGAAGTTATGTGCTTAATGTAACCCTTTACTGTTTGTGTAATTCCTTCTCAAATAAACTGCAGTGTTTGTAAGTTAATTACTGTGGACCTTTTTCACTGATAAAACATTAATCTGCCTCACAGGGAGCCATTAAAGATCCATTCAGGGGTAGTAGCCCCTGTTGCCAACACTCAAGTGAAGGAGGAATAATAATGAAAATAGGACTTGCCTAATGAAATTCATTGAAAGGCAACCATTATCTGCTAGTCAGAGAGGAGAAAAATGTGTTCATAACGTCTGTGAACAATAGTGATGCCATTTTATTATCTAGACTGAATAATACATGATCTCTCGTGTATCAAATTTTCTTTTTCAAAGCCAAAAGGAGGTAAATGCTATTTAGTGGGCCAGTATAACAGGAAGATAACCTATATATGTACCCCACCTCTTTACAGGGTAGACTGGCTCAATTATTTGAGTATGTTGCCCTCTACTGGCTGGCCTACAGAGTTTAAGAGTTGCACTATTTTTAGCTCCTGGTTCTCTGCTTTGTATGCAGACACAGTGATGGGGTGAAGTGTGTCAGGATTATGGTAACATTCGCTGTTTCTCGTTTCACTGATTACTTTAGTAAGACTCTTTTTAAACAATTTTTACAGCTAAAAACAAATGCTACTGACAACTAGCAATGGTTCCTATTTAGCTCATCTGCTAGAGACCTATGCTTCCATTCCCTATATTGCATGTGAGTAGTTCAACTCACAGTAGTAGTGCCTATTGATTTCACTAGGATTACATATTTGGATAATTGCCCTTGAATGATCAGAATGAGTCAGTAGGCTAACAAGCAATTCCAATATTCAAAGGCTTTACCTTTCTTCCTTGGAGAGAATTTTGCTCAGAGGAACTTTGGAAAAGCAATACTTTATTTGTAAGTAAGTCCATACATAGATAGCATAGGAATTTAGAAATGAAAGGAAGTTTCACAGTAAATAAAATCTCCCAAAGGTAACATGTTACAATACAATTCAGAAATAAATCCGTGCAAAAGTAGTAATGACAGCTTAGTAGCAGAATCTCTCACTACAGATGTGTGTTCATGAATGATCTAGTCTCATCTGGACTAGATGAAGAACATTTCCCTTGAAATTCCAACACCATCTTCTTAGAACTGACATTTCATTTGTTTATAGGGTTGCCAAAGACAACCAAATAGAATGCAAGGCATGGTCTCCTCAAATTCCTATTTCCCCATTGACAGTAATTATATCACAGATATGTCCTGTGCTCTGAAAAGTCCATGATGGTATCTGACAGTCATTAACGAAATAAACTAAAGTTGAAAATCTTTGAACATCCATAGAAAGGAAATGACTTTTTTAGCACTATACAGTAGTGCTGTCCAGACAGATGAAGTAGGAAATTTGATCACATGACACATTACAAACACTAGTTGCCAAAAACCAAAGGGTCAGACAGGTAAAGGAATTTGGAAATAAGTCTTGATCATTTTAAGTTTCTTACGGTGACCTAAGATCTTAAACTGACTTTGACTGACAACTTTTAAAACTAAAATTGGGGACAAAAATAGAGGGGAAGGGCATGTATATTGTCTATTTTGTTCTACAACTGGGCACTTTATACAAGGGGGACAAAGGCGTAAGTATTGAAATACCTACTGAACTTGATATGAAGAACACTGCACCATTTCACTTGGATGCAGAAGAAAGTTAGGCAAAACAGGCCCAAAGTAACGTCCTGAAGGGGAGACAGGGAGAGAGAGGAAAAATCAAGATGGCTCTTGAGGAGTTTTCTCTGCATCCTCTCTTGCAAGGACACCTCAAACACTGCAGAAAGGGGAGGCAGAGCAGTATAGCATGCAGATCAGTGAGGTAAATAGAGCATAACTGGAGGCCCTTGAATGGCCCATTCCTATATGCTGCTATAAGGGTCCTCCTTTGTAAAGTGGCATGTTTCCCATCCCCAAACTGGTTGTGCATGGGATGAGAGGCAGGGACCACCCACAAACCTGGAGGATCCCTGGGAGGTCAAGGTCATCTGTGTGGTGGTCCTGTGCCCCGGCACGGGGTCAGTACCCCCAGCAGTAGAGAGGGCATCTCCGTGGGTGCTCCAGCCCTGAAATACCCATGAGAAAAATTAGTGGGTGCTGAGCACCCACCAGCAGCCAGCACCCCTTCCCCTCCACCAGTGCCTCCCACCCACCGCAATCAGCTGTTCTGTGACATGCAGGAAGTGCTGGAGGGAGGGGGTGGAACTGGACAGTAAGAGGCAGGGCAGGAGGGAGCTTGGGGAAGGAATTGGGTGGGGTCAGGGCCTAGGGATGAGCGGGCGGTTGAGCACCCAAGAGGCCTGGAGGAAGCCAGCATCTGTGCCCAGCAGCCTCCTTGCTTATTGGAGGCATGGATACAATGACCTTTTCTGGATTCTTTGTGGAGCTGGTGGGAGAATGGCATAGTCCTTTGGACTCACCTATGCCTAATGTGGGACCACTTACTTCCTACACACAGCCCACAGAGTCCCACCCCATTCCCTTCTGGCAGCTCTTAACCTCTTGGAATTCCCTGCAAAGATCGTGGAGGGCGATGGTGCTACAGAGGTGCCTCACCCCATGGGCAGGTGGAACTGGGAAGTATTAGTAATTATTAACCTTTTTAATCCTCTTTTTCTTGTATATTAAATTCATTTGCTTATTAACAATTCTCTCAGTCTTTACTATATTAGCAAAGAGAGTTTGAATGTTAAGGCCCAGAGTGTTGGTTCTTAACCTGTAAGTGATCTTTAGTCAGGAATGGCATATGACTTGAATAGTGGGCTGTACCTCACTATTGCTGATGCCTCCAACTCTGTGGGAACTAAGGAGTCCATCAAAAAGGCCCCTCAGACTAATAAGTGTCTACAGCAATGGTGGGCAGCCTGCTGGCCACACACAGCCCATCAAGGTAATTCACTGGCAGGCTGCCGGACAGTTTGTTTACATTTGCATGGCTGCCCGCAGCTCCCAGTGACCACAGTTGGCTGTTCCTGACCAATGAGAGCTGTGGGAAGTGCCAGTCAGTACGTCCCTGCAGCCTGCACCATTTCCTGTAGCTCTCATTGACCGGGAACAGTGAACCACAGCCAGTGGGAACTGCGGACGACCGTGCAAATGTAAACAAACTGTCTGGTGGCCCTCCAGCAGATTACCCTGATGGGCTGCAAGTTGCCCCCACTGGTCTACAGTGTAAACAAAACTGATAATTGATAAGGGGTACTTGTTATAACAGATGGGTTCTGTAATGGATGAAATATTGACCCACGGAAAGATGTTTCTAATTCATTTGTCATTTGACTGAACTGATGAGTAACAAGGAATCTCTAATAAGATAAGCTGAGGACCATAAAAGAAATTCTATTAGTAATTAGGAAAACAGAACATATGGTAAAATTAATCATGGGAAAGTATTTTCTATCCTAAAAGGAGTTTTTGTCTCCTAAACCATCTCTTTTACAGGGAGTGAGTTACAGCAGGGAGTGCAGACTGCCACCATCCCTACCAGAGACAGAGGAGGAAGAAACAGAGGCTGGTTCTTTACCTTATGCTAAGGGTGGTAATGTATCTATTCTTTCTGTATAGTGCTGTACTAATCTGATTGGTAATCTTTGGTTAAATTATACCTGAGCCTGTTATTTGACAATCTCAAGTTGTTCATTTCAGACACACAGCACAAGACATGTATGCAGATGGTACCCCCTATGTGTGAATTTTGGAGGCACAATCTGGCCCTTCCATGTAAGAATCTTCAAGATGTTTGACGCTGTTTATTATTTCTAACTATTTAAAAACTGATGTCAAGACTTCTGTGGTTGAGATCAGCAATTTACCTTCTCTTTTTTTTTGACTAGATATGCTGGCATGAGTTCTTGCTCTAATGTGAATTTTCATTTCTCATTTAATCAGCTTTGCTCTGTAAAAATATGAGTGAGCAAGTTTTATGTGCCTCACTATGTACAAGAGGGTATAATTTCTCCAGCCCTGATTTTAGGGATTGGTTTTGGTTTTAAATGAGGAGTTTACTGAAAAGCTATTGATTGATTTGGATAAGGTACAACATAACATTGTCAAATTGTAGTCACTGCTGCAGCCTGTCCCTTTCCCATGCAACAGTTGCGGTGCGGGGAGGGTTAATGTCTCAATTTGTATTAAAACAACTGTCTCCAGACACAGCTGAGATTGCATTTCCAGATCTCAGTATAAAAAACAGGAACTTGGAAGGAAATAGGCTAACGGAGACTGAATACCACACATTTCTCCATCTTATTGGCTAGATTAAAAATCTATCCATGTAATAAGATTCCAGGATTGTCACTCTGAAGTCTTTAGTATCTGTTGAGGTAGTGTGAAGCGATGCAAACAGCTACAGAAATGGTTGAGAACTGGTTTTGTTCAGAATATTGCCACATTTGATCATCAGTGGGATTTGTGGTCTGTTACCAGCCAATGTTTAAGTCCTCAGCCATTTATGAATTCCACCAGTGTGGCGGTAAGGCTTGCATTTATGCCATACCAAGAGTTCTAGACCATTGTGATCTCAGAGGTAACTTAACCAATCACCACTCTTCCTCTGCAGATAACTTCCATGCAACAATTGCACTGAGTGTGTGGGGCAGACTGCACAGACAGAGTACTTAGATCAGCTGCCACAGTTCTTACAGCACAGGCTTTCAGCTGCTAGTTGTCCATAAAGTGTGGCACCGAAGCAAATAAAGCAGCCAACACATGAAAGGCAGAAGAAAGGAATGCTTGAGAAAAAGCAGGGAATGGTATTCACCATATGTTTGCTGAGTGCATAACCCCATGGGCCCCTGACTTGGCTAAAGCTTCTTCTAGGTCAGGGATGGACAAACTTTTTGGACCGAGGACCACATTGGGGTTGCAAAATTGTACAGAATACCGGGTAGGGAAGGCTGTGCCTCCTCAAACAGCCAACTCTGCCCTTTATCTGACCCCCACCTGCTTCCTGTCCCCTGACTGCCCACCTCAGAACCATCAACCTATCCAAGCCCCCCCTCCCAACCAACCCGTAGACCCTACTTCCTATCTAAGCCCTCATCCTCCTTGACCCCTGACTGCCCCATCCTGAGACCCCCTCACCCTAACTGTTCCCCCAGGACCTCACCCCATACCCAACACCCCCTGCTCCCTGTCCCCTGATTTGCCCTGACCTCTATCCACACCCCCGCCTCCTGACTGCCCTTGGGACTCCCTGCCCCTTATCGAACCCCCCATCCCTGACTGCCCCCCCAGACCTTCACCCCAGCCATCCCCCCCACACACACTCCCAGTCCTCTGACTACCTCCTTGGGACCCTCTGCCCTTTATCCAACTACCCAGCCCCCTTACCATGCTGCTCAGAGCAGCGTGTCTGGCAGCCTGGCCAGGGTCAGACACGCTGTCCCGCTCTCCTGGTGGAGCACATAACCCCACCCCTAGAGTGCTTCTGGTGTGGCAGTATGACTCCGGGGGTGGGGGCTCAACAGGGGAGTGTCTGGGGGCTGGGCAGGATGGTCCCATAGAATGGATGTGGCCCCTGGGCCAGAGTTTGCCCACCCCTATTCTAGGTACTAATGTAATATAAAAATAAAGTAATCAAACGTGGAGAAATGATGATGTATATGTGCAGCAGGACTAGCTTCTGCCATACTAGTACTTTTAAGCAAAGAATGGTGTCAGGTTTCCCTTACCAACCACAGCCAGTTTAGAAGAGCCTCAGGACTGGAGTCTAAATTCATAGGTGACACACATAATAGGGTGACCAGATGTCCCGATTTTATAGGGACAGTCCCGACACTTGAGGCTTTTTTTAATATGGGCTCCTATTACCTCCCATCTCATCCCAATTTTTCACACTTGCTATCTGGTCACCCTAACATGTATACATCAGTGAATCTACTAGCCCTCACATCTGCTCGAGGAGCTAATAAAGATGACTGCTGGTAAGTAACACTCTCCTCTGAATTTTGGCTTAGATTCCTATCCCAAGCATGAGATTGAAAAAGGGAAGGTATGCCTTCTGTCAACAGCGTCACTTTCAGTTTGGCCCCTCAAGCCAGCCCTGACCCCAGAAACAAACTGACCAGGAAGGAGAGGAAAACCATGCTAGTAAGTAGTAAGGTTTCCATCAACGTCCTATCTTTGACTTTCTGATCTTTTCAAGCAGGGGTGGGCAAAACTACATCCAGCCCATCAAACCATTTAATCCATCCCTCAGTTACTAGATCTTCTTTTCAATCATACAGTGCAGTTGCTTTGATTCATATGCTTTCACTATCAGCCATTAACAGCTGCATTCTAATTATATCAGTTTGAAGTGGTTGCTACATGGAGATCCCACCCTTGTGACTACTCAATCTGTTAGTCTATTGCCATAGTTCCCTCCAAAAAGACACACGCCCTGCAATCCTGTCACAAACTCACAAACCATCTAGAAAGCCATTCTAAGCACATGTATTTTGATTCTCTAAATCCCTTTCTTTATTTGGGCACGGAGCTAGCATCCACCAGCTCTCAGAGCTTTTTAGTTGTTGAGCACACTCAGTTCTTGTGCCAAACGCCACCATGATGCCTGTCTTCTAATCAAGTGATGGAAGTTACAAATTCCATAGCCCAGATGAATGTAGAGCTGTAGAATAACTGACAACAAATGTTCTATAACAAGTTGGCCAGCTTGTGAGCTAAAACAGATTGTATATGCAATTACATTTAACTTTCACCATCCAAGAATTTCACTAAGAGCCTCTCTCTAGATTGAGCATGAATCCTTCAGTTTTATTCTTTGTTTGCCTACAAAGACAATATTGTTTAGCCAATAGGGGTCTATGTATCTACCTTAAAAGAGGCACTGAATAACATTATTTGTAGTATCCTCCCAGAAGGTTGAAACCCTGTCTTTGTCTGTTTTAGTCATTTACATCTAACAAATTTCCTCCCCCCCACAGCTCTACTCCCTACTCCATCCATTGCTCTTAAGAGGCACAAGTGTAAAATGATCTTCACACAATCCTGTTGATCTTTATGTGTGGTAACACAGCTCCCCAACCTGGGTGTAACTCATGCTCCCTCTGGTGACTGGTATATAAATTATTCATAGTTGTTATATCCCATCCAAATAAAGTGCATCTGTCTGAGAAGGGATCTAAATCCTTTGGGCTACAAACAAACCTTTAATTACTGGAGGTTAGGAAGAAACTTTCCCTGGGGCCAGGTTACTCTGCAATAGGAAATTATGGGATTTCTTGTGCCTTTCTCTGAAGCAGCTGATACGGAACAATAGTGGAGGTGAAGTACTGGAATAGATTAACTGCTGATCTGGTCCACTATGCCAGTTTTTACATTCCTGTTATGAGGGACAAAAATCTACGAGAATGATAATTCTTCTCGATATTAATGGGAAGACCTAAATGTGATTTAGGGATTTAATATGAAACAACATTTAGCAGCTGATAAATAATAGATTTCATTATGCTAATTCCCATACTGGAAACTCCCACAATATTCATGTACTGGGCTTTTTTGCATTACTAACCTAGCAACTGATTTCTCATGTAAAATCTCAAAATCTTAGCTTTTGTAAGGATATCTTGAAAACTACATGAATGTAGCGTCAAAACTAGAAGCAAGTACATGGTTAAAGCAGCCCATAGTGTCTTAGCAAAGAGACGATCTCGTGTTTTATTTTCCACTTCCAGCAGCGTAGCAAAGATCCAGAGTAGATTTATGTTTCAGAGTTCACATTCATCTCATGGGGATGATAATTTGTCAGGAAAAGGAGGGTACTGAGCTGGCTGCTTGGTGCAAATAAACCACCACTTGTGCAAACAAAAGGGAGCATCTCTAGCAATAGGTTTATTTTCCTCCGGCATGGAATAAAAGCAGATCACTTGCAAATGAGAAATGTGACTACTTTAATGTTAACAAAAAGTTGGGCTCTCTATTCATGTTGCAAGCAGTGAGAAGATAGCAGAACAAACTAGACTTGGATTCCAGATCTGAAATCTTGGAGCGAGACACTGTTTTAATCCTTAGTCAAGTTTTTTTCAGCAACGTTTTGCCTGTGGACCAATTATCTTTCAATATGCAATTAGTTTAAACAGTCGATTATGAGGTGGTGTTGAGATGCCTGCTCTCCCTGGTAGGAGTGGACAAAGCTAATCGTCAGCAGCTCTTTTCCTTTCCTTCATAGAAATTGTTATGTTGAGTAATTATTCTTCTGATGTGAGGGCTTCTTTCCTCATATTAAATATGAATGAGGTTGCTGGGTAGTTAGTGAGGGAATATGGGCTGGAGTGTAACATTGGCATTCTATAAAAACTACTTCATTCTAGAGAGTGCAGTTTAAAATGTGCGCACTTTAGAAGTTCAAGTGCTCAATGTTACTTAAAAGGAATGGCCTCTAATTCTAAGCAAACTGGTAACTGGAGCAGTAAACTGCACAGGTTCAAAACTCTTGTATTAACATTTCCATCATGTATCTGCCAGCTTGAATAGTCAGTAATTAGCTTCCTGAGCATTCTCAAGTTCGTATCTTAAAATTCAACAAGTTCATTACTTTTAAGCAGACAATTTTTATTACAATAGTTTAAAGTTCCATTAAATATTTTGTAATGACATGTAGTGATTAAAAACAAGACTTTTTGAACAGCAAAATGCAGCATATCCTCCACAGAAAGTCAAAAGGCACTTGAGTGAAACTGTAAATAAACCTCATGATTTAAAAAAAAATGGGCAAAAACCCAGCAGACAGTCGATACTGCTGAACTGGGGACATAGAAGTCTGGTTGCAGACACTGAAAAAAACCTTTTCACTAAACTTAAGGAACCAGGTCTGAATGGCTGACCTCTCTGACCATGAACATCTGGAAGTTAGGCTTGTCTTCTTTCAAGAGATTTTTTTCATAAGATTTGTATTTTTTCTCTGCTGCATAAGTGGAATTTCCTCCCTATTTGGAAATATTAATCAATGTATTCTACAGACCTCTTTAGTTTGTGTTGGTGTATGTGGCTGGTTCAAAATCTCCAGATAACAGGGGAATTTGCCTTGTGTCCTCTTAGAGGGACATGTGATTATCCAACAGCAGAAAGATGAATGTGGTGTTCCCCTTAAAAATCTTTAAAATCAAAGAATTTTTTATTATTCACTCTGGAAAAAGACACTAGAAATGTACTGCAGAGAACTTTCTTGCATTGGGATGATGCAATCCATCTCTTGAGTCTTTCTTCCCCTTCTGTTGTCAAGAATCAGAGGGGTAGCCGCGTTAGTCTGGAATTGCAGAAGTAACAGAGAGTCCTGTGGCACCTTAAAGACTAACTAAAGTATTAGAGTATAAGCTTTCGTGGGCTAATACCCACTTCGTATTTAGGCATGCATCCGACGAAGTGGGTATTAGCCCACAAAAGCTTATGCTCTAATACTTTAGTTATCTTTAAGGTGCCACAGGACTCTTTGTTACTTCTTCCCCTCCTGTTGGTTATCATGTACTGCCCTCTTAGTCTTTGGCTGGATTCTTTTTTCTTTCTTTACCTGTTGGCAAAAATAGTGTCCACATTTTCAGAGGCTTTCCAGTGGGGGGAACCTTTGTATACATGATGATTGTGAGAGAGTTTCAGCAATTCTTGTGGTTATTTAATTAAAATCTGTTTCTTCCCCCAATGCAAGTAAAGAGTCAAATGTTGGATTTGATCACTGATGCAGGTCTTCCTCAGTACCATTCAGCAAACAAACTATATTTTCCAAGTATTTTTTTATTCTATCTTTAATTCAGTTGGCTTTTTCACATTGTACAGTGATGCTCTGTAAATCTGAAAGACCACTTTATTTAGTTTCAATTAGATGAAAGTTAAAAGTGAGCAAGGATACCTAGTCTCCCAGGGACTGCAGATTCAAAGCCTTGAGCGGTCAACTCAGCTTTTTCTCCTTCTGATGTCACAAGACTACAAAGCAGATTGCTATGCCAGGACTTGGGAGGAGACCTTGACATTTTGTAAGTATTGGAGTTTGCTCTGTGTCCTTGGCTGGTATTTCTCCTGTCTGTTTGTACAGTGTGCTTTCTTTTTTGGTTGGCACAGGACTGTATGTCCTGGTGATTTTGCATATGTAGTTTGCCCTAAGACTGATAAGAAAGGTACAATATAATATTTGAAGAGAGATCATTATGCCTCTACAGCTCATGGCTTTCTCTCCTAACACTTAAGAGATATGGAAGGATAATGCTTGGAAAAGGATAATGCTTGAAAACTAAGTGGCGTTAGAGGGTTTTTTAAAGACCCAGACATTTTACTTGCTGGTGTCATGTGTTGCTATTACAGAGATGTGTATTTTGGGTATTTCTAATGGAAGGAATTGTTTCACACTCCTTTTTAATGCTTTTTTTTTCTTTCTATAATTTCAGCTGCTTCAAGGTTGTTGTCATGTGTTGTTTTAAATTATGGCGCTGCCATAGACTGTTTAAAATGTTGTACCTCACAATGGATTGTAAATACTGAGGTGTTTAAGATCAAATACTGTTGGTTGAAGAATAATTAACTCCTAATCTCTTAAGTAACTTCAAGTGAATTTAGCGTTTGTTAAAAATGTCTGAGCCGGAAATATTTTTGCATAGATCAGTAGATAGGTAACTGTAGTACAAAGTTCCCCAGCATAGCACTGGCTGGTTTGTGCTGATCCTGACCTGCACAAAACCATCCCAAGGGGTCTATCTATGCTATACCGTTAAGCATATCTGTATTCCTACAAAATCTTTTATTGCCAATGTAGTGGATACGAAAACTTGTTTCTTTACATAGAACACTTTCTAACCATGCTAGTAATAAAACAGTTAGAATGGGATAACCTCTAACCATGGAAAATATGCAGGTGGGACTTGTTCCTGTAGCATGAATGTGCCTGAGGCTGAGGAGACAATTCAGTTTCCATGCTTGGGCTATTCCTACTGCAACTACCAAGATAGATACAAATTAACTTCTATTGAGATGATGAATGACTGCCCACTACAACTGGGCCTGCTACCAAAAATGAATTTAGTAAAAGCAGTCATGTCTTCAAACCCGTGATCTAATATCAGAATGCTTCGTTTTCCATTATTAATCTAAGTTAAACTCCAAATTTAAACTCATTTTAGTGTTTGCTTCTAATTTATATCATGTAAACAACTCTGTGAAAACTTATTTCCAACTTTTTTTTCTTAGGTTGCTCTTCTGGACATAGATATTTGTCGACCATCAATCCTTAAAATAATGGGTATAGAGGGAGAAAAGGTATAATTGTTTTAAAAAAACCAAGGGCATCTTGTCTCAAGTGGCCTGATAGGTTATTTACTTGGAGCTCTGCTTGACTCAGTTTTCTTTTTGTATATTTAGGGCTTGTTTAAGAATAACTTCTTGGGGAATATGTGTGGAAATGCTTATGTAATAAAAAGCAAGCTGAAGGCATGGCTATACTTGCAAGTTAGAGCGCATTAAAACAGCTCCAGGTGCCTTAACTCACGACACGTCCATGTTGGCAAGGCATGTAGAATGCCTGGACTCCATGGCTGGAGCGCTCCTGGTAATCCACCTCAATGAGAAGCATAACGCTTGATACGCCCCAGCTGGAGCGTATCAATGTGGATACACCCCAGCTGGAGTGTATCAGTGTGGATGCCCTGGTCTATTAATGCACTCTGATCGGCCTCCAGAAGTGTCCCATGCCTGTTCTAGCCACTCTGGTCATCACTTTGAACTCTACTGCCCTGCCCTGCCTTGAGGTGACCAACCATCAGACCCACCCTTTAAATTTCTCTGGGAATTTTGAAAATCCTCTTTCTGTTTGCTCAGCAAGGTGTGGAGTGCTCTCAGCGCATCTTTCCAGGTGATCATGCCTCCATGTGCCAGGCGATCTCCAGTATGGAGCAATGGCGATGTGCTAGACCTCATCACTGTTTGGGAGGAGGAAATTGTCCAGTCCCAGCTGCACTCCGGCTGTAAGAATTACGATAGCAACGCAGGGTTAAAGTGAAGGAGCTGCGCAATGCCCACCACAAAGACCGTGAAGTAAACAACTGCTCTGGTGCTGCCTCTGCGACCTGCCATTTCTACAAAGAGCTGGACTCAATAATTGGGGGGTGACCCCACCTCCACTCCAAAGATCATCATGGACACTTCAGAGCCCAGTTCAACAAGGCAGGAGAAGGAAAGCGGGAGCGAGGGTGCTGAGGAGGATGGGGACAGCCTGGCATCCCTAGCTGCATGCAGCCAGGAGCTGTTCTCAAGCCAGGAAGAAGGTAGCTGGTCACAGCGGCCAGTGCTTGGGAAAGAATAAACACCAGAGGAGGTGCCCGGTAAGCAGCTTTTATTCTGGGAAGGAAGTTGTTCAGTGCAGGCTCTTGGGGGCGAGGGGAGGGTTAGGGATGCATGCATGCCTAGATACAGAATAGGGCACCAATGTGCTCTCACACATCGCAGTAATCGGCCTCAATGATCTCTACAAAGGTCTCATCCAGAATGTGGGCAATCCCCTTGTGCAGAGCTACTATGCTCCTTGTCCCAGTACGGCTAACATGTCGGCGCCACTGTGTCATGAGGGGCAGGGGGACCATTGCTGCACATAGGCAAGCTGCATGTACGCCAGGGTGGAAGCCACATTGTAGTGGAAGACCCTCTCTTGCTTCCCAGGTCACCCTCAGCAGCGACAGATCTTCCAGGATGAACTCATTCTGTGGAAAATGTGGGGACAGTGTTCAGTATAGGGGCCAGCTGCAGCTGTTGACTCTCTCCAAGGCACAGAACCCCAGTATGTCCATGAAACAATCAGTCCCCCTGAACTCTGTGATTACTCACCATTTTGGGGATCCTGTGGGTTATGTGCACTCACTTTGGGATGGGCAATTTCTGCTGTTGTGTAGACTGTGCTTGTCTACTTTAAGTACAGGTGAATCATTGCTCTGTCTGGTGCGAACAATGCTGCCTCTGCTAAGTGTTGCATTTTGGCTTTAGAGGTGCAACCTTGGGGTCTCAGCCGTCCTTGTTATCACTGGCTGAAAGACTCCAAAGAATTAGGAAGCAGCCAAGTAGAAGCAAAGAGGACATGCTGCATGAAGTAATGATCATATGAAAGTACGAACTGGGACCATTATGGAATGGGGTGTAGCTAACCTGTGTACTTAATCATTTTCTAAAAACATTCCTATGCCTGATTGTATGTGCCAATCATGATAAACGTGGAGTCTGAGGATTGGGCTACGAAGGGAACATGATGATAAATGACATGTTAGTGGCCGATGGTAATGACCATTCAAACATGCAGACTAATGCACTATCAGTTGGTCTTGGGAATGTGGGTCCATGGGTTTCAGGTGAGTTCCTTGGCATCAATCTTTTACCCATTTGAACACATCCTCAAAGCAATACGAGTCCTTGAAAAATCAGACATCATCATCGGTCTCTGCTCAGGAGTCCCAGGTCTTGGAAAGAATTAGGTTTTTACCGGTCAGAATGAAAGAATATTGACAGCTTTTGGCTGGCCACACGGTCTGCTTTCAAATCCCTCACTCTTGTAAATTTTTAAATTCTAACCCACAATTTTAAAATTAGGATTCTGTATATATCACAATAAATGTCTTCGAGGAATAGTAACCTAAACTAGATGAACAGAGGAAAAAGTATTATAAATAGTACTTGTAGTTTATATATGCACCTAAAATGCTCTTAATGGGCAGAAATGATTTGTGTGGAAGCTTAGGTGAAATGTTTTAATTGTGTAGACAGCCAACGTATTTAGTTATAGTACGCCAGGAAACTACAGTACACAGCCTTCAGAAGCCCACAGTGTATGGTCCTGTTTTAATTGGGATTTCAATAAGTGATATTTGGAAAATACCAAACAAAACTGAAGAATTGTTCTCAAAATGATCTTTTTTGGAATTGTTTGTATGACTTGTCCTTTTTTTTTTTTTTTTTTTTTTTTTTAACGTTACAGATTGAATCTCAAATCTTTCCTCCAACAACTGGAGAAGCAGAGAAAATGTGCCAAAATTTAAATATTTCTCTTCTGGGTAAAGTGCCCCATGATCCTCAAATACGTAAACTTGGAAAATTACATAATAAAAAACAACAATGTGCTTGCCATTACTTTAGGATTACTGTTGGCATATCAACTATGTGTTAGACTTATTCATTGTGATAAAAACAAAATACACTGTCCAATAGCTGACGTTTTTAGAATGAAAATTCCTGTAAATATAGTTTGTGAAACTGTGATAATATGGTTTGCTCTGAAATGAGTAAAATGATGAGAGAACTTCCTGCTTAGGTTTAAATAGTAATCTTGTCTGCCCCTCTCACCTTTATTAACACGACTAATTTAGAATGTGCATTTTTTTTTAAAAAAGTGCTGATTTACAATTGCAGACTGGATTAAACCATACCACATGGAAAACTAAAATCTTGTAACATCAAGTTTTGATATAGTTAAAACTAGAGCTTTTATAATAACTGAAAAAATGCTAGTTGTATGAATTTAGTTGAATTTTTTCACTGGACAATTAGATATACTAAAAGAAAAGATCTAGTATGTAAAGAACCACGTTACCAATAGATAATATATGCCAATCTACACTGTACTGAGTGTAAAGCAAGACCTTCTTGGTGCTACTCTTCCATGGAAAGCATTCGATGTAGATGGAAGGATGGTATAGACAAGGCATGTCCCTAGACTTTTAAATCTAGGAAAACCTAGGACCTCAATCTGAAAAACTTTAATTTCCTGTTCTTGTTGTGTGCAATCACCATAATATTTGAACACCAGATAGTCCACCTGATGTCTCAAAGCTTTATTATAAGTTTATAGAAATAAGTCACTTAGTGCATCAGAGGTGAAAGCTAAATGCGGTATTTTGTGATACCTGAAATCTTGCATATGTTGTTAGTAAAATTAATCTCCAAAGATGTTCACATACATATAGACTTTATTCAGAAATTCTTGTACATTAAATACATATTTTCATTGGAACATTTACCTGAGTCTCTCTTTTTAAAAATATTAGTACTTTCAAGCCTCCTTCATTTGAGGATTAATTGTAGTGTGCATTTCCATGCTGTGTTTCATTGGATAAGATCACCTGGACATCTTTTTCTTTGATTAGTAGAGTTCTCTATTTATAATGCAGTCACTTAAATTTAGGATTGTCTTCTCTCTTGTGATCAGTGTGTCTGGGAAAAGAAAAATAAGTTTCAGTCTACTGGGAACAAATTACTAAACATTTTTTTAACTTTGACAAGTTAACATTAGTTTCCTTGTTTGTAATATAATAAATTAGAAGTTAAGTGTCAAGGGAAAATTAACAGCATTTGCTTTCAAATTTAAATCAATATAAACTTGATTGTGTGACTGCATAACAGAATGAGTTGACTTGAAGGAGCTTGCTGCCTACTATTTATAGCAAGGAAATAAGTCAATGTTCAGGCTTAGTTTATTTGTAGGAGTTTAATTCACTAAGTAATAAAGTGCTGTGTTGCCAGAAATCCCTCTCAAATATGCATTTCCTCTGCTCTCCTCATCCCAATCTAGACCTCACTCCTTCATGCCAGAAATTAACCAGAGGGAGGAAAGAAAAAAGGGATGGCTAACTACTCTGCTCTGCACTTACTCAAGAAGGGTATTCTCATCCTGAGTGTTAGCAAGTCTTCTGTCTTATAACACATCCCAAACTCTGAGAAATGAGGATCACATACTGTAGGAAAATTACAGTTGTCTTTTTTATTATACTTTTGAAATTATGCTGCCTGATCTATATTGCATGAATATCACAAAACTAAGTATTAGAAACACCTAGAAATCGGGAATCCTCCAGGTGCTTTTATCTTAATGATTAAAATGACCCCAATAATTAACAAACAAGCTTTGTATTAACTTCTCGAACAGAAGCAAGAAATTATTTGCATGGTAGGATATAAAGCTAGCCTTTGGCCTGTTTTAAGTAAAAATTGAATCCTTCCTTCCTTCCTGAACACATTGCCTTTTTATCTTAAGGTGTTAGCTTATAACTGCAACAAAAGAACTCTGTCACTAAAAATCTGAGTTTGACATATTTTGATAAATCAATTCTTTACTCGTGTTCAGATAGGGTTGATGCTAGTGTTGCTTAATAAATATCTTATTGCTTATCCATTTTTCTAATATCACTCCTCAACTTACACAGTCACCTAGTGGTTATGTATTTCCATATCCTTCAGGACATCCATACCCTGAATTTCTTCTTGTCTCTCCTGTAGAATGAACACATGAAATCCAAAGATGATCATCTACTAACCTAACGCTGTTCCAGCATTAGTATCTAGAACATCTACTGCAATCATTCCTCAATCATTCTTGCTGTCGCCTCTAATGTATTTTACAAAATCTTAATTTTAACTATTCCAAGGAGGTAATACAAGAGCACAGAATGGGTTTGTTATAAAACACATTGTCTGATTCTTTTATAACTCAGGCATGCAGACGAGACAATTTACAATAGTTACATGGTCACTTTTTCCACAATGCATGGGGGGAAATGGTGCTTATTTTCTTAAGCTACTCAATTCTGCATCTTTTGGGAAAGTAGAAATTGATGTGTTGGTCTTTACCACTGACATCCATAAAAGAAAAAAGAGTGTAGTAGAAGCAGCAAGATATTTTCCTGTACCATACCCCAAACCATGAACAGAACTCAAACAAATACCAGAACAATTTTATAGGCCCTTTTTACAGGCCAATTTTTAAGGAACTCCTTCATTTATTGCAAAGCAGTCCTTGTCAATAGGTCGTTTTGGCTTCTCTGCTCAGGTCATACCTACTCTTTTGCAGTGCAACAGTCAGACTGCTCAATTCCCAAACTTGTTTATCAGTATAAACATTAATTTTGCATTTCAGAAAGAGAGACCACTAGTCTGAGACTTTAATATTGTTGACAGATTTGTGCGCTATTATTCGTGCATAGGAAACGTGTAGGGCCACTTAGATGTATATGTGATGAACACAACTCACTATGAAGCACAACGTGGCATTCCTCAATCTTATCTATCGAAGTGCAAATCAGCATAATGCCCAGTTCCTTAAAAGCTGCTGTGGAAAACACATACATGATGCAACTATTGAGAATAATAATTTATGTTAATACTTACCCTCTGAAACATCTGCTGTGACAAAAACCTTGAAGTTACTTTGCTGATGCTTTTTCTCCCTCCTAATTTACAGTGGATGTATCCATATAAATTAGCAGCTTGAAGGGAGATTCCAACTATCACGAGAGCCTGCAGAAGTTGGTCCAATAAAAGGTATTACCTCACCCAACTTATCTCTCTAAGAGGCTATAGACAATCAACAGCTTAGTATGGAAAAATTGATAATGCTGATTAATGTAAGTAATATCAAAAGGAATTTACCTTCAAATAATAAATTAAAATTTGCATTTTAGGAAGTGTAAATAACCAGTAACAACCCTCCCTACCCACTGAGATATTAGCCTTTTTCTGGGAAGTCTCACTTTACATTTCAAGGATGGAAATATTCTCCCCTACCAGCTCTGGTCTCACTCCTTCCAGATAGGCACAAAGCACTGACAAAATGGCTCAAACTATAATACAAAAGTCTGACTCAAAAGAATAACTCTTTAAATCTACATACAGTCAGTCATGTTCCCTTCATTTTAAGACATTCATAGCCAAATTCTCACTACTAGCTATTTACAAGACCTTTAATTTAATTTAACCTGGAATGCCACAAATTTTACCACAAAGGAGGTTCTATAATAATTTGCAAATTTATGAAAGACTTAAGGGTACAGTTTAGAAGATGTGCCAACATTTGCAGAAAGCATAATTTGAGTACCACAAAATGATTTGGTAAATATTTTCTAATAGGGCAGCTTTAGCAGCTTTCAGAATCATAGCAATGTAGGACTGCTGAAGGGACTTCTAAAGTTTATCAAGTCCATCTCCGTGCGCTGAGACAGAACCCATTATATCAGACCATCCCTGACAGATGTTTGTCTAACCTATTCTTAAAATCCTTCAATGATGGGGGTTCCCAACCTCTTGGAAGCCTTGACCAGAGCTTACCTATCACTATAATCAAAGGTTTTTTCCTAATATCTAACCTAAATCTCCTTTGCAGCAGCTTAAGCCCATTATTTCTCGTCCTACCTTCAGTGAACATGGAGAACAATTGATCACTGTCCTCTTTATAACAGCCCTTAACAAATCTGAAGACCTAAAAGGTTCCCCCCTCTGTCATCTTCTTTCAAGACTAAACGTGCCCGTTTTTTTTGTTGTTGTTTTTTTTTTAACCACTCCTCAGGATCAGGTTTTCTAAACAATTTACATGGTTACTTTTTCCACAAAGCATGGAAAAAATTGTGCTTATTTGGTGATAAAATTGATAACCAAAAAATGACAAAACCTCTCCTCTGGACTCTCTCCAGTTTGTCCAAGCCTTTCCTAAAGTGTGGCGCCCAGTACTGGACACAGTACCCTAGCTGAGGCCTCACTAGTGCCAAATAGAGCGGGGCAATTGCATCCTATGTCATATGACACTCCAGATAATGCACTCCACAATATTAATCTTTCTTGCAACTGCATTGCACTGTCAATTCATATTCAATATGTGATCCACTATAATACCCAGTTTCTTCTCACCGGTGCTACCACCTAGCCAGTTATTCCCCATTTTGTAGCTGTGAATTTGATTTTTTTTCCTTCCTAAGTATAGTACTTTGCACTTCTCAATCTAATTGTCTAATGAACTTAATACAATTAATATTATTGGTAGTATTCTCTTCCAAAGAAAGTATTAAACATTTTCTAGAAAACAATATCTTATTTTGGAACCAGTAATTGTAACTGAAGTTGAAAAGGTCTCATTTCAAGCATATGCTATACTCCAGTGTTGGGCAATCTGCGGGCCACATGCGGCCCATCAGGATAATCTGAATGGAGAACTGCGGCAATTGGGAGCTGCGGGGGGCCGTGCCTGCGATGGTCAATGTCAGTAAAATGTCTCTCAGCCCACAATCAGATAACCCTGATGGGCTGCATGCAGGCTGCAGGTTGCCCACCCTTGCTATATACCACTAATGCAAGCAATTTCAATATCTTCAAAATGTTCATCTTTACACGTATGAGTCCTCCTATATAACTTGTTACATTACAGTCCTAGAAAGGCCAATATGGTGGTATTGACAATAAGCAGCAACTGCTTATATCTTGCCAAAACATTAAATGATGCAGTGTGACAGAGTGGTCTCTTGCGAGTCATGGAGACCAGGAGCCTGGATGGTGAAAGGATTAGAGGATGGTAGTACAAATATTATCCAAGTCCCAAGACGACATGCAAAAGTAAAAACCAACTGCAGAATGGTTTCTCCTTTTTGTTTCTCTGGAACTAATAGTTTTTTAGCTTGGGGTATTGTATAGGTGGAGTTTTCTGAAATGAAGCTGCAGTGGTGGCTGCCAGCAGAAACATTTGACTCCGGAGAAGAGGGCTGATTGGCCAGAACCTAGTGGGAGGTGGAGAGTAAGGAATTATTATAAAGTCAGTGCCAGCCCTAAGGGATTAACTTCAGTTTGGGAACAGAAGCCTGCTCTACAACTTCTTGAAGCTGTCATTGTAATCTTCTAACTTAGATTTCATAGGAAGTAAGAATTTAACTTAAAACTATATTTGTAATAGTCTTGTTTTTCTGCTCCTTTCCCCTACACTGCACTTATCACCCACAGCTCAAATGAGTTACCCCCTGCTTACCAGCCATTTCAACTTCAAGGAAAACAAAGTGCTAAAAAAGAACACTGTCCAAATAATTGGACAGATAATCAGTCCAAGCCAAAAGATTCGAGCTTCAACTTCAGTTGAGGCAGCTATGCTTGTAGATACCTAGAAAGAAAAACATTTAGTTTAAATCCCAACAGTAGTTAAGGACTCAGACATTCCTTTCACACAAATGCGTATAAATTACATGTTCCTGTTGTGTTTTATACAATATCAGTTGTAGCCACTTGAAATAACTTATTTCCTGTTGCCTGGCTGTATTATTCCTTAGACTGGCATTCAGTTAATTGAAATCACTGCAACATGGGAGAACAATATACAGCTTCTAAATACAGTATTAATTTTATTCACACAGACAAAAATTGGCCATGCCCTGAACTCTACTTAGTACCAGAGGTATGCTGGGTAACTAGTTGAATCAACAAGCATTTTAGACGTTTATATTCTGCACGAAACAACCATTAAAATCCAACTTTATCTTCAACAATATGAAAGGAAACAAACTGGTAGAACTCAGCTGATTTTATTTAAATGCTACAAAATTATGAAGTACTTCAGAATGAGTATGTCCAGCACACTACACTGTTTAACAGGCAGGATAATAATGCCACTAAGGCAGACTCTTTGCCTGCCCTGACCCCACACCACTCCTGGAAGTGGCCAGCACTGCCCTGTGGAGGTAGGGGGTCTCTGGGCGCTGCTCTGCCTGCAAGCACTGCCCCTGCAGCTTCCATTGGCTACAGTTCCTGGCCAATGGGAGCTGTGGGGGCAATGCCTACAGAGGGGCAGTGTGTGAAGCCACATGCCCCCCCAGCTCCTCCCAGGGGCTACAGGGGCAGGTTGGCGCCTTCCGGGAGGGACATGGGGTCAGGGCAGCAGAGAGTCTGCCTTAGCCTCGCTGCATCACCTACCAGAAGCCGCCCGAGGTAAGTGCTGCCCAGTAGGAGACTGAACCACAGTCCTGAGCCCCCTCCCAGAGCCAGCACACCATAAACCCTCCTGCACCCCAAGCCCTCTGCCCAAGTCCTAACCTTCCCCCCTGAGCCAGCAGCCCAACCCCCACTGCACCCAACACACTGCCCCAGCCTGGAGCCCCTCCTGCACTCAAACTCCCTTCCAGAGCTTGCACCCTTCACCCCAACCCCCTGCCCCAACCTCAGCCCAGGGCCCCCTCCCTCACTCCCAACCCTTTGGCACATCCCAGAGCCCACACCCCACCCCACCCCCTGCCTCAGCCCGGCAAAAATGAGTGAGGGTGGAAGAGATTGAGCAATGGAGGGGAGTGGGAGGATGGAGGGAGCAGGCTGGGGCTTTGGGGAAGGGGCGGGGTTCATCCTCAGTTGCCCTTAAATTCAAAAAGTGATCTAGTGCGTAAAACGGTTGGAGACCACTGGTCTACTCTAGACATACCATATGCTGTGCAAAATGCTCCATTGCAAATGAGCAATGACTTAGCTATCTGGAAAGCCATCTAGAATAAACAGGCACCCTCTATGTTTCAAGCTTGCAACACTCTACAATTTAGAAATCACGAAATGCAAGCCAGCTCTTCTATTATTAAAATGTGTTCAACAACGATAGATTTCACTTTATTTGTATAACTTACTATTAAACGTTTGATATATTTTACAGTGAAGGTCATGCCTAGCACCATGCAGACTTCATTCTCTGTTAATACAAAGGGAATCCTTCAAGATTACTGTTTAAGTTGGTAACTGCAGAGCATGCCCCAGTCTATTTTGAAGTCACAACAAATACATAGTAAGCATGACTCCTGGTCCTGCAGAAGCCAAATATATCTGAGCTGACTTCTGAAGAGGTAACTCAGACACTAACGCTAGTTAAAGTACTAATTTGACTTTAACATGTTCTCTTATGCGCACACAGGACTGTTTTCAATCTACAAAAATGCTGACTTGTCTTGAGTGAAAGTGGAAACATTCCAAATGTATGAAGAGCTAGAGTGAAGCACAAAAAAAGAGGCAATGGTTTAAGTAGAGCAAGCCTTCCACTATTTGCAAAGTAAAGATTTAGTGCATAGGTCTTATAAGCAAAGAGTTTGGCTTTTTTATGGAACTTAAATCCAGTATGGTCAGAAAAGTTATAGCATCCAAGCTGGAAGCACTGATGAATCTTTACCTGAAGAGCTTGCTAGAGAAGTTTATAGCGTGTCCTCAGCATATGCCCACTCTGGGAATACACCAGTGGGTGCAACAGACTGGAACCTTCTCATAGTACAGAAATTCCTTGCTTAATATCGCATTTATGTTCTTGAAAAATGCGACTAAGCGAAACAATGTTCAGTGAATCCAATTTCTCCATAATTCCTCAATTCCTTTAATATTGCTCTGTAAATTTATCCCAAGAGCTGTAAAATCTGGATAAAAATATCCTTTACACAACATTAAAATTCCAGAATTAATTGCACTTAATAGTGTATCAGCGCTGCTTATCAGCTGTTTATCATTATACATTGTAACATGGATAATGTTTTACTGTAGTTCTTACTTTAAAAGTACCTTTTTTGCTTCAAAAACCCAGTGACTTTTTCCATCTTCATCAATCTGGTTCCACCAACGTAAGCCAACTAAGAGTCTTCCAGTTACATTCTAGAGACAGAGTTAGTCAGTTATTTCTATAAATCAACTAGGTAATTCACATTCAATCAAGATTTATTTTTTTAAATTCACAAACGTGACACTGAAAGACTAGATCCTTTTTGTTAACTGTTAAGTTTTGAGAGTTATGCCAAATTTTTTAGGGGTGTGTGGTAACAGGTCAATGAACTATAGAGCCTTATAATACTGTTGTCATATAAGCATCAATATCATGCAATTTTATTTTAATGTGAAAATGTCTCTCCCAAGTCAAAATAGAGTCAAAAGGAGTTATTCAGCTAGTTTAAGTTCATCTGCGGCACACCCAGTCACACTGTGAATGTGAGAGGGGAAATCCAAAAGGATATAGAACAGACAGGAAAGAGGAACATTCATTATGAACAAGCACGTAACAAAGATTCACTAGTCTTTATATATGAATGATTACTGTTTAAATTTTTCATTATATCAACATGCATCTATAAACTAACATACAGTACTTGTT
This sequence comes from Dermatemys mawii, assembly GCA_007922305.1. Classification (NCBI taxonomy): domain Eukaryota; kingdom Metazoa; phylum Chordata; order Testudines; family Dermatemydidae; genus Dermatemys; species Dermatemys mawii. The sequence continues at coordinate 20,326,994 of ML677381.1, read as the reverse complement.
CCATTTCTCTCCCTTTTCCCTTCATTCTAAGGGTATGTCTACACTACCCGACAGATTGATTGGTAGTGATCAATCTATTGGGGATCAATTTATCACGTCTAAATGGATAAAACAATCCCCAAGTGCACTCCCCGGCGACTCCTGTACTCCACCTCTGCAAGAGGTGGAAGAGGAGTCAATGGGGAAGTGGCAGCAGTCAACTCACTGCCGTGTGGACAGCCAGGTAAGTCGACCTAAGATACGCCAACTTCAGCTATTCTATTTGCATAGCTGAAATTGCGTATCTTAAGTCAACCCCCTCACCACTGTAGACCAGGCTAAAGACTTTGTTTGAATGCAAGGTTAACATATAACGTAAGAACAGCCATACTGGGTCAGAATGAAGGTCTATCCAGCCCAATATCCTGACTACTGATAGTGGCTAATGCCAGGTGCCCCAGAGACAGTGAATCTCTTGTCCATTTTAATGCATCCAAAGGCCCTCCCCAAAATCAGAATATAATCTAAATTTAGCATAATACAGGAACAATGTTTATTCAGTCACTTCTGAAGTAAAATGAAAAGCCACATATGTTGATAGGGACATCCACAGACTTTATAGCTCAGGTAACTTTTTCTCACTTCTAGGCTTCTTTTCTTGCCCAGACACTCCCCTTCCCCCCAAAAATCCTAGATTTAATATGTAGATCAATTTGTATCTGTTTCACCAAAAATTTAAATAAATTGTGTTTTTTTAAGTAGTCAAAAGCTTTCTAAGACATCACGACCAGGCAGAACAAGATGAAAAGTTTGTTTTCTCCAGTCTGTCTTCATTTTAAAATTGCTTTTCAAGTAACTAGTGAGTAGAGGCCTGCATAACATGCGGCCCGGGGGCCACATGCGGCCCATACGGGTTCACTGTGAGGCCCGCGGAGGATGAGTAGGGGTGGGGCAAGCCAAGCAGTGGGATGGGGGGAAACAGATGGGGGCAGGGCGAGGGCAGGGCTTTTCGGCCTGCAGCTGGTTTTTTTTTGCAGTAATATGGCCCTCGCTGCTTTCCAAGTTGTGCAGGCCTAGTAGACAGGTTTTCCTGTCAATATCACTAGACTTTTCTACAAGATGGAGTAAAATTCAGAAGGCCTACCACATTAGTGGCAAAACTGCTGTCTTGTACAGTTCAAATTGTAGGATCAGGACAGTGATCCTTAGTCACTATGCAGAGACCCACTGGTTTCTGTGTGGGTTCCATACAGGCACAAGAGTCTACCCACACGGATTAAATTGTAAAATCAGTGCCCTAGTCCTTCTCTCTGATCCTTTGCATTTTCTCCATTATTAACTGGTTTAGAACTGCATTAAAGCTATGGGGCTATATTCTGAAGCTATTACAAATTTATAGTATCTCTTTAAACTTTCAGGGTGCCTAGACTCCAGGCTTTTTAAAAGATGTATACATGAAAAATTATGTTAATGATTTTTCCCCTCTGACATCAACAGCTTCTCAATCTCAAAGGCCCTGGTATTACAGCTATCATCCTTTTGGGAGCTCATCAATGAATACTGCTCTTTAAATTGAATGTAAAGATCGCTAAGGCATAGAACACTACCTTACCCAATTCCAAAGGTAAAGCATAAACAAGACTACCATATATGAGGTAACTTCTTTAATATTTGTACTAAAACATGTAAATGCTACTTCCATCTAGTTAAAACAATGCTGTTCAGCAAGTTTAGTAAAGGAAGAGCAGTACAGAACTATCTGATAGTTATTTTTCACTATATTGGCCATTAAGAAAAATCTATATCAAGAAATAAACAGAATATTTCTAAACCTCATTACTCGTTCAGAATGTTCTTACCTTAACAGACCAAAAGTCAAAGGACAGAAGGAGAAGAATAGTGACAAAACAGGCAACAAAGCTTTTGCTGAACCAGTCACAGAGCAAATAGGTAACAATAGCACTCACTCGGAAAAATAGGTGAAAAAAGGTAGCCAGGGGATGCCTAGAAAAACAATCCAGAACACTTACTAACTTAAGAGACAACACCTATTACAATATTTACCATATAGCAATTGAATGTTTCTGAAATGTTATTGAAAAACATGTGATATCTATTTAAATGAGTATGCTAGGATGTAGATCCCTTATTCAACAAACCAATCATAGTTTTCCCACTAGCTAAGTTTCAGCATAAGACTAAAAGGAAGGTTGTGCTGCCTGTTACCTATAAACGTTCCTTCTTCCCCCAATTGAGAACAAAAAAATCTAGTTTCTTCATCATTTGTTGTAGGCAGTCCCCTGGCATATTGATGAGAATAGGGGCACACACAGTCCTGGGAGTAGGGTGATCAGATATCCTGATTTTATAGGGACAATCCCTATTTTTGGGTCTTTTTCTTATATAGGCTCCTATTAGCCCCCCCGCATCCTGCTTTTTCACATTTGTTGTCTGGTCACCCTACGTGGGAGACCTTGGTATGAGAAAGAGGATACACTTACCCCTGGCAGAAGGGGGAAAATGGGGGACCCTGCTACAGGTGGAGGGGTTAATCAGGGACTGAACTCCTGGTCACAGGGGAAATTGGAGGACCTGGGAAAGAGGGTTGTACACAGAAACCCAGGAATGGGGGTGGAGATACATAGCCCGTGGCATGGGGGGAGGTGGAAATGGGGGTGGCAGGGATGAGTTTCAGGGGAACCCTGAAACAGAAGGGGTTAGGAGTGCGGCACAGAAGGCGCTTGTGGGAGAGAATGGAGGAATGCAAGGAGCCCCCTAGTATATACAATAAGCTTGGCCTACACAAGCTATGAAGTATGTGACCTTGAGCCCAATTTACAGTTCCAGTAGTTAGTTGAACCCCTTTCATACAGCAAGCCTCTGAGTGTGACACCCCCCTCCTTTAAAATTAAAAAAACTTTTTAATATATATTACCATTATAAATGCTGGAGGCAAAGCAGGGTTTGGGTTGGAGACTGATAGCTCCTGATCCCCAGCTTGAGAACCCCTGTTGTATATCTTTACTGATCTCTAAAGAAAGGTATTTTTAAAAATGAATAAAATATCCAACGCTTAAATTTGACAAGTAGCAGGAAGGGTGAGCAGTAGACCCACTGTTGGATCTCCAACATAAAATTCACAATACCTGCATATAAAATGTTAATTAGTATAGCCGAGTATTTACAAGACTTAAGTAGCACGATACAGTAATATTAACAGATCAAAATACCTGGCTGGTGATATATTATCCAGAGGTGAAGATGAACTTATCCAAAATGATTACTTCCAGAAATGAGCTGACATGCTAGAAGTCTTGTAGATGTTAACATTTAAATGAATTAACTCTGACTAAAGTAAAAGATTGTAAAAAGTAAGTGTAAAGCCTTAATGCAACAGTTTTCATTGAGTTCAAACTGTGATGTTTAAGTTTTTAGTTAGGAGTGGACAATTATAAATTTTTGTAGCTAGTAGTATTTTCATAAGTATATGATTAACAGATGGTTTTGCCAGAGAGTTATACTCAAATGGCACTATGGTGTGCCATGTTAATTTCCATATCAAATTATTTCATATTTTTTCCCCTATCAGCCCAGCAAACTTGCCATGGAATCTGAAAACTAAGCTTTTCTGGCTCTTCAATCCGTAGCAGTTAAAGCTCCTGCAGTCAAAAGTTAGTTAATAATTGTTTATGATGTGCTAGCCAGCATAGAATACTTCATTCCTCCAGAATCAATTGGCAATGCAGTGTTCACAGACAAAAGAAACTCACTTTATTAAAAAAGCAAGAACAACATAGGGAACAAATGCAGGTAAACAGGTGTGTTGATATTTAATCACTTTTCAGTTTGTACCCCACTAACCTCAAACTTTCCAAAACTCATCATCTGGTTTACAACTAAGCATATGAAATTTTAGATGAAAGGGGTTTTTTTTAACTTTCTCTGAGCAGCTTCTGTGTAAAAAGACATGATTATATTGAAAATCGTCAAAACTAGGAGTATTGAATTGCTATTGCAGATCTGTAATGTGTGTCAACTTCACTCAAATAGGGATAATGGGGAATGTATGTGTCATATTTTCTAATTTTAACAGCTATTCAATATGGGGAAATGTAGGGCATTTGAGCTATACAGTCATTTCCAGGATATCTGGGAAGACCTGTGACATTAATTAAATGGCCCAGAAAGGCAAGTGACTGTTGCTCTGCTGTGGTAAGTAGCAAGGATAGGTTACACAAGGCAGAGCCTTACATAAAAGGTGCATTGTGCTGATAAATGTTAGTGATGGAGCAAAACCAGGCAGACAAGCGGTGGGTAAGGGCTGCCAGAATAGACCAGTTGCTGAAATGTATTATCTGTACTAATGTTGAGGGACATTAGGCTGTTAATAGTGCTACCAGAACTTAGAGATGTTCTTAGATAGGTGTTCACTGGGAGAAGCATCCTTTGAAGCAGCTGGAATGACCACTGCTGGAGATGGGACAGAGCTTTGAGGTGATACCAAGCATTCTCTCTCAGGTGCTTGGCTGGCTGGTTCTTGCTCAAATGCTTAGGGTCTAACTGATCACCCTATGTGGGATTGGGAAGGAATTTTCCCGTGGGTCAGACTGGCAGTGATCTTGGGGATTTTTGCCTTCCTTTGCAGCATGTGGGTGTGGGTTACTTGCCAGGATTAGCTGGGTATAGCTCACAATTACTCTCCTACCACTGCGGAGACAGTGATGCGCTTAGGTTCCGCTGATTCTCTGCCTGTGGCACATAATAGTCCAGTCTTCTGTGGGCTGTAATACTTTGATCTAATTCCAGTTGTTGAATTTTGTGTGCGGGTGCTGGGTGGTGTTGGTGGCTAGTGTTACATTGGCAGACTAAATCTGATGATCCATTCTGGCCTTAAACTCCATGACTTTATATTGAATATACTATTTGAACTGAAAATTATGGGTCTGGCTTTGGACAAAGGATTTCTACATCATACTCAAAAACTGTTTATTGGAGACTGATTAGTTTAATCTGTCAAAGGCACCATGCAAGCAAATGAAACATAAAACTGGAAAATGCTCTTCAGGAAGCAGTTACTTATTACAAACAAACTGAAGTGTTCTTCCCCTTCCAAGACCAAGCAAAGCAAATCCCTTCAAATGTGGAAACAAAAAGGGACAAGTATTTAGGTTTCCCTTGGCCTGCTAGACAGTGATAAGGTTTATTTCACTTCCCCAAGCCACTCTCTGTTCCCTTTTAGAAAGGGAATCTCTGATTCTCCATACCTCAAACAATTGTTCTCTCTTCTAGATTCCTGCAAAGGTCTCAGGAAGAGGCTTTAAGCAGCTTTTAAAGAAGCAAGTTAATCGTTCCCGCACTTCCCCAGAGTCTCTTTACAATTGTTAAAATTGGGGAGGTGTTTTATTTTTGTGCCATATACTGTCATTTGCAGGACTTTTGGCAAAAAGGCAGTGGACTTTGAGGAGGAATTGATGCCATGAAATGCTGTCTCTCTACAGATTGAGACGTGCGCTACAGTTTCTAACTTCTTCGCAAATTAATGTGTCCTGTCTCTCTCTTGTTAGATGTTGGGTGTGGTTTTATATCTGACACCTACACTTGGTTTCCTCTTTGTGGGAAGTTGACAATGTAAATCACAAAGATAAGTGGCACAAATAGTTGAAAGGGCAATTAGGTTTATTTTTTACCATGGAAGCCTGTGGCTAAAAAAGAAGTAGTAAGGATTAGGATAAACCAAAACAAACTGCATATTTGGCAGTGATAGCCTTCTACTTTTTCAAAAGCTCCCACCATGGTATCCCTGTCAATCTTGTATTGCCATATTAGACAATGCTGAGCAAAAGTGTAATATTTTATTCAATGACTTCAGCATATTCTTCACTAGCTTATGGCTTTGATACATTTTTCTATCTGGGAAACAGTGATTGAAGTGTGTTTACCCATCTTAGTTGACATATGTCATGCTGATAGCAACTGTAATTGACTAAGTGGTTGGCTTGCAGCACATGGATTTAATCTGCAGCACATGGATTTTACAAGGATTTAATCTGTCTAGAACCTACTCACAGAGCTAGGGTTCCAGGCTCTTCCGCTTTGTGCATATGTATGTATATTATAACTTGCACCCCACTGTTTAGAATAACTTCTCAGAAGCTTAAAGAATTCCATGTTCTTGCATTTCAGTGTAGTCCATCTTTAAATTAAGCTGGTACAGTAATTTACTTCCTCATTTATGCACCAGAAAAAAAATTCTGGGAATAGATTTGTTGACTTGTTGACTCTTCTGCTTTAGAGATACAATTGACAGTTTCTAGTTCCTACTGTTTAAATAATATTTTTAACAGAATATTCCCAAGCACAAAAGTGTTATAAAGCAGTTAAAACATTAAGCCAGAACACCTATGTCCCTTTTGAACAAAGTGAAATGTATACCTTCCAAAATCCATTCACAGGTACATGGTATTTATTTATACTGAATTCAGTATTATTCCTGCCACGGGAAACAGTCCTTTCTAAAATCCCTCCAGACATACAATGACAGAAGATATTTAAAATGTAATGACCCTTTAGCTCTAGTTCACAAATTCAAAGCCAGTACCATGCAAAAGTAATCAAAACTTACCATCTCACACTCCAATCCTGCATTTGTATGGCATACATTGGGCTCCACAGAGGCAATACAGTCTGCCTGTGAACTACACAATGCAGAATTGGGGACTTATAGCTGAGTGATTGCTTATAAATTAAGTTGGCAATTTCAGTTCAATTGTAAGTGGACAATGGCCATCAAAGAAGGCAGTCTTAGGGCTTCTCTACACTCAATTTTTGAACCATTTTACTAAACTGGTAGAAAAATCAATTTAGTTACATTTGGTGCATTTCCCTAGTGTGGATATAGTTATGCTGATATAAAGGCATTTATTGGGTTAGCTTTACTGAAAAAATATATACTTATGTTTTACACCTTGATACGGCATAACTGCATCCACACTAGGCAACTGCACCAATGTAGTTAAATAGGTGTAAACAGTGAATATAAACAAGCCCTTAGTAAATAGTAAGCAGGGATACTTAATTCTCAGGCTCTTGTGATGGTGGCCTATAAAAGGAAAAAATGGGTATTTTTTTATTTAAGACAGGGCTCTCAAGGTTTTTGGTGGTTTTTACTTTTCTTCTTTTTTCTTTAGAAATTCAGATCCAGTCTTCCAAGAAAAACAGGAAAGACTGTAGTCAAAAGAAAAACTAACCTAAAAGTAGATTGATGCTTATTTAGGAAATGAAATCAGATAGAAAAGGTAGGCAGACCTGTATCTACACAGAGCCCCACTGATGGCGGTCTGCTCATACAGATCAGAGCATAAGATTAGGACATAAATGTAAGACCTGACATGACAAATGTGGGAGTAAGTAGAAAGGATAAAATCAAGGAGTTGCTTTGGTTTATGCACATGATGGTTCTGCTTGTTTTAAGTAATTCGGTTTCCTGTTTCTAAACTGAAGTTGTGTAATTCATGCACATCTTTCTGGTATCTGGAACTGTGATGTGGTGGGAGTGGAATGTAAGTGAGCACAAGAGAATGTAGAGGAGAAAACCAGGAGTAAATGTGAAGAGGAGAAGGAACTAGCAAGAGGAAGTAATTACCTCCATCAACACTGGGGAAAGTGTGGATGCAATGGTGAGACAAGATAGATAATGTTTTTGTTTATTTGGTGTTTCCTATGATATGTGCTTTTTGAACAAAGAAGTCCCTGCACAGTCTCTTCCTAAGGAGTTCAGCGTAGGACTAGACAACCAGAAATTGGAGGAGAAGGATATAACCTACAAGCAGTGGTCAAAGACATAATTGAATTAATCATGCCAAATGAGGTTTATTTATCAAATTGAAATGGAGACAATGTTAAGTAAAATTAGTGTGTCTGTAGAAAGTCTAATTTGAGATTAACAGTAAAAAATGCTACAGATGTTTAAAGGAGGAAGTGAAATCATTTAAATAAAGACAGTGTCAAGGTTGAAAGGCTCAAATCTTGCTCTATTTTTATTTGCCTCCAGTCTTCAAATTGTACTGAAAACCTAGCAGACTGATCTACTTCCCTGCCACTTTTTTTTTAGATAAAGGAGTTCTATTAAGGAACATTTTGTAAGCATTTAAAGCACTTGTGAGCAACTCCATCTCACTTTAAATGAAGTTAAATAATTTGTTCCCATGAAAATTTCATTTTACAGTTTAAGGGAATTATTATTTAAAAAACCTCTGGAATGAGCAACAATAGACTAGAAAATACAATCTAAGATCCAATTATTTTAGATTTTGTATTACCTTGGAAATTCCATCCAACACCAGTTTGAAGCCAGTAGAAGTTGTTCCACTGACTTCAATATTCACTGGATTTGGACTCTACTTATTATTTATACGTACACTGTGTTTAATCTGTTATTAATCAGTTTGCCACAATTGTTTGTAAGAATCTTTTGAGAAAAATGCCTTCCTAAAACTTTGCAACATTTAGAGTGGCCATTTACTCACCCTAGAAATGCACCTTTTAATTATTAGCAAAGTCTTTCACAATTGATCGTGTCTGTAGTGGATAGGTTGCCGTTTTTTTGTTGTTTTTAATTGAATAAATTCAGTCCTCTCCATCAAGATAAGAGCAGACAAAGCTGATTTTGTGTCTGGTACATTTTCATCAAAACAAAAATGCTGGAGTGAGTAGTTAATGTGGTATAGCAAAAAAATTCTCAAGCATGAAAGTATCCTTTAGGGGAGCTGCGAAGTATCATCAAAGTAATTATGTTTTGCCTATTAACAAAAATTTCAAATCTCAGGATTATCTGAAAAGTTTCTCCTCAGTCTCCTCTCAGCTATCTCGTATATACTGCTGAGGTACTCTGCAACTGTGTACTCAGCAGAGGAAGCACATACTAACAACTGAACTATTCCTAGAGCTGTGGTTGTATCTGATGCCATCAAGTAAGCAAACTTGAGCCACCATGACTTGCTCATCTGAAGAAAAAAAAAAATTGCTAAACAGAAGAGCAAAAACAAAAAATAAAGCAAAGTGGTGTTTTCCTGTCCACTAGTCTGCCCTTTCAATTCTCTCCCTTAAAACTAAAAGGTGACCTGTTTAACACTCCACATTTAGTGTTTGAAAGTAGCTGCTGGACTATAAATGAAATGACTATAAGGTGGGTACACAACTGAACGAAAGACCACACTCGAAGAGTAATCATCAGTGGTTCTCTGTCATACCAGAGGGATATATCTAGTGGAATCCTGCAGAGGTCAGTCCTGGATTCAGTACTATTCAATACATTCATTAATGATTGGATAATGGAGTGGAGCGTATACCTATACATTACAAATGAGTATGCGTATATTAGCAAATGACACCAAACTGGAAGGGGTTGTAAGCCCTTTGGAAGGGAGGATTAGAATTCAAAATGACCTTGACAAACTGGAGAATTAGTCTGAATTCAAGAAAATGAATTTCAATAAAGACAAATGCAAAGTACTTCATTTAGGAAGGAAAAATAAAATGCACAGCTAGAAAATGGTGACTAACTAGTTAGGTGGTAATCTTGCTGAAATTGATCGGAGGATTATACTAGATCAGGGGTCAGCAACCTTTCACAACTGGTGTGCCGAGTCTTCATGTATTCACTTTAATTTAAGGTTTTGAGTGCCAGTAGTACATTTTAATGTTTTTTAGCAGGTCTCTCTCTATAAGTCTATATATTATATAACAAAACTACTGTCATATGTAAAGTAAACAAGGTTTTCAAAATGTTTAAGAAGCATCATTTAAAATTAAATTAAAATGCTGATCTTACCCCGCTGGCCTGGGGTTCCGTCCACCTAGGCCAGGATATGCCCTGATTCCATCCCTTCCCCAAGGCCCCATCTCCACTTCCGCCCCAGAGCAACGAGCACACCGGGGTCCGCTTCTCCCTTTTCCCCTCCCTCGCAAGGGCCATCAGCTGATCGGCGGCAGGGAGGGAGAGGGAGAGGAGGAGGGGCAGGAACCCAGCACGCTGGAGGAAGAGACAAGGGAGCCTGTCCTGCAGCAGCAGCTGGCAGGACCAAGCTTCTGCCTCCCGCTTCCCTCGCAGGGAGGTGCAGGAGGTGGAGAAGAGCGAGCTGGGCTGTGCAGGATTTTTAATGGCACGCTGCTGCCTGCCAGAGTCCTGGCCACTGGCTCTGCTCAGACCAAATGGGCTGAGCGGAGCCGGCAGCTGGGACCCCAGAAGGCGGCAGCATGCCATTAAAAATCGGTTCGTGTGCGGTCTTTGGCATGTGTGCCATAGGTTGCTGACCCTTGTACTAGATCACTAATTGAATATGAATCAACAATGTGATATAGCTGCAAAAAAAGGCTAATATTCTGGGATGTGTTAACAGCAATGTTGTATGTCAGACATAGCAGATAACTGCCCAGCTCTACTTGCACTAGTGAGGCCTCAGTTGTGTTCCATTCAGGTCAACAATCTTGAGGAAAGATGTGGACAAACTGGAGTTCAGAGGAAAGCAACAACAATGAAAGGTTTAGAAAACCTGTGAGGAAACGTTTAAAAAACTACGTATGTTTAGTCTTGAGAAAAAAAGAGTGAGGGGAGTCCTTATAATGTTCCTCAAACATGTTAAGGGCTGTTATAAAGAGGATGTTGCTCTATTGTTCTCCATGTCCACTGTAGGTAGGACAAGAAGTAGAGGGCTTAATCTGCAACAAGGGAGATTTAGGTTAGAGAGTAGGAAAAACTTTCTAATTATAAAACTCTGGCATACTTTTCCAAGGGAGGTTGTAGGATCATCATCATTGGAGGTTTTTAAAAACAGTTGGTCTAGGTTTATTGCAGTAGTTCTTAACCCGTGGCCTAATCAGCACATGGCTGTGGCCTATGTGACATCCTCAGGGCCATACAGATAGTATATATATTGTGTAGATACAGCCCACATAACACAGAAAGAGTGGCATTGCGGCTGACAGTGGTAAACAGATTGAGAACCAGTGGACTGGATCCTGTCCTATGGCAGTGGGCTGGACTTGAAGGCTTCTCAAAATCCCTTACAGCCCTACATTTCTAAACTATTGGGGATACAACAGTTAACTTTTGGGGTAGAAAGGAAAGAAACAAGGAAGGTAAGGAGACAGCAAAGAGGATAGAGAGAGCCTAAGAAAGTGATGAGGTTATGTCTACACTAGCACTTTTGTCAGTATAACTTATGTCACTCAAGGGTATGGGGGAAAAAACATCTCTCTGAGAGACATAAGTTTCACTGACAGAAGTGCCAGTGTGGACAGTGCTACGTTGGCAGGCAACACTCTCCCACCAACATAGCTACCATGATCATTGGGGGTGGTTTAATTATGCTGTAAGGTCTCTTGTACAGACATAGCCTTAGTGCACTGGCTACTCTTGCATTCTTCTGGGACATCAGTGCCCTTCAGTATTTAAAGGCACTCTATTTCACTGCCCAGCAATGCCTGACATCATCAATGAACCAGAAATGCACAGGCTACTATGGGTTATTGTTTGTATAAGCACCATTTTGTGTTCAAACTACGCGAACTAGAGATAAAGAAGTTAAATCAAGGAGGATGCTTGCATACCATTCTGATACTCTGTATCACAACAAACTGAAGTTTGATAGATCCTTGATGTTTTCCGTCCTCTTTCCTTTACACAAACATTTTCAGAAATATAAATATAAGATTTCATGAGAATGGCTTAAGAAATAACATTCTGTAATTTAAAACAGTTTTTTTTTACAAATGAGACAGATTTTTAATGCCATATTGAGAAGAGAGGTTGATCCCCAAGGAAATAATATTAAAGGAAGTAGAAACATTGGATCACTTTGCATCTTTCACTGCTTTCCTTCTCCCATTTATGCCAATAAGCAATACCAACACCTGCTGTGTTTGCGGAAAAGAAAATTTAATATAAATTAAAGCACAAGGTTATCAGTTCATCAGTACTGTGTATACTTCTACTCCTATTGGCATAATAAAAACCTTGGCATTTTTCTAGCAGACTGTGGAACAGTCTCCTAACTAAAGTAATAAAATCTCTCTATATTGTGATATTTAAATGAAAAGTGGACAAAGCACTAGGATACTGTGGGAAAGCAAACCTACTCTGCTCCAAAAGGATGGATCAGACAGAACTGGAAAAGACCTATTGACCTAACAGCTAAAGTTACAGGAACAGGTCAAATTACATAACAAAGGAAAGTCTGGTCATCTGGCATGGCAAGCTGTTCTCCCCAATAGGTGACAGCTGTACTGCAAATGACATTTTACAACTAGATGAAGAGAAGGTGCTAGTAAATGATGTCTGCCTTCCCTCTGGGCTGGAACAGTGTCCTGAATAGGAACCTTTTGTTTTCAACAAGAACATTTCATAAAAAGAAAAAATTATGGAAGAGAATGTTCCTTTGAGCTGGATTTTTAAAGGTTAACACACTGTCCACAGCAAAGAGAGAATACATATTTTCTGAGTGACACACACAATTCTGAAGAGGCATAATAACTGGCAAAGCAATGCTTGAATCCTGACTCAAGGCATGAACAATTCCTGGGGCAGTTTGTCAAAGAGGAAAGACAGACAGCTGGTTTTCATGCACATGGAGGAGTATTTTCCTGTTCTGCTTGTCAATCAGCAATAACCAGTGCCTTTCCCACAGATTCCTGCTTTAAAATATGGCATAAGGGAATAATCATGTAATTTGCACTAAATTTCTAAAGTACTTACCTGATTTTTGCTTTCCTTAATGCCAGTTCCTCTTCATTCCCAAAGTCAAGAGAGACATCCTCAGTGTCATCCACTAATGGCTGGAGAGAGAGAAATCCCTCAACATCCAGACATCAGTGGAGAAAGAGGCAAGTCCTCACTGATACTCCAACTCCCCCTAGCCTACCACCCCCTTCCCTCTAGCCTCCTCCCCCAGCCTATCCCCCGCTTCCCTCTGACCCCCAACACTTCAGTTCCCTCCAGCTTATCACTCTCTTCTCTCTGCCCCTACATCTGCCCTGACACCCCAATTCCCCCACCTATCACCCCCTTCCCTGTGCCCCCGCACCTCTCCTGATAGCCCCAATTCCCACCAGCCTATCACTCCCTTCCCTGTGCTCGACCCGATAGGCTGTGGGATCTGGGGTATCACTCCTCCCCTCCCCCCCCCCCCCCCCACATCTCCCCCATCACCCTTTCCCTGTACCCCACCTCTCTCCCGACACCCCAGTTCCCACAGCCTATCACCCTCTTCTCTCTGCCCCCCAACAGCTCCCCTGACACCAATTCCCATCAGCCTATCACCCCCTTTCCTCTGCCCATCCCGCCCCAGCACCACTTCCCAGTCACCTACTGACGCCGCACCTCCACCCAGGCCCTGCCCTCCCCGCTCGCCTCCCAGGGCCCACCTGCTTCATCCTGCCGGACGCGTCGAGCCGAGCCCGATGCTCCGTGGTCCCCACGGCCCTAGTCCGGCCCGGGCGGCAGCGGTCTCAGCCTCGCTGGCCAGGCGCGCGGCCGGTTGCTAAGGAGCGGGGGCCGGGAGGAGAAGCGGCCGCGTGTCACAGTGAAAAGAGTCCGGCCCGAGGCGGGGGGAAAGGACCAGGCGTTACCGGTGGGAGGGGGGCGGATAATAGGGGATCAGGCTATTAGAGGTGTGGGGAGGGGTCTGGGCTACTTGGAGGAGGTGTTGGGAAGAGTGGGCGGGCTTTCGGATGATCACTGGTATTGCTGCGGAGGTCCTACTGATGGCACCCTGAGCAAGGTGCTGTACAAAGTCCAGTCCCATAACAGAGAGAGAGAGTCTGTCTTCCCCCGCACCACTTACCTACTTGTTTGCTTTCCATTTAGCTTCAGTATTTTTTTAAAATTAAGAAACAAAGCAACCTAATTCAGATACAGCCTCTTGCTCTCAAATTTATTTGTTTGCTGTATGCCGGCAAGCCAGAACCTCTTCTGTCTTTATTAAACCAAAATACAAAAAAGGTAAGTTGATTAAAACAAAAAACAGTCCAAATACCATTTTTTATTTTAGTGAGTTCCTTTTATCTCTCACTTTTTTATAGTTTTTTTTTTTTCAAGAAAAGAACCTTTGAGTCTCAGTGACAACAAGCATTGGTTTTGAAAACACATGAAGTCTAGGAAGTAGCTCTTAGGTTTTGTTGTTGAAGAGAAAACCTACAAGAGGGGAGAAAATGGCAAAAGATTTAAATAATAGAATGAAGCTTCTGTATAAAAAGAATCTTGTAATCCAAGCCTGAGAGTCCATTAAACTGATTTTATTATGTTTGTACTGAGTGCATGTGGGTGTGGGTTTTTTTACAATTTAAAAATAAACTTTTTCATGGTAATGGTGTGATCAAAGGTGCTATTCAAACTATTAAAATGAGATTCCCAAAATACTTGGGGAAAGTACACACTGTGTTTTGCTTTATGTAAATCTTGCTCTCTTTCCCCATGTTAATACGGTAGTCCCACTGAAAACAATACATTACTTGTGTAATTCTATTATTGGCTAAATAGTTGTGTAAATCAAGCAGGATTTATCTGAGGGTTATTTTAATAATCACTAACTTTTTGTTTGATATGCTTAAGTACAGTTTATGCAGTATAGCTCAGCTATACTACATAATGGAAGTATGAAATGACACAGCTAAGCACTCTTAACATTTAGCAACTTTAATAACTTACTGTCATGAGAAAAAGATAAGGAGGGAAATGTGGCAGAAATTTAGGGGCTTTTTGAGATCAGTTGGTAAAATATTTTAATTTGATAACGGTTGAATGAAGGGTTAAAAAAGTTAATGGGAATTGGGGGTGTTAGATATGATTACAGTCACTAGACAAATATGCTAAAGCATAATTTATCACTGTGCATTAAAACATCTAACTGAAATAATAACACAAAAAAATCTGGATTAAATAAAGAAATTATCAAGTATGTACACCTCCAAAATGTTGCACAGGACCTAGGTTTAATCAACTATTAATACAGCAAGTAAATACATAATACAATGCAAGCTTTCATCCCTTGTCAGCTGAATTTTGCAAATAGGAAATAAATACACAAACAATTGGAAAGCAAAGATTATTGATATGTATTTTATTATTTTGACAATGATAGCTGGGTTTTTAAAGTTTTAACATGTTATAATGTATCAATAATCTTACTGCAATACAGGGCCTGGATGCTTAAAGCTTAGTCTCTATTATTTGTAGACAGTCTGGTTTAGTTCATTGTGAGTGTTCATGGTACCGTGGATTATTTCTGATTGTGCTTTCAGACTGGGCCCATGTGAAGTGAAAATAATTCATAGTCATATTAAACTCATTACTGCATCACCTATTAAAGTATTGCTGAGAATTAGGGAAAGATAATAAATTTTCTATGCAAACTGAAGAGCATGGTTTAGCAAGCTCTATTCTATGTAGCCTATATTAAAGTGAACTCAGTTGGAGTTACTTCTACCCTTATTTTTACTAATTTTTTCTTTTGAACATATGTCACATTTATTTGTTGGGCTGTGCTGTTTCCAAATTTTAAAACTGAAAACTTCACTGTAAGATTTCAAATCCCTTAATCACAAAAGCAAAATACTTTTTTTATGTCTTTTGTTCAAAATGGCGTAGATTTGGCAGATCCGCATATTATCGGGCACACTATATGGTGTATGTGCACATCAGAAGGCAAAACTGAGCCTGTAATTTGATTTTCTCTAAGAGAATAAACCACCCAACTCCCAACCATATTGAAACAACTTGAACAGTTATTTCAAAATCCACCATCAAGACATCACTTCTCTAATCCTACAATATTTTAAAATAAGGAACTGAGTTTCCCCTCCTAGTTCAAATACAATAAATCTCTTTTCAGGTTCATTGTGACCTCCAGCACTTAGCAAATATTATGCAGATACACACATAGTAGTTGTCATCTAACTGGTGATCTATGAACTAGCATTAATGTCAATTAACATCCTGTTAACAGTAACTGACGTAGACCAGACTTCTGAAGTTGAAGATACTCCTGCTTAGCTGAAGATGACTTGTGTGAAGTTCCCGTTGATAGAAATATCATGTTTACAAGCCTAATTCCTTTTATCCTCATATAGTCTCCATTTCATTTATGGTTTATACGCTCATCCCATGTACCCTAGTGCAAAGGTGGAGTCAACTCTTCTTCTGAGAGTTTGAACTTGATATCCTTTCAGGTTGCAACATTGTCTGAGCTGAGCCAGTTCTCAGGTGGATGATATGACTGAAAAAAAGCTCGCTGTTGCTACATTTTGTCTTCTGCTCCCTTCTGTGGGAGAGATGGGAATTTGGCTGTAACAGCATTTTCTGAATTTTCTAGTTCTGTAATTCCCTTACACCTTGGGCAGTCAATTGATTTAACTGAAGTTCCCTTCCAGTTATATCAGACCAACCAGAACCCTGTATTTTGCTTATCAATTTTCAATCTTTACAATTAAAAGAATGAATGTTTTTGATTCTGTCTTCCTCTCTTCCTCCAATATTGCAGGGATTATCAAAGTTTTCATAGTGTGTGGTATAGGGTGACTGGCTTCTTTAAGGAGGGATGGGGCCAGCAACACATCTCATAACCAATTATCTGCTTCCCAGTCTGACGTTGCAGGACTAAAGAGGATCAGGTGATATCTTAATACACACTTAGTCCTTATAAAAGGACAGAGTGATATCACTCTGGCAGTTGGAGTCATAGGTAGAATGCTTCTATAGATAGAACTGAGCTAGGGTTAGCAGGTGACTGGGTAGTCTATAGGAACCAGCCTGGGGCTCTGTACTAGAGCAGGGTATGATGCCAGAAACAGAGCCTAGCAGAGACGGAGAATGGTATGTTGGGGAACCAGTCTTGGAGCTGAGTGCTATATCCCAGGTCTCAACTCCGATGGCCTGAGGGGAAGGGGGGTTTCCATGTGTTGGATTACTTTCTTTTTCATTTTGCTTTTTAAAAAAAAAAATTCAAAAGAAAACAGTACTGTAAAGTGAAGCACTTAAAATATTAGGAAATATGCAAATTAGTATTTCCTATGCAGCCATTATCTGGCTCTTATGTGTTATGATACAGTATAGGATTATATGATCACATACTGTTTTTTTTTCACAACAGAGCCACTCCTTTATTTAATGTGTAATGGGACCTAGTGTGGGGATGAAAGAGGGTTGTGTGGTGAAGGAAGCTGTTATAAATGAAGCAGACAGACATCAGAAGTTGTGTACCTGTCATAAGCCTGAGAGACTTTCCTAGAAGGGAAAGGAGAGTCTCATGGTTAAGGCCAGTTCTCTGCCTCACTAGAGAGAGGAATTCTTATCCCTGCTTCTGCCACATAGTTCCTAGGTAATGCTAACTTTAAATTAAAATAATTGTTTACAGCTGGCCACTAAGGGTGATTCCTCACTTTCTGGGTGCCCAACTTGGGAAAGAAGGAGTCTGATTTATAGTAGTTCTAAGCACTCAAAACTGTATGCTATGTCCAATGAAAAATCTGGTGTTATATGTGACAAATATTGCTACCCTAGGCAGTATTTTAGTCCTCCAGGAACTAAAAATAGTGGCTGGTGATTGTGAGTCACTGAGACCACAGTGCCTGAGAGGTACCACCCACTGGTGTAGCTACATATACTGATTTAAACAGGGATTTTCCAGAGATTGAAAAGGGCTTGTGGAGAAAGTAGTTGACCTTGAACTGAAACAGATCGTCCTTTTGATTCAGCAAATGGACAGGCCCTTTTGGTGCTACGGGATCCCAATCCTGGAGGGAAGAGATGAAAGGACTTTAGCCTACCAGGGCCCCCTAGGTCTGATAGTTGACTTACAGTAGGTTCATTAAGTATATAGAACCTTTTATTGTTTATGTTCTCTCTAATGGTTTTTGCCTTAAGATTAAGTGTACTCTGCTTTGGAAGAGCTGTGTGGTAACTTGTAACTGTTGGCACACACTGCTTTCTCTTCAAGGGCTATGAACAAAGTGTAGGAGCTGGCTGTTAGGCAGCCTGTCTTACTGAGGATATCACAGTATATGGTGAGGAGCTGTGCAGTCTTAAAATCCAAGGTCAGAAGGGAGCTGGACATAGGTCCCTGCCTGCAGACAGATGATGGCTGGAGACCCGAGGGTTGTTCCTGGAGCTGACCACAAAAAAAAAAAAAAGGGGTGGGTGGTGAAGGTGCAGTTACTCTTGAAACTGTGACAACAGTGGGCACAGTAACTTTGGCCTTCTTGATCTTTCTGTGCCTCCGTTTTTCCATACTGGGATAATAGCACTCCCCTTACAAGAGTATTGTCAGAAAATGCATTGAGGTTTGTGAACCACACCGATTCTATGATGAATGTGCCATAAAAACGCATAGAGAAAATAATCAAAATTGTATTTACTGCAAGATTTGGATGGTGATGTCAAATAAGCATCAGAACAATCCTTAAGTAAAGTATAAAAATGAATATTGTGAGTACAATCCATCCTGTCCTCAGTGAGGGCAGTCATCTATGCATTATTGTTTTTGTTAATTTGACCTATTCTGCTTCCCAAAAGCCAACCATGCTTCTGTTTGCTTTAGAAACACATTGGGTTATTACAGGATGCTACGGTATAGCTTTCTTTATGCTACTCTTGAATATTTATGTTGAACATCTCTTCATCCTTTTTCTACAATGCTGTGAAACACTTCTTGGGGCATCCAAAGTGAGAGTCACCTTGTTGCCACTTGCCTGCAGCCATAGGTGCTGAAACTGGGGGTGGTGCTTAACTCCGGGCTTGTAATGGTTTTCATCATATACAGTGTTTACAGTCAATGGCTCTCAGCCCCCCAATTATACAAATTGTTCCAGCACCTCTTCCTCCAGCACAAGGGAGTTGTGCCTGAGTGTTAGCACCGTAACACAGCCAACCTGTCAGCCACTCAAGCACTCTCCCTTGGGCTACACCCACCCTGGTGGCTGACAATAGATGCATCCCTGCCCCAAAGTTCTTTCAAAATGTCCCTGTATCATATCCAGCCTCATATCACTGGATAGCCACATAAATCCCAGATCCTCTACTCCCAAAGGAGCAGTGTCCCGCAGTTTCACCTTTGCCCACCATTCCTTTATAACACACAGCTAGGATCAATTATAGTAAGAAAAAAGGAAATGCATTTATTCAAATCTCTATTCTTTCTTAGAAGCAAGTGAGTAGTGGAAATAGCTGGTTACATACAAAACATAATCATAAGCCATGAACTAGGACCTATCCTTAGTGGGAGTTACCTTTCCTGTCTAATAAAGTAGAAACATTCAGTCTCTTGCAGCACTTGCTAGCCCTAAGGAGGTAGGACCCAGACCTTCATGGAACACCTCCACTCCTCCAAATACTTCCTCAGTGAAAGGATGCAGAGTGTCTTTGTCCACCCTCTGATATACTGAATCAGTCTCTTGTCTTTATCACAATATGACATCTGTTGTCATATTGTTCCTTTCAACTTCAAAGTTTATGGTTTGTCTTTGATGGTTTTCATTGACTTTTCTAGGATAGTGCAAAGGTGGACAATTGAGCCATATATTATGTAACTGAGTAGCCTGGGCAGGGGTGGAAGGTGACAACTCCCTCATGCTTGTATAGGCCGTCCATGAGATATATTCCCTGGTGACTCTCTTTTTCTCAAGACAGTAAGGGCATAATTTTCAATATAGTTACATTATTCCTTAAAATATTCCTTAAATATTAGTCAGACATAGATCCTGCAATGACTCTGAGCATTGAAAAATTACAAGCTTTCAATAGAGGCCTCACATGTTACCCTTTAGGAATAAATATCATGTTAGTGGTGGATTATGTGTAGTGAGTTTGTCGGGTTTTAGAGAGGAGTTGCTTGTAAAGAACAGTGAACCCTTTGCCAGTTGGCATCAATGTCACAAACACCCAAGGAAGGGTCAATAGGATCTTAAAGACGTAAAGGGAACAATAACAAAAATCCCCTTGCGTATTTAGGGTCACATGTGAGGTCCAGAATTAAATTTGCTTCAATGTGGTATACATTTTAGACACTCCCACATCCAAAGATTTTTTTAACAGGCCTAGTCTGTCCAATACTCTATATTCCTTTCCTGCCTCCAGATAAACTCCAGTAGGAGGAGTTGTAGCTGGTGGGAGAGAGTGGGAATGAGACTGGGAATTTCTGATTTAATAACATGTATTGTTAAAAGGTTCAAAAAAGTTATTCAATACAATCATTGTAATTAAAAATGTTGAGTCTCTCAGTAACATTATCTACAGGCCAAAGTATTCCAAAATACTGGTCTTTCACTATAATAAAAAAGAAACTGGCAACCATAGAGTTCCTGTAGAGATCCTAACACATGAAACACAGCATCCATTGTTGAAACTCTACCCTACTGCAAATGGAGGCATTTTTATTTTGAAGTCAAGAAAGCTACTTGTGCAGGTAATAGTTGCCAGATTAGCAGCCAGTTTCCAGTAACAGAGTTTTCTGATTTGTAATTTAGCATTATCAGAACAAATATATTATCTCGGTTAACATGGTTTTTTTTTCTTGACAATGGCTTTGAAGTGTCAGTTGTACCCAGTTTTAGCTTTTGATATTCTACAGACAAGTGTTTTTTTAGTTCAGCTCCTTTACTGTGTAACTCTCCTGCTTTTTGTCCAAAGGCTGTATACAGTATATGTGACAAAGAGTCCTGTGGCACCTTAAAGACTAATTAAGTATTAGAGCATAAGCTTTTGTGGGCTAATACCCACTTCGTCGGATGCATGCAGTGGAAGAATCCAGGGGCAGATAAATAGATAGGCAAGAGCCAGGTTAAAGATAACAGGGTGGGTCCAATGAGGCTGAACCAGCTGTTATCTCTAATCAGGGAGGGTGAGGTATTCCTCTAGCAGCTGAATTGGAGGTGTGAATAGCGAGAGAAGAGAAACTGCTCTTGTAGTTAGCTAGCCATTCAATATCTCTGTTCAGTCCCAAATTGATTGTGTCAAATTTGCAAACGAATTGCAACTCTTCAGTTTCTCTTTGCAGTCTAGTTTTAAAGTTTTTTTGCTGCAAAATGCTGACCTTTAAGTCTTTTATGGTATGTGCAGGGAGATTGAAGTGTTTTCCTACAGGTTTTTGTATATTGCCATTCCTGATATCTGATTTGTGTCCATTTATCCTTTTT
>ML677381.1:20290168-20305825 GCA_007922305.1 Dermatemys mawii | reverse complement strand
AAAAAGGATAAATGGACACAAATCAGATATCAGGAATGGCAATATACAAAAACCTGTAGGAAAACACTTCAATCTCCCTGCACACACCATAAAAGACTTAAAGGTCAGCATTTTGCAGCAAAAAAACTTTAAAACTAGACTGCAAAGAGAAACTGAAGAGTTGCAATTCATTTGCAAATTTGACACAATCAATTTGGGACTGAACAGAGATATTGAATGGCTAGCTAACTACAAGAGCAGTTTCTCTTCTCTCGCTATTCACACCTCCAATTCAGCTGCTAGAGGAATACCTCACCCTCCCTGATTAGAGATAACAGCTGGTTCAGTCTCATTGGACCCACCCTGTTATCTTTAACCTGGCTCTTGCTTATCTATTTATATCTGCCCCTGGATTCTTCCACTGCATGCATCCGACGAAGTGGGTATTAGCCCACGAAAGCTTATGCTCTAATACTTTAGTTAGTCTTTAAGGTGCCACAGGACTCTTTGTCACTTCTGCAATTCCAGACTAACACAGCTACCCCTCTGATTCTATACAGTATATGGGATTTCCCAGTTATGTGCACCTGAATTGTTGGACTTGGCAGTTCTCCATAGTCGCCCTAGTCAGTGCTAGACATCTAATTTATCAAAAATAGTTGCCCTAATTTGGCCAAACTGCTTAATGCTGGCACGCTTTTAGAGCTAACACCCTTAAAACGGTATCATCATTGTCTTATACAAGGGTAGAAGCTACTGAAGTGATAGCAATATCTTCTAATACTTGTTATAAGAATACCCATACGATACTGATGAGGTGATACTTTGTTATCAAAAGCAGTTAAGACTTTTGGAAGGTCTACAGTCTTTCTAGCCCTATATCACCCTTCCTACATTATTTCTTCATGAGTGGATTATAGAAAATGCACTGATCACAAATTCTGCCTATATTTAGTCCTATGAGGGTAGAAACTGGTTGCATGCTGGTGCTTATTAGGGAAAAATCCCACCCAGGGAATGCTGACTTCTCATTGTCTTCAGAGTAAATTCTCAGAATGACTGTCATAATTCAGACCTACGTGTTGCATCACATTCCACTTCTTTCGTTCCAAAATGCATTTGAAATGTCATATATGCAGCATAAAAGAATGCTAAGCCTTAGAAACTATCCCAGTACAATTTACTGTACTATGCGCCAAAGAAAATGAAGTATCAGTTGGATTTGAGTTATTTATGTGAATAAAATGCCTGCCTTCCTTTTTAAAATCTGACAGCCTATCTATTGTAGCAGGAGATATAAGTTGGTAGTGTTACTATGAGATTTGTTATGCTTGATATGGATAACTATGTAGCATACAGAAAACACTCTGCCATAGTAAGGCTATTTTTCTCTTGGGTAGCTTAGGGCAAAGAAGATCCTACAGTACTATGTAACAAATCTCTAAAATAGTGGATGCAATATGACTTAGCTAAAAATTAAAACAACAAGGAATCCGGTGCCACTTTAAAATAAAGACTAACAGATTTATTTGAGCATAAGTTTTTGTGGGTAAAACACCCCGCTTCTTCAGGTGCATGGAGTGAAAATTACACATGCAGGCTTAAATTCAGTCAGGTAGATGTGGTCCACACCCAGCCACCTTCTCATCAATTATTGGGAGTCGATCACATCCACCCTTACTGAATTGGCCTTGTTAACACTGGTTCTCAACTTGTAAGATAACTCCCTTCTCTTCATGTGTCAGGATATTTATGCCTACATCTGTAATTTTCACTCCAAGCATCTGAAGAAGTGATGTTTTTTACCCACAAAAGCTTATGCCCAAATAAATCTGTTAGTGTCCTCTTTGTTTTTGTAGATACAGACTAATACGGCTATCTCTCGATAGTAAAAATGAAAGAAAATCGCAATATGTTGATACAGTCTTAATTTTTCCATAAATAAACAAAACAACTCAGTGGAAACTTCTTTAAATCTTCAAATTATACGCAACTTATTTGACTAACTGTAGTATCTTCTACTATATTACTGCTCCTCCCTATTTTTTGCTGAACTGCTTTGTATGTCCCATCAGAAACTAGACTTAAGGTTTTGGAGGCTGGGGCTGGGTAGTTTGTAGGGTGAAGCCACAATATACTTTGGAACTCTTTATAAATAAAAATGTAATCTTAATCATTAAGAGGATGTTATTCTAATTATACTTCAATAGACCTGCCATTCTCAAACTGTAGTCCATGGACTAATTGCTAATGTCTAGGTATCTGGCTTGGTACATTACGTAATCTCTCTTTTTCCCAGCTGGTAAATTGCATTAAAGGACCAGTACAACTACATTCATTTTCTAACATTAATTTCAGTAGTTGCTAAGGAAGTCTTATTCAATTGTCTCAGCCAAACTCCAACTTGTCACTTACATTCTGTCTCCCTAAAATCCTCTTGCAGTTTCAATCTGATCTGGTATTGTTCATTTCCTGCCCTTTAACTGTTATAAAGTGCTGCTGTGAACTGTTAAACCACAGAGGGGGATTCCACGTTGGAAAGGAGTAGTAGTATACAAAATGATGCCTGTATACCCCTTGGTGGTTGTAATTTTCTCTTAGAGGCCTAAGTGTTTGTGGGCCCAAGCGATAATGAACGTTATACACAGTAGGCCCACACTGGACAATAGAAACCATATCGAAGAAAGGAAGAGGGCAGAAATTGAAGGAGGCCAAAGAAAGACAGCAAAGGCAAAGTAGAGTGCTGAAAGGTACTCCTCTCCTAACATTTTTTCCTTCTACTAAGTCTAACGGTGAGGAAGTCTAGGCAAATACCAGCTCAAGTGAACCTGCTGTGCCTGCACCTGATGAAAAGGAGCAACCTCCTATGACTTCTCAACTGCAGTCTCACCCCATTCCTCTGAATACTTTAGTAATACACTGATAGTAATACAAAGATATCCTTCTCCAATGAACCAGGTGACTTCTCAAGATCTCATTGCATATTGGACTGAGTAGGGCCCACAGAAATGCCAGAATCTAGATGTTGTCCTTTCACTGACAAAGCAAGAGTACACCAGTCAGAATAGTTATCTGACCAAATCAGTGTTTGAATATGTGAAGCCTAACAGATCGGCAAGCGAGAATGGCTCATCTATTCACCTTCTAAGAAGAAAGTGTACTGTTTTTGTTGCTGCTTGTTTTCTCATACTAAAAAGTGGGGAATATTCTGCAAAGGCATCAATGATTGGAAGAATACTGCATACATTACCCATTGCAATGAGTGAGCAGCATGCATTGTCAGTTAGCAGCTACCATGACCCAAAAGAAAGTTAGTGGCAGAACTGATACACAAATAGAAAACCAGTTTTTGGAAGCTCATGCTTATTTGAAGAACGTTCTCAGATACATAGTGTGACAAAGCTCTGTCCTTATCTTTGTGGATCCTGCATTTCCTGGCGGATTTTTACTAGCCTCAGCGGCTCACTGTGACCCTCCACGGAGCCCTTCTCTCTCTGGGGATAAGGTCACAGCCTGTTGAGCCATTTTCATCACAAACCAGTGACGAGAAGCTATCCTTCCTGGCACAGTCTCTATTGTCTCCCAATCTCAGAGACTAATTAGGGGAGGCAGAAAGGGGGAGCCTGGGCCCACCCTCTACTCCAGGCTCCAGCCCAGGGACCCTAATAGTATCAGCTAAGATGGCTGACCTTTTAGCCACACAACACAATACAATTCCCTGGGCTACTTCCCCACAGCAGGCACCGCTTCTTCAAACTCCACTTCACCCTTTCCTCAGGGCCTCCTTCCTTGCATATTTGTTGTCTACCACTCAGTCTCACCAACAGCACAACTTCCTTCCACAGCTCCTGACATCCACACCCCACCTGACTAACTGGGAGGTTTTTATCTGGATTCAACCAGTCCCTGATTGGCTTCAGGTGTCCCAATTAGGCTAGCTGTTTCTACTCCTTTCTAGAAGGTTCTTAATTGGCCCCAGGTGTCTTGACTGGCCTGGAGTAGCCTTTGTTTGGCTATGCAGGGAACAGGGACCTGCACACCCTGAGACTAATGTACCTGCCTTCCAGCACTCTCCTATATCCTTCTGGTCTGACTCCGTCACAATAGTTGAAACCATAGTTTCCTTACTGAGTATGGTCTGCTATTCCGTGGCTCAGATGAGACTGTTGGATCGAAACACAACTCAAATTACCTTGGCATTCTAGAACTAATCACTAAATTTGACCCTTTCTTAGCTCAGCATATCAATGAACACGCAAATCATGGAAAAGGCCATAAATCATATCTATCAAAGATTATTTATGATGAATTCATTGCACTAATGACAAAGAAGATGCTATCAGCCATTGTAGAGGCTGGGATACTTTTCAGTGTCCGTCAACTCAACATCAGATGTGTCAAATATAGATTAACTAACTGTCATCTTGTGTTATGTGCTACCCAGCGGCCTAATTAAGTGTTTCATGATCTTCATAAACATCACCAGCCACACAGGAGAAACTTGCCTTGTACCTACTCAATTTCTTAACTGAAAATGGGATTGGCATCACGTCATGGCCAAAGTTATGACAGTGCAAGCAATATGAGTGGCAAATATTCAGGGATACCATCAAAGATAAAAGAGTGCAATGCTTTGGTTGATTACATACCATGTGATGCATACTCAACCTCATTGGCCCATCTGCCATGGATGGTTGTGTTGAAGTAGTTTCTTTCTTGTCCAAGAATTGTACAATTTTTTCTCTGCATCAGCCAGACATCAAATGTTTCTTAGAGATTTACTACCAAAGGGAAGTCCCATGCCCAGATCTCTCTCAGGGACATGGTGGAGTGACAACACTGAAGCTGTGAATGCAGTTGTTTTGAGATACCCCAGCAACCTTGAAGTACTAGAGAGCATCAAGGATGATGAATCTCAAAAATCAGTAACATGAAAAGATGCGAAGATCTTGAGTGATGCAATGCGCACTTTCGAAAATGTATTTAGTGTGACATCTGGAGTAATATATGTCAGTCATTCAGCAGGTGCAGTCTAAGCTTGCAAATTGCTCAGATTGACTTTTGCACTGCTTTAAAGCTAATGAGGAGTCTTGCAACTGTTCTTCAAAAAATGTGGGATAGTTTTGATGAATATGAAATTCAGGGGGCTGCAAGGACTTCTAACCATGAGTATGGGTCAGCCAAATGCTGCAAAAGACAGAAGACGTGCGACGATGCAACTGCCCACTTATTCATTGAAAAGGAGACCTTCAGAGTTAATACCTCCACCACAATCATTGACAAGCTGAAGAGTTCATTAGAACATCGGATCAAGGCTTACAAAAATATGGGCAAAACTTTTAGTGTACTGACAAATTTTTCACCTAACATTTCAAGTTCCGAAGTCAGTGAAGGTATCAGATATCTGTCTCAGGAGTAGCCAGACAATATCCTAGTAGATTTCATTAAAGAATGTCTTCAATTTGTTGAATTCACATCACTCTGAAATATAGAGAGAAAAGGTAACAAAAGCAAATCTATTTGGATGTACTGAGTTATCAATGAATCCAGTGTGACAGAATGTTTCCCAAATGCTGAAACTGCCTTGCGGCTGTATTTGTCACTAATGATCACTAACTGTAGTGGAGAACTTTCCTTCTGTCTTCTAACAAAGGTCAAAAATGTCCTCTGATCCACTGTGACTCAAGAGCATCTCAGTGCTTTGTCCCTCTTGAGTACTGAAAATGAAATTGTCAGGTCTTTGAATTATGATGACATCATTCATGACTTTGCCACAGATAGAGCTGGGGGGAAATTGTTTGAAGAATCAAGTGTAAAGAGAATAGAATAAACACATAAATAATATGTAAATATGTATGTAGATAAATGTTTGATGACTTCATAATTTTTCTTTGCAATCTATAATTCATACTTAGCCCTTCCCTCCTTTTAGCCTTAGGTCCCTCATAACCTTAATCTGGCCCTGGCTGGGGTGCTTCTACAGAAATGGAAAGATATCTACTGAGTTATAAGCCAGGGGAACCAAAAACACCTGTTCTGCTTGGGTTTTGGTTTTGAAGTTTTGTGGCTATGACATTGCATTGACATAATGCAATGCCAATGACTTTTTGCCTTGTTTGCTTAAACTAGAACTGCTTAAATGAACCCAAAGCTTCAGAGAGGCTATTTGTATGAAACTTTGATGCACCAATTTAGACTCCTCTCACCATTCAGGCCCACCCTTGCTCTTGCCCCATCCTTGAAAATCTTCTATTGGGGTATTGGTACAGACTGTTTCTGTGTCTAGAGATGGCTGCATTTCAGTGTTGAATGAGTTGCCCCACTATGGATGAGCAATAAAACACATTAGATGACTGTGACAATCTGCTGGGGTTACCAGAACTATGCGTTACTGGGTTACCCTTCTCGGCCTCAGCCAGCAAGAGTTTTGCTACTGCTAAGCTGTGTGACGACTCCCTGACACACCTGCTTATCTGCCCTGCCAGCAAACTCTTCAGGACTCTGCCAGTCCAAACCTTACCTCACAGATAACAGATAGTGAGCCCTGACTCAATAGACTGCAGCCTGTTAGCTTAATTGGGGTTAATAATTAGGGTGACTAAATGTCCTGTTTTTAAAGGAACAGTCCCATTTTGGGGGACTTTTTCTTACATAGGCGTCTATTACCCCATCCTGTTTTTCCACAGTTGCTATCTGTTCTCCCTATTAATAACCCTTCCTTTCAATCAGTGCACTGAACTGGTTTATGGTACAAATCAAACAAGTAAACAAGGTGTCAAAGGTTTAAGTGATATCAAGTACAAGGAGTAAAGACAGAAAAGGTATGAACAAACAAACATAAAAATATGCTTCTAAAACCAAAGCTCTCCTTCAGCAAGTTATAATCTTTGCCTCAGGAGATTTCTCACTTATATTCAGTTTCCAGAGATTTCAACCCCCAGTCGACATTCACTACTGGGCCTCTTGTATTTGCCCAGTAATGAATAACTATGGGGTTCTCACCCCTCTCTTTTTAGAGTTTAGTAAACCTTTGAAATGTATTTTTTGAAAAGTAAGCCAAGCCAAAACTTCTGTCTCTCTCCTGTAGATGCTACTCTGTCTTCCCAAAGTTCATTGACTCTGTTCCAAGCAGCATGAGGCTTTCTGGGGGGTAGTCTCCATTCCTGGTCAAAATTATTAAAAGTATTCATTTTTCCACACACAATGCACTCCTGATGGCTTTGTTTATGTGCATATAAATGTGCTTTTCTTTGTCTTTGGTCACACCTTGCCCAATTTACATGAGAGAGACCTAAGGTCCTTTGTGTGGAACAGGCATGGCTTAGGCACTGCTTCTCAAATGTTAAGAACACATTTGCAAAACATGTCTATGAAGTCCTTTGTGGGTTTACCATACATACATCATGTAAGTACATTAATGATTAGTGAGTTATTAGTTTTGCAGTGATATATTATATGCCAAGATTTGGCAATTATTATGACAACCATGTACCAGCTGGCACTTGGGAGCTCTGAGGGTCACAGTGACTTCTAGAAGAAAGATACTATCATATAGAAATTTTAGTTATTAAATTTTAGAGGGTAGTTTTAAGGCTAAAAATACTAAAGCTAAGAAACTGTAAGCTGCAAAATGTATTAGTGAAGGAAAGTTATTTCCCAGTACAACAACAGAGGTTACCAGGGGGCGATAGGTTTAGGTCTCTAGTTCCAGGTGGCAATCACTGGGAATGCTGCAGAAGAAATTATCTCACCTGGAGGAAGGGAGAGGGAACCTCATGTTGCTTTCAGTCAAGATTGTTCTTACTAGATTTAATAGCTTTTGTCTAGCCTTTCTGACCAAGGGATGTGGATGAGGGGAAACTTCCTCATAAGGAGAGCGACTCTTAATGTATTGGAATTTTTTTTTATTTAAATGTATGTGGGAAACTAGAGAACAACACTTTCCTGATGTTTAAATCTCCTAAGTTCCGTATTAAAACTGGAAGTGGTCTGAAGGTGCAGAGATTTGGTTTTCATGTGTGTACAGATTCCATTTTTGTAGAAATAAAAAAACAGAGTTAGGGCTGGTTTGGATCTGGGGTCCATCTTGTGAACCATCGAAGTTCTCTGGATGAGCAGGGTTTGGGTAAACAATGTCAGTGTTGGTCCATTTCTAACTAAATTATTTGCATTATGAGTTGTGTCAGTACTGAAGCTGGAAGAATAACTTGTGCAAACTAAGAGATTGTCCGTTTTCTGTGAACTGCTTAAGATTTTCCCAGTGTAAACATCCAAAGCTGTTTGGTCAGTAGCTTTTTCATAAGATTCTTGTTCTGTAGATAGTTCACAAGCAATTTGTTGTAAATGTTTTCATTTACACTGAAATCTGAGCAGTTTGGTAGTTTTGAGTGAGCACACCCATCATCTGACATGCTTCTAAATGCAGGGAAAGTGTCCCTTAGGCTATGTCTACACAGCAGCTGGGAGGTGTAATTTCCAGCATAGATAGACATACACTGCTGGAGCTAATGTGCTAAAAATAGCAATGTGGGTTCAGCCCCTCAGGATAGCCACCTGGGAACATATCTAGAAAGCCTGGTGGCTTGTACATGGGCAACTAGCCTGATGCCTGCTGCCACAACAGCCACACTTCCATTTTTAGGCACTAGCTCAAGCAGAGCTAGCATGTGTATGTCTGCCCCCACAGGGAATTACACCACCCAGTTGCAAGGTAGACATACCCTTAGAATCAGCTAATTCAAACTGGCATTCAAAATATGTTGTGCCAAATATACTCTAACAAGTACTGTCTCCACAAACATTTCTGCCAGTAATCTAATCTGCTGTTCTTGGAAAGCAAACAAAATTGGGTGTGAGTACAGGTGAAGGAAATTCCCTTTTCTTGTTACAGCAAATATTCAGAAACTTATTTGGAAATATCCTTCCAGCTCAATACAAAGTATGATGAGAATGGTGCACGCTTTCTTACAAACTAGTATGAAACCATGCTCTTGGGTGCTCTCCAGTCTAGAATGAAAGCAGCCAGGCCTGCACCTTTTCCACTACCATGAATGGAGCTATGCTAAGTCAAAATACAGTACGTTATGTGAAATATTTATGCTTCTAAAACAGAACAAGTATAAAGTCCTCAGTCTCTTGTGTCTAGTGCATATCTCAGGGGGTTTCCAAGCATGTTTCTCATTTTTGTTGTCCCTTCCAAAATGTGTGCTCTTTCAGGGCTTCTGCTTAGTCTGTGTCATTCTGAAACTTAGTGCGGCACTGTGGTTGTGCACATCCCTTTCTTTGGCTATTTGAGTTTGGCCTTTTTACTGCATTTCTCTTTCTGGTTTTGTCTGACTTCAGTAAGATAGCAATCTCCAGCTTACGTGACAATTTGCAATTCACTGTACTTACACTATTTATACTCTATTGGTCACAGAATCATATGCATTTCTCTGATCTTTACCCTAATATCAGCAGTTATTCGAGTGTCTATTTTAAAGCATTTTGTCTTAAGTAAGATAACTCATATGTCAGATAAATGAGTCTGTTCGTCTTGTTAATAAGAAGATCTTCAGGGATAGGTTCACTCTGAGTATGGTGGTAAGAGACTTTTACAACTTGCCATTGATTTATGTACAGCCTAGATCTGTGGTGAGATGATTTACACAAAATGAATGTGTGCTGAAGTTGCTACATCAGATACCACCCTTGTTGGTGACTTAATAAGCAAGTAAAAATATTGACTTCTATGAGATCTTAACTCACCATTTCATGAGAACAGCCCACCAGTCTAATGTGTCACCTCTTATGACTTTCACATGTTTCCCAACCTCCAGCCCACAAAATCATGAGACCAAAAAAGCTTCAAACAAACATTTTGGGTTCATTTTATTGGCCTTTCAGTTTATGAGCCCTTGGGGAACAGTCAGGTCATGCTTTGCAGCTTTACTTAGTAACCATGAGGACTAGAAATGTATTTTATTTAAATAGAAGCTGAGATTAATTTGACTGGAGGAGCTGTGCTGGCTTTTAAAAAACCATTAAACATTGTGAGGTATATGGTCAAATCAAGAGAACTGATTCGTCTCCCTCAGTGTCTCTCCCTCCATATTAAAGTCTCACATGACCATGGCTTTGTGGGCAGGAGAGCAGTTCATGAGGATTAGGAGTCTGCTGCTGCAGGTCTTGTATCTAGCAGACATCTGCTGAAGAGGAGAGCACTGCTGCCTCCAGTGTTATGTCCATGCTTCCTCCAGCTCATCCTTATTGCAGCTGCTTGCGTTTAAAGTGTTCACTGTCCTTCAGGGGTGGGTCCCCACTGGGAGCAACCTCACCTACATATGCACTGGTATCTTCCCATTGACCTGACTGATGCCTTTCACACCACAAGAAACTGCCTCAATTCCTTCCTTCCAAACCTACCATTTCTCTTTCCTACTTCACACACTAGCTGAGGCTTTCCCTCCCTGCAGTGAGTGCCACCATCCCCTCTGCTACTGGGGCCTACCAGGGTCCTTCCCTTAACCCTTAATCATCTTCAGTAAAAACATCTGAGTTTACACCAGACTTTTCAGGGCAGGGGCAGGTTGGCAGGTCAGAGTCAGGAAGCTCTTGTTGTTCCTGCCCATCTTGTGAATGAGATGGAGTCATCTCCCCCAGGGATGATTGTCAAGTGGCTTTCACAAGAATTAAAGTCATTCTAGAAATGTGTTATCTAGAGACAAAAGGATGACCTTCATTCAGGATTTCAGTCTGACCCAATCTGCTTTGCAGATATCCACTCTCACTGACCAGAAGGTATGATGTAATGTAAGACCGTCACTTTCTCCAGGAACTGGAAGAGAGGCTAAAATCTCCTTTTTACTGTCTGATCTCCCATGGGTCTTGATTCTTCTTTCCAGTGAGGCTATATCTGGAATGCTCTAACTAAATGTGTTTGCTGTGGGTGCTGTAAAAGAGAATTAGTCCCTGCATGTAAGTATTAAAAACTGGAGGTCATAAAACATTTTCCACTATTGTAAGCAGAAGGGGGATTTAGAAAAGGGTATGTCTCCAGGGCATTATACACCCTTCCTACACAGAGCTTCTGAGCACTCTGCTGGTAAGTTGAGAGCAGATGGCAGATGGAGTTAGATGGGTCTGGAGATTCTTTATGGCAGGATTATTGCCTCTGCTGCCCCTGCTCTACCTTCTCCATTCACTTGCCTAAGGAAAGCAAAGGGAAGTTTCCCGGAAGTGTGAGTGGACTGGTCTGGGGAAGGCAATGAGAAATTACAGGGTTACTGTGCAGATTGCTTAATGGGTTGTCCTTCCCTCAGTCTTGCCACATAGCACAGATCCGCGGGGGGTGGGGAGAGTATCCGTTGGAAGTTAGATGAGGAGGACCCAGCATAAATAAAAGTATTGAATATTTATAAGTGATTTACCCTTGCTCTTTGGGACACCAGCCCCAAAGTATGAGACTAAGGAGCATTTGGCATACAAACACTGTTCTATTTTCTGTTTAGATCCCCTACAGTTATTCCAGGCAGTTCCTACCTTACCGTGACATCTCATCGTATACCATAGAGCTTCCAGGATGCTGCTGCTAGTGAAAGGAATGGATTCCAGCTGTCTGGGTAAGTGGAAGGCTAGATTACTTTATACTCTTTGAAATGTGTGTATTCTACTAGCATGATATTTTAAGAAAAATGCTGTATACCTTGCCAGGTTTAAAATTGCTGCCTAACTGTACTCTCTGAAATTGGATCTATTCTCCACAGAGGACTTCTGGTACCTGTAACATCACAAAATGGTGCTGAGTCTACAAAGTACAAAGCAGGCCCGCCTGGATGCACTTCCCTTTCTCTGAGTTATTCAGCTTGCAGTAAGGCTGGGATTTTGAAAGGCACATGAAAGTTGGGTGCATAAATCTCACAGAACCTCAATGAGTTAGGCACCTAGCTCCCTTAAATTCCTTTGAAAACCCCTGTCTAACACACTTTAAAAAACCAAGCTTTGCAAGATCACCTTAAAACTTCAACACTGTCATCATTTTGCAATGCGCCGATATGCAACCTGTTTTATAAGCTGATGGATGAAAGGGCCAAATTCAGTCTCCTGAGGCATGTTGATGCTTTCAACCAAGAGCTGCATGCACAGCTATCCAAGGACAGAATTTGACACTTTTTTAGGATGGTAACTACTTATATAGGAGGGTTTTCATTTTAGTTCTGTAGCGTCTACAAAACTAAACCCAGAAGCTGCTATTAAATAACCCATGCTGTAGCTCCAGAGGATGGGTGAGGAAGGGAAATTTACCACCCAACAAGAGAGAATGAAAGAAAATAATTAAAGATTGGCAGTGCCCTTTTCAGCTCTATTTCTTATTCTCAGGTTTGATTTTCAATTAGAGGTACAATTTAAATACACGTTGGAAATAAAACTCTGCATGTGTGTTCCTGTTCCCCCCTTTATACTCATGCCCATGCCTTGGGGGCCCAAGCTTATCCCAAATTCAGCCCACACCTCTGGGTATTGTTCTGAAGGAGAAGTCACAAGAGATAATAACTTCCTGATTACAAATTAGTTCTATTATTACTCTCTCTGTCACCTGACTTGTCCTTTTGCCCATGCAAACCCAGCTGGGAGGTCTTGGTTTGCAAACCCAGACAGATGCTTAACTTCAGGGATTTTATTAATATTCTTTATGTTGCATACAAAGCAAATATTTTAGGGCTCAGAATCACAGCAAAGCTCTGACTGGGGGACTCTGATGCCAGCCATCAATAGACTGGTTAGTCATCTGATCAGCAATTTACCTTAAGGCTACCTGTTGAGACTGTCTCTGTCAACTGCTTCAGGGCTGGTCATGAAAACACCTCTGCTTTTTCAGAAAGGTCCATGGGATGTTGAATTGGCCCTAAGTGGTCAGTGCTTTCATTTCACTTGTTGTCTTCTAGATGTCACCAGAAGCAAGATGGGCAATGGTGCGGGGGGGGGGGGGGCGGGGGAATGAGACAAAAGTGGTTGTGTTACAATCTGTTGCCGGAAAGGCAGCTGGGCATCTGAGGGAAGGAAGCAGAGAGAAGTAATAATCCAGGGAGCCTTGAAGAGAAGAGTTGAGGGGGGAAAAATAAATATATTCTAAAGCAGGGGTGGCCAACCTGTGGCTCTGGAGCCACATGCAGCTCTTCAGAAGTTAATATGTGGCTCCTTGTAAAGGCACCAACTCTGGGGCTGGAGCTACAAGTGCCAACTTTCCAATGTGCCAGGAGGGTGCTCACTGCTCAACCCTGGATCTGCCCCCACTCCACCCCTTCCCACCCCCTCCCTTAAGTCTGCTGTGCCCTCGCTCTTCCCTCTCCCCACCCCAGGGCCTGCTGCACGCCATGAAACAGCTGATCAGGAGGTGTGGGGAGGGAGAGGGAGGTTCTGATCAGCAGGGCTGCCGGTAGGCAGGAGGCACTGGGAGCAGGGTGGGGAGCTGAGGGGGGACTGCTGATATATTACTGTGGCTCTTTGGCAATGTACATTGGTAAATTCTGACTCTTTCTCAGGCTCAGGTTGGCCACCCCTGTTCTAAAGAGTAGGTTCACTAGGTTTAAGGTACTTTCCTGACTGTTGTATCTTGCCCTTCAGCTGGAAACTATATTGCACAGTGGATTGTGCTGGTGTATCACTGTCCATCCACATAAGGTTTTTAATTAAGGAACAATTCACAAAGAGCAGCAAATCATAGCATGGTGGTGCTGGAAAGACTGCTTGGCCATGTGCTTTGCAATGCCCCCAGAAACATGTATCAAACACAAATGCTTGCCCTGCTATGGGTTATAGCTATAATCAGCTGGCAGGGTTTGGCAATGGTAGTGGTAAATATGCCAAGTTTCATCCAGAGTAAATTCATATCAGATTTACAGTGGTAGTGCTAATAGAGCCTTAACTAGAACTGGGGTTCGGATTACTGCAAAGGTATCTTCCAGTGCCCAGGGAAATAAGTGGGATTTTTTTCTCTCTTGTCTTCAGTGGACATTGGTTCAGGCCATGAATGAGCACTTGTTCCTAGAGAATGCCCTTTGTGTGTTAATGTAAGATACTACACAGCTTGATGCCTTTTGTGTGATGCATAGACTCATGGGACTTGAAGGAACCTTAAGAGGTCATCTAGTCTAAGCCCCACACTCATGGCAGGACTAAGTATTATCTAGACCATCCCTGACATGTGTTTGTCTAACCTGCTCTTAAAAGTCTCCAGTGATGGAGATTCCACAACCCCCCTAGGCAATTTATCCCAGCTTATCCACCCTGATAGCTAGAAAAGTTTTTCCTAATGTCCAACCTAAACCTCCTTTGCTGCAATTCAATCCCATTGCTTCTTGCCCTATCCTCAGAGGTTAAGAACAATTTTTCTCCCTCCTCCTTGTAACAACCTTTATGTACTTAAAAAATGTTACCATGTCCCCTCTCAGTCTTCTCTTTTCCAGACTAAACAAAACCAGTTTTTTCTATCTTCCCACATAGGTCATGTTTTCTAAATCTTTAATTATTTTGTTGCTCTTTTCTAGACTTTCTCCAATTTGTCCACATCTTTCATGTGGCACCCAGAACTGGACACAATACTCCACCTGAGGCCTAATCAGCGCGGAGTAGAGCTGAAAAAATTACTTCTTGTGTCTTGCTTACAACACTCCTGCTAATACATTCCAGAATGATGTTTGCTTTTTTTGCAAAACAGTTACACTGTTGACTCATATTTAGCCTGTGGTCCACTATGACCCCCCAGATTCCTTTTTGAAGTACTCCTACCTAGGCAGTCATTTCCCATTTTGTATGTGTGCAACTGTTCCTTCTTAAGTGGAGTATTTTGCATTTGTCCATATTCAGTTTCATCCTGTTTACTTCAGATCATTTCTCCAATTTGTCCAGATCATTTTGAATTTTAATCCTATCCTCCAAAGCACTTGCAACCCCTCCCAGCTTGGTATTTTCTACAAACTTTATAAGTGTACTCTCTCTGCCATTATCTAAATCAGGGATCTCAAACAAACAGCCCGCCAAGCTCCTCCTGCCCCTCTGCCAACCTCCAGGCCAAGGGTGGCAAACTACAGCTCGTGGGCTGGATCTGGCCCATGGAATTGCCCCCTGTGGCGCCACAAGCCCTGTGCCGCTCCCTGAAGCAGCTGCAGCACATCCCTTCGGATTGTGGGGGAGGGGGAAGGAGGCAAAGGGCTCCTGCATTGCCTCGCGTCCAGGCAACACCTCCCACAGCTCCCATTGGCCAGGAACAGGGAACTGCGGCCAATGGGAGCTTTGTGGGAGGTACCTGGAGGAGCGGCAAGAGCAGCACATGCATGGAACCCTGAGCTCCCGTTCTCCCCCAGGGGCTGCAGGAACACGGTTCCAGCTGCATCCTGGAGCAGAGCGGTGCGGGGCCGGGGGCCAGGGCAGGCAGGGAGCCTGCCCTGGCCCGGGTGTGCGCCACTGCCACCCCAGAGCCGCTCTAGGTAAGCGGCACCAGGCTGCAGCTCACACCCTGAATTCTTCCTGCACCCCAACTCCCTGCCCAGAGCCCCCTGCCACACCCCGCATCCCTTCTGCACTCCCTGCCCTGAGCCACCTGCTTCACCCTGACCCCCTGCCACACTCCTCACCCCTCGTGCATTCCACACCCTAACTCCCTGCCCTGAGCCCCCTGCCAAGTCCCACACCCCTCCTACA
>ML677381.1:20095639-20290158 GCA_007922305.1 Dermatemys mawii | reverse complement strand
TAACTCCCTGCCCTGAGCCCCCTGCCAAGTCCCACACCCCTCCTACACCCGAACTCCCAGCCCTGAGCCCCTGCCACACCCTGCACATCTCCTGCACCTTAACTCCCTGCCCTGAGCCCCCGCCGCACTCTGCACCCTTTCTGCACCCCCTGGGGGCATGGAGGGGGCAGTGTTGGGGTGGGGACTTCAGGGAACGGGTTGAAATGGGGTAGGGAAGGTGTGGGAAGAGGTGGGGTAGGGGCGAGGCCTCATGGAGGTGGTGGAATGGGGGCGAGGTCAGGGGCAGCAAGGGGGGATGTCAGTGATGCGGCCCTGGGGTCAATGCACTAGTCCTCATGTGGCCCCCGTAGTCATTTGAGTTTGAGACCCCCCTGATCTAAATCATTGATGAAGATATTGAACAGAAACGGACCCAGAACTGATCCCTGCAGAATCCCGCTCATTATGCCCTTTCAGCATGACTGTGAACAACTTATAACTACTCTCTGGGAATGGTTTTCTAACCAGTTTTGCACCCACCTTATAGTAACTTCATCTAGGTTATAGTTCCCTAGTTCCCATAGCATGCACTATGTTTGCTCTCAAAGTCAGAAACTGAGGAACATAGCGCTCCATTTTAGGCACAGAATAAACTCTTTTAAAAATGCACTGATTTAGGTGAGAAGAATGCAATGAGTAGTGAGAAACAAAAATCGGATTTAAGACTTTTCTACATGGCCTGGCAAAGCAAGTGAAAGGGGTGTGATTTGTAAAAGTCATTAACATGCTGCTCTCTAACTCCTCGCTTAGACCCTGTTAGCCCGATCTAAAAGGTACTTCACTTAGCGTGTTGAAACAGGATAATGTTAACACAAATTCGATAGCTTTTTGAGCATAGCAGGGTCTACTTGGGGCAGTTAGATACAGCATATTAAAGTGCTTACAAATCACTCCCTGCTGGTGTGCTTTACCTGCACTGTGTAGACAAGATCTCAGTTCCCTTTTTCACACGCTTTGTTTTTGCCAGGCTATCCCTTGTTTAAAAAAAAAAAAAAAGGCTGTCATTGGAAAAGGAGAACTTGTGTTTTTGAATTCTCTGTATTCAGAGGAAGTGCCGGTTCTCCGTAAATCTGATGTTAACATTTTAAAAATAGTCTTGAAATTAGAGCAGGATTTTAGATATTCTTGTTAAAGATAAAGCAGTCTATTTTATTTTTCAGAGGAAAATGATGCATGCAAGATTATGTCTATCGAGGTATTATATGTTACTAATCCCCATTGTGTCTGCACATCACAGTCATGGAGTTTATCTTCACCATCATGGTTGTAAGGAAGGTGTTATCCCCATTTCACAGATGGGGAACTGAGGCGCCAGGTAGATCAGGTAACTTTCTCAAGGTCACATAGGAAGACTGTGGGAGAGCTGGGAATGGACCAGTCATGAGAGTTCCAGTTCAGTGTCCTACCCACTGGACCATACTCCCCCACCACTCACCCAATTCCATGTTTTCACTATAGTGAATACTATGTTGTATGTTCAAGATAGATAGACTGCCCTGCAACGCTTTCTGGAAAAGCCTTGTAGAAGTAGCTTTGAAAACAACCTTGAAAAGGTTGTGATTCAAAAGTTAATCTTAATATTTTATCTATATGCATTTACAGTGTACAGTGCTTACTTTCTTAGCAAGACTTCTTTTTAATCTAAGTTCTCAGATCTAGGTCTGACGAAGGAAGCAAAATTATTTTTGCTGTTCAAAGACTTTTGACAAACCACTCAAAAGTTTCTCTGGGTGTTGGATTTCCCCTGGGCACACTGCATTTAGAAACTGCTCAAGGTGTTGGCTGATGAGTTACCTACTAAAAAGTGAGCTCTTTTTGTGCCTGAATAGTACGTGACTAAGTATTCTGAAACCACTTGTTCACCTGCCCTTCTGCATATGGAGGGGACTCTTCATTTGGGCATTTTTCTCTCCCTGTGTGGAAAGGAAGAGTTTTGCCACTACTAGAGAACTGTATCCCCACCAGACAGGGCTCTCTAGACCCCAGTGTAAAGGAAGTGATGTTCACTGATCAATGACCTACATCTTAAGGGTAGAGACTGAGAAGACAGCTTTAGAAAAGGCAGCTCAGTTTAATAGTCTCAACAGACTGGAAGACAGAGGACACCCCTTTGCCCACTCTCCAAGAAAGACTGTTAGGCCTGGGCTACGCTGGGGGGAAGGGTTGAGCTAAGATACGCAACTTCAGCTATCCTATTTGCACAGCTGAAGTCAAAGTACCTTAGTTCAACTTACCTGGCCATCCTCACAGCAGTAAGGCAACCGCGACAGCTCCCCCGTCGACTCCGCTTACTCCTCTTGCAGAGCTGGAGTTCTGGAGTCTACGGGGAGCATGTTTGGGGATTGATTTATTGCATCTAGACAAGACATGATAAATCGATCCCTGATATATTGAACACTACCCACTGATCCAGCAGGTAGTATAGACGTACCCTAAGTTAGTCAGGTGGAGCTCTCCGAGCTGTTGCCCAGCTGTGTCCTGACTTTCACTCCATTCTCTTTAAAAAGGGGTTTCTGGAGGGCTCCCTGACAGAAGAGGCAGGGACTCCACATGGTATGTACGATACTGTACAAGGACACAATTCAGCAAAGAAGAACTTGAGATGAAGTGCTACGCCCTCTCTGAAACCTGTGGTGAATCTATTCAGAATGTAATGCAGCCTGAAGCTATAGTTATCCCAAAGCAGAGCTTCTGGCATGACAGTCCTTCCCTCTGTTTCTCTCCCGACAGTCCCTTTATTGGAAAAATTTGGAGGAAACACATGACTGACCTTACTGTGTGGCTTACTCTGATGATGTAAAAGTGGGCTCTGCTTACTCAATAGCTTGTGTACATTCAGCCTCATTTGCTTACTTACACAATAAAATCAGGGGAAAGTTTTTACTCTCCTTAACACTGCAGAGCCCGTGTGACCACAAGAGAATGAGCTAAAGTCTATTCCTGCTCATGCCTCAGGAGGATTTCCACCCAAATGTCAAACACTGAGCCAAATTCTGTCCTCACGTACCTCCAGGAAGCCACACTGAAGACAGTGGGGTTGCATACATATAATTAAGCCAAACTTGGCTTGCAGATTTTTAGTGGTGAAGGATGTTTGAGAAACAGAGAATCAGTTTGACTCTAGCAGCCTTCAGGCTCTTGAGTTTGCAGGGCTGGCAGTTTAGAACAAAGCAGCTTGGAAGATGAGCAGGCTTGATGTGGTGTTGCTGGGTACATCGATACTGCAAAGAAATCCTGCAGCAGTGACTCTCAGACAAACTTGGGCTTGCAGGGCTTTCACTAGGGAGCTAAAAGTAACAGTGTAGATGTTCACACTTAGGCTGGAGGCCGGGCTCTGAGGCCCTCCCCTCTTGCTGGGCTTCAGAGCCAAGGCTCCGGTCTGAGCAGGAATGTCTACACTGCTATTTTTTGCCCAGTAGTACAAGCCCAAATTAGTTGACCCAGGCTCTCAGATTCACTGCGACAGGGGTTTTTTATTTTGCTGGGCAGACATACCCATTGAGACCAAATAAGCTTGGAACACGTCACCCTTTCTAAGTTAGATGAAACCATAGGTACACACAGGGCCGGATTTAGGAGCAGGAGACCCAGGTGACCACTGGCCAAGCTTGGGGTGCAGTTTTTGTTGTTAGTAACAAAAGGAAAAATAGACTGTTTGAATTAACATGTTTCAGGTATTCTGTGTTTGGATTCATTTTTCACTAACCTCCTATAATGTTCTGAACTTTGTAGAATCTTGTGGAACCTTCCAGACTTTGAGAACTACATTTCCTTAAACCTCCTAGAACACTGTCAGCCATGACCTCGCGGGTATATAAGGGGCGAGACATCGCCAGTCAGTCTGTGAGATATAAGAATGAGCTGAAGTGAAGTGAGAACCCAGCAAAAGTGAGAAAAGTGATCTTTTGAACTAGAAGACTAGGGTTAACATTCTAAGGCTGTCACCTTCTGTAACACTATTTAATTCTGTTCCACCCACTATTGGTGCACAGTTCAATTTCTTAATGTTAGTACATTTCAGTTATTCTTAAAATTAAAAACTTCTATCAAGCTTAGAGGAAACTAATTATTTTTATTTGCTTATATATGGCATAAATAAATACAGATTTACAGATCCGAGAGTGCAAATGTATCGTCTCGTATGACAAGGATAAATCGTGCATGCAAATTGTGCATCAAAGTTGTGAAATGGCTGACAAATGCAATAAAAAATAAGGTATTCAAAAGTTTAATAAATGGAGGTGGGGAGCACTGAAGATGCTCCTTACCTGGGATGTTATTTGGTCTAGGGTCAGCCCTGGGTACACATCTGCCTCCTCGCTCACCTCCAAACTACAAGTTGAGATTGGTTTAAGATTAGCAGCTGTGTTAGTCTGTATCTGTAAACAAAATGAGGAATACTTGTGGCACCTTAGAGACTAACCAATTTATTTCAGCATAAGCTTTCGTGGACTATAGCCCACTTCATCGGATGCAAGTTTCACAGAACAAGTACCAAATTGTACTGACCTCTTACCTTCCCCGCCATCCTTTGAGCCCAGCTATACCTGCACTTAATTTTATATTACTGGCTGTATATAACAGGGATTCAATGAGAGATCCAGTGGGAAAACCCTGAATGTTTGTAAGGAGAAGTAAAACCAATTAACTGCATATTTTTCCCAGTTGCCAAGTTAAATACCTTCACTGAAACATATTACCTAATGCCTGTGCAGTTAGCATGAACACTGCTAGCTAATCATCTCTTAATTATGTATCTTTCCTATATTGTGAATTAATTTCTGGTAAATTATGTGTTCTGCCAACACCCTAACAATAAATGTTTACCATCCTTTCAAGTACGAAGTACATTATTAATGGAAATTTGCCATCAGCATATCAAATCCACTTTAAAAGATGTGGTGGAAATTCCTCTCAGTATACTAGTAGCAGCAAACTGAGTCTACACATGCTTACTACTATGAGTAGTCCTATTTGAAATCAATGGGAATACTTACTAAACACTAAGCCCAGGAGTAGTTGTATGCAGAATTAGACTCTAAGTAGCTAGAAAAGTTTTTGGTTAGTTTTTATTGCTTTTTCTTAAATGCCACCAGTTTTATTCTATAGCACTGCAGCACTTAGTAAAACACTATGAAACCATAGAGAGCCAATAAACTGGAAGTTATAAAATATAAAAGAGGAGCAGGGTGAGGTACTGAATGGAAAATAAGCCAAGCTTTTTTTAAAAAAAAATGGGTGTTGTCGGTCCATATTTATCATATTAGCTGTAATTTACTGGAGCTAAGCCAAGATGGCAGCACTAAAAATGAATCCTTCTTAGGCTGAAGTTTATAGGGCTCAGGTTTTAGTCTCATTTGGAGCTAGATCTTAGGTTCAAATTTGATGGTTCTAAAATCTCAAAGGTAGCTCTTTAGATATTTCTAACATGGAGGAATAGATCATCTGTAGATTCCAAGATCACCTCGTTGGACCGTCTGTATAACACAGACGTAGAACTACCTTGAAATAATTCCTGTTTGAACTAGACAGAGTATCTAAAAGAATCAACACTGTTACAGAGTGTTTTGGATTGGAGGGTTCAAATCAGTTTCATTAACTTTGAGGAGGAGGAAAAAGAGTTTGATTTTAAGTTATAATTTTGGCTCCTCTTGAATTTATAGGAAACTTTTTTATGTCTGACCTGGAGCATGATTTTTATTTTTGTATATTCCTGGCAAATACAGGGCCTGATTCTACCCTGTTACTTAAGCTGAGTAATTATTTTACTTTCCCTTCCATGTATTAGAGATGTAGCCTGCACAATACTTTAATCCACCTAGATGCCTATCTGTGCTAATTTGTCAACATGTTTTCTTGAAGCAACACAGTGTGAAATCCTGTCCCCATTGAAGTTGAAGGGAGTTTTGTCACCGACTTTAATAGGGTCGGGATTTCCCTTAGGTAATTTCTCCCATTAGATATAATTGCCTAAGAACAGACCACATGTCAAAATGTTCTAACTTGTACTTATGGGTAAGTTAAAAGATGGAGCTGTGCTAAAGAGGATACTGATAGGAGGGTAATGGCTTCCAAAATGCTTCAACTGCTGTATGATCTCTCAAGCTTTAGTGTCTGGTAACTCTGTTCTAAGGTGAGCATGTTGTTACAGAAGTAAAATATGAATGGTTTATAACTCTTTATAACTCTCTATAACTTTATAGCTCTTTGTAACTCTTCATTTTTCCTGAATGCTATCTCAAATTTCCAGTCACCTTGATTGAGCCTGAAATGAGTTACATTGGAGTAGGATGACCAGATGTCCCTATTTTATAGGGACAGTCCTGATATTTGGGGCTTTTCTTATATAGGCTCCCATTACTCCTCACCCCCTCTCCAAATTTTTCACACTTGCTGTCTAGTCACCCTACACTGGAGTCATCATATGCCCAAATTTCAGACCTCTCCTAGGTGGAGCCAGCTCTCCCAAAGCTCTACATTTGTTCTGCTTTGAAAGGAAGGTTAGGCTGAGAAACAGTCTTGGAGTGCATCACTAGTGGGCACAACATATGTCTATAGCTGGCTGTTGCACAGTTTCTAGTTGGGTAAAGGATCCACCTCCCTTATTCTCAGGTAGTCCCATGTTAACACCCCTCCTTAATTACTGAACATAATGTGGCCTTTAAAACTACCTATTTTGGAAAATGTTTTGGAAACAACAGTTGCTGTGAAGTTTGTGGAACCTGCATCAAGAAGTTGTTTGTTGGAAACTTGAATCATAACTTTCATCGAATGAGGAAACACCTCAACAAATGACACAAACCAAAGTATTGTGTTAAAAAAAATTTCACTTCATCTTTTTTTTGATGCTGACTGAGTAGATTTTTTTTATTTAACCAGTTGAGATTTTGGCTGAAATCTCTTTAAAACTCTTTAGGCTGCTGTTATGAATCTTTTCAAAGAGATCCTGCCTGGAGTCAGGGAAATTCTCTCCAGTGCCACAACTTCTGATGTCCATGCGTTGCTCAGCTGCATGTTGGAGGAAGATGTTATATCCAAGGAATACCATCAGACATTACTCCAGGAGAAAGACCAAGAAGACCTAGCAAGGAAGATATCCCTAACACTTGTGGAAAAATGGGACTTGTGCTTGAACACTTTAGATCCTCTCCATTGCTTAAAACTGTATGGAAAGATGCCACAAGACATCACAGATAATGAGTCATCTCTGAACAGGGGTACAGCTGGTAAGTTTGCTTTTTATTTTACGTGTATTAAACAATGCTTTTCAAAATTTCTTCCCTTTAAATTCTTCCCTTTGTTGTATGGCTGTTTGATTCAGTACAGTGATGGAGATGTGCATAGTAACATAATAGATGTAGGATGTGGGAGACAGACCAAAATGCCATGTGACAATAACTTGAGTTTTTAAAATAAACCCTCCCTAGGGTAACTAAGCAGATAACAATTTTTATAATCTAGACCTATTGAAAATTTCTCATTTGTGCCAGAGACAGTTTACAATGGGAGTAAAAAGAAGATACTGAATTAGGGCAGTGCTTCTCAAACTGGTACACAGATTCAGAAGCATTTGCTGTGATGGTCCATGGTGACTTGGTCACGTGGCACAAGCTTCATCTGTAAGTTTCTAGGTTCTTTACTGCAGAACCAGGATGCCTGATGGGGCAAACATAATAGCCTTCTCTGGAGACTGATGCAACCAAAAGTGGGGGAGAAGAAGAGACCATAAGACCTATGGGGCTAGAGCCAAAAGCTTCATCAATTAGGCTATGTCTACACTATGGACCTTACAGTGGCACAGCTATACTGCTACAGCTGTGCCATTGTTAGGACTCCTAGGTAACTGCTCTTTGCTGGTGGGAGAGAGGTCTCCTGCCGGCATAATTAAACCACCCAAAATGAGCGGCGTTAGTTATGTCAGCAGAAGAGCCTCTCCTGATGACATAGAGCTTCCCACACCAGCACTTTGGCTGGAGAAACTTATGTTGGTCTGTGTTTTTTTTTTCCAAACACCTGGCCGACAAATATTTTACCAACAAAAGCGGTAGTGTAGACAAAGCCATAGTCAGTGAGCAGCAGGGGGAGAC
The DNA here is from genome assembly GCA_007922305.1 of Dermatemys mawii. Lineage (NCBI taxonomy): Eukaryota > Metazoa > Chordata > Testudines > Dermatemydidae > Dermatemys > Dermatemys mawii. The sequence continues at coordinate 20,282,032 of ML677381.1, read as the reverse complement.
AAAACAAAACAAATAGACCCAGTGGATTTGGGTAGGTTAACTAATTTTACTTTCAAGGTTGACCCATCACAGGGGTGGTGTGCTGTAGGCTGGTAGATGTAAGTGGCTCAGATGCTCATTCTCCTCACCAGTGGTCCCTACTATACTAAAGGTTGATAAGCCTAGCATAAGGAATAATAGAATGATAACATCCTGGCAAGCTTCAAATATGCCCAAAGGGGAAAGACAAATTCAGTATGCAGTGGAAATATCAACAATGAGAGACCATAAAAGGAACAAATAGTATTTGAATGGAATCAATACTACCACTGCTGAAAGCATCTTCATCCATGGGGTATACCTGGATAAATTATTGCCCCCACAGGGCATCATTTTGGATACCATTTCTGAGGATGGGATAAAAGTACCAGCTAAGAACAAGTTACCAGGAGAAACTGCAGTGCTCAAGAAGAAAGAGTCAATCCCTTTACTCTGATAGAATTATTATTTTACAGATTATTAGTGAGAAAGGAAATATTAGGTTCCTAATAGGAAATTCTTAAATATATACTTAAACATATAATCCAACGGAATGCAGAGGATTCACACTTGATATGTAAAGTGCTTACAATAAATGTAAGGAAAAGAGATATTAAAGTTAGCCGTTCAGGTTTCTGTTTTTTAGCACTTTAATTAATAGGTCTGCATTCTTCATTCCCTAACAATTTTCTAGTAAAGATCCTGCAACTGGCCCCCACTTCTCCTTCTGAAATAATGATACCTGACACTGCTCGACAAGAAAACTTTGCGGCTTCTCCACTTCTGCAAATGTCAGGCAATCTCCCCATGTTTAGTTTTGACTCTTGCTTTATTGACAACCTCATTGATGGAATTTCACAACTTTCTTTTTCCTGAATGAGTGTTCTATCATAGCTGGTTTATAAATGTTCTAGAACAATTAGTTTTATGTCTGTCCCATATGGCCTCTAGATTAAAAGTTCCAATTTTCTGTACAGAATCATAGAAATGTAGGGTTGGAAGGGATCTCAAGAAATCCTCATGTGCAGCCTCCTTTGCTGAGGCAGGGATAAGTAAACCTCTAGATGCATTACCTAATATTTCAAATAATTCTCAGCTTTTATGCACTAAATCCATACTCCACATCCTCCAAATCAAGAAGCTCTGTCTTCCAGCCAGAGGCAGCAGCAACTATCACAATTCTCATGGGGGGATCTGAATCTTGACATCCAATCCTTTCGGGCTGATAAAATGGTCTTGTTTCTAGCCTTAGCTCTGCTTTCCAGAGCTCTAATTCAACCCGGGAGGTACAGCTACAGCATTCATTACTGTCACTGTTCAACCAAAATTGGAGTGTAGATCTGCATCCTAGTTTTAGTTAAAAAAGCAAGATGCTAGTCTATTTAAGCCAAAATAATAACAATTTCCAAAGTGGGCAGCCAGCACAAGCAAAGCCAATTGAATATGTGTGTAAACGATGACAGGTCAGATGTAAGAGAGACTAGGAGAGTTAAGAACAGAATTCACAAAACCTAGTTAGAGAAGTGTTTTAAGAGCATGTCTGAAATATAAAGTTATGGGCCCATTAATTTACCAGGGGAGTAAAAGGAACAATGAAAGCAGAACAGAAGAGAAGAGGGGGAAAAAATATTAGACATGGAAGGAATTCCCTGCCAGATTTAAAAGACTAGGACTGTTAAACAAATGATGAATAGGAGTTGACCTAACTGACATAATATTGTTTTCTGACATTCTTCTATTGGGCATTCCCTGTTTATTTCATAATGAAAGTAAAAGGAGACACTCATTGAATTCACTGACCAGACATTAGGGGAAAGAGCTTAGTAGGATTTAAAGAAAAGATCATTTCTTCTGGAGAAAAATATCTGCATTTACACTTGTCCAGGATAAACTTATAAGGGGGAGCACCCTTTCTTTTTCAGGATGTAAGTCAACCCTTGCCCACCCATCTGCGCACAAATACTGTTGCGGAACAGACTTCCCCATGGACATGTCATCATGTAACTGACCACTATGGAGGTCTGACTCCTTCCTCTGAAGTGCCTGGTGCTGGCCGCTGTTGGAGATAGGATCTTTCTAGATCCTGGTAATACTCATCACCCTTGAATTCAAGTGCCTCAAGTGCTAACAGATTTAACCTCTTTCACACCTGTTAGGTATGTTTGTATTATCCTCATTTTACAGATGGGGGAATTGAGACACAGATGATGAGCAACTTGCCTACGGTTACTTGGGAAGTTTGGAATTCAGTTCCCAGCTCTGTCACAATCTCCTGATTCCCAGTTCAACGCCTTAATCATAAAACCATCCCTAGACTGGTAGACCATTAATCTGATCTCAGCAACTCCCTTCTGTATTTCTGCATTCATATTGCTTTGTATCAAAATAGGGCATAGGGCAATCAAACAGCAATCAATGACCATTAGCTTGAGCAGTTTGCTCCCATGCCCTTTGATTACTATATGATTTTGTTCTCAATTAATCTTTGTAATAATGTTTTTCTCTCAGTTTCTAGTCTTTGCCCAGCTGTTCCCTTTTCTGTGGTTTCCTGTGCAAGGGACTTCTCTTCTTATCTCCCGTCCACATAGGCATAGCTATAAAATATGAAATAGCTGGATATGAGGAAGTTGAACAGCAGCAGGATGTAGTTGCACCGCAATGTTTATCTCCTTCCAAACTGGGCAGAGCAGAAGCATGTAGGAAGCTGCTGGCCTGCCCCCTGGTCCTAGCCTGTCACACTGTATCCAGAGTTTTTCAAGCCCTTGCCTCAGAGCCTGGTTTATTAATTTGAATACAAAATTGGCAACCAGAGTAGGCTGCAGGGACCTCCAGGAGGCTTTCCCCCTGTTCCAGGGACTTCCATAGGAGCCCACTTGCTTCCTGTGGCTTCTCTACGACTGAAGTTTCTCAGCCCTGTATAAAAAAACACCGCCCTGAGAAGGGGCAGGTCTAATACTCAAACATGGCTGCCCCCAGCCCTTAAAGGGGCAGACCATCTTGTTATATCTATGTCTAACACATCTGTACTCAGCAAGCCTGAAAAAAGGGCTTAGTTTAATTGAAAAGTGGGAGATACTGCTAGGCATCTGGTTGAAGCCCACAGCAGCTGACACAACTGTTACAGGGCAAATAGGACATGGGCTCACCAAACTACTCTGGAGCTGGGATTCACAGGAAGTAGGAGTCATGGCTACCCTGAAAGCTCCAGCAGGGGGAGGTGCTAGGGCTGGGTGCCTAAAAGGGGCAGCTGACTGGTCAAGTGAAGGAAAGGCTGTCAGATCTCGCAACTGACTGGATGGCAAAGGAGATGCTGAGGGCAGGGGAACTGGTGCTGCAGATCCAAGGCTGGCCCCATCTCTCTTCTTTTAATATTCTGTGTGGTGCAGTAAGCCTTCCTCCCTGATATATCTAGTTGCTCTGCCCTGGGAATCTAAAATTCACTGTACTTGCCAGTTTGGGATCATGCATTCAAATCAATAAAGGGACATAATCATCTTAAAAATGAGATTACTCCTGAAAATTTACATGTTACAGATTCTATTCTAGTATTGTAACATTAGGTGTCAAATATTTATGCACTCGTACCTTTAAGGATTGTTAGTTTCCCATCTGGGTGAGTCTTTCACACAGCAGAACAGGCAATAGAAAATAAGGCAACAGGAAAACATGATTGCAAAAATCATGCAGCATCACAGAGGTACCATGGGGCTGTTGTAGGTTCTGAAACCACCTTTAACTCTTTAAATTGACTACATTTCAAGACTGTGTCCCTCAAACCTGATTGTTGTGCATTTTTGTCCTTCCAGTGGCTGTGATGAGCCTGAAATCCAGTAGATACATAGTAGCCCTTGATGTAATTGCATCGTATGCCAACAGGTGGCTGTTTAGTTAACACAAATTCTAAATACTACAGATATCATATATATAGCATGCATGATTCATATATGGTGTAATACTTGTACATGTTCAGCTATTAGTAGGAGACGCTTATGCTGGGGAGTGTAACAGACTGGCATGATGCCTAGTTTGTAAAATACTTTCACTTTTGCTAGACATTGCTGTGACCATTTGGTTAGATACAAGGTAAGGAGGCTCCCTGTGCTGCTTAATTTATTCTTGTTGGGGCACTATTTGAAACAATGCATCTTTGGGACAGAGTTGAATTGAACAGGATTGTAACTGGGCTCTAATTTCTTGGGAAACTGGTTAAAGGTTTCTTTGGCCCATCAGGGGTCATTTCCTCCCACTGTAACTTATGAATCAGTGTTTCTAAAATTGATTGATATATTACAAGCTTCCCTCGACTACCACCTTTTTTTGAGAGAAGTGGAAGAGCATAAGGAAGGAGAGAGTATATTGTGGGTGTTGGTCACAGGTTTTCATGCTGTAATCTGTACCAGAAGGGGACTTCCTCTTCCTTTTCTCTCTGGGATTCCCCCACATTGATTTAACTCCGGCCTCGTTCTTTTCTGATATTATTTATTTGCCCAGAAAGATTTTTTCTTTCCACTTACATTCATTCTGCACAAGCACTAGCTAATGATAGCAACTCTGGATTCTGCCCCTGGGAAAAAGCAGACTGAGCGAACAGGTCCTGGACTGTTTCTGCAGGTCAGTCTCTCCTTGACTCCTGAATTCAATGTTGTTGCCTGACAGAGGGTGGTGCATTTTTTTGCGGAAAGGGTAGACTCTTGGCTCTATGTATCCTTGTTTATATTACTTGAAAAATTGGTAGAGAGCAGCAGGAGAAGCTGCATTTGCCTGTGGGGAGCTCCTGGCTATTTAATCATGCCTCTGGCTTTGTGGTTAGTGATTTTTACGAGATCGAAAACTTGCTAGAATACTTCTTGTAATTTTTTGGGGGTATGAATAAGGGGGAACTAGGAAATCTTACAGACTTTTTGGGAAAAATTAATTTCGAAAGTAAAAGTAGTTCCAGGACGACTTCTTTACAGGCAGTTTGTAAGGGTGTGGCCTGTGGGAATTAAACCTTGTGTTTTTGGTAGGTGTGATTGGAGGATTGCGTTTCTCCCAGGCTCTCTCTGCAAGCGTCAATGCAGGCTGATGCCAAGAGGCTGGGCTTTCTCGGTAGTCTGAGGTGTCTTTTACTGCACCTTCAAATGAACTTTCACAGTATTGCTGTATTAATCTCCTGGCAACAAAAAAAACCTTTGAACAATAGTGATGTAGAGGAGCCAGAATTCTATTCCCAGATGATACAGTGACTCTAACACATGATGGGGAGAGGAATTACTTCATGTCTGTGCCTGAGTTTAACCAAGATGAAGCTAATAGCATTTCCTACCTCACAGTATTGGTGGTAGTGATTGATACTAACTTCATTGTAAAGCACAAAGTTCCTTGCATGGAGGTTCCTAAAGACGCACAAAGTGTAAATTACATCCCCATGGACATCCTTCTAAGGGAGAATGTGATAGGATACACAGCAGTCCTCAGCCTCAGTCACACCAAGTCTGCTTCCTCTGGAATTTACAAAAGCCATCTAATAAAGCATAGGTTGCAGCAGGCCATCAGAATGGGATGGGAATCTGCCTTCTTCCAGTGCTTTCTTTGTTGTGGGTGCTAGCTAAGCAATCTCATCTCAAAACTTACATGACCTACAGCAGAAAGAAGATGACAGAAAGAGACTTTTTGATGTCTTAAGTGTTCAGTATATGACTTGAGAGTGTTGAAGGCTCAGAAGCATTCTAGGTACAATACAGTGCAACCAGACTGAGGATCAGCAAGTGCAGTTAATATCTGTTTTGGAGCCTGGTCAATATTGTCTATGGGGTGCCTACACACGTCTATAAATCTTGCTTTGAGTTGGATCACTGTCTCACCCTGCAATGTTTGAGTATCAAACATTTATACAAGCAAAGCTTGCTTCATGCAAGCATCAGCTAAAAGCCCAATTCATACAACTGAAGTGATCAGTCACAGTTTGAATGGCAAATTCCAAATGATGAACAATTTCCTTGAACAATTTTCAAATCATCTGTGGCTCAAATATATGAAACTATTAGGTTTTCAGTAGGAAAGGTGAAAATCATGATCTGATTGCCCAAAATTTGTTTAAAAAGAAATCAGTGCTTTAGCTAAACTGTTAACAAATAGCTTACCCAGCTTTAGCGTTTAATTCTACTGAATGATAATGGCTTATGGCAAGGCAGCACTTAAAGTGTTAGCAATGAAGGAGTTAACTTCTTCTGTATAGTTAACTAGTTGAAGTTTTAGTTTGAGTTGTGCCAGTCTCTTTTTTTCAGGCAATTTCCTTTGCTGCTCTTTTCATGTTTTCATATCCCTTTTTTGACCCTGGCTGCATGGAGACCCTACGGTTTTGTTTGCCAGTTAATAGCAGTCTCTGTGTATGTTTTTTTTTAAAGTGTCTTGCTGGCAGCAGTCTTAATCCTCTAAATGGTGTGCAATGTCTCTTCTGTTTAACATATATGTTCATGATGACAGGCAGCAGCATGTCCATAACAAGCCCATGGAAGGACAGTGTCTATTAATCTTGATTTCTAGGAGAGGAGTTTTGTTCATTCCGTCAGTACTTGTTTGCTATGAATTGTTACATGGTCATCACATCTCACAAACTAGTCTGTGACAGCTGAAAGTCCAGGTCTTTTCCTCTCTCCTCAAAATGGCTTCACCCTTTTCTTTCATTTTACTAACTTGTCTCATCTACCATGGAAGAACTTTCCTTCACCTACTGACTCCTGTCTGCTTCCATCCATAGAGCAGTGCATGGGGAAAGCAAACTCTTAGCAGATCTTCTGAGGAGCGTTGACTTACTTTCTGAAGAGAACACTGCCTTGTCCCCTCTATGTAATCATGCCCTCTCATTTTATTAACATCCAATGACAGATTACTAAGGGACGTGGTAAATCCTCCATCACTTGGAATGTTTGAATCAAGACCGAATGTCTTTCTAAAACATAGGCTATCGTTCAACCACAAGTGATTGGGTTCAATGCATTGGTTGAAATTCCAATGACCTGTGTTATCCAGGAGGTAACACTAGTCAGGGGTCTCAAACACGTGGTCTGCGGGCCACATGCGGCCCACGGAGTTATTTCCTGCGGCCTGCCATAGCTCCCCTCACCCCCCACCTCAGCCTCCCGAAGTGCATCGCATCCCCACTCTTCCGCCTACCTCCCAGTGCTTCCCATCACCAAACAGCTGTTTGGCGGTGCTTAGGACCTTCTAGGAGGGAAGAGGAGGAGGTGGAGAAGAGGTGGGGCTGGGATTTGGGGAAGGGTTTGGAATGGGGGTGGGGAACGGGTGGGAAGAGGTGGGGCAGGGGAGGGGCCTCATGGAAGGGGTGGGGTGGGGGTGCAGCGGGAGCAGGTGGGGGGCTTTTGTATCTTTATATGAAAAGGTGTCAGTGATGCAGCTCTTGGGCCAATGTACTCGTCCTCATGTGGCCCTCATGGTGATTTGTTTGAGATCCCTGCACTAGATCATCATAATGCCCCCTTCTGAACTTAAAATTTATGAAGGTCCAATCTTCTTGATTAGTCTAACAATATATTAAATGGGTTCACTCAGATTCTTAAAAAAATTAACTTGTTCAGTTAATGAATTTATCTTTTTTTCGCAGTCTTGTTCTTTAGGTGGCTTTATTGTCCTTTTCTGGTAGCTCTTTTTTTAGCACAAGTCCTGTTAATATCTCTCTAGCATTATGATTAAAATCAGTTGCAAGGCTCATTATCCAGTTCTTCTTGGAGTGCTGGTAGGGTTGCTGTTACCCAGCACTCTCAGGCCTGCTTAGTTGTCAGTGTTGCTCTGTGTAATCGAAATAAGAAACTTCTATGTAAAATAAAATGATCTAATTCTGACTTCAGGCTTTGCTGCAGCAGGTGCTAGACTGAGCCATACATTGGGGGCAGGGATTAGGAGGCAGGTAAAAGAAGGGAAATGTGGCAGAACGAGAGTCTAAAGTGGAGTTTATTCTTGGGGGGTTATAGCATTTTGAGGGGCAGGGCACAGATGGGGGGCATGAAGTTGGGCTCCGAGAGAGGCAAATGGAGAAGGTGCTTGGAGGCAGGGCATGAAGGATTGCATGCAAGGAAACCATAGATCATGGATGGGGATGTGGGCCTACAGCACCTGCCTAGGGCCCCAGTTTCTGGAGCACAAAGAGATCTGATCCCAGGTATCCTTTGAGTAAATTCTCTTTGCCGTTGTGAGGACTAGAAAAAGCTTGATCTTGACACTGTGGTAATCAGTGTCCCAGACAGACTGTCTGCAGATGCAATCAAACATTAACTTTCCCCATTCATCTTAACTCTGAATCCTCTGCTCTGGGGGAGACCCCCACCATCACCCAAGCAGAGAACATGTGGGAGGAGGAAGGGGATTGTTGCTGCCATGCTATCCTAGTGCTATTGGGATGAAGCATCAAGCTCCCCTCCTCTCAACCCCAACTTTTCTGCTGTGCAGTAGGATGCACTGCAGGGGCAAGCAAATCCCCTCGAGCCTTCCTTAATTTAACATTATGCAAATCTTTTAAATCAGAAAGGAGCCAATTTTCAGCTTCTTACTAGCCATTGTTTGATCATTACTTGGAGGCAGCGTGGCTTAGCAGCTGTGGTTGCCTAGGAGGTTTATGTGAGAGGAAACAGAAATTGCGCAAACTGCCTTTGTCTCCAGTGTTGTTAAAAAGACTCCCCTCTGAGATTACATCTACACTGCGGCCCGGAGTGTAATTTCTGGCTCAGCAGATGTGCCTTCTCTAGCTCTGATTGAGTTAGAGAGCTAAAAATAGCAGTGTAGGATTAAAATTCCTGCGGGTACATCTATCTGAGCCAGAAATTATCTCTCTCCCTCCCCCTGGCCGCAGTGTAACTTGCATGTGTAAACCCTGGCTACATTTAGGTGGGAGGAGGCAGCAGAAAACACCTATATAAGTCTGCCTCGGACACCATCAAAATAACGAATAATTGAACTTCCTGCAATTTATGGGAGCACATAAGGAAGGGTATCCACCTCAGTCTCCCAACACTAACTCCTAGCTGTGTTTATGCTGAACTCTGGCTTTATTGTGCTCAGGCACCTACTGGCAAATTAGGCAGCAGAAGTGGGTCCAGGAGTAGGGGTTACCATATTTCAACAATCAAAAAAGAGGAAGTGGGGGAGAGCCCTGCCCCCATCCACTCCCTTCCACTTCCCGCTGCCTGACTGCCCCCCTCAGAATCCCCACCCCCACTGTTCCTTGTCCCCTGATTGCCCTCTCCTGGGACTCTACCCCCTATCTTTCCCCTGACTGCCCCAACCCTTATCCAGACCTGCACCCCCAAACAGACTCCCTGGACTCCCACAACCCATCCAACCATTCCCTGCCCTCTGACAGGACCCCAGAACTCCTAACTCATCCAAACCCTCCACTCCCTGTTCCCTGACTGCTCTGATACCTCTCCACTCCCTGACCTCAGAACTCCCATCTGAGCAGGCAGAGGCCCACAGCGCCCCCATGACTTTGATCAAGGTCCTGCTACAAGTGTGGGCACAGCACAATTTCCCCCAGAGACTCCTGGGGCGGGGAATCTGAGGGGGCTCTATGGGCTCCTGCCACACAGAGCTGGGCGGGGCGGCATTGCAAAATAGTCACTGTGCCCCTGGGGCGGGGGGCTGGGCAGCAGCTCACAGAGGAGACCTGGGGTTGGCGCTTCCCCGACTGGGCAGCGGCGGAGGAAGCACAGACTAGCCTGGGGGCTGCAGGGTGGCTGAGCTGTGTTGGTGGCTGAGTGGGGTCGGGCCCTGCTCACGCCGCATGGCCTTAGCGCTGCTGGGTAAGTTGCGCACCGTCAGTGGGGGCGGCCTGTGAGAGGGGTCGGACCCAGCCACAGCTCCGTACCAGGCCAGTCAGACGCTGGCTCCACGTGGAGGCAAAACACGCTGCACGCTGCGGTCCATCCACCTCACCCAGACCACTCACCTAGGCTTGTGAGCTGTAGAATTTTGTGCCATTGTGTAACTTCCATTGGCATCTTCTAGCACTCTGCAATGAGGACCACCATGTATGGAGATTGGATACTAAATCAAAATGTTGCATGAAACCCTAGGGGGGCACAGTGCCAACACTCAGCACATCTGTGACTGCTGGCTTTGTGTGAGTGCATATAATTCCCGCTGAGTCTGCTCAATTGAATTAGACTCCCAGATTAGCTAAAACTATGGGAGCAGGTGGGGAGAAGCCAGCCTGCTCCTCTAAATACACTTGGCCTGTGATGTTCTGGGAATATCTCTAATCAGCAGCTTCTGTTTTCATTTTCACACTGTCACATAAATCCATTCAGCAAAATCCAACTCCAACCCCAACCTTCAGAGTCTCTGACCAATAATCTCTGCTCGTGGCGTGTGGTTTTTTGCTGCTTTTCCTCTCTGAAACTAAATGGCCCCTTTTTAACCCTTTCTTTTACCATCCATCCTGACAAGCAGGGATGGCTCCAAGCACCAGCATTGGAAGCACGTGCCTGAGGCGGCACTGTGTAAGGGGCAGCAAAAAAGTTAGAGCCGGCCCTGCTGACAAGATATATGGAGTGCTGCTTGTAATGTCGCACGAGCAGGCGTCCTGCAAACAAGTTCTTGGTTCAATTATAAAAGAAATGATATGCTTAATCCAATGCCCAATGAAGTCGATGGAGAGGCAGCCATCACAGGGTTTTGTATCAGGCCCTGTGTAGCAAAGCAGGGTGAGAGCATTTCAGATTAGTGAAGTGAAAAAGATGTTGGTCAGATTTTTGAATTCCTGAAACTGTGGTCCTCTTTTTGGACTGAATAACTGATCAAATCACCCATTAGCTGTATTATTCTTTTCTACTGATGCTAGACACTTTCCAATATAGGTAAAACACAATCCCTCCCTTGCAAAGCCCCGCTGCTAGTGTCAGACTTGACCTAATGAGACAGGGTAAGGACCCCATAATGTCAATAAGCTAGTGCCCTAACTCATCATTTCACAATCTGATGTGGATAAGCTGTCATTTCTTTTTTAACAATGCAATAATTGATGTATCTAACTTTGGAAGACTTTGAAACGTGTTATGAGTTTGAGAGTAGCAGCCTTGTGGCTCAGCTCAGCTCAGGGAGTACATGTGTGCAGAATGGCATGGAAGAAAGTGCAAAGACAGGGGGAGAAGTAGACAAAAGGGGCAGTCAGCTGGCATTATTGGGGTCTGATGTTGCTCTCTTCCACCAAACAATTGTGTTATAACTCCCGTAGATGTTCTAAATTGTGGTCGAGACGGTATTGTGGTTAAAGGGATTAAGACAAAGGCCATGAGTCAGGATAGAGTCATAGAGTTGCAGGTCAGAAGGACCTCTAATATAACTCTTATTCGCTTGGGAAAGTTCTGTTAAAGTGCTCTCTTGCTAAGTGCCCCACTGCTCGAGGCCTCCATGGTGCCAGGGGAATGATTGTGAGATATACCCAGCTAATGCTGGCAAGTAACCTGCACCTACACACTGCAGAGGAAGGCAGAAATCCCCCAAGGTCACTGCCAGTGTGTCCTGTGAGAAAATTCCTTCCCCGTCCCACATAGGGTGATCAGTTAGACTCTGAGCATGTGAGCAAGAACCAGCCAGTCAAGTACCTGAGAGAGAATGCTTGGTGTCACCTCAGGACCCTGTCCCTCCTTGTTCCATCTCCAGCCCTGGTCATCCCTGCTGCTTCAAAGGAAGCTTCTTCCAGTGAACACCTATCCATGTCTGGGATCAGAACATCTCTAAGTCCTGGTAGCACTATTAACACCCTAATGTCCCTCAACATTAGTACAGCTAATCCATTTCAGCAACTAATTTATTTTTGCAGTCCTTACCCACCATTTGTCTGCCTGGTTTTGCTCCATCACTAATCTTTATCAGCACAAAAGCACCTTTTATGTCAGGCCTTGCTTGCTACTTACCACAGACCTCTCCTTGCTACTTACCACAGCAGAGAATAACATTCACTTGTCTGTCCAGTCCATTTAATTAATGTTGCAGGTCTTCCCAGACATACTAGCAATGATTATATTGCTCAAATACTCTACATTTCCCATATCGAATTGCTGTTAAAATCAGAAAATGTGATACATACATTCCTCATTATCCCTACTGGAGTGAAGTTGACACACGTTACAAATCTGCAATAGCAACTCAATACACCCAGTTATGACAATTTTCAATATAATCATGTCTTTTTACACAGAAGCTGCTGAGAGGAAGAAATAAAAAGCTTTCATCTAAAATTTCATATGCTTAGTTGTAAACCAGAGGATGGCTTTTGGAAAGTTTGAAGTTAGTGTGGGTACAAACAGAAGAGTGATTAAATATCAACTTATCTCTTTACCTAGATTTGCTCCCTGAGTCATTCTTCCTTTCTTTTTTTTTTTTAAGTAAAGTGAGTTTATCTCTTCTGTGAACACTGCATTGGCAATTGGTTCTGGAGGAATGAAATATTCTATTTTGGCTAGCACATCATAAACAATTATTAACTAAGTTTTGACTGCAGAAGCTTTGACTCGTTCGGCTTAATGAGCCAGAAAAGCTTAGTTTTCAGATTCCATGGCAAGCTTGCTGGGCTGATGGGGGGAAAAAATGTAAAATGATTTGATATGGAAATTAGCATGGCGTACCATAGTGCCATATAGGTGTAACTCTCTGACATAACCATATGTTAATCATATACTTAGGAAAATACTACTGTGTAGAAAAAATCATCATTGTCCAAACTTAAACCTCAGATTTTTAACTCAATAAAAACTAATGCACTAACCTATACATTTACTTTTTTGCAGTCTTTTCCTTCAGTGAGAGTTCATTCATTTTAAATGTTAACATCTACAAGACTTCTAGCATGTCACCTTATTTCTGGAAGTAATCAAATATATTCAGCATTTTGGATAAGACATATTCCATAAGCTCATCTTTACCTGTGGCATTAATGTCCTATCAGTTCCGCCACTCCCCCTAGTATGCCCCATCCCCACTCCTCCTTCTCCCCCCACACAGTGCCTCCTGCATGCTGTGGAACAGCTGATCCATGACAGCCGGGAAGCGCTGGGTGTGGAGAGAGCTGGCTACCAGAGCACCCACGGAGTCAGCACCTATGAATGGGATGATCTTATGGACTTAACAAGAATGTTTGCTGTAAACTGTGAGTTTATCAGTTGGAAGAGACAGAGGAGGAGAAAGACTTGGGTGTATTGGTTGATCACAGATTGTCTGTGAGCTGCCAGTGTGATGCAGCCATGAAAAAAAAGGCTAATCCAGCGCTAGGGTGCATTAGGTGAGGTATTTCCAGTAGAGACAGGGAAGTGAAAATACCATTATTCAAGGCACTGGTGAGACCTCATCTTGAATACTGTGTGCAGTTCTGGTCTTCCATGTTTAAGAAAGATTAATTCAAACTGCAACAGGTGCACAGAAGGGCTATTAGAGTGATCCAAGGAATGGAAACCTACCATATGAGAGGAGACTAAAAGATCTTGGCTTGTTTAGCCTAACAAAAGAAGGCTGCAGGGAGATATGATTGCATCAGAGGGATAAATACCAGGAAGGGAGAGGAGTTATTTATGTTATGCGCCAATGTGGACACAAGAATAAATTGCTATAAACTGGCCATCAGCAAGTTTAGGCTTGAAATCAGGCAAAGGTTTCTAACCATCAGAGGAGTGAAGATCTGCAACTGATAGCAGGAAATATCTCCAGTGGCCAGTAATGGGACACTAGCTGGGGTGGGCTCTGAGTTACTACCAAAAATTCTTTCCCAGGTGTTCGGTTGGTGTGTCTTGCCCATTTGATCAGGGTCTAACTGATCACCATACATGGGATCAGGAGTGAATTTTTCCACTGGTAAGATTGGAAGAGATGCTGGAAGCTTTTCACCTTCATCTGAAGCATGGAGCATGGGTCACTTGAAGTTTTAAACAAGTAAAAAATGCTGGATTCTCTTTAATTTGATTTGTGAACTTTAGTAACTCAGCCAAGGTAATAGGTGGGTGAGGTTCTGTAGCCTGTAAACACGCAGGAGGTCAGACTAGATGATCCTGATAGTCCCTGTGACATTCTGTACCTTCCGGGGACGGGCTGTAACCCACATATTACTCATTTTGATGTACTCATGATCTTGCATATAAAGCATGCCTTGTAAGATATCAGGGGAAGGGTCATGATCTGCTGAAAGGCATTTCTCTATCCCCATATGTATATCATTAAAGAATGTGAACTTCTGAGAATTGTGTAGTATGGTTGTCACTAAACATGCTGTAAGTTGGGGGAATAGTTTCCCAAAGGCAACAGCAAAGAAAGTAACCAACGCCCAGGCAGAGTGTCAATCAACCCATCAACTGCCAATATCCAGCAAAGGAGCTACAATGCAATGACTCACCTGAATGAGGCCACACCAGGGAAATTGCTCAACCTTGCTTGGAGAGACTCAGTAATGCTCACCTGACTCTGAAGGTGGACAGACGGCAAAGCCAAGAGGGAGGAAAGGATGTGGTAAAAGGAAGAGATGTTTGCTATGCTCTTCCTCTCTTTTTCACCTACATCTACAGACACCATACCAAGCAAATGAAGCGCTGATCAAAGGGGAGAGCCTGGCTAAAGAGACACAGACCCATAGACTTATCGACTTTAGGTCTTATCATCATCTAGTCTGACCTCCTGCACAACACAGGTGACAGAATCTTATCCACCCACTCCTGCAATAAACCTCTAACCCATGTCTGAGCTATTGAAGTCCTCAACTCATGATTTAAAGTCTTCAAGGTGCTGAGAATTCTCCAGCAAGTGACCTATGCCCCACACTGCAGAGGAAGGCGAAAACCCCCCAGGACCTCTCCAATCTGTCCTGGAGGAAAAATCCTTCCCAACCCCAAATATGGTGATCAGGAATGTTCTTACTTGGTTAGCCAATACCTAGTGTGGTGTTACTTTGCCAAGGCCAGGCCTACTGTGGTTCACAGCCTTCAGTTCACACTGTTAGTTATATCTAGGGCTTCAGTAAGACCTGTAACCATTATACCCTCTGCCAGTTGGCACCAACAGGTCCTTGGGTCACAATAAGACATAAACCAGCAGTAACACCTTATTCCGTTCCCTCCTCCCCCGACGTGCTACATTACCTCACATTTTCAACTACCTGCCAAGGCGTAACCTACCCCTCTTGTGTGCCTTGCTGCCTTCCTATTTCTGGACCCTCATTGTGTTATACTACCTTCAACTTGGAGCTAAATTCAGAGGTGATGTGTAAAGACAAGCAGGTGTGGGTCTAAAATGAATAAGCATTTGTTTCCCCTACACCCAATACAACTCCCCTCCATACCAACAGTTATACCCAAGGAAAGTTAAGAGAGACTGCATTATCTTTGCTGGAGAGTCCTCTCCATGTTGGGAAACCTCATAGGACAGACAGGTGCCAGCTGGATCATTCTTTGCAATGCCGTCCTATTGGGACTGCACTGTCAGCAAGCAGAGGTAGAAATGCAAATAGCCTTAGGGTATGGTTACACTTACAAAATTATAGCGCTATTGCTTATAGCGCTCGCCTTATACAGCAATAATAATAGCGCTATTGTATGTCCACACTGAGCTGCTCCAGCGCTATAGCATGGCCACATTTGCGGCAGTTAATACAGCATTAAGAGCAGCGCATTAGGGCAGGTATCCCACAGTACACCTCTTCCTGATCTGGCGCAATGGCTTGTGGTAGGGGGGGCGTCACTTGCGGGGCATTCTATATTCTGTTTGAACTACCCATGATGCTTTTTGGCATATCCCAGCAATCCCTGTGTTTCCTTCCACCTCCGGCGCCATCTTTCAAGGGTTTCAGCAAGGCACGCTCCGTCTTCCATTGTCGAGTGCTGCAATGAATCCAGAACTGCTGAGGGACATGCTGACGACTGTCGCCAGCACATCTCTGTGTGCAGTGGAGTTATTCCTTGACATGCAGGATGACAGTGATGATTCTGAAGACGAGATCGAAGCGGTGAATGCATTCGACACAAAGCTGCTTGTCTCATTAACGGACATGCTCACGGCTGTTGAACGCCGCTTCTGGGCACGGGAAACGAGCACAGAGTGGTGGGATCGCATCGTCATGCAAGTCTGGGACGACGAGCAGTGGCTGCAAAACTTTCGAATGAGAAAAGCCACTTTCATGGGACGGTGTGCTGAACTCGCCCCTGCCCTGCGGCGCAAGGACACCAGACTGAGAGCTGCCCTCCCGGTGGAGAAGCGGGTGGCTATCGCGATCTGGAAGCTGGCTACCCCAGACAGCTACCGATCGGTGGCCAACCAGTTTGGGGTTGGAAAGTCGACCGTTGGAGTTGTGCTGATGCAAGTGTGCAGGGCCATTAATCGCATCCTGCTACGAAAAATCGTGACTCTGGATAACGTGCATGACATCGTGGCTGGCTTTGAAGAAATGGGTTTCCCTAACTGTGGTGGGGCGATAGATGGGACCCATATACCCATTCTGGCGCCCGCCCACCTAGCTGAGGAGTACGTTAACCGAAAGGGGTACTTCTCCATGGTTCTCCAGGCGCTTGTGGATCACCGTGGGCGTTTTACTGACATTAACGCTGGCTGGTCTGGAAAGGTGCATGACGCACGCATCTTCCGCAACACCGGCCTGTTCATGAAGCTGCAAGCCGGGACTTTTTTCCCAGACCAGAGGATCCCCGTGGGGGAAGTGGAAATGCCCATAGTGATTCTTGGTGACCCTGCTTACCCTTTAATGCCCTGGCTCATGAAACCGTACACAGGGAGCCTGGACAGCAGTCAGGAAAGGTTCAACTACAGGCTTAGCCGTTGTCAAATGACTGTGGAGTGTGCTTTTGGGCGTCTCAAGGCGCGCTGGCGTTGTCTTTATGGGAGGCTAGATTTGGCCGAGGGTAGTATCTCCGCGGTTATTTCCGCATGCTGTGCCCTACATAATCTTTGTGAGCGGAAGGGCGAAGGCTTCACTCAGGCATGGTCCTCTGAGGTTCAACGCCTGGAGGCCACATATGCCCAGCCAGAGAGCAGGGTTCATGGAGGGGACCAGCGCGAGGCTGTTAGGATCAGGGAAGCCTTGAGGGAGCATTTTGAGGCTGAAAGCCAGTTCTGAAGTGAGGTGCAGATGGAGGGAGGGAGGGAGGGAGCATTCTTTTAACAGGAACAGGCATTTGCTTTTCTGTAGCCTGTAATAATGTATGTACACTTAATAAAAAAAACCAATTTATTAAGAAGACAATTCATTTATTGAACAGGTACTTCGGTTGCTGAAAGAAAATATTGTGATGCATGTGAGGGGGAAGGCAGGGGAGGTGCAATGGGGGTGTCGTGGGGTCAGTCAGAGATCGGAGTATGTCCGGGTCTCTGAGTCTCCAGTGCCCTCAAACTGGCCATGTCCCCCGAACCCCATTTGCGGTGGCCAGTAAGGCATGTTATTAGGGGTAGACTGCAGTGGATAATGGTCTGGGGTCTGGGGGTTGTCCGGTGAAGACAGAGGGGTTGGAGGCAGCTGTGGATGGTGATAACCATTTGGCTGATGATACTGGCCTGGAGGGTACAGAGGCAAGGAAGGGGAAGGGAGTTGGGGCAAACGATAATTGGGGTGGTGGGTGCGGAGCTTCTGCTCCTGAAGGGTGACAAGCCGCTGCATAGTCTGCAATTGAAGCTGCAGTAATGAGAGCAGCTTGTCGGTGCTTTTCCGGCGGTGAATCGCGTTCTCCTTCCGCGCCTTCTCCCTCAACTTGCTCTCATTCTCCCTCCACCTCTGTGCAACTCGATTCTCCGTTACAGCCTGTTGCATTACTTGCTGTACAAGATCCTCTTTGCTCCTTCGTGGCCGCTTCCTCAGTCGCCTGAGCCTCTCAGCTGTTGATAAGAGTGATGGCGAAGGGGTGAAGGACGACCCTTCTAAAATAAAAAGATACATTTCACAGTGGTTCCTTGTAAAGAGCAGACATGCCTATCATTCCCCCGCATTCCCCGTTTGCCTGTCCCGCAGACAGCACAGATACAGCAACGGAGCCCCTGCCATGGTGAGTGGACTCCAGAGGCAAGGGAAATGATTTTTTCCCTGCCCTGAGAAGCTGTGGCGGGGGAGGGGGTGGGGAGTGCCGGTACGTTGCAGGAGCCACAGTGTGAGCAGCAGGCAGGGGGAAGGATTTCTTCCCTGCCCTGAAAAGCTGTGGCGGGGGACGGGGGGGTGGGGGGTGGAGTGCCGGGAAGTGGCAGGAGCCCTACTCTGAACACTGTTCCAACATTCTCCGTAGGTGTTTGTCCTGGAAGATATCTTGTTGCTTCGAGTCACTGAGGAGCAAAGGGAAGGGATTTTATTAAGATGCGGCTTCCGCCCAGGGCCATATGCAGCGTGCCTATGTGCAGCAATGCTCCCCCCACCCATTGTAGCACAGTGGCAGGGACTAGTGACCATGACCGGGATCGGGACCACGCTGGCTCTCCCGGGAAACCTGCGCAGGCGCATTGCAAGTGCTCTTATTGAGACCTTTGAAGAGATTACTGATGATGACTACCGCGAGGTGATAGACTACATCAATGCACTATTCCACATGTAGGCAAGCATGCAAGCATCCCCTTCCACCCCAAGCTGCCTGCCTTCCCCATAGAAAAGCAGCTTTACCGCCGCAATGCACTGCTGAGCTGGCCCCTGCAACTGCCGGACGCTGTGGCTGTCCGCCCTCCTCCTGGCTTTAGAGGAGAGCTCCTGGCTGCATGCCCCCCTGCCCTCCTCCTGGCTTGAACAGAGCACCAGGTGGAATGCCCCCCTCATCCCTTTCCACCCCAAGCTGCCAGCCTTCCCCATAGAAAAGCAGCTTTACCTCCGCAATCCGCTGCTGAGCTGGCCCCTGCAACCGCCGGACGCTGTGGCTGGCTGCCCTCCTGGGTTGAGAAGAGCTCCTGGCTGCATGCGTCCAGGGACTCCTCCGTGCCCTGGATCGCTGCTGCCTCGTCCTCATCCTCCTCCTCTTCTTCATCCTCCTGCTCTTCGTCCTCCTCCTCACCCCCCCCTTCACTGGTGGGCTGGGAAGTGTCCGTGGTGGTCGATGGAGTGACCGTGGGATCACCACCAAGTATCGCGTGCAGCTCCTTATAAAATCTGCAAGTCACCGGGGCTGCCCCAGAGCGGCCGTTTGCCTCGCGGGCTTTGCGATACGCATTCCTAAGCTCCTTTACCTTAACACGGCACTGCAGAGTGTCCCGCTCATGGCCTCTTTCTGCCAAGGCCCGTGATATCTGCCCATAGGTGTCAAAATTCCTGCGGCTAGACCGCAGCTGAGACTGAACAGCCTCTTCCCCCCAGCAGCTGATGAGGTCCAGCACCTCACTATTGCTCCATGCTGGGGATCGCCTATTGCGAGGAGGCATGGCACGTGGAGTCATGATGATCAATCTGAATGATCACCTGCAACGATTCCCTGAGACCACGCCACGCAATCAATCAGATCAATGAGAATGATCACCTGCAAGGATTCCCTGAGACCACGCCACGCAATCAATCTGATCAATGAGAATGATCACTTGCAAGGGTTCCCTGAGAGCACGCCACGCTTGGCTGGAGCAAACAGGAAGGGGATTTTCAAATTTCCCTGGAACTTTAAAGGGCGGGTCTGACGTGTGGTCACCTGAGGACAGGACAAAAGAGTTTGCAAGTGATGACCAGAGTGGCTCGAACGGGAATTATGGGACAGGCTGGAGGCCAATTAATACGCAGTGGGTGTCCACATTCTTCCTGTAGCGCTACAGCAGGTGCGCTACAGCCCTTATTCCCCATGAGGAGGTGGATTTATAATAGCGCTATAACTCCGCGGTTATAGCGCTATTAGTGCCTTGCCAGTGTGGACGGAGAGTAGGTTATAGCGCTCGTAGGGGCTTTATAGCGCTATAAAGTGCCAGTGTAACCATGGCCTTAGAGTTGTAAAGGCACAGGACCTCACATTAATTGCTCTGTGTCATGGTTACAGCATTAACTGCATCTGTGACCCCCTCTTCTGGTCTCTCTCAAGTGCACCCCTTTCAGTGCTGGGGCCTACGCCTTCACTCTTCTCAGTGTGAAGCCCTCGATTCTCCCCCTCACAGACCCAGGTCCCTGAGCTATAAACATCCTAGTTCATCAACCGTGATTCCTCAGCAGCTCTGCTGGGTTTGGCACCTGTTAAGAGACTTCCCTTCAGAAGCTATCACCAGTAGATAAATGCAATGACCCAGAGCAGCTTCTTCAAAACAAAGTATTCATTATGTATTTATAGTATTCAGAGAATAGAGTTCGAACAACAAAAGGCCTACATGCAATTGGCTTACCTAAAACTTAGCATTTCCCTCAGAGCCTCCGGAAGCCCAGCTCTTTAAGACCCATTCCATGTGTCAGTCAGCTCTCCTTGAGCACTTTCCTAACAACCCAGTCTCTCCCCCAGATTCTGGATTTTTATCTAGAGTTCTTTGTTTCAGGTGAGCAGGTCCCTCCTACCCCAGTCAGGGGGGTTGAGGCTCATTGGTCAAAAGGAATAGTTCAAAAGTATTAACACCTGTATTGTCAGTTAAGTTCCAGTGACTGGGCTATATAAAGTCACTATCAACCTTCCTGCAGTAATCTGGTGCAGGAATTAATCCTTTGAACTATCTACCAAACAGCATAAAACTCAAATTGAGATATGCAATAGTCATAAAACAAAATTCAGCTATCTCCCATGTTCTTCATACTCTGTGTATCCACATGGATTTGAAGGAAGGGGAAGCTGCCTTTTGTAAGCTAGAGTCCCGATCTCTTCCATGAGGCAACCTCCTTCTCAAAAGAGTTTCCTGGCCCCTTGGTGTGTGTCTCTGTGTAGAATCAAAATCTGGCCATGCGATCCTGGGGACCAAACATGCACCCTTTATATCCTTTTTCTTGCGTGCAATCCACTCTCTCTAATGCAGAGGGGGATGTTTCACCTTTCTTTGATTCAACCTGTTCTATCTGTGAAACTCAGGAAATAATAATGCCTTGTGTTTGTGTTTATAAAACTACATTCCCTTATAATGTTCCCACAAACTATGTTTAGCACTAGATGAATTCAGTAAAGGAAATTGTATAACCTGCAGGTTCTTTTTTTTCTCTCTCTCTCTTTTTGTTTGTTTTACTGTCACAACAAATTATAGTCTACATTTTATTTTCTTAACTTCTTTCTTGTTTACAATGAAAACTGAGTTAACTACTCTGCTTTCACTTTGTTAGGTGAGGCACTAGTTTCAAAGGTTTGTACAGAGTCTAAAGAGCCACATTCATCACTATCTATATTTGATCTCTACTCAACATTAAGGATGCAAGACACATTGGGTTCCAGATGATTACATTTGCTAACTATGTATGTATAAACACACAAAGCCTAGCTGTATATATACACTTTGCTGCTCTGTCAGGTTTCGTTGGCTTCTGCAGTACAAGGCAGGCAGGCCCGCTAGTGGGTTCCCAAATGATTTAAAGGGATACTACCCAATTCCTCTAGTTTAATGAAAAAATGTAGTGATGAGACTAGCACTTAATGTTTGGATGTAAAGTTGCTGAACAGCAAATCCTACATGTTAGAGCAGTTTTGCAAAGAAATTTTTATACTTAACATTTGTGATTGGCCTGTGCATAGGTTTTAGTGAGACAGGAGGATGCACATAATTTCTCTCTGCTCCTACCTCCCCACACTTCAAACCTCTTACTTGAAAACCAGCCACCCAGGCAGATCCTGTGCTTAGAGAAGTCTCTAGTCCTCCCTCCAACCTCCAGCATACTCAAACACTAGATCTCTCATTGTCTCAGCCCCCTCATGCTGTATTGGGGAAACACGGGTTCTCTCAAATGTGATACTGTCGTATGATGTGAATGTCCTTCCACAACTGTGTTCCTCATCACTGAACCTCTGGGTCTTTCCTGTGTATTCCCTGCTCTGTTCCCTTCTTACTCATGACCTCTGTGCTTTCCTCTCACCCAAATTCCTTCCTGCTCAGCTGCAGCATGGTCTGTCCTGCCATGCAGTCATTTAAACCAAAGGAGTGTGAACACTGCTAATAAAACTTATACACCTCTTTCCTCTAGTCAGTGTTCTATACCCACTGCCTGTAACATATGCAGAGAGAGCAACATGGAAGACCTGAGGACATAGTAGCCTGCACAGTGATTTCAGTTCATAGGAGGATGGAAAGGCACAATGGTGGTGGACATCCTACTTTGACAATTTGGGGACTATGTCTGTACAGCTTATGAATTCTTGTTGGTATTTGGGAAGTTGTTCTTAGGAAAACTGCTGTGTCATGGAATGCCTCTTTGTATCCATTATTGCTCAGAAGACTGTAAAACTGGTCTCTTTCTGGACAATAGTTAACCTTAACAACTGTACTCTGACCAGTCAGTATGCTAAGGAGTATGCAAAGGAGGTTGGCTGGAGCTGGGAGAAGCCATTTCTAGCTTCTTGGGTTTGGAGAGTGGGAAAATTAGCAGCAGCATCACAAAGGAACTAGGTGGCAGTTGTAGAGGTGTGATGTATGAACTTGAGGGCCTCACAGAGAAATTCAGGATGCTTTGGACAGGAGGAGAGGGGAACAGTTGGGCATAGTTTTGTAGCAGGGATTTAGCTAGATGACAATCCAGGGTCAGAGAAAACAAGATGACTTAGTGGGGGAGGAAGAGGAGGAGGAGAAGATGCTCCATGTTTCAGAAGTCAAGTCATGAGCGGCAGCAGAAGCATCCTGGAAAACACCCCCAATGACCCAGACTCCAGCCCAAAGAATGCTGCAGAGTGGTGGTAATCCGAGGCAAGGAAGTGTGTGCATGGTTCATTGTTGTTGCATAGGTCTCTACATTCCTCATTCTTTTAAAGAAAAAGCAATGATGTTTTAGAATCCTGTGCAAAATCTATCTGTATGTATTTTATGTGTTATACCTATCATATGCTCTTGAGGAGTTAACCTGTGGTCCCACAACACCCACGTGACTGGAGTAGGGTGGCAGTTCTAGAGTACCTTCCATCTTAATATCTCAGTGCTTGAAGTCAGAAGTAGCAGACGTTCAATGCCTTTAGAATTTGGCTTTTGAAACTGAAATATAAACAGGCCACTACAACATCCTTGTTTGAATAAGCAGCATTCTGTTTGACAGATTTCAGCATTGCCTGCTTTAGAGTAGATTTGATAGAGGCCATGACAAATTATAAAAGTTATAAATTATTACTAAACATCTTTTACTTTATTCTGTTCATCATTTTGTCCTTTGTTTTCAGCTAGCAAAAGACAAACCATGGATTCGGCAGTTTTGACAGAAAATAGTTTTCTTGATTTGCTGCACAGCAATATCGATCCACTGCAACTATACAGCCTCTTGGACACAAGTTTATCTGATGAAGATGAAGACAGTGAACTTTCAACAGGTTAGTAATGCAATGAATTGTCCTGGTTGTTCAATGAAAGTAAAATATGCCATTACATAACAAAGGCACTTTATTGTGAGGTGGAGCTAATCTAAATGTAGATATGGAATTCTGATGTGATGACTCTAAATAATGATGTATCCACATCCAGATATAATAGCTGGTTCCAGATATAATGGTCTGTTAAATATGTATACCTGAGTTACAACTCTGTCTGTTCAGCTTGTAGTTTATAACACTTCTTTACATGTTGCTCATAATGAGAGACTAATATCTTTGGTATGCATCTCATAACGCATAACTAAATGCTACGTAAAGGCCTCCCTATGCCGTCCTGGTCAAACTAGCAACTGGCAACCTCTCTGCAATTTCAGGCTGGTACCTTTACTAAACAGAGACTTTAGCTGAGACAGACTGAGTGAGGACAGACATCCACAAATGAAATCAGTAAATGAATTTCCTCTGGTGATCAAAGATCCAAGATTTGACCTTAAATCTTGAGGTAGATGACCAATATATTAGGAGCTGCAAGTGATTTGGCCAGTTGCAGTATGATTTCTTAAACAAGGTTGGAAGGAGGCCATCTCTCTATGCATCTGGGGGTTCCCTTCCCAGTTCCCAGGACCAGCTGGGTTGGAGGCTGATTCCTGTCCATTCCCTGACCCTCAACCTCAGTCCTACCTGAGGATGTCATTGTGATTGTGGTGGTAAATCTGCAGTAGCAGGCTAGTGGGCTACATACTTGTTGACCTCATGCAATTTCCTGCCCTCATTGTACTCTTTCTCTGGGTTTCTCTGGTGGGGGGGAGTCAATCTGTAGCTCTGTTAATTTCACATCTTAGCCCTGGTCTACACTAGGGGGCGAACAATGTAAGATACACAACTTCAGCTGTGAGAATAGCGCAGCTGAAGTCGGCGTACTTAGATCAACTTACCGCGGCATCTTTATGGTGCTGAGTCGACTGCTGCTGCTCCCCCATCGACTCCGCTTGTATCTCTCACAGCAGTGGAGTACCAGAGTGAATGGGAGAGTGCTCAGGGGTCGATTTATCATGTCTAGACTAGACACGATATATTGACCCCCGATAGATCAATCGCTACCTGCCGATCCGGTGGGTAGTATAGACCTGCCCTTAGTATTTCCATTAGACCCAGTGTATGTTGAATGTAGAGACCGGACAAAGGCCTTCAGACCTGGCAGATGTTCTTCTAAACACCATTTACTATAAATTGATTCAGTACTTTGTACTTTGACAGTAGCTAAATGGCTCTTTAAAAATGGACAGAAAGTCCTAGCTGTTAGCAGAGGGGAGCATGATTCTCCCCTGCCTTCACCTCTGTAGTCACTTTACGCCTGGGCTAAGTGAGTGTGGATGTTACCAAATCAGAATGGTACAAAGCAGTGGAGAATCAGACTTCAGAATCTGGAGTCATCTCATGCTTAATTATTGCTGGTCTGAGATCGGGGGCCCATGTTTGCCCTGTGAACTCTCAACTATGACTGATGTCTGCAGGAATTTGTCTGTGCAGATGGGGCCTTGCTTATGCAAAGTCTGAAAGAGGATGAGTTAAGGACCAAAGATTTGGTTGTCCTTAGTTACACAGGAAAGCATCGCTGACTTGATCAGTTACTTTACTCCTGATTGTCACCAGTGTGAGCAGAATATCAGGCCTAGAATTTTAAGCAGTTTACTTACTTTCCATTCCTGTGTAATGAGTTGACCTTGAGTCAGTTCCTAGTGAACCAACATCTATCACAAAACCACCATAGAATGAATGCTTGAGAGAGAATGAATAATTCTGCCTTTTTGACTTGTCATGCTTCCTGGGTTTCTTTATGCTGGCCATTGCATTCGCTGATCTAATTATAACTTTTTTTTTATTCTAGACCCTGAAATTGATACCATCAACCATGATCAGTTCAGCAATTTGGATGTCTTTTATACAATGGAAAACAATGAAAGTGTGGAAGAATCTCTTTTTTCAAATACAGGAGAAGCTTATTCTAGAATAGGTATGAGATTTTTGGGTGTGTGTATGATGTTTTGGAGATAATCAGAACAGTAAGAGGTTCTGTCACTGTCTGCCCTGTTTAACAATGAGTGCCTTTATGCTGTGCCAGTTTGTTTCTAACCCCTGACACCAGCAGCCTGGCCATAAGCACATTTTACCTTGGCTTCCATCAGCCTAGTTACTCCTTGCAGGGTGACACCAACAGTCCTTCAGGTCCCAAGTCACCCCAAATCCATCTTTCCTGTGTTCTTACCTACCAGACACATGGATCATTCCCCTCTAGTTCATCAACCCTGAATGTGTGAAATGAGCGTGAAATCACCAGTGGTCAGCTCACTCTGACATCCAAGCGCCACACAGATTGAGCAACAGAAATCTGCTTGGGGTAAAAATAAACAGGCAATTTATTTAATAGAAAAACCACAGACTCAAAGATAAACTAGTAAGGGAGAGCGAACGCAGACAGGTCACAGAAAATAGACACAAAGACGCAACCTCAGGCTTTACACTTCCATATTCGAAAAAATCCCTTTTCTGATACAAGTTACCTATTGCTATTAAACCAGCTTATCTTATTTACAGTGAAGAAGCAGTAGGTGGAGCTGGGGCTGTCTTTGTCTGCTCTTTGTGCACACACATATGGCCTGCCCCATGTGGGAGAGGCCTGAGGAGGCATAGGCTGCAGGTCCCATCTCTGCCCCCTGCAAACCCCTGCAGTCAGGATTTAACTGCTAGAATCTTGCTGTAGCCTCACTAAGCAATAGTTTCCACAGCAACACCCTTATAAAGTGACACCCGAGCATGGTAAATTGCCACAGCAGCAAGTCAACTTAATGAGGCACAAGTAGCTATACCAGGATTTGAGCCTCACGCAGCACTGCGTTCTGCAAACTCTGACTTCACTGCCACACAGAGGGAGTGATAATGTTTAAATCAGATCACAGCTCATCCTTAAATCTGTATATATTGACCAGTTAAATAAAAAAAGACTATACAAAATTTATTCTGTAGCTTGTGGGAATTCTTGATTGGCTGTGTCTCCCTTGCCTACTCTGACAAGCCACCGGGACTTGGTGAGTAATGGTCATTCAGAAAGGGAGCAATTCCCTCTTAATTTGATAGCTGGGAGGTCTCATTGTCTTCCCATTAACTTTAATGGTCCACCATAGTCTTTTTGGGGGCTGGAAAATGGGCTGAATAAGTGAAGTTGGTTTAATTGTAAACAGCTGGCTTAGAAGGTGACCCTTCCTGCTTGACTGCTTCACCACCCTGCTGTGAGGTGAGGTTGGGCAGATTCATAACCACAGTCTGTATACCGGGGTGGGCAAACTTTTTGGCCTGAGGGCTGCATTGGGTTCCAGAAATTGTCTGGTGAGCCGGCCTCCACACCCTGCACCCCCTCCCCACACTTCTCACCCACCTGATGCCCCCCAGGATTCCTGCCCCATCCAAACTCTCCCCCTGTTTCCTGACTGCCCCCCCCAGAACCCCTGCCTCACCCACACCTTCCTGTCCCCTGACTGCCCCCCACCACCCCATCTAACCCCACCTCTTTCCTGACTTCCCCCTGGGATCCCTGCCCCCATTCAACTCCCCTGTTCCCCGCTCTCTGACTGCCCTGATCCCTATCCTCACCCCCATCCCCTGACCATCACCCCCTGAATTCCCCTGTCCTCTATCCAATCCCCTCCCCCCACTCTCTTCCCCCTTACTATGCTGCCTGGAGCACTGGTGGCTGGTGGCACTACAGCCACATCGCAGGCTGGAAACAGCCACGCTACCGTGCAGCTCAGAGCACTGGGTCAGGCTGGGATCTGCATCTGTGCTGCCCCAGGAGCTCACAGCACGGCAAGGTGAGGCTGTGCAGAAGGAGGAACAGCAGAGGAGGTGCCGGGGGGAGCCTCCTGGGCAATGAGCTCAAGGGCTGGGCAGGAGGGACCCGCGGGCCTTAGTTTGCACACTCCTGCTATATACATATCTTGACCATCAAATTCAGAACAGTACAAGCTTTCATAAAAGACTTTACTCAATAAATGTATATAATACAATAAAATAGCATGCAGTCTGTTGGTTTAACATCTCTTTTTGGGGGTTTAAACTTTCTGTTCTGTAGTTGGGGTGTCTGGACCCTGATTATCATAAGGGGGAAATGGCACATCAGCTATGAATATTGTTACTTTTTCCTTTCTCTGTATACTGATTCCTTTCAAGTTATAATTTGATCACAGTAAACTAGTAATGCCTAACTTCAGTCTCATTTTGTCTAATAGAGTTAGTATTTTAACAATTACATGATTAAGAGCTAATATTTTTCTATAGGGTCCACCCTGATAAACCCTCTAAAATATTCAAAACACCTAGGTCACCTAAAATTGCTGTTTTTAAATATAAAAAGTATAAATTAGTTTAACAGTCACTGTTCATAAGATAGGTTTAAGATTAGCAGCTGTGTTAGTGTGTATCTGTAAAGAAAACAAGAAATACTTAGGTGCCACAAGTATTCCTCATTTTCTTTGTTCATAAGATGTGCCACATCAAAGTGTCAATTCTGTCCCATGCTTTTAGTATTAATGATGCTAGATACATATATTGTAATGTGAATATATGTATGATTATTAACTGCCTCGATAAATATAAGTAATTAGGGACATTTCCTGCTCTCAATGAAAGCAAGAAGAGTTTTCCATTGACTTGCTAAGAGCAGAATTGATTCCACAGGACCTGAACCACTGAAGTGAGTAGTCATTTATATGAGTGAAGCTTGCGGGCATGAATAAGAGCTGTAGGACCAGAATGTCAGGCTCACAGAATGTCAGGCTGGGAACCCAAACTTACTGCATTTCTAAAGCAGTACTGGGCCTTTCCAGTTTGAGTTTTATTAACAAGTACATGTGAATCCTTTTGCTTGGCTCTTAGGTGACTTCTTCCCAATCACAGGAGTGAAAATTGCTTTAAATAACAGTCACTCTATGAAATAAAAGAGGTGTCTATACTCCCCCCCGACACACACATGCACACACACAAAATACCAGCTAGTGCTATTTTGATCAGTTTGTACATCTCATGAGCGAAATGGCCGCCCTTGACTGCTGGATATGTTTTGGTTGGCAAAGAGAAAAAAATCTCCATTAACAATACTTTCCTGATCAACACTTCCTGTGTTCACTTCCTATTTCTAGTGCCCTGCACTTTCTGAACATTACATTTATTTAATAAGTAAAACTAATGTACATTTCTTACTCTCCTTTCAGAGTTTGGATTTCTGTACATGAGAATAATGTACAATAATTTTTTCTTAACTGTGCCATTTACCATACCATTGTGCTCTTTTCCCCCCCCTTCTTGTTAGCTGGATTAGCAGAATATGTGCTCAAAGATCAGCAAGAGAGACAGATGGAAGACATTTTTGGTAAGGTTTTAACACATGGGACAAAGTTTAGATATGATTGTTCTCTATAAATACACCAGAGAAATAAATACCAGGGCGGGAGAGTTGTTTATGTTAAGTGCCAACATTGACACAGAACAAATGGATATAAAGTGGTCATCCATAAGTTTGGGCTTGAAATTAGACAAAGGCTTCTGACCATCAGAGGAGTGAAGTTATAGAACAGCCTTCCAAGTAGAATAGTGGGGGCGAAAACCTATCAGGCTTCAAGATTTATGGAGTGGGGGGAGGTATAATGAGCTCAGACTAGATTATTATGATAGTCTCTTCTGGCTGTTAAGTCTAGTGCCAAGACTAGAATCCTGGTTAGCAGACTTTTGGTCCATCCATGGCAGTGTGGAGCAGCAGCCAAATCATTGTGACAATATTTACTTGCTTCCTATTAACACTTTTAAAAAGTTGCATGGCTTATTTTTATCCTGCTTTGGTACATTTTTGGCTTGGATTTTGCTCTTATTAGTTAATGGTAACATTCCTGTTGATGTCAGTGGAAACAAGATGGGGTCCAATGGTTGTACTGAAATATTTGTAATTTAAATTAAACAATGAACCTGATAACATGTCAGTTCTGATAAAACAAATGATTTCACTGAAAAGATCTGTATGACTCTTTGATGTGTTTTAAGGTGGAACTAATCCCTTGGGCTATAGAACTGAGGCACAGATTAAAAGACTGGCCTATGGTTACATGGCAAGTCTGTGATTCAGCTGAAGGGAGAACCCAATATTGTGATTTCTAGTCCCTTCTGCTAGTCACTAGACCATTCTGAAACTCTTAAATTTAACAACTAGATTCCTGAGTTTGTGATGATCTTCTGCACTGTGGAAGTTCACCAAGTTGCCAAATGTGATTTCTGCGGAT
The DNA here is from genome assembly GCA_007922305.1 of Dermatemys mawii. Classification (NCBI taxonomy): domain Eukaryota; kingdom Metazoa; phylum Chordata; order Testudines; family Dermatemydidae; genus Dermatemys; species Dermatemys mawii. The sequence goes on along the minus strand of ML677381.1, from coordinate 20,252,301 downwards.
GTTGCATCCTTTGCAAATTTTGATGTACACTTTACTGTACACATACACTCCCAATCTTTTATTTACAGAATTTATCCTGATTTTAAGACATTATGCATTTCGTGCTTGAAATTAGTTTTTTAACTTTGCAGTATCCTTTGGGATCCTATTGATTCAGATTTGGCAGTAAGTTGTTTTTGTTTAACAGGAAAACTCATTTTGGATGAATTGTCCAGTGACACCACAGAGGGTTTTAGGGAGATGAAGAAGCAAAACCATCAGAAACGATGTAAGTGAAACAGCATTTGTGGCACCACCAGGAGCAATTCACTTAGGGAGCTGGAGTGTTTTAAAGCTCCTCCCATGCAACCATAAAGTATCTGCATGGCAAGGACATTTTTTTTTAAAGGAACATTGGTGCCCATCTCATGCCAAATTCTTCATTAGCATAAGTAGCTGCAACTCTTCTGAATCCAGTGGAGCCGGGCCCACTTAAACCAGTGGTGCCTTGTCCACCCTTCCTCTGATGTGCATTTGAATCAATTAAAAAAATGCTCCTTATAATTTCAGTGATTTGTTGGCATGTAATATGGCACTATGAGCATGTTTTTAGCTTTTATAACCCTCTAGTCTTGCTTTACACCAGTGTGGCAATATTTTAATTTTGCTTTCAATTAATTCTGGCTTAGTAAGTATCAACTGCATTATTCCTTTTTTTATTTAAAAAAATACCAAACTAATCCATCAATCTCTCAGGGTTATCGATACAAAAATCTGCAGCGTATTCAAAACCGTAGGGTCAGAGTAAAATAACCTAGGCAACTCCCTTTCATTTGTAATATGCTAAAAACCTCCATTTCTGAGGAAATTTGAAGCAGCCTCAGAATTTCTAGAGAGACAAGGCAAGTGAGGTAATATTTTTTATTGGATCAACTTCTGTTGGTGAGAGAGAGAAGTGTTTGAGCCACACAGAGCTCCTCTTCAGGTCTGTGAAAGGTACTCTGAGCATTACAGCTAAATGCAAGGTGGAACAGATTGTTAAGCATAAGTAGTTAGCACATATTCTAAGAGACCAGAATTTCTAGTCTGTCACAATGAAACGGTACAGCTATTAGGAGATTATGCCGTAGAAAGCTGAACTGGTAGAGTGCTGCAGAGTGCATAGCACTCTGGTTATGCCTCCGATAGCTCCCCATCTTGTTTAATATCCATAAAGTAGGCTCCACTAACAGAAACCTTAAATTATCAAACTAGATTCAACCTACATCATGGATTATAAACTTTCTTTCTTTTAGCATTCATGAGCACTGCACAGAGTTACTCTGATGCTTCCAAGCCCAAATGCAGGAGAACGGGTGAGTTATTGATTGAAAGATTTTGAGTGTACCTTGTCTGTTGTTCTGATGTCCATAACACTGTCGAGGTATTAAACAAAAGTACTGTAGCTCACTGCATACTTGGAAAAGGTTGGATGCAATAATATGGTGACAAAGTGGGGTTCTTTGTCTTAATGCTAGAATAGCACAGGTTGGGTTAGGGTCATATTCTGCCATTAGTTCGTTCACCAAAATCTAATTGTTATTGTAACAAACCTATGACCACCTAGATATTTCAGTTGTCATAATACTGCACACCTTGGAAATGCCTCATGGCAGGGCAAAACTTGGATCCTACTGTTCCAAAAGCACAGCCCTCCACTGTTTGAGTGAAAGGAGAACTCCATTAGCAATTAGCAATAGAAAGCCTATGAGGCACAGTCAAGCATTTCTGATTCCATCTAGTAGAGGGAAGTACGGTGGTACTGTGAAAAACTGTGAAATATTTTTGTTATTTCTTATGAGGGTTGTGCATGTGTGTGTTTGATGAATTACTTGTTCTGGTCTTAGATCAGAAGTGGAGGAACCAAGCAGAAAGGGCCAAAACAATGGCCCAGATAAGGAACACCCTAACAAACACAAAAATAGCCAGGTTACTACCTGCAAAGAGGCAACGCTTCACTCAATCCTTGTTGCTCAACTCTTCTGCCAAGGCAGAGAACCTGAAGGTCAGAAGACACAGATCACTTAAGAGATCTGCCCTGGAGCTGTGTGTGTGTGGGGGGATCTTACTGGTTGCTTTAGGCTAACACAGACTGAGCCAAGGCAGGATCTGCAGTAAGCATGCTGTAACTTGGTTCCCAAGAGAATGGGAGACACCAAGGCTAAGACCTCTATGTCTAGGAGCATGTGGTGAGGTATAGGTAAGTCACTTGGTTTTAAATCCATTGCTCTGAGTGCTGTGAGTCTCTTTGCTAATAAATCATACGTTGTTTTGGAGAAGCTGCTTCTGTGTCACTGCAAACCGTCAATGCCCACAGACTCCCAAAGGGAAACTCTTGCAGGGACCAAGCCTCCAGGCCCTGCTAAATATCACAGCAGCCAGGGGGATGCAACCCAGAAGTCCAGTCAGAGAGTGGTAGGATTGCAGGATCCCCACCCCAGGAGGCCTGAGCCTGTCACTTGAAAGGGGTGCACTCAGAAAAGGGAAAGGGTCTCAGAATGCCAACCACACAAAAGGTAGCCCATCACAGTGATAACGGAGTTTTGGGAACAAATCAAGGGAATTGTGCCACCCCAGTGTGGAAAGTACGCTTGATAGACTTGAAAAACTAAATAAAGTCCTTGGTGAATTGCTACCTGCTATTTGTGGTTTATTCAGGTAGCACATTCTTTATTTGTACTGAAGCTCCAAGATCATGTTAAAATTGCCTGCAGATTAAGTCAACAGTATTGACTTTAAACCACCCACACAATTTATTTTTTATATCCTGCATTTCTGTGAACATATTTGTATTTCAGTAATGCTCACAATCTTCGTCAAGGATTGGGGTGCTAAATGCTATGGATGCACATCACGAAAAGATGACCCTGGGTCCAGAGAGCTCACAGCCTGTGCAGTAGTGTGCAATCTAAGGCACAATTGTAGAGCTAATACTTAAACTTTGCAAAGTAGGACATAGTTTTGTGGCATTTATGGAGGTTGTTCAGATAGTGTCACTGTCTCCATCTTAACAGATGCAGCAAAGAGGGTGAAGGAAGGAGTATGTACAGAAGGCAGCAAAGCTGTTGGGGATGTAAGAGCCAGTTGCCAGAAGAGAGGTGAGCACTTTGAAAATGCCTCATAACTTCATTTTGCATTTGGTAAAGTGAGAGCAACTGAGTAACCCGGTAAAGCCAAACATAGCAGTTCTTAGAAAATTCAGTATATGTGCCAGCAAAGAACGAGGGGGTTATATTTACCCAAGTTCTAAATAAAACAGGAACACTTATTGTTATTACTTATTATTTATATATTTATTTACAGTTGAGATTATGCTAAGGAAAGTATACTGTATTGGTGCCCTCACCATGAACTAGAGACTTGCCCAAACATACTGGAATTGTTGGGATCAGCAAAACCAAAATGTACAGTATTGTATCTGTATCATTAGCAGATTATTTCAAAATAAACAAGGACAAATATTTCTTACATTTAAAACTATTTCTACAATTGCTTTAATGAGTCAGTGGTGCATATAACAATACAGACTATCAAACTGGTTACTATGGCACAGAACAGTCCTGATCCAAACACTGGATGCAGGACAGAGCACCTTTTCAAACCCTTATAAGTTATCACATTTGTATAATCAGGCAGGCATAAGAGGAGGTTTCATTTGTCTAAAGAAACTTTGTCATTGTTTATGTGAAACTTTTCTAAGGAAGTCTGGTCATCCTTACTTCCCCGGCAAGACCTAGGCAGAGAGCCAAGATCAGGGGCCTTATTGTATGCGGCTTCCTTTGTCTTGTACTGCAGAGTACAAGCCCTTGGACCGTATCTGGGAAACTGAGCACAAGAAGTTATCATATTGGCTCATTACCTCACATGTGGTAATAAATATTCAGACTCAGTGTAAATTATGTGCTTGAAGCTATTTAGGAGAAGGACGGGCCAGGAATACTGAGCATGTTCTTTTAAACTAGCGAAGACGCTGCAGAATCTTTGACATACACACTGTATTCCTACGGCCATGTTAGCTGGCTGCTATCTGAAGTTCTCCTAAACACGTCAGTACACTTCAGAGTTTGGATACCAATTTTTTGGCAGCTCAAAACACTTTGCTGATTTGATGAATATCAGGTGACTTATGTCTTATGCTGTGAGACCTTCTGTGGTCTGTCTGACTTTTGTTAGAAACTAACATCCTTTAACATTGTTTGCTATTTAAAGTGGAGTCCCCTGGGTCTACAGTGAATGGCAGTTTTGTAGCAGTGCCTCTGAACAGCTCTCCAGCTAACTCCACCTCTTTGTCTCACCTGCACATGCAGTTTTCTGTTACGAGTATCCATCCAACTGGAAAAAATGTTGTGATGCCCGGTATGTACAATATAACTACAGCTTTCTACCCCTACACATTAGAGAGAAAATGTGACACTCTTCATCCAAACCCTTCACTGTAGCATGCATCCATCTCCTTCACATCAGGACATGATGGTGGGGCTTCTCTGTACCCCATACAGTTGCAAGGGGCTGCTGGGAAACTGTTTCCTCAGTGTGGGGCAGTAGAACTGGCTCCCCTTCATTCCTTGTTGATAGCATGTGCCACAAGATGGAGAGGCAGGGATTTCTCCTTACCCTCCTCCACAATTAGAAAGTACTCCTCTTCTGCTCAGTCAAAGTGAAAGTGAGTGTGAAAATCCCTTTGAATGCAGCACTCAAAAACTGGTTGGTTAATTCATTCAGTGGTGGCTAGTCAAATTAAAGGTCACTATACGAGCAGTGTATCAACGGGTTTTATTAATTCATTGTGACTTTGTTTTTTCTGCCTGCGTCCCTGGGAAAGGCTTTGTAGACTCATTTAGTTTGGGTATGATTTGTATAACTGCTATTTGTCAATATCTAATGAGCTGAGGAGTTTTTGGAGTTACAGCTTTGAGTCTGGCAGCAACTGAGAAACTGACTTTAGGTAGCTGATATTAGTTAACACAGCACCAGCTCTGTAGAAGCTCTACCTGCTGCAGAGCTGTGACAGGTGATCAAGTTACAAGCAGTGCATCATCAGAACACACTCCAGAGGAGTAATGCTTCCTTGCTGGCGGTGCATGCAGCAGTGTGAGCATAATCACATGAAAAGGCTGTGATAATGCTGAGTCTCCTAATCACTTGGAGGGCAACATAGCACCTCTGACTCCATAATGTGTTCATTTACATACAGTAGTCATATGCAAATTAACTTTCACTGTTACAAACTACACCAAGACCAGCGTCCACCTTAATATTTTATATACACTGTAAATAGTATGTCTCTCTATGGGATGCCTTTGGCAATGAACTCTTTAATCTTTACACTACCCTATGAATTTTCAATAGGTTTTTGCCATGCTGACTGCTCCAGCTGAGAATGTGCATAAAGAATACCACTGAGAGCAGGACAGGCTGTAGCCCACTATTAGGAATCGAGGTGCTTAAAAATTGAGTAACTGTATTACTCTTAATTCCAGTGTCTTCTGGAAATTCCAGCCCAGACTGTCTGCTTGTTGGTGCTAAAGGGATCCAAGTGATATCTGGCTTTGCGGTTCTTCCTCAGCAGATAATTAATTTGCCTGTAGGGAATGGTGCATCCAATGTAATAATATATCCAGGTGAGTTATGCAGTAGTGTTGCAGCCATTTTTCAGAGACAGAAAATAAAATCATTTCTATCAATAAAATGCCATAGATCTTCATCACATTTGTTTGTAGCTGTACAGAGATAGCTTTTAACTTGCTTGTTTTATTTCTAGTGTCTTCCTCCCCCACTGAAACATTACAGATATCACCAGTTTTGCCCACAACCCTGGCTGGTAAGTGAAGGATGACTTTTCTTCTGTCCAATATCTCTGAAAAAGTAACAATATAGACAGTACATTGTTTCCCTGTACACAGACACCAGTTTTTCCTGCACACTTTGCTCACTTTTTCTTATAACAAATTACCTGCATTTGCTAATGTTGCTGACAGTCCTTTCTCTTACAGCTCAGTCTAGTCCAGGGCACTAGGCAGAACTGTCTGTCTAGTCAAGCATTAGAGCTACAGAGTTGTGTGTGTCCAAAAGTGGCTATATCCTTTGCATTACCCCTCTCCCCCCAAAGCCCTGCACTTTCACTTTTCCAAAATGGTTATAGAATCACACTTTAATGCTTATCCCATCACCATCAAGATCAGGAACTATGCTGGTGCTTTATACACTAACTGCTTTACTGGGCTGTAAGTTAACTGGCAGTTAACATGGTCCAACAAAAACAACAGCAATAACACAGAAAAGTCAACCGTCTCTTACTAAAAGGTTTTCTCCAAAGTCTGATTGTAAAAGTCAAACAACAGATACAGAAATCAGTTCATAATAAACAAAAGAAAGCTTTGTTCAAGCTACAAACAGTTCCCAGCTGCAGTAGCAGTCCGCCCTCAGAAACTTTCCCCCTCATTGTTAGTTACTCCAGGCAGCTCTGCCGTAAGTTTTTGGTTGTGTGTTTGTCTCTGGGCTTTGGTGCCTAAGGTAACTCCATTATTGACGGCTGCTATTGTTGCTTAGTTACAGTAGATGTGGCTGCCCCCTAGTGGCTATTTCTACAGCTAAAAGCACCTAAGAGGAAGCTGAAATTTTTGAAGGTTGCCCAGTGGATGGATCCATAAATACTCTCAGGTTTCTGTGGGAGTAATTGTAAAGGTTACACACTCATTCTTGTGGGCTCATCAAATAACCCCTTCCCTTCTCTTTGTTAAGGTAATTAAATAGAGATTACTCCTCAGAAGTGATGGTAGGACAGGACTCACACTAACATGACTAATATGACTCACATTAACAAACTGTGTGTGTCAGCAGGGCCCACACAGATAGATAGTGCACAGCAGGCTTCTGCGGGTTAGAGTCATGCCCCAGCATGCCACAAACTACATGTTTGTGTAGACAAGCGATAGGGGTGATGTTAAAGAAAAGAGTCTGGCAGATGAGTTGGTAACTGTGGCAAACTCAGACTCATATCAGGGGAGCAATTCCATTGGTTCCTGTAGAGACCACTTCCCATTGGGTCTGAGTTTGTCCTAGATGTCTATTTATGACCTCTGGGCAGAACTTCTGACACTGAAATTAAAAGACCTTCTGAGCCTTTACCAAAGCCCATGGTAAATGTGTATTCTAAAGAAGATGTTTCTTACAATATTGTATAACGCCTCCATTGAAAAGGGATAAGTGGAAACACGTCCCTCTAGCTGTCCCATCTAACAGGAAATTGCCAAATATTCTTAAATCCTTTTAAAATGTACCCTTTACATGTCTTTATTAGGGATTGTCTTTCCCCAAATGTAAGCTATTTCTAGGCACTGACTCATTTGACAGGAATTTCTGTCCCACTTAACTGTATTTAACGTGACATCACAACTAAGAAAACACCGTAAGAACGTATTGCACTGATACTGTAAGAAAGTATTGGAATGTTTTAATGGAGGTTCCAGTGTGCCTTTAGAGGCAGTGTTTGACTCCCTGAGTGGATAGTTTGTTTAATCGTGTTGACTTTCTCAGAATTCTAGACTTAACTAAAATGATGCTGTGGACATAGAGTTCTCCTTAGTATTTTATCTGCTCGCACTTTATTGTCATTAAGAGATAATACTGATGACAGTTTCATTAACTGTATAAATAACTTGTCAGATGCATTATTTCAGCTCAAGTGGACTTGGCTGTCCAAAGCATTTTGGGGTCTCCTGACAACAATACCTCCATGGACCCATTTCCTTATATGCCAGAGACTGCAGCTGTGACTGACCAGACAGGTAGATACTACCGTATTTAAGAACCCCTATATGCCTACTTTACAAGTATAATACTTTGTATGTATAAGATAATGCAGAGTGAATCCCCCAACTGAGTTTTCACAGGGATGTTAGCTGTATATAATGCTCACTCTAAATACCTAGCTACTCAACTCTAACTGCAATTGTGTGATTACTCTGAAGCTATACCTTTTGATTACATAAACAAGTCTTAAATGTGAACATGAATCAAGCCAAAATGCTGATGCGTGAAAGAGACAGTAAGTCTCATGAGTAGAGCTGTAATGTTTCTCCACAGCCTTGCTCCATCAGAACAGTCATGTTCTTCTGTAACATTGTAATAGCTACAATAATTAACCTCACCAAATGATGAATACTGACTGAAGTGTCTGCTTTATCTGCAGGATTTTCTTGCTTTTTATCTGTAATAAGTTAACATGATTTGCGTGCATTTTTATCACTGAAACAGACAAATATTTCCACCTTTAGTTAGGACATCAATTGTTATGTAGCAAGGTTCTACTCCTATTTCACATTGCGGAAATTGGAAAAGTTCAGTCAGTGAATGTTTAAGAGTCTGTTTCTCAAATTGATTACTTGTTTCCCTCCAGATGAAGAAGAAATGTCCAATGAGATATCACAAATTCCTGTTGTTCCTTCTGAACAAATTCTCAAAAAACCAAGTGAGTGTCAATCCCGTTTAACCTTAAATTGCTTTGCAAACTCTATGGAAAACCAAAACATCAGGTTTTGCTCTAGAATAAGTTGCCTGTTGTGGGGAAATTGTCTTGTACAACAGTTGTAGAGCTGTTCAAAACTTTCTGAATGGAATTCAGTTATTGCTATATTATCGGAACTAAATGTTTTCTGAAAACTGTTAGGGGCCAGAATGTTGGTGCATTTAAAGAGCATTATAACTTACATATTTAAAACATCTAAAAGCTATGTTGAGTCCATATTTCCTTTCAAATACTTGATTCTTCAGCTCACTTGTGCTTTTGTTTTTCTAGAGCCAGTGGAAGCTTTCTGCACATCACTTAAAGATTATTTCCAAGATGTGTGCAAGTTCATGGCCATGGACCGTGAAGTAACCCTGGATCACCTTTACATTGATGGGGCTCTCATGCAAGGTCAAACTGAAACAAAGAGTGGGAAAAATGTCATCAAGGTGATGGAGAAGGAGCTGGTAATATACAATTTAGAAGAGAAGGAAAAAGCAGCTATAGAAAGAAGCCAAATATTTCAAGTCACAGGAGGGAAAGAACTAGAGACCAAAGTCATTGTGGTATTGGGAAAGGCAGGAATGGGTAAAAGCATTCTTGTTCAAAAGATCTGCCAAGACTGGTCCAATGGAAAGTTTTCTCAGTTTGAATTTGTCTTTTGGTTTGAGTGTAGACGACTGAGCCTGCCTGAAAAGCAATACAGCTTGAAGGACCTGCTCCTTGAGCTCTTTGTCAAACCTCGAGAGGGAAGCGATGATGTCTTCGAGTACATACTGCAACATCCCGACAAAGTCCTCCTCATCTTTGATGGTTTCGAAGAGTTGCAGGATCATGATGGCTTTACACATTACTCAGACTGCCAATCTTACAAGGAGCTGTACAGCATCAGGGAGCTATTTGCAGGGCTTTTCCAGAAGAAGATACTCAGTGGATGTACTTTATTGCTAACAGCAAGACCCAAGGACAAATTTAATCAGTATTTATCCAAAGTGGACAAGATTATCGAGATGATAGGGTTCTCTCCACAGCAGGTAGAATCATACATAGCCAGATATTTTGAAGGGCTACCATACAGTGATGACGCAGTGAAATTAATCACAGATTGTCAATATCTGTTCAGTCACTGCTACAGCCCTGTCATGTGTAGATATATCTGTTTTCTCTGCGAAATGATATTTGAAATGGGAGACAAAGACCTGCCTTCGACACTTACCAGCCTCTTTGTAAAATACCTTGAGCAAAAGCTGATACCTACACAAACAGATGCGACAGCCATAGGAAATCAACAGCACATCACCAGTCTAGCTCAGTTAGCCTGGCATCTTGGAGAAAAGAATCAAAATGCCCTGAAGAGCAGCCTTTTTCCCTCTAAAGAAGTTAAGGAGTTTGCTCTGAAATATGGCTTAGTGCTGCCATTTACATTCCCAAAACATTTGGGGAAAGGGGAGGAAGAATATGGGAGTGCGTTCTCAGACTTCGTTATCCAAAATTTTTTGAGTGGGCTTCATCTGGTGCTCGCAGAAGAGATCAAGGATAAAAGCCTCACCAAGTACCTTTCCCTGCCAGCCAGGAAGAAAAAGGCTCATAACTGGTTAGACTTGGTGCCTCGATTCTTGCCTGGGTTATTGTACCTCCAGCATGATTGGAACCTCTGCTCTCTTTCAGATGAGCATGTAATGAAAATCATAACCAAGAAGCAGAAAACGCTCTTAAAATATATTAAAAAAATACAGATAAGTGATCTCTATCCAGAAAAACTACTTGAGCTCCTCCACTGTGTTTATGAAACAGAGGACCGCTACCTTTTGCAGCATGTGGCTTTAAGACTCAAGGCTGAACTTTCTTTTCTGGGAACTCTTCTTACACCCCCTGATGTCTATGTGCTGCATTTTATTTTAAAAAGATCCCCAAAGGAGTTTTCCTTGGATTTGAGGAACAGTGGCATTAACTTACAAGGGCTGAAATACCTGGTTGGACTAAAGAATGTGACATCATTCCGGTTAGTTATTACTTGTTTTCTAGTTTTTACTTAGTTATTAATTGTGTCATGTGAATTATAGTGGGACAGACCTTTTCAGGCAAGGGCAAGGACTCAATAAACTTGTGTTTTGATACTTTACAGGGCCTCCCTTAGTGATACAGTCAGGTTGTGGGAGTCCTTAGAGCAAACAAAGGAATATGAGCTGCTGAAGATTTCAGTTGAGAAATTTGGTATTGATCCCTTTAAGGCAGAAACGATGAAGGACATCAGTGACCTTTCTGACCTTGTACAGATACAAGAGAAAATGATCCACGGGTAAGAGCCTATCAGAATTAATGACCTCTTTACACGTCACTGTTTATAAATAACAAAAGGTCTTGGTTTAGTAACAGTCCAGGAGAGTGAAGTCATCCATTTATCCACAAAGCAAGTAAATGTAGGAAATGCTCTATTGCCCCACATGTGTTTTTCTGCTGTAATACATAGTGATAATTTTGTGGGTGTGAGGGTCCCAGGCAATCTCTGTACTGAAATGCCCACAAAGAAAACAATTGGCAGCATGATTTTTTTAGTTCAGGCCTTTTAGCTATAATTTTTAAATCCCTTATCTTCTACTCCCTTTTAATTATATATCCCACACTGTCAGAGTGGTTCTGCCCTGTAGCCCGGAACAGCGAATCGTGGCCAGTGGGAGCTGCGATTGGCCGAACCTGCAGACACTGCAGGTAAACAAACCATCTTGGCCCACCAGCAGACTTCCCTGATGGACCATGTGCCAAAGGTTGCCGATCCCTGGTCTATACTATAGTTTTAAAAATGCTTTTTCTGCTATCTTATACTTTCTTCCTCCTGTTAAGATCAAACAGTACTTTGTTTTGAAATTGTTGTTTCTAATAAACTTTTACAGCAAATAACCTGGCTCTGCACCAAATAGTATTCTTTGTGAAGCAATGGGGGTTTTTACAGTTCTTAAAAACTGTTTCTAATAGATACAATTATTTCATTATGGTTTATTTAGCATAGAAGATGCATTTGGCTGCAATATTAATGAAATTCCTGCTATCAAAAACCTCAGAAAACTAGAATTTGCGTAAGTAACACCCCTCTCCATTTGCTGAAATACTTCTGAAGTTTATAAAATTGTAAAAATAATCATTTATGTTATCAACAGTTTGTTACAGTAAAAATATGAAGTAAACCCCATTTTATCTGTATTTTGCTGATCTAAACTAGGATTGTTAATTTATGGGCAAAAACCAGAAACTCCTAGAGTCATATATTCAACTGGTGTAAATCAACAAATCTCCATTGACTTTAACAGAGCTATGCTCTTATACACCAACTGAGGATCGTGTTCCTTCAGCTGTAAAATACACTGAAGGTATTTCCCTCATTATTAGCAATGTCACTTTCCATTTCTCATTCATGTTAAATTTCAATCATGTAAACCAATGATTGACAAATAAATGATGTCCCTTCCATTCACGCTAAGCTAGCTGAGTTGCATCATTACTCAGTGTCTACGTTAGTGTTGTGCCATGTTTTGGCCACGATCCAACCACTTGGGAAAAGATTTCTGTACAAAACTGCTCTGTTTCCCATCTAAGTCTCGTAACATGAATGAGTGTCTGTGCTAAGCCCTCTGTTATAGCTGATTATGTCATGAAGGTCATGGTGACAGCAAATACTGGGTGTCCCTTTATGTCTGCTGACTAAAAACTATTTGCTTCCCTCTTTCTGAGAAAGGAATAGGAAGAAATAATGTTGAATTGGAAGGAATGATTAACTTATGCACACTTAAGCATCCAGTGGGAAGGAATCACTCTTATGGCATTTGCTCCATACAGCTGCCAAATGCAGTTGGTGCTTACATTCAAATATTTGTTTTTAATGTTACTGGGGGCCAATGTCTCCTCTCAATTACACCAGTTCGACACTACTGTACTAGTTAATATAGCCTCAAGTTCAGAAAAACTACTTCAGTGGAGGTTGTACCAGTGTAATGAAAAACATGTGACTCCCTCCCCGCTCCACTCCCTGCTGCCTACAGACAATTTAAAGTTAAGTCTAGAGGCTTTCCCTTTGCTTGACCCATCTCTGAATTCTAAGCATTTTCTCTCCCCATTTCCTCTCCTTTTCTTTCCCCAAACTTGTCTGTATTCTGGGTCCAAATCCAAATCTCCTTATTCAGTCTGAATTCCCACTGAAATCAATGAGTTTGGTGTGAACAAGGACTGATTTAAAAACCAACGGTCAATTCTGTTGTTAAGCAGGTGTAAATCTGGAGTAAGAACATATAAAGACAATGGATTTACTCAGTTTACACTAGTGTAAGGTGAACCGGAATGTGACCCATTGATTGAAATGCGAGTTGTGTGCAGCCAGTGGTAGACTTTTCTTTTAAGAAGAGGGGAGAAAAAAATAACCTTGATCAGGTTTAAAATACTTAAAATGAGAGCAATCTGAAATAGCAGGAAATACACAGTAAGGTGAGATCAGATATGAATGAAAAGCATTTTGCAAAGTAAATTAAGAGAGAGGAAAATGTGTGCAAAACTTCCCTGGTATGAACCACTGCTATATTTGATCTAATGTTGTAGGACCATTTTCTGCATTAACTCTTAAGCAGAGTTAATGAGGCAGTAAAGAGTTTTGCTTAAATATGAATGGTATAATCTTGCCTGTGGTGTGGAAAAATGTATGCTGATAAATAGAACCAAAACCACATGTTGTGCTGTTTGTGTACTGTTAAATGACCATAGTTTTTTTCGTTGCAGGCTGGGTCCAGCCTGCGGCCATCATGGATTCTTAAAACTTGTTGAAATTCTTGCAGCATTCCCATCTCTTCAGCATTTAGAGTGAGCGATATTTTTTTCCCCCAATTGTCCATGGATAGTAGTGGGTGGAACTTAACAGTGAACAGCCTCTGGGCAAACACTGAGGGGTTTTTTTCCCCACTCTAAAATAGGTAACCTTACAAACTGAGGACTGGGTTGTTTGAATAGAGTAGCAACCTGGAAGTCAAGGCTTCTCAGTTCTCCTATGGGCACTGCAAAACAGATCCACTGTGTCTTCAGACAGATCCCATAACCTATCTGACCCTCAGTGTTCCTCTCTGCAAAGTGGGTATAATCTACCTGTCTTGCTGGGTGGTTGTGAGGTGTCATTAATTATCACCCATACACTGAATGAGATCCTTGGTTGAAAATGATATATAAACTGTTAATTAGTAGGAATTTGTAAGTTGTGTATTGAATGATTACCAGATCCATATAAATTATTGTCAAATAAATATAAAAGCATCCTGTATTGCCACCATTGTAGCATCTCTGAAAAACAGTAAAATATTATCTTAAAATATAAAAATAATAACAGACTACACTGCCTAAGTGACTATTTACTGGTTCCAAACAGAGCAAGGAATGCTTTCATTCCAGCTAGAGCAGTGCAGAGGATGAAATTCCATTCAGTAAAGGATTTTGAGATTTCAAATTTTAGCTTTGTTACAAATCATAATGAAAACTGAGAATTTCAAAGTTCTCCAAAAGAAAATGCAGAAAAAAAATTATTTTGGGTCAATTGAAATATTTCATTTTGACTAAATCCAGATGTCTATATTTAGACTTTTGTGCAGAATATTATGTTGTTATATAATTCAGTTTAAAATAAAACTATTTGAAATAGTCATTTTAAAAATGAAAAATGTAAAGGTTTCATTCCAAAAATGTCAAAACAAGATATTGTGACATTTGAAATTCTTCCAAAACGAAATTCTGGAAAAATCAATCTGATTTCATGAAGTGTCAAGATTGCAAAAGAATTGCATGTTCTGATCAGCTCTAGTTCTACTCTCAGCTCTGATGCTGACTTTCTCGGTGGGCTTGAAAAAAAGCACTCTGAGCCTGAGCCTGTAAACACTGCTTGTGGGAATTATTTTTAATCACATCCAGTTCCAATTAAATCAGTGGGATTACACCAGTGTAGCGAGAAGTGTGGCTGATCATTGCAATGACTATTGGAAATACTCTAGTTCTAGCCATTTGGCAGCAGAAGCAGAACTGGGTTTTCAGGTTGGTGGCAGGGGGAGGGGTTGTTTTGTTTTTTGGCCACAGCTGACTTTGCTGTTGAATCTCTGCCTCGTAGAGGAGCCCTGACAAAGCCTCTTCTTGTTTTTCATTGTTGGAACCAAAAACCTCTTAAACTTGTTTCAGATTGAGGGCTGTGAACTCCATAATTTCTTTAGTTTTAAGTTCTGCTTGGGAGAGGATCATAACTGCTTTAGCACCAGGGGAGCAATTAACATGCTTTGTGCTGAAGCCACTGGTAATGCTTTTCTTTTCCTTTTCTGGAAGAGATAATCTATGTATGTATGGATATATATTAACTATTTCTTAATTTCCCTACAACAACACATTTTTGCCCTGTGTTTTAACTCATTCCTTTATCATGAACAAAAAATAGCTGTTTATAACTGAACCTTCAATACTTTCCTCTCACACTGAAGTCAAGCCAACTGTCTCCAGCTATTTAAGTTCCTGTGAATGGGAAACAAAATAACATGGAGACAAAGGGCAATATTCTACCATATATTATCACTCTGAACTATCCACTGCTTTTTATAGGGCTTTCCATGAGATAATGGATGGCAACATAATAGCGCACATGATCCTGCCTTACTGGCTCAGCTCTTTATCCCATTATGTCCCAGATCCTGCCTTGTCAGTGGCCATTCTCTGATGCTTCAATTCAATTCAAATGGGTTCCTGCTTCATGGCTCCCAGCATGGCCTATAAGATTGGGGGAGGAGGGCATGGTCTCAAATCCAGACTCCTAAAATTAGGGTGGCCGTATTTTCCCAAAGGGAAAATAGGACACCCCACAAAGCCAGCCCAAGGCCCCCCTCCTCCCTGCATATGAGGGGTCCGAGCCTTCTGCTGTCTGCCTGCGCAAGGCTTCCCACTTCCCTCCACTCATGGGGTCATCCTGAGCCCTCCCTGAGTTTCCTACCCATGTGGGACCAGCCTAAGGTCCCCCCATCCCCTGGCCCATGGGGCCAGCCCAAGCCTACCTTGCCACCCACCTGCATTGGGGCCAGCACAAGGCCCTCTTTTCCACCCCTGCTGCACGGGGCTGACCCAATACCTCCTGCCGCCTGCCCATGTGGGGGTGGCCAGGACAGAGCTGCTCTTGAGCCCTCCCTCCTGCATGGGACTGGCCTGGCATTGCTGCACTCCCACCCCCACCCTGCATGTTCCACCACATCCCACTGAGGGTCGCACTCCACCTTTTTGGCAAAATTCTGCATTTGTCCCATTTGGAGATGGCTGGGACAGGACTTAAAAAAGGGACCGTCCCAGCCAAAACGGAACATATGGTTACCATGCCTAAAATCCCTTCCACCAGTGTGAATTGCAGTGAGAAGATGTTCAGTTTTCCTCCATCCTAATCCAGGAGAAGCAGTGGAGATGAGTGTTATAGCCTCATTTTTTTTTCTGTACATGTAGGGAGGAAATGCAGTTGGGACACAACTAGTTCATAACTGTGTTAACAACGTTCATTTTGTAGTGTAAGTGGGGCATTAAGTGCTACGATTTACATGTCAAAGGAAGTGGGTCATGCAGTTCTACTCTTCTTTAAAATCTTCTTAGGCTCTGAGTTTGTAAAGCAATGACAGCTTGTCATAAGTATAAAGTAGCCTAAAATTAATGTTTACCTATAAGGGGTTAAGCTAAATGTAACCTGAGAGGTGAACAACTGACCAATAAAAAATTCCTCAGGAGACAAAGGATTTTGAGTTTCAGTTTCTCTCTAACTCTCTTCTCGGTTCAACTCGGCTATGGGATAAACCACACCTATTTCTTTCACTGTAACTATAGCTTTCTATCAAGTAAGGTAGTCAGTAAGTTTACCTTCTTTTTATCACTTGAAGGGTTCTCAGGGGTAAGTGTTGGCTGGGTGCTTCTTAATATTGTAAGATTCAGCAAAGATATCAACAATGGGAAAAAGTTGCCTCAGGGGAGAGGTTTGGGTTCTTGATTCTTTTGTTAATTATGGTAAATGCTGTTCTATTGATGAAGAATCAGAGGGGTAGCCGTGTTAGTCTGGAATTGCAGAAGTGACAAAGAGTCCTGTGGCACCTTAAAGACTAACTGAAATTTTTTTCAGAGCATGAGCTTTCGTGGGCTAATACCCACTTCGTCGGATGCATGCAGTGGAAGTATCCAGGGGCAGGTATAAATAGGTAGGCAAGAACCAGGTGGGAGATAACAAGGTTAGTCCAATCAGGCTGAACCAGCTTGTTATCTCTAATCAGGGAGGGTGAGGTGTTCCTCTAGCAGCTCACTTTCACAGGCCCTGGGAGGCAGGCCAGTCCTGGCCTACAGACAACCTGCTAACCTCAAGCATATTCTCACCAGCAACAGCACACCGCGCCATAACAACTCTAACTCAGGAACCAATCCATGCAACAAACCTCGATGCCAACTCTGCCCACACATCTACACCAGCAACACCATCACAGGACCAAACCAGATCAGCCACACCATCACTGGTTCATTCACCTGCACATCTACCAATGTAATATACGCCATTATGTGCCAGCAATGTCCCTCTGCTATGTACATCGGCCAAACTGGACAGTCCCTACGAAAAAGGATAAATGGACACAAATCAGATATCAGGAATGGCAATATTCAAAAACCTGTAGGAGAGCACTTCAACCTCACCGGACACACCATAGAAGATTTAAAGGTCAGCATTTTGCAGCAAAAAAACTTCAAGTCCAGACTGCAAAGAGAGACTGCAGAGCTGCAATTCATTTGCAAATTTGACACAATCAATTTGGGACTGAATAGAGATTTTGAATGGCTAGCTAACTACAAAAGCAGCTTCTCTTCTCTCGCTATTCACACCTCCAGTTCAGCTGCTAGAGGAACACCTCACCCTCCCTGATTAGAGATAACAAGCTGGTTCAGCCTGATTGGACTAACCTTGTTATCTCCCACCTGGTTCTTGCCTACCTATTTATACCTGCCCCTGGATACTTCCACTGCATGCATCCGACGAAGTGGGTATTAGCCCACGAAAGCTCATGCTCTGAAAAAAATTTCAGTTAGTCTTTAAGGTGCCACAGGACTCTTTGTCAGTTCTATTGATGGTTATAAGGAATTTATTCCTTTCTTTTTTTCTTTCATTAAAACCCTTCCTTTAAAAATCTGACTGTTTTCCATTGTGTAAAATCCTGGTTTTGAATTGGGCACGTCTCGCAGGATCAGGCAAGGCTTTTTTCTCAAGCTTCCCAGGGAGGCAATAAGTTTGGGGGTTTTGTGGAAAGAAAAAGAGGGGCTTCAAGTAGCCCATGTCCAATAGTTTTTAAGACATTCTCACTTAATAGTGGCGGCATACCAGTCCAGACACAAAAGAAGTTGTGTTCTGGGGAAAAATATTTTAACCCAAGCTGGTAAAATAAGCTTGGGGGGGCGGTATTTCTTTTTTCATGCGGGTCCCCACATCTGTACCCTAAAGTTCAGAGTGGGAAGGCAATCCTGACAGAGCTCCTTATTAGAAGAGCTTGAATATGCCAGGTTGCTCTTACCCAGGGCTTAAATTCTCATAGAGTATTTCCTGTAGCATGCCCTCTGCCCCACCAACATGCTATAAAAACTCCAGAGGGTTTGAAAATGTTTACCAGGCCTCCACTCCAGACAGATCTGGCTAAATGTAAGCCCTGCACTTACCTGATTGCCTGGGTCCATTATGAAGAAGTAGCCTCCCAAATTTATGAGCAGATACCTTAGATGGTCAATGGACAGAGAATAGTTAAAAGGAAACCTAGTAATGTCTTACTTTGTGGTCCTGCAGCTTGGATGCTCTGAGTGGAAATGAAATAGGAGATGAAGGAACAAAAAGTCTATGTGAAGTATTGTGTGAGCTGACATCACTGGAAACATTGAAGTAAGTTGCAAAGTTAGCAGTGCCAACTTCTGGGAGCCAGGAAAGAGAAACAGGTTAATCCTATGGCACTCAGAGTTGGGATTGTATTTTGAGGCTTCCTAATTCCACTTCAAGGCAAGCAGTTAATTTTTCCCAAGTTTGCCTTATTCATAGTACATCAATTCTTTTACAAGAACTACAGAGAAATATATAAAATGCACAGGAAATATTAAAAGAAATTTCTTAGTGTCTGATCCTGCCATTGCTCCAGATGTGAAATACCCAGTGGAGTCAGTGGTGACTTTGAGTGTGGATGGATGGCAGGATCTGGCCTAATTAACAAAATACATATTTTGTTCATTTAGATACATTAGACATTGAAAACCACCAAGAGGAGATTTCAGGTTTTGTTTTTCAAAGAGGGTTAAAACCTCTATCTGGTTTATCTTCTTTCAAAATGTAATATTGGTTACTGCCTTCAGACGTGTTTCACATTGACCCTGTCTTCTCTGAGGTAATCTGGAAGGACATCATCTTAAATTATTCTGAGATGGGAAAATGGCACTGTATTGGTGGTTATAGGATCACATTCTCATGTTGCATCTCAGTGTCAAATTTGTAGAGCCACATGGAAAAAAATTACTCAACATTGTGATAACCTTGTTTAATTAAACTCTATTAACAAGAACATTTTATTTGTAATAGCTTGTCACAGAACAAGATAACAGATTTGGGTGCAGAGCAACTAGCTACTGCTCTTCCTTCCTTATCCTCGTTAAAGACACTTAGGTGAGTGCTTGTATTTTATTCTATTGCTTTGTATAAAGTATCCCTGTGCCTTAGTTTGGAAGATAATGACTATACTTGGAATGAATAATGCCCACATACTGTAGTGAGTTTACTACAGGCTTGGCGCTCCAGGCCTTATTCATATGGTTAGTCCCACTGAAAGTGGTGGGACTGCTCCTTTGAGTAAGGGCTCCAGGATTGAGGCCTCTGTTTTGATAGTTCCTATACACCAGCAGCACCGGATCTTATTTACTTGGGAGAAGATAAAGGTAATCTGATATGGAGATACGAGTCTATAACTTAGCAATATGTACAAAGAACTACATTGCTCTTAAACCATACACAGATCTCCCCATTGATCAATAGTTCCGCACATGTAGCTGCCATCCAAGCCTGCGACAAGCTTTGCAGGGGTTTACTCAGGAGAATCAAGGTCTAGACTACACCCAACAGGCTGGGACTTGACTCAGGGTATATGGTTCATCTAGTCCAGTATCCTGCCTGACAGAGAAAGGCACAATAAACCCTACAGGTCAATTATGGAATAACTTGCTTCTAAGGGAAGCTTCTTCCTAACCCTTGTGCCCTGAAGCATAAAGATGTAGCCTCTATGGTTTTTTTAATCATATCTAATATAGCTAAAGTTGTTCTCATTATCTGTTTAATGTCTAATCCTATTTTTGATTTGTGTTTGTAAACTGAACAAGGGGAATACCTGGCTCTCAATAGGACTGTAATTTGATATTTAAAATATCTTGAAACCGTAATCTGTAGAATGGTTGCAAGTTAATAAGGATTAATCATACCCTAATATGTGCCAGTCACGTCTGGAATTCTTTCCTTTAACTTACAGTGAACGTTTTGCTTTCTTTAATGGTGACCCTGCTGTCTATGTTTTCTGCAGTTTGTACAATAACTACATTCGTGATGCTGGAGCGGAAAATATTGCAAGGATACTTCCTGCAATGGCATCTTTAAGGGTGCTAAAGTAAGTATTAAATCTTCAGAGAGGATCAAGGGGGGAAAAGCTTGCTTGGATACTATAAAATCTGATCTTGCAGATTAATATTTTATTGCAGTTACCATCAGCTGAGACATTTCAAATGCTTGGAAACTGGGAATTTGCACCCCTGTGTTCGTGGGAATGGAAAGAAGAGAGGAAGGAGAGAATTTGAGGGGGAATTACTGGGAAAAGCTTTGTGGTGGCAGTTTGGGATAGGAAGAGGAAACAAGGAGCCAATGAATAGGACATAAGCTTGGGGGAATGGTTACAAAATGGAGCCGAATAAAGCATTAGTATTTATGGTTAAGCCTGAAAGACAATTCTGCTCCCGCTTTCAAAACATAAACAATTCTTACCTACAAACAGGGATAGCCACAGGATTTTGAGAGAGCCAGTAAGATTCTTAAGGGCACTTGCAGGCTTATCTGACTCATTTGTCTTATTTTTAAAAAAAAAGAGCAGGAAAGCTATATACCTTCCCCAGTGTCCTCAGACAGGAGAAATGTGTGTGTGCTGGGTCCCGATGTAGTTACCAACAATTAGAAAGATTTAAGGAACACTTCCAGATATAATTGTATGTCTGGGAGCTACTAAACCACACAGAGTCTGAAGGGATTCGTGGTGACTTCTAGCCCTTCATAGCACTTCAGATGCTTTAAAATTAACTATGTAGTGCGTCACAATTAATCCTGCCAGTACTAGATTCCTAAAATCAGGAGGAAAGGAAGCTGGTCGGTTGGGGTTGGGGTGTGGTTGGGGGTGGGACTTTCCAGGCCTCACGAGCCAACTTTGGATGGGAGAACATTTAGCAGAGTACAGGACTGAGTTTGGGATGGGAGGAAAATAGTAGAGGAAGGTGGAATATTAGCAGGATAGAGAACTTGGGTGGATTTAAGGGATGATGGCTCAGGATTTTGACTGTCTTAATCAAGGACCAGATGGAAACCTGGATTTTCCTTTGAGGACTAATTGTTTTTTTTTAAAATTAATCCCGATATCTCCTTTTATCTCAAGGATGATGTTTGTTTACTGTGATGGTTTGTGTGTCCTAGACTAACAGCAAGTGAATGTGTTTTTGCTTTCAGTGTTCAGTGTAACAAAATAACTGATGCTGGAGCCCAGAAGCTGACGGATAGCCTCAGAAAATGCCCCCACATCAAGAGTGTAGCGTAAGTCTCTGGACTGTGTCATTATATCTTAGATCTAGAAACTGGGTTGGGATTTGTTCTCATGCTGGTTAGTGGATTTGCCAAATTTGCAACAGGAACCAAAAATATCACTAGTCCAAAAGTAGAAACTGACTTGACAGAAATGTCTGTGTCTGCACTCTGTTGGTTCTAACCCCTTCTGTGACAACAAGGGCTAGCCTGTGCCATTTACAAAGCCTGCACAGAGCTTTCTACCGTGCGGCTTGCTCAGGGTAGAGGTGTATATTTGAAAACGAAAGGCAGCTGTGGCAGAGAAATAGTGACAGAAGTTCGCAAGTTAAAAATTCTGTTAATCTTTTGTTTTCCTTTTCAATTCACTGTCTCTTAGGATGTGGAATCCTACTATTCCCTATGGAGTTCTTGAGCACTTTCAACAGCTAGATTCTAGAATCAGTTTGCTGTAAAATCAGCTGATCATGTGAAGGTAGCTGAATTATTTTTTTAACCCTGTAATCTGAACACCCTGTCTGAGGAGTTGGTTATTAAGAAGTTTATAGTATGGGGATAGGGACATTGCTGGGGCAGGATTGCAACAATTAGTGCCCTGAGAGGGAAGAGTCCTTTTTGATGAAGGGGAGGAAAAGGCAAGGTTTTAAGGGAGTAATGTTGGTTTTCATAGAATCCTAGAGATACGGGGAAAAGGATCAGCTTTAATTCCAAGATCCTAGTTCTCTCCAGTGAATCCAAGGGAAGCCCCTCGCGGGGGCGGGGGGGTGGCAGGAGAGACAAAGAACAAATAAGAGGAAAGCCAGTAAGTGGCTAGTAGTCACTCTGGAACTTACAAAGTTTGAGAGAAGAGTCTGACAACGTGTAAAGATTTGAGCTATTTCCTGTTATATCTTGGGAAAAAATTGTCTGCATTTGAAATCATGAAATCACATGGTTGCCAATCCCCGCCTCCATGTTGGTGTCTAGTTAAAGATTCTGGAAGATCCTCTGAACACCATGCAACACATGCTCTGTCCTGCTGCTCTGCTCCACCCAGAGGTTTTCACTAACCCACATGCTCCCAGGATCACTCCAGAAACACAATGGGTGTTCCCCAAATTCTTACACAGGCAAAGTTGCTTCTTAGGCAAAGTCATCACTTATACCTCCCATTTGGTTTGAGGTGAAAATTTCAGGATTAGGCCCGCTGTGCATTCTTTCAAAATGTTGGCTTACAAAGTGGGAGCTTCACCAGAGATTGACAGCCTAAATTTTCCAGTTCCAAAAACATGTTTAGAAAAAATGTTCACGATATTTTCTACTGTTTCCTTTCATGGTTGATTAAAAAGCGAAGGATCTGTAGTGGTTTGGAAAGTGAATAGGGGAGTGATTTGACAAGACACAATATGGATTCAGGCTGTAAATTTTAATCCTAGGTGTTTTCTATGAAAGTATCCAGCAGGCATCTCTGATACTAATGTAGACAAGCCAATTTCAGTATATCAGCACTGTAACGCTTTACTCGACATCATGCTGCAGGAAGCATATACAGTATGCTGTTTGCCAAGCATGGTATATTCAGCATCTTCCACTCACTCTCCTGAGTTACCAGACCTGCTCAGAGCGCAAAATCTTTATGCATTCTGGTCTTTGAAAGGCCCTCTTTGCCCTCCACTGCATGCTATTATTAGACACTGTGTCTTTTAGTTTTTTCAGAGACTGTAAAATCAAGACTCTGGCTCTGAAGTGTAAGTAGTTTGCAGACTCTGATTCCACAGTTTCTTTGCCCAGTTCCCTGGCAATAAATTTGCAAGCCATTTAAAAACTGTGTGAGCCTGATTTTGATCTTGCATACGCTGAATTAAATCAGAATTATAACCCTCTGATGTCAGTGTCACTAACACCACTGTGAGCAAGATACTTTTGATTTCATGGTGATGATAACTGGTGATGAAGCTGAAGGGCACAGAACTAATATTCTGCTTTCATTATTTTCACAGGTAATGTTAAGAAGAGGTGAAAGCATTACTGAATTTTCCCATCTTATTTGCTGCTTTTTGAATAAGAAAAAAAACCTAACTATACCGGCTTTCCTGAGAGCTACAGAATGGAAAGTTATATTGGAGCTTTTGAGGACAGTCGAAAACAGTAGACAATGAGGTCCAAGTGTTTGTAGTTAAGCAGGTCCATTCAAATGCTGTTCAAATGGATTGAATCTCCTCCCCTTGAACAAGCCATTAAGAGTTACGTATGCTGAAGCTTCACAGGTGTAAAGAAGATCACGCTACAGCAGTCACCATTACTAAAAAAAAAAAAGGTGTGCTTCCATAATATAAAAGTGTATAATAACCACACTTCCCACACAGCGTGAAGGAATTAAGTCTATGGGAATGGTGGCATATAGCTATGGATAAGGCGATTCTTTTTGTGATGCCCATTGTATCTGAACCTGCAGCTGGCATGGTGAGTTTAAACTATCAAAGTCCAGTGCTGGAGTTTTTCACATGCAAATCTCCATTGTAAACACGAGGGTTTAGAACGTTAGCAAGATTGCTCAGCCTAAAGATGGGAGCATACTGACACGGGCATGAAAATCCCAGCATATTTACCTGATCCTATGAATTACAGGTGGCAGCGTTTCTCTCAAATGTTACACTAATCACATCTGTAATGATAATGTTGCTTTCTTACGGTGTTTCGCCCAAATTCGTTATTCACTTATTGTTGATGAAGAGCCCTTTAAATAAGATGACAGAAGGGGAAATAAATTACCAGGAAAGGTGAAATTAAAAATAGAAAATCTGAATGATTTTTAGCAAAAGAGCTTCACATAAATCCACATACATTTAAACAGGTTCAATCTCCTGCACGGGAATCCTGAAAAATGATTTGTGGAAATAGGCAATCAGATTTTTAACTGGTCTTAAATGAGATCTGGAAACTGACGTATCTGAATGAATGGAAAATTTGTTTGCACTGACTGTGGGGAAGTTATAGAAAACCTGAGGGCCCAAATCATTAACACAAAATACATGTCAAATTACACACAATGCTTTTGTGAAGCAAAAGATTAGAAATGGAAAGTTTTGATTTTGAAAACGAATATGCATTCTCTCTCCTATTCATGCTCAGAAACTGGATTCAGGGTTCTGCGATCTCTCACTTACCTTCCCAACATGATAGTTGAAACAGACTGTTCAATAATCACAAGTTCAACATGAAATCGCAACTTCACATTGTTTCATGGACCACATATCCAGAGTCTCAAAGAACAAGGCATGCTAGAGAAGCCAATTTCAGTGTGTCACCATGTGTTTAGCTGCTAGCCTCTGTATTTCATGATCCAAATTCTGATCCTACTGAACTGAGTGATGAGACGTTGATTTCCCGTTTATTTCAGTTTGCCCCTGTGATATTGGAGGGATTTTATGGTTTTCTAGAGACAAAGCATCAGGACAAGCATAATGATTTCCTGTGCAAAGAGGGACTGGAAATGGGAAAAATTAGATTAAATGGGAGAAGCTGGAGATGACTTTACATACTCCCAAAATTGTAAGGCTAGATTCTTGCACCTAATTCTGGTGCTGCAAAGTAGCTCGATCAGCTGCTGAAAACTAGCTCATTCAGCTATTTGAAAATTTCCCTTTCGTTAGAGGAAACCCAGAATGGCATAGAGATTCCACCATCTCCCTCAGGTATAGGGACCAAAGTACAGCTGCATTCCAGCTATTCCTGGCTGCTGGAACAGTCCTAAATGTCAAAGGCAGCCAGGTGTAGGCTACTCTAATTTAGTCCTTTGCAGACCCCAAATTCTAGGACAGGTCCCGCTGGCTGCACATAGTTACCCATCTGGGCTAATGTTTCTCACTGGAATAATTTTTCCACATTGTTGCACATTGGTTGACTGATACCAGCCCTGTGCAAAACACTTGAGGCAATGCATCTTCTTGTTGAATTTGAAAGGTTAGTGAGATAGTCATCGGCTCAGGAGCAATCACAGAACCCTGGTCTCTGCTGACTTCTGAAACACACTCATATGTTCTCATTCATTTGTCTAAAGACAACCCTCTTTGAGATGAGCCTTCATGTTCTTTCCAACAACTTACACCTTTCTGCTGACATTTCTCTGTTTCCAGAATCTCTTCAGAGGGGACGAAGAGAGGACCAGATAAGGAAAAGGGGCAAGGGAGGATCGAACCAGCTTTAAAAAAAAGGGCTGGAGGGTGGGAGAAGACCAGCTAAATGGAGATAATGGTGAGAGGAAGACAGAGTTTTGGGCAGAGTGGAGATGGAATTCAGGTGATTATGTTTGTAGTTGGAAAAGAAGCCATTTTCTTCATTTTTTGCCAGGCTTTTTAACACCTGGCAAGACGGGGAAAAACTCTCTTGGGAAAAAAAACCCCATCCCTGCTGCCCTTCTCCATTTCATCTTCAGGAATGGTTTTATAATCTTGGGCCAACTCCTGCATGTTAACTTCCCACCAATATCCACAGAAGTTCTGGAGTGCACATTGGTGGCAGCCCTATAAGTTGTCTTTTCTTAACTAAGTTGTGAAACGGGACAATGAATGCTACTTTAGGGCCATATTTTGCAACCCCTCATCACAGCAAGTTATGGGAAGATCTTACTAAACAGTAAGAGAGAGATAACTGAATGTTACAGAGCTTTTACACTGGATTGTATGAAATGTTTCTTAGCTGCACTGGTATATTCCTTTAACGGGTCTGAGTCATGTGAAGATAATGTATAGTTTTTATAAACGCAGATGCAATTTATTTGTGTGTTTGTAAACTGTTTTAGATTTAATAAAATTACACATTCTTTTTACAATAATTATTTCATTTGCTAAATAGTACTGATGTTCTCTTTAAAAGTTACTCAGTTATCTGTTGGTTCTCAGTTGCAATGTCAGGCTCAGGACTTCCATCGCCTCAGCCAATGGAAAGCTGAGCAATGGCTAAAGTCCTTTAAAGATCTGGGCCTAAATCCACTGTCGGGAAAAATCACGAACTGGCAAAAGGATGGACCAGATAAGCTAATAGGTATTCCCCTTGTTTTATCGTCAATGAAACACTGACCCAGAGACTGCATCTTACAGTGGTGTCAGGATTATCTGCCAAGAATGGGGTCAAAATCTATGGCCCCCTCTTTGGTCTTCCATGAAAACACATTTCTTAGATTTATTGCCATAGGGCTTTTAGTGATTGCTGGAACCTTTTTGTGGTAAGTAGAAAGTACATAAGCAGCAGATACATCATTCTCAAACTTGAACAAAGACTGAACTGATTCAATACTTCCTGTGTTTACACTGCCTTGAATGGACATTTGAGCAGGAGCTCAGCAATTCTAAAATTTGGCCCCCTTTATATCAGTGCCTACATATGGAGTATTTGTCTAAATCGAGGTCCCCACCACTAAACATTTTGGCTGAAGTGATTTGCCTGAGATCTGACAAGTCAGGGACTGTCTAGCAAAGAACACATCTCTCAGCGCTCAGTCACCCTGCCAGGACCATGTTGGCTGTCCCAGCAAGGACCCACATCTGTGAAGTGCTGAATAGCTTGTCTGACTTCCTCTGCCTCTTGCAGGAGCAGTCACTAGCCTTGAAAGCTTTGTTTATGGTACAGAAGACTGGGGACTGGGAATGACCTATTGCTTCACTTTGCTGGAGAGTTCAAATATGTGATGGACGTGCAAGCGCGCCCAGGGCAGGGAAAAAACGGCCTTCAGCAAGTATGTTGATTGGTTCATGGGGCACTGTAGTATCAGGCTACATTGTCCTGACTGGCTTTGAAAGGCTGAGATGGGTGCAAAGAAAATGCACACTTGGCTGAGGAAAGCAATATTATCACTTCTAATAGCAATAGCATATAGGAAGTCTGAAAAAAGAGGTCAATTTTGTTATGGTAGCAATGCTCTTGCAGTACACCAACCTGGCTTAGGGACTGATTTTGCTGTTCACACAATTTTATTTTGGGGAAATAAAACTGTTCCGTTTTCAGCCCTCATTAGAATAAAAGGGCTTGCTTGTGTAAGCAGAGTGAGGATGAGCTCTACCCTGACATCTGGTGGTGAGTTGTGGCAAGTTGTGGAAAAGGACCTTAGGGCTGATTTTGTTTGCATGGGCACACCCACCCTGCCTAGCATCATGGGACTGCTTACCCAAATGGTCACTTTGACTGCTGTGAGGTCCCCAGTCTCATTGTTATTGGGGCAGGATGAATAAAGTGGTGTTATCCTGGTTATGTGATTCAGGGACAGTAGAACTGTCCTTGGCATTTTATGATGGAGGGACTTGCCCTCAACTAAGTAGCACTCGCTAGGCCAGGGACATGGGTTCCAAACCCCAGTGAATTGAGAGCAGTTGGAGACAGGTAATTGTATCTGGTAGTGTGAGCCCCTTCTGAGGTCCCCAAACACCACTTTCACCTTGTCTCTCTTCATTGTGTAATAACAGAGGTATTTTTGACTCCATTAGGAGTCCCGTTACATGCTGCAGAGCTGAAATCACTGTTACCTAGGTCTAAGCATTAGTTCTACTTTGGGCTAGAGGTGCATCAGCATTAAGGCTCCCCTATCTCCAGCTGAAATCACTGAGACCTGTGTAATGTGGGGGGTGGGGGGACCTGAAGCCATATTAGTGAGTGGCTAGCTATATTAGTGCTAGCCACTCATTAATGTGGCTAGTGGAGAGGAACAGGTTTGCTGGGGGAGAGGTGTGGCTATCAGGACAGCAGGTGGAGAGGAGCAGCTTGAGATGAAGGCTGCTGCAGAGCGGCAGGACAGTCGGCTGTCGGAGCACGTAAGGTGCCCCATACCTCCCGCTCCATTTCCACCCAGGCTGGGAGGTTAACCCTGCAGATGAACTTTTGAACGCTGGGGCTGCACTGACCAGGGACAGAAATGGTGGGAGGGGTGACTTCGGTTGCTGGACTCAAGAACCACTCTGGGGCTGCACTGACAACTTTTAGGTTGCTGGACTTTTAGGACTTTGGGTGACTTTCAGGTTGCTGGACTCAAGAACCAAAGGGAAAGGACACGGCCCAGTTTGTTTGGGAGTGGGGTCTTTTTGCTCATGGTTTGTGTTATGAATCTTGCTTGTGGTGTTTTCCCAACATAGTGCTGCTTTGTTTCTCTCTGTTCTTAAAAGGCTTTTGCCACACTCAGACACTGCTTGCGAGAGGGGAAGTATTGTCTCTTAGAGGCGCACAGAACAGTGGTATGCATTTGTCCCAGGTCACTGGGTGGGGGCTCAAGCCGGTTTTGCATTGTGTTATTGGAATGAAACCCTAGATACTGAACCCGGCCCTTGTTGCTGCCAACTCGGATGGGCAGAAGGGTGACATTTGCATGGCCTGACAGTTCGGACTACAGGGGTGTGAATTGCAGCATGTACTAGCTAGTTCACATTAAGGTGGTCCTGCTGGAAAGGGGACTACATTAATGTGAACTAGGTACCTTGTAGTTTGTACTAGCAGGATTTCCATGGGGCAGTTACGGAGCAACAGTTTAGCGTGAGCTGCAGCTCATGCCCCTGTAGTCCACGCCACAGGGTCATGTGTAGACAAGCCCTACATTAACCCAAACTATGTACTACGCAAGCGGTGTCCAAATGGGGGAGCTAGAGCACAGCAGGCTAGTGCATACTGCAGTTCATATCCCTGTAGTCCGATCTGCAGGGCCATTTAGACATAGCAGGATTAACACCTGCCTTTGCTAAAGTGCCTTTCTCTCATAGCTTTACTAATGTGCTTCAGTCAGGACCTGCATCATTCCTGCTACTTCAGTTCAGGAACTATGTTTTTTAAAGCAGTTGTTAATGCAAAAGCTCTAAATAAGAGGTGGGCAAACTATGGTCCACATTTGGCCTTCGGTACTGTTGTGCCTGGCTCATGAGTTCCCGGCCGGGGAGGCTGCCCCAGCCCTTCCACTGCTGTGCCCCCTCCCCCACAGCCTTAATACACCATGCTGTCAGCGCTCTGGGAAGGCAACACTGCGAGCTCCAGCGGGTGAGCGGCATGGTAAGGAAATGAGGTTGGACAAGGGGCAAGGGTTCCTGGGGAGCAGGGGGTGGTTGGATGGGGCAGAGGTTCTGGGGGGGTAGTCAGGGGATGGGGAACTGGGCGGGGAGGGGTCAGATAGGCATGAGAGTCCCCAGGGGCCGGTGAGGGGGTAAATAGGAGGTGGGGAAGTCAGGGGACAGTGAGCAGGGGGGATGGATGGGTTGGGAGTTCTGAGGAGGGTAATCAGGGGGCGGGGGCCAGGCTGTTTGGGGAGGCATAGCCTTACCTACCCCGCCCTCCACTTTTGAACCCCAAAGTGGTCCTTAAGCCAAACGCTATTTATATTTCAGGTACCTTTGTCTTCCATAAAATCTAGGTTTTAGTAGCTAAAGACTAAATAGAACATGCAATTGTCTTAGGAAAGTTTGATTTCTAGAAAGTACACTAAATTCCTTTGTGTAAATGAAAACAGAATGACCCCCGCGTAAACTGATTTGCATACTTTTTAATTGAACGAGGTCAGTCTTCAATGTATTGCTTTTACATGTGTACATAAGAACTTGAATTTAAACAATGTGCAAAGTATTCTGTTAGATAATTAATCCTCCAGATTTATATTGGATTCTCTCTTGCTGCCCTAATACAAGACTCTCAAAATTAAAAACAAAAACAAACAAAAAATACCCACACCTTACAAAACAATCCCTTTCTGTAATACTGCTCTGAACTGACTTTAACTTGCAGTGATTTTAGGCTCTAGTCCAACAGCAGAACTGGCCCTCTGAACTAACGGCAAAGAAAGTTTCCAACATGTGACCTGCTTTGAACTTCATAAACAGTAATACAGATTGCCCATTTGTGTAACATGTTTATTCAAAAGTTTATCAAATCTGAGTAAAAGCTTTGTTTAAAGTATGGGAGACCACTTTTTAAAATGTCCATGAAGACCATGTCCTAAGGAGGCCTCGTACTGCATATGAATCACTGTCGTTAGTGTAACAACCCTGATCCAACAATCAGAAAAAAGTCTGGGAAAAAAGTCAGAGCTGAAACATTCTCATGCTGCTGCTTCACATTGTCTCGTCCTTTTTGTCTCCTGTACATTCCTTTTAGTTTTGAACATTCTAGGCCACAGTTTTTTGTTCCACAATTCCAGTCCTGGCACATTTTCAGATGTGCAACAAACCTATTTGAAAGAAAACTGGATTATTACAACAGTACTAGCACATTAGTCCTTGTCTCCCCAGTGGTTTCTATTTAACGCAAGAGAGCACTAAGTGGTGAAGACTAGCATGCAAAAATCCCAAAACAAGACAGTTTTGAGCACAATGCTACTTATATTTTTTTAAGGTTGAGACTGTTGGTAGTGATGCCTAGGCCAATTAAATTCCAAGACATGGAAAGGTCTGAACTGACTCTCTCACTGAAGTCAATCCAACAGTGGGCTGGATTAGCCCTTCAGATAAATCTAACACTTATGCATGTCCAAAATTCATGGGAAAAGAAGCATAGTGCTATTCTCGTTTTAAACCGAATTGGAAATCTCTCCTGTGACGCAAAGTCAATTCACAAATGAAAGTTTTCTGTGGACAAAAATAGTTTGCTGCTGCCAATGTGGTCACTACTGTATAATACACAAAGTTCAGATGGTCCCTGCCCCAAAGTGCTTGGGCAAAAGTGGGCCAAATCCTTGAGTTGTTCATAGTTTTCACTGCTATTTGAAGCAGTTTTCTTTGACAACTTTCTTGAGTGTTTGTTACATGCGTATAATCAAACTTTCTTCACACACTAGAACATTACTGCTGGGGTTTGATAATAGCCATCCGTTGTCCTGTGTCTTCAATAGCCATCATTCTTTTGCAGTAATACCTGGACACAGGAAGACTACAAAGGAGCAGGGGTTAGAGAATAGAGTGGGGTGGGAATTTTTGGATTAAATGGTTTTTCACTAGAACGCTGATTCATCAAAACCAAAACATTTCATGGGAAATGGTGAGCTTTGTCCTACTATTTGTTGGGAAGGTTTCTCAGATCCAGAATGGAATTTCTGGTCAAAACAAGGAGTGGCGGGGAAGAGGGACGCACATACAGTACTCAGAGTAGCCAATAGCCTCGTGACAGAGCACTGATGTGGTCTGGATCCCTGTTCTGCCTAACTTGGACTCCAAGGCCTGGTAATGGCCATGGGATTGGGAATGTCCTAGACATTAAGGACCCAGGAACTGCCAAAATGGTTTACACCCTAGATCCATCTAGTCTAGTATCCTGTCTCACAATACCCTGTGCCAGATGCTTCAGAGGAAAGTGAAAGAACCCCAAATTGGGCAGATGTGGGGTAACTTCTCCCTACATTGGTCTCATCCTGGTCTCTAACAAATTGTCTTTAGATTAGCACATCATTATGGATGGCTAAGTGCTGCAGACTTCAATAACAGATTTCCTTTGTAAAAAGAAACTCGTACATTTGGCAGGCTATCAGGATCTCTTTCCAGAGAATTGCTGTGTAATCCTGTGGCAACACACTGACCTGACCCTAACAACTATTACTGCAGCACTTTTGTGGAAGCTTTTCCCCTAATACGCTAAATGAGACATTCTGTACATTAGAACTGCAGATGTATAAACTATTGTCTTTAGGTATGATTATTAAGGGAATCTCAAAACATATCTGCCTCCTTAAAATATAGTAATAATAACAGAAAGTGCCCTTTTCATTATAAACAGAGGATAACAAAATTCAGGTACTGTATAATTTTACATGCAAATGCTCATTCAGGGCCTAAGCCTACAACACCAAAATAATACCATGGATGTCAAGGAGCTACTCACATGAAATAAGGGATTTCAGGATCAAGTCCTTTTGAACATTATCAATTTGGATTTGGCCCCCAAATTAAATTTAAATTAAATGAAAACAAGCTTCTATAAAACTTAAGACTAACAGAACCACTTCAATAAATAACTCAAAATTTGCAGTGGGAAGACCTTGAAACTGAAATGATGCAATTGCTTAGTATTTTCTCATTTTGGAGAAAGAGCACCATGACAATTAAACTGTTTGCTTAACATTCTTGTCTAGACATTTGGGATTCTTTTTTCTGAGCTGGGTAAAAAAAAATGAACTTACCTTTGTCATCTTCAAAATCTCATGTTTTAAACTTCAGGGTCCATTAGTGTAAGAAAATTACAGCACACATTCACAAACCGTTTTTCTAATACAACATATCATACATACTAATGTGTGTATGAATTAGCCATTCAAAAATGTATGAATGGCCGTCCTGAACTCTTCAGACTGTGATTGGAAAGGTAATTTTTCAAAGCCTGAGAGAAGGCCTTATAGCTTACTTATCTGTGACTTTGCTATTCCTCCACAAAGGTAATGCAGTGTCAAACACACCTATATTGTTGATCTGCTAGATTCATTAATTTGCAAGCATAAGCTCAGTTAGCAGAACGTATTGATTTTGTGATGTCAATGAGATAGAGAAAGCGAGCAGATTATCAAATTGAGTTAATCCAGCATTTAGATGACACCAAATATATCCACTCCTCATACTGGTAGCTTCACTAGTATATAAATAACTGTTACCTGAACAAATATTGTCCTTATGTCCACCACTCAAAATTGGTAGCTGGTAGCATTGTTGTAACAGACTAGCAATGTGTATCTAAAACAGCCCTATTCTGTTAGCAGGAGTTGATCCTGATGGGAAAGGTTCTGTTGACTCACTGAAGCAGGTGACTTCCATCATCTGGCTATAAGTGAGGTGGTAAGTAGCTTGCTAGGAAGAGATGGTATATAGTGTGGAAAAAGCATTACTGAGAGCAGATCACCAAGCACAGGGAGAGGGTTTGAGCTAATATTTATTATGTTATTGCTGTTTCTATGTTAATAAAACCAAACCTCTTAAAGGTGTGTGTGTGTGGGAAATGGGTAGTGGTGATTCTGGACTTCAATGTAACATATGGACTCTGTTTGTACAGCAGGTTAGGAAAAGTCCCTGCTCACAACTGCATGCAAAAACCTATTCGTGTGTGTAACTTTCTTTTATGGGCCATTAGGTCTACATTGCAAGAGTAGGTTGGTTTTGTCAGAGAGCAGCTCTTTTCAAGCATGACTCTGAAAAGCCCATCCTTTCATTTTTCTCTCTTGCTGCTAAGCATTTGTTTAACTTTGATCAAAAGTGAGGGAGTAAGAGTCCCCAGAGACAATAGCTCTGCTCTGGTAAGTGGGGCTGTAACCAAACCTGGTACTTCTGGTGTTTGGCTTTCCCTCTGCCCACAAGTAGCCTCTAAATACAACTTTCCAGAATGGCTTGGGAAGGGACTCAAAACATCTCTCCCTGCAAATGGGTGCTCATGGTCACCTCAGCGCCTGATTCTGTTTTCTAGACACTCAGAGTACAGCTCTCATCCCTCCAAGGGGAGTTGCACTGTATGTAAGAGAACAGTATAACTGCCCAGAGCTCCGGTATGAAACTGCAGAAAAACCTGAGAGTCTCTGGATTAAGTTTAGAAGTGTGAGCAACAAGGCTGATGTCGTGGTGGGAGTCTGCTATAGACCACCAGACCAGGGGGATGAGATGGATGAGGCTTTCTTCCAACAACTAAGCGAAGTTACTAGATCACAAGCCGTGGTTCTCATGGGAGACTTCAATCACCCTGATATCTGCTGGGAGAGCAATACAGTGGTGCACAGATAATCCAGGAAGTTTTTGGACAGTATAGGAGACAATTTCTTAGTGCAAGTGCTGGAGGAACCAACTAGGGACAGAGCTTTTCTTGACCTGCTGCTCACAAACCGTGAAGAATTAGTAGGGGAAGCAAAAGTGGAGGGAACCTGGGAGGCAGTGACCACAAGATGGTCGAGCTCAGGATCCTGACAAAGGGAAGAAAGGAGAGCAGCAGAATACGGACCCTGGACTTCAGAAAAGCAGACTTTGACTCCCTCAGGGAGGGGCATTGCCAGCAGATTGAGGGACGTGATTGTTCCCCTCTATGCAACATTGGTAAGGCCTCATCTGGAGTACTGTGTCCAGTTTTGGAGCCCACACTACAAGAAGGATGTGGAAAAATTGGAAAGAGTCCAGAGAAGGGCAACAAAAATGATTAGGGGCCTGGAGCACAAGACTTATGAAGAGAGGCTGAGAGAACTGGGATTGTTTAGTCTACAGAAGAGAAGACTGAGGGCAGATTTGTAGCTGCTTTCAACTACCTGAAAGGGGGTTCTAAAGAGGATGGATCTAGACTGTTTTCAGTGGTACCAGATGACAGAACAAGGAGTAATGGTCTCAAGTTGCAGTGGGGAAGTTTTAGGTTGGATATTAGGAAAAACTTTTTCACTAGGAGGGTGGTGAAGCATTGGAATGGGTTACCTAGGAAGGTGGTAGAATCTCCTTCCTTAGAGGTTTTTAAGGTCAGGCTTGACAAAGCCCTGGCTGGGATGATTTAGTTGGGGATTGGTCCTGCTTTGAGCAGGGGGTTGGACTAGATGACCTTCTGAGGTCCCTTGCAACCCTGATATTCTA
This sequence comes from Dermatemys mawii, assembly GCA_007922305.1. Lineage (NCBI taxonomy): Eukaryota > Metazoa > Chordata > Testudines > Dermatemydidae > Dermatemys > Dermatemys mawii. Next base: position 20,217,398 of record ML677381.1, on the reverse strand, counting down.
TGATAAGATAACCAAAGGTGGTAAACCCGAAATAGCAGTTATCATACCCAAATCTAGAGCCCTTTTGTTTCCTTCCATCTGTCTTCTCTCCCCCCTTCCCCCAGTAAAATGCCTGGGAAGGGACTTAGGACAAAGAACTTATAAAAAGTGCTCTGGAATGGAGTGCGGATCATCATTACACAGGGGTGACCCTAAGGGCCTGGTGATCTAGCCATGAGGTACAAGAGGCAGTTCCTCTCATATTAGGCTTGATCTCATTACCTTTCTTTTCTCTTCTTTTTTAAAGAACTTATATTGATCTCCTCCTATCTAGGGTAAATGTTATCAAACAGATACAATTAATTTGATCATCATCAATGACTGTAATGATTTAATTACAGTTTATCTCTATTTTATATAACCTCTAAACTTCAGCTTGTTTTTCTCTTTTTTAGAATTGCTGGACCTGCAAAGAAACTGTCATGGGGATCAGTAATATTGCAGGACAAGCTGCCTGGTTTTGGCGACAAAAATCAATACATCAGTAAGTCATGCACAAACCTTGCTTCATCTTCTCCTGATTTATTCCACCTGACCTAAACTGCCTTTGTTAGACTAAGGTGCCAGAAAAGCATCAAAGGGGATTCACTACCATAGCTAGAGGTTAATCCTGCCCTCAGTGGAGGCAGGATTTTGGGAAGTGATGCACGGAGTTGGTCAGATACTGAGATACTATAGCAGGGGTGGCCAACCTGTGGTTCCAGAGCCACATACTGCTCTTCAGAAGTTAATATGCGGCTCCTTGTATAGGCACCGACTCCAGGGCTGGAGCTACAGGCTGGACTAAGTTTTAATAAAGAGTTTAATTATTCAGTGTTTACGTTTAGTGATTTTTTCAGGCTGAACTGAAATTTTTTGCTGCACTATAGAGAATACAAGGATATTTTTTTAGCATGCTGCATATGGAGCAAACTCTTCTTTTTTTACTCTTATGCAACTCCAGTGGGTTGGCCTACTTTCCAGTGTGCCAGAGGTTGCTCTGCCCCACTACAACCCTTCCCGCCCCCTCCCTTGAGCCTGCCATGCCCCGCACCCAGAGCTTTCTGCACACCATGCAACAGTTGATCAGACGGTGCCAGAGGCGGGAGAGGGAAGCACTGATTGGCAGGGCTGCAGGTGGACGGGAGGTGCTGGGAGCAGGGAGGGGAGCTGATGGGGGGCTGCTGATGTTTTACTGTGGTTCTTTGGCAATGTACATTAGTAAATTCTGCCTCCTTCTCAGGCTCAGGTTGGTCACCCCTGTACTATACTAATGGATGAAGGATTTTTAAAAAAAACCTGTATGGGATGGTACAGCATGGAGCTCAGCTCTACAGGGGATCAGAGTCTTTGTATGGCTGTGTGCCGAGCTGTATAGGTGCACTGAAGGTCAGGCGTGGGGCTGAAGGATCCACTGCTAGGCACATCCTCTGCCAACAGAGAGGGGGATTTTACATCTCTGGAAGCTACATCAGCCATTAGGCTGGACAAGACTCTATAGAGCAACCCGCTAGGGGACAAGTCTTCTCCATTCATGGAGATCATCAGCTGAGTTCTGGAGAGAGGATGTGAGGGAATCTTAACCCACCTGATCATCAATTAAAAGGAATCTCTATTTCCCACTCACAGGAGATGGACAAGCAGTACTAGGAAGCATGTTTTCTGTCTAATGTGGTATTTCTCTACTGAGTTTGACAGCCATAGGAATGAGTTAAAGAGAAACATTACTGAAGAGTAAGGCTAAGATTCTGTCACTGAGATCTTTAGTAAGTCACGGCAGGTCACAAGCAGTAAAGAAAAATCTGGAGAAGCCCGTGACCTATCCATAACTTTTACTAAAAATGTCTGTGACAAAACGGGGAGGGAGAAGGCGCCGGCACCCGTCGCTGCTGGGGCTCTGAAGTCCCCCACCACCTGCAGTGGTGGGGCAGCTGCGGGGTCCCCACACTGCCCGCAGAGGCTGGGCAGCTGTGGGGATCCCCACTGCCTGCAGAGCATACTGCCCGCGGTGGGCAGCAGCTGCAATCAATCAGAGCATGTATCCCCCCCACCGCTGCCCATAGTGGCTGGGAGCTGGAGGGTCCCCCCACTGCCCGCGGTGCTCCAGGGCTGAAGTCATGGAGTTCTCTGGAAGTCATGGATTCTGTGACTTCCATGACCTACGTGACAAAATCGTAGCCTTACTGAAGAGCTCTGTGAAGATGTATTACATTCATCAAACCCTCTTTATAGTCTTAAACCAAGGACAAAGAACAGAGGGACTAAGTTTTAATAAAGAGTTTAATTATTCAACATTTATCTGTTTAGTGATTTTTTCAGGCTGAACTGAAAATTTTTGCTGCACTATAGAGAATACAAGGATTTTTTTTTAGCATGCTGCATATGGAGCAAACTCTTCTTTTTTTTACTCTTGTGCAACTCCAGTGGGTTGGCCTAGACATAACAGAGCAAAATTTATTTGAGCCCGTGCAGTTAGGCTACCAAAGCAAACAAGAGGGCTGCCTAATGAATCTTTTGAATATAGCTATAGACCGCTAGATCACGTTAGTAATTTCTAGTGGCAGATATTAAATGGTGTGTGAATGATGCAAGTGACCAGCATATTCAAGACTTGCTCTATTCAATTGTTTAAAAAATAATCTATCCTTCAAATGTAACTTGAACCTAAACTTTAGTGATGGAAAACAAAGGGGGCAAATCTTATCTAGATGCAGTCAACCTACTCACTACAAAAATACCAACTAGCATACAATGGTTCAGCTGCTAAAGCATAACACCAATATTATTTTTAAGTCATGCTCTTTTTGTTAATTCTGTCTTTGAAGTTGCTGTTCCTTCCAGGTTATAACAATGTAGAGGAAATGAGATGTCTTTATTTTGTATCCTGCACTGTATTCCTTCTAATTTCTGATATAACCCCAAAAGAAAGGGAGTGTTTAGAATTGGGCATGCCTGGCATACTCTGTTCAAACCACCATGCAGCCTCAGTTTGGCAGTTTCATTTTGGTACAGTCAGATTTTTAAGCCTCTCAATATCCAGCAGATGGTGGGATTTTTATTTGTTAAGATCCATTTGAGATCTTGGACAGAATAGTTAATCTCTTAACAAAACCTCAGAAGGAAAATGCACTTAATTGGCCATGTGAAACGGGCATGGTTTGCAAATTTGAAAGGCTAAATTCTGATCAGTTTTTCTCTGTCAGTATCAGCTAAAAGAAAAATTGACCTTCCCAGATTAGGATCTCCACTGATTTACAAAACTTGAATTATGTTTCCCTACAGACTTAACACAGTTTGTTTGTTTAAATTGCTTGTTTGGTGTACACAGTACTCTACCTAACAGTAAAAATGAAAAGGAGAAATAGCCACAAAAATAGATAGGCCGTCCATTGCAGACAGCTGGATAGCCTCAAAGGAGACAATGGAAAACTCTCCTCTGCCTTTTTTTGAAGGAGCTGGCAGGCAACATACCTAAACTTCCATGCCTGTGAGGAGAAAGGGAGCTTATAATTAGCATTGATTAACAGCCATCTCTGGGCAGTGCTTGCTTGACTGGGACTCTGGGTCTCCCAAGTAAATCTTCTATTGCTATGAAGTTTCAACACCCTTGTATGGTGATAGAGGCAAGAGATCCAAGCTGTCTAAATCAACAGGCTAAGCATCTGTAAACACATGACTTGGTTCTAGTTTAGAACTAACTACTGGTTGCCATCTGAAAGGGAATATTAATATAGTCCTTTCTCCAAAAGAAGTGATGCCCTTTTATGTGAAGGATTAGATTGGATTCATTCCTTTAGTCCTTTGACAATATGGATGTTATAGCCTGCTAAATGGCTCTTGTCCCCTCTCATTAAAGCAAGTTGGTGACTTAGAGTGTATTTGCTTAGCAAAGGACTCTTAACACAATAAATGTGAACATTCCTTAAATAAGTTTGCTTTTAAAATCACTTGTGCTCTGGTGCTTTTCAATAGATGAAAACGCTCAGAGCTCAAGCATTTTTGATCCTAAACTCAATCTCCATTTATTTCATCTGCCTCATTTACCTTTGACTCATGTGAACAGTAACTTTGGAAAGCTTGTAAGACATCTGTCTCCATTCATGCAATATGCAATTGAAAGTGCTCTTTCTAGAAAATGTCCTGGGGCCAGGTGTCAAACCAGTGCATGGAGATGTTTGACAGGCTGTAGCTACTGTCCTTGAGGGGTCAGTCCAGTTCAGTTAGCCAAGATTTTGTCTTCAGGTTCTACCTAGGGCAGAATTCCTACTAGCTTGAGCTTGAATAGAATAGTATCTCTATACAGGCTATATTCTCTGTCCAGCACCTTGTCCACTGGACCACATTGCCTCATATAACCAGGGTTTAGTAGGCCCTTTGTATGTGCGCATAGCCCTGCTATTTAAAGGATATCAAAATAATTTGCAAAGGCAGTCCCATTTACAGATGGGGCAGAGTCCATGGCAGAATGTGGAACAGAACCCAGAGGTCTTATCCTCTGTGCTAAACGAGTGACATTATAACAAGCTTTCAATTTATTCAGCTGTGTGCAAATAAGAAATCTCTTGGATTTCATAAATGTAATATTGAGTACTAATGATTAAAGAGAATTAACATTTGTAATCCTAAATTGAAGTACCAGTGAACTGAGCTATTCCTTTGACCCTGATTTGGGATTTAAATACTGGCATGCAACTAAAATGTTGAATTACAGATTTCTGAATGCAGGACTTTGCTCATAAAAAGGAATTAAGAATAATCCATTGATACTAAACATTTCTTATTATGCTGATATTGTATATAAAGTATTTAATACATTATTTTTCTATTAAATATTTTTCCTGACTTTGATAACCTCATGATGAATCACATTTAATTTTCAGGGAGGTACAAAGAGAAGAGCAGTTACACAATCACCTTCCAGTAGACTTCAAGTACATCGCAGAGCCCAGAACACTCAACCTAAAATAACAGATGACACCGAGCAATTGCAGTTTCAATTCAGTTTACGTAGACAGGATTCTTAAAATATGCATTCTATTTAAATAGGACAGGAAGCTTTTTCAAGGTGTTTAGTGCTGCAACTCCCAAACCCTGCCATCTCCATGGGAGGATATAGAAAAGGCAGAGTTCTCCAAATAAATCAAGTATGGCAGACTCCTCTAAGGTCCCACTTCTGCAGTTCATACAAGTCTGTAACTCCTGTGATAGGATGTATTCACCACATCAGCCCCTGAGAAGGTAAATTAGGCCGGGTGAGCCTAACTGACCAATTACATGTCCAGTAGGGGAGAGATATAGGCTACAAGGAGTCCGCTAATTAGAGGCAGTCGCAGCTGAGCAGGAACAGGAGGAACCTGTAAAAAGACCCAGAGCTGCAAGTAGCAAGGAGCCTGTAGTTGCTCTCTGAGAGGAGGGAGAATGGGTAAGAAAACCCAAGGAGAGAGGGAAGCCAGTTATGTAGGCAGAAGCCCAGGGAAACAGCAGCAAGGGCTAGGAGAGTACAGGAATTGGCTGCATGTTATAGGGTCCCTGGGCCAGAACCCAGGGCAGAGGGTGGGCTTGGGTTTCCCTGACACAGGGAGTTGGAGATGTCAGCTGGATAGCTGATCTGGAAGGACTATGACATTACCACAAGGGGAGGAACTTAGTGACCTGGCTGCATGTGCCACAAACAGGAAGCTGCATCTCTAAGAGAGGGAGAGAGGCTGCAGAGAAGGTGGGTAGAGACTGTTGAGGATGGTGAAGCACTTGGCAGAGCTGACCCCCCACAGGATGGCCAAGGAGAGGCACTGTGAGCAGTGAGGGAACCCTGTCACACTCCCTCTGAAGCTAATGAGAGTTTTGCATGAGTATTGGCTGATTAGGCCTTTAACTGGGAAGCCCTAAGACTGTTGTCCCTATGGAAAAAACATTTGGAAACACGTAAAATTAAATATTACAGATTTTAAAAGAATGCTAAATTACCGTATTTTATATCTGTTTTATACTTCTGTATTAAATGACCTGGATTTAGAATGCCACACCATGTTAAACACCATTTAACCACTTGGCACAGGCTAAATTCATATCTATTACGTGGAATTGATACTAACAATGTCCTGATTAAGCAGCACTTTACCATCCCCTATAATTCAGCTTAAAACATCTCTAGAAAGTGTGTGTCCTGACCAAGTGCTGTATACAGAGATTTTCTCCTGTCTAGATAAGGACACACAATCAGAAAACTACACTTTCCATAGGACATCATTTTAAATGAGTACTGGCCACTAACTGGTTCCTTTTTATCTGTACAAGAACAGAATGATGATGGAAAGAAAGGAAGGCTGCCAAGCTTTACATATACACTGCACTTTGTTACCACTAGTCCATCTAAAAAGAGCCCTTACTTTTTCCTCTCTACAACTATAACATTATGGGAAAAGCAGGGAAAATAGCAAGATGATGAACTGTTTTAATTAATGGGCTTTTTTCTTTTTAAGAGAAAAAATCTCTGGACTGGACCACTTGATACAGAGGCGATGAGTTTAACTGTGAGGAAGAGCAGTGTTCTTCATGTGCCTCAATGCTGAACTCAAAGAACAATTAAGCAATGATTGGGATAGGCTTTAGCAGCAATCCGATAAAGCCTTCCTTGCACAGGAAGATGGTTCTGCCGACCTGAGGGCTTGAGCAGTGGGACTAGATTGCAAAGAAAATAGGGGAAATCCTTAAAGGTGGTTTTGCAAGATGCAGAATGGTGAAAACACAAAACCAGACTATAATATGTTAATCATAATGGGCCTGTTCCTGGCCCCACAGAAGACCCTGATTAAACTCCCATCCAGTGGGGTCAGGATTGGGACCAAGTCATGATTTTATGTTTAATGGAAAAAGTAATGCCTATGTACTGGTCAACTCTGATATCAACTCTGACTCACCTTGCTGAGTTTTCTGTGAATTGTTCAGTGCCCACATGCTCCTGGGGCAAGGCCGGAGGACTGGCTCCCTACACCCACGGATCTCACAGGGTAACTCAAGATCCAGGCAGAACTCAGAATTCCCTGTGTCATCCCTCCTAGGAAATCACCCTTCAGCCTCATTCATGTGTGTTGTGGTTTCAGAGCATTGTAAGAGATAATGCTAATAAGATCAGCAGCACTGTCTTATACAGAATTCCCATAGGTGACACTCTGAGTATAAGCAGAGGGGTTTCTGCAGGAGCAACAGCGAACTTGTTGCCTTTTCTTCCTTTTACGCCCCGTAGTGCATTCTGCCAGGTTTTGCAAACCCCTGTTTATGGAAGCAGAGGGGACACTATGATTATATAACACCACCGATTTTCATTTTACATAGTATCCATCCTCCTGGAAGATCCCAGTGCACCTGTTGGCTTTGGTGGGAGTTATGTACAAATATCCAGGGAGATAACTGTATACAAAGGGGTTACTCATCTATCACTTAAATACTGCCAGTCCTGCAACATTGCACAGCTTCTTGGAAAGGAAATGAAGATCAATTTCTCCACCTTAAACTTCAGGGGGAATGTAGAATGCCAACATATAATTACACAAGGTGGGCCTGGGTCAAAATACAACTCGCAAAAATGAAATGTGGGGGATCTTTTTAGGATTGCCTCCTATTGCCATTAGTGGGAGTTGGACACAGCTGAGCACTTCCCAGGACTGAGCCCTTCATTATTATGGATGGCCACTAGCACTATTTGTTCTGTATTGACTCAGCAAAAAGTGTGCTAGCCACTGAACCACTAATACCACTTCCTGCACTTTTCCATGTAAATCTCCTGACCAGGCCCAATTCTGCTTCTCTAGTGTAATCAGAGTAAAGCAGAAGATGATACAGAACTCATTGCTCAGTCTTGCACCAGGCAAAATTAATTTCTTCTCTGGTAAGGGACAAAGACATAATGAAAGGTAGTTTTTAATATTTGTAAATTATTTAGAGAACCCTGTCTTTTGTGAAAAATTTTGTACAGTGTACCTTCATGGCTGCTATTATGAATCTAACTTTTCTCCCTCAAAAATTCTGTGGCAGAATTTGTATTTGAACTTTTCATCTTTGTAAATGCTAAAGAAACTCAATTGATATTTCTACAAAGATGCTGATTTTGGGGGGGTACATTTACATTTGGTATTGTTAGATCAAAATCTTGCTAGTATGTTTGGTGATATGTTTCCATTCTGAAGTTTGTTTTCTTTAATATAAGAAGTTTGGCTGACTTGACTACACACATGGACTCTTGATCATAAAGACTGAGTTTCTTAATGAATCACTTTTCAATATTTTTTAAAATGCTGCATCTTTCATAATTGTCCTTACTGTATTTTCAGTTGTTTAGAATAAGTCACAAGTACTACAATAAATTAAGTTGACTACATGATTTCCCTCTCCTAAAATGTGGCATGGCTGCCTAATATGAAATCATGTATTAGTTGCAAATAACAGTTAAGTGTGTAGGGCTCACATTTGTCTGGGATGAATACAAATAGATTTTTTTAAAAGAAGGGTGCTGATTCAAAACATTTATGCTGCCCCAACTAGAATTTCTGAGTTTTTAATTGACTGCTGTGGCCTTTCTAGACCAGAGTTATAAATTGTGGCCGGAGTCCAGGCAGTTTTAGGGACCTGATCATCACAGCTGTTGAGTCTAATTGAGTCAATAGGCCCTTCTGGAGTTCAGCACCTAAAAATAAGTCTGTCCGGGACAATATTAAATATAAAGGTCACTGGGGGACAGCACTGCTGAGACTAGAACCAGCTTTTGCAATTCTGTATTCCCTTATCAGTGAGCTAAACGAGCTGATCTGTTAAACTGGAAGAGTCTGCAGAATTAAACAATTAAATGCTGCATTCCAAAATCTGATTAGAGGAGTCTATATGTATTTGAATTATGTCAATTACAAGACATGCCGCTAAACCAACGCCAGGCTCAGTGTGAACCAGCAGCCGGAGTTTAGCGTCAAGCGATCTGTTTTGAAGCAACACAGAGATCAGCCGAATAGACATAGCCAAATTCTGTCCTCAGTTCAAAGTCACTAGGGTCAGTTGCACACGCCTGCAGATGAGAGGCAGTATCTCATCCCCACGCGTCGTGCAGTTACAGACTCCATCTGTGCAGTGTGGGAAGGCCGCGCATGGGACAGACGATTTAATTTTAAAACGCTCGCTCTGTTTTCTAATCTACGTCCAGCTCCCAGTCGAATCGGAGTGTAAACGCCTCGCAGAGCCTACTCGTCCGACTCCCTGGACGCTGCAGCGTACGCCAGACTTTTCACTAGGAACAAATGGAAACTTGGGCTGGAGCACTGCAGTATAAATACAAAGACGCTGCACTCCTCCCAACCCGATGTTCATTTACATGAATGTGAGCACAAAATTAGCCTCTACCAAGCCACATGTGCCAGGCCAGCGGTTATGGGGAGCGGCCTGTTTCTGGATCTATGTTAACAGACTGGTACATTGGGTGATGGGTCTGGGGACAGATCCCCTAAAGTTTAACTTCCGGTTCTGCAACTTCTGCTGCTGACCAAGCTGGAAGAAATGACTTACAGCGCTTTGGAGCCCGGCAGTGCCCCCTCTGTCTGTCTCCAGCTCCCCACCAGGGCCTCCGCCGCACCCTGCAGGTCCCATCCCATGAGCAGCAACCGGTCCCGGGCACCTCAGCGAGAGGCAGCAGCCCCCACGGCCCCTTGCCCCGGTGGGGCCATTTTGAGCGTACGATGCTGCTCCGAGTGAAATCAGATGCAAGAACAGCACCGGGCTCTGGTGACCCCCTAGCCATGGCCACCGAGAGCGCCACGAGCCCTCCAGTTCTTGCCGGGCGTTATCCCCTGCTCACTTTCTGCACGCTTTTGGCTTGCTATTCCAAATACCCATCAAACACATCCAGCTCGCTGTCCGTGTCATAGAGCACCGAGCCAGGGTCTGACAGCACCCCCAAATCCACCAGAGCCTGGTCCATGTCTTCAGGCAGGAACACGATCCCCACGTTGAGGACGATATACTCCATCAGGAAGGCATAGTAGAGAATCAGGACATTGACAAAGAACAAGCCCACGTAAAACATATAGGGCAGCCCCAGCAGCGCATGAAAGGCCCAAGACTCCAGCGAATCCAGATGTGCGGAAACTGCGGCGGGCATACAGCTGCGCGGAGCCGAACTGCCGCGGCGCGCCAGCGGCCGGCTGCTGCTGTGCAGAGGTGCAGAAACAGCTGGCGCGGGCGCCCAGCTGTGCAGAACCAGCAAGCAAAGGGCGGCCGCGCAGATTAGCGGAAGGGCCTGCGTGGCGGCGGGCGCCCAGCTGTGCAGGGAGGCCAGTACACAACGTAGCTTCAAACCGCAATGAGTGCTAATACCCCCAGCCCGAGAGGGGTCCTTCCACGGCCCGCAAGGGGAGCAGGAATGGCAAATCCCCGCTTGATCCACTCCCCCTAATCCCCGTGCAAGAATGTGGCCAGCTTTGGCTTCAGAGGCACTGCCGCAGCCCAGCCTTTGGAGGAAGCGTTTTCAGAGGCATTTCCCCCCGGCTGCTGCAGTCCTGCCGCTTGCTCGCCCGTCCTCCCGGCGGCAAACTTTGGGGAATAAAGGTGCAGGCTCGCCCCGCCTGTTGTTAGGACTTGCCTGTAGTCAACGAGCCCGCCAGCCTCCGCAGCAGGAATCCACCCGGCCCCGTCCCTTATCCCTCCTCCTCCCCCAACCCCACCTCCTGTCGCCGTTGCATGCTGCTGCGTCTCAGCTTGTTATGCTCTGCGAGTCCCTCCGCATCATTTTCAGCACTGCTGCCTCCGGAGCAGACCGCCCACCCAAGTCCGCCCCCCTCTCTTGCTGATTGGCTTGAAGGAGCACTGATTGTCGGCAGGAGGTGTGTTGACAGTCATATCCCCTTTCATCTGGCGGTGGGTACTGATTGCGGTCTCTCTTTCTGACCCGGCTGCTTCATCAGCAAAGGCTCAGCAACAATATTTATTTGTTTAGAATGTTGCATCCTTGTCTGGAATAAGCAGACACACGATTAGAACATAAGAAAGAACATAAAAACATAAGAAACCCATGGTACTGGGTCAGACCAAACGTCCATCTAGCCCAGTATCCTGTCTACCGACAGTGGCCAATGCCAGGTGCCCCGGAGTGAGTGAACCTAACAGGTAGTGATCAAGTGATTTCTCTCTTGCCATCCATCACCCCCCTCTGACAAACAGAGGCTAGGGACACCATTCCTTACCTAGCCTGGCTAATAGCCATTAATGGACTTAACCTCCATGAATTTATCCAGTTCTCTTTTAAACCCTGTTATAGTCCTAGCCTTCACAACCTCCTCAGGTAGGGAGTTCCATAGGTTGACTGTGCGCTGTGTGAAGAAGAACTTCCTTTTATTTGTTTTAAACCTGCTGCCCACTAATTTCAATAGGTGGCCCTTAGTTCTTCTATTATGGGAACAAGTAAATAACCTTTCCTTATTCACTTTCTCCACGCCACTCATACTTTTATATACCTCTATCATATCCCCCCTTAGTCTCCTCTTTTCCAAGCTAAAAAGTCCTAGCCTCTTTAATCTCTCCTCATATGGGACCCATTCCAATCCCCTAATCATTTTAGTTGCCTTTCTCTGAACCTTTTCTAATGCCAGTATATCCTTTTTGAGATGAGGAGACCACATTTGTACACACTATTCAAGATGTGGGTGCACTATGGATTTGTATAAGGGCAATAAGATACTCTGCGTCTTATTCTTTATCCCTTTTTTAATGATTCCTAGTTTGCTTTTTTGACTGCTGGTGTACACTGCATGGACATCTTCAGAGAACTATCCACGATGACTCCAAGATCTTTTTCTTGATTAGTTGTAACTAAATTAGCCCCCATCATATTGTACATATTGGTGAGGTTATTTTTTCCAAAGTGCATTACTTTACATTTATCCACATTAAATTTCATTTGCCATTTTGTTGCCCAGTCATTTAGTTTCATGAAATCTTTTTCAAGTTCTTCACAGTCTTTTTGGGTCTTAACTATTTAGTATCATCTGCAAACTTTGCCATCTCACTGTTTACCCCTTCCTCCAAATCACTGATGAATAAGTTGAATAGGATTGGTCCTAGGACTGACCCTTAGGGAACACCACTAGTTACCCCTCTCCATTCTGAAAATTTACCATTTATGCCTACCCTTTGTTCCTTGTCTTTTAACCAGTTCCCAGTCCGTGAAAGGATCTCCCCTCTTATCCAATGCAACTTAATTTATGTAAGAGCCTTTGGTGAGGGACCTTGTCAAAGGCTTTCTGGAAATCTAAGTATACTATGTCCACATGTTTGTTGACCCCCTTCAAAGAACTCTAATAGATTAGGAAGACATGATTTCCCTTTACAGAAAACATGCTGACTTTTGCCCAACAATTTTTGTTCTTCTATGTGCCTGACAATTTTATTCTTTACAATTGTTTCAACTAATTTTCCCAGTACGAAAGTTAGACTTACCAGTCTATAGTTGCCGGGATCACCTCTAGAGCCCTTTTTAAATATTGGCATTACATTAGCTATCTTCCAGTCATTGGGTACAAAAGCCGATTTAAAGGACAGGTTACAAACCCTAGTTAATAGTTCTGCAATTTCGCATTTGAGTTCTTTCAGAACTCTTGGGTGAATGCCATCTAGTCCCAGTGACTTGTTACAGTTAAGTTTATCAATTAGTTCCAAAACCTCCTTTAGTGACACTTCAATCTGTGACAATTCCTCAGATTTGTCACCTACAAAAGACGGCTCAGGTTTGGGAATCTCCCTCATGTCCTCAGCTGTGAAAACTGAAGCAAAGAATTCATTTAGTTTCTCCGCAATGACTTTATCATCTTTAAGTGCTCCTTTTGTATCTCTATCATCCAGGGGCCCCACTGGTTGTTTAGCAGGCTTCCTGCTTCTGATGTATTTAAAAAACATTTTATTATTACCTTTTGAGTTTCTGGCTAGCTGTTCTTCAAATTCCATTTTGGCTTTACTTATTACATTTTTACACTTAATTTGGCAGTGTTTATGCTCCTCTCTAGTTACCTCATTACGATTTGACTTCCACTTTTTAAAAGATGACTTTTTATCTCTCACTGCTTCTTTTATCTGGTTTTTAAGCCACAGTGGCTCTTTTTTAGTTCTTTGACTTTGTTTCTTAATTTGGGATATACATTTAAGTATACCCCAAATTAAATTACACCTTGGTTCCCTTTCCAGCAACTTTACTATAACATTGTCCTTAAGAACATATATACAGTCCCATGCTTCTACTTATCACAAGCCAATAGGATAAGATGAGGCATGGGGAGAAAGAGAGAGATTAGAATTTGTTAGGAGTGTTTATATTATATTGTTGGTTTATAGTGGGTTATTCCAATTCCTTTTACTTTATCTGAGAACCTTCTGGCACCGGAACCTGAGTCTTTTAAATGCTATGTGATTATCAGAACTGCTGGTTCCCCTGATGTCGAAGGCCTAGTAATAAAATATTGTGGTGCACTTTTATAGCACATTTCACTGTGAGATAGGTAAAGAATATATAGGAATTAAAACCCCATGACTAAAGCAGTCACTCTGGGAAGGAATTTGGCTTCTGTTTAACAGTACACAACAATGCACAACAGCTTAGGACTGAAACGACTGAGTAAGTAAACTGTAATTACTTGAATTGGAATTTGGCTAGTAAACCAGGGTCCATATGCTTGTGAAAAGTGCTGTGGTATCTTATTTCCAGTAGTGGTCAATAATTCTATTTTACTATTATGTCTGGCATTATGTCTGGCACCTATAGCAGTAGAGGGCCCTTAACATTGTGCTGGCCATTTATATAATACTGACCAAGTCCTTGTCTATATTCAAAACATAATTAAGGATGTGATTTTAAACTGATTCAGTGAAACTGATGCCAACCCCTATGTGGAAACTCTTAGCTTAATTTAAACCTGGTTATTTTGATTTATCTCAGCTCAATTCCTTATTGAGTTAAGCTACATCAATATAAAACAGGTTTAAACTGAATTAAGAATGTCCACTCTGTTTTTTGATAGCATTCTCAGAAAAGAGCAAGCTGGTTTTTGGAAAGGGTGTGGATGCATAGACCAGATCTTCACTGTATGAACCAAAACAGAATAGTGCTTAGAATGGCAATGGCAACTCTACACAAATTTCATAGACTTTGAGAAGGCTTTTGATAGCATTCACAGGATCAGCCTATGGCACATTTTGTGGGTATATGGAATTCTTTTCCATATAATCCCATCATCAAAAGCTTCTATTTCAACTTTACATGCAGTGTTGATTACAGTGAGCTCAGTTTTGAAGTTAAAACAGGAGTACCTCAGATATGTGTCATGTCTGCAATCCTATTCAACATTGCCATCAACTGGGTAAAATGGCATACAACAGAAGACATGACAACAGGCATTAAATGGACACTCTTCTCATCTCTTAAAGACCCACCATATACAAGAAAAAACAACTTGACTCAATGCATTTGCCAGCAAATTGGACTGAAAATCAACCACAGTAAGACAGATATCATGACCTTTAATATTGCCTCACCATCAGCAGTACGGATAGAGAATTATGTTCTCACCAATGTAGAAACATTCACATACTTGGGCAGCACCATCAGCCAGGATGGTGGAACAAGCCAGGACATCTGGAACAAAATCAGTAAAGCCAGGAATACCTTCAGGAGCTTAAATACAGTCTGAAAATCATCAAAATATAACACCAAAACTCAAGATTTATCAGAGCTGCCTACTTTCAACACGATTTGATAGTGCAGAATGCTGGAGAATGAGAAAGTATGACATGACCAAACTCTCTTCATTCCATACAACCTGACTCAGAAAAATCCTCCATATCTTGTGGCCCAGGACAATCACAAACCAAGATCTATTGACACAATGCAGCCAAGAGGATCTGAGCACCACCATTGCCAGGAGGCGTTGGAGATGGATTGGTCATGTGCTTCGGATGGAAACTGATTCCATCATCAGAGTAGCAGTAGGATGGACACCTGAAGGCAAGCGAAAATGAGGCTGCCCAAAAAACAACATGTCGAAGAGCTGTGGAAGCCGAGCTGAAAAACCTGGGGCACAGCTGGGGAACCATTGAAAGACTTTTTAGAAACAGACAGGAGTGGAGCAGCTTTGTCACTGCCCTAAATGCCAGAGGCATAATAGGAACATGATGATGACTCAGTTTTTTGTTTACCTAAACTGGTTTATAATTCAGTTTAATTTTGAACTGATGTAACTATATCCACCCTTCCCCCTCTTCTTCTTATGATACACCCAGGCCTGGCCAGCCTTGGGTTGTATGTGTGTGAGTACGAAAGTGGGTTAGGGCTCGGGCACTAATGCTTTCTTCCTTCCTCCGAGTGACGTGGGGTGTACCCAGGCACTCACCGCTGTTGTTTGATTAATAAAACTTAGTCACTTGGTGTGCTCTTTAAAACTTAGTCACTTGGTGTGCTCTTTCATCTCCGCTCCTAAAGACCTTGCGGCCTTCATGGACAAGGCTTCAGCAGGAAACAATTACCATTTCTTTGAAGCATCTAGTTCTTCCCCCATCTTTTAACTGACCCAGCCCAACACTGCTTCATTTGAAAGGCTAACACACTGAGGTGTAATGGCAACAGGTCAAACTGTCAGATCAGACCTTGGTACATAAGGAAGCTGCATGAATGAAAGATTACAATGTTGTTTCTTAGGAAGAACTTTCTGTTAAATTTTGTTTTGTTTTGTAATAAATCAAAACAAATGGCAAGGGCAAATCATGCCTGACCAACCTGATTGCCTGCTATGATGAGATAACTGACTCTGTGGATATGGGAAAAGCAGTGGACGTGATATATCTTGACTTTATCAAAGCTTTTGGTACAGTCTCCCACAGTAGTCTTGCCAGTAAGTTAAAAAAGTATGTATTGGATGAATGGACTATAGAGTGTATAGAAAGCTGCTACATGATGGGACTGGCTAAGAAGCAATTCTGCAAAAAAGGACATGGGAATTACAGTGGATGAGAAAGAAGCTGGATGAGCCCAGTGTGTCCTTGTTGCCAAGAGGGCTAATGGCATATTGGGCTGCATTAGTAGGAGCATTGCCAGCAGATCGAGGGAAGTGATTATTCCCCTCTATTCAGCATTGGTGAGGCCACATCTGGAGTATTGCATCCAGTCTTGGCCCCCCCACTACAGAAAGAATGTGGACAAATTGAAAAGAGTCCAGCAGAGGGCAACTAAAATGATTAGGGGGCTGGGGCACATGACTTATGAGGATTGGGTGAGGGAACTGGGCTTATTTAGTCTGTAGAAGAGTTGGGGGATGGGATTTGATAGCCTTTAACTACCGGAAGCGGGGTTCCCAGGAGGATGGAGCTAGGCTGTTCTTAATGGTGGGAGATGACAGAACAAGGAACAATGGTCTCAAGTTGTAGTGGGAGAGATCTAGGTTGGATATTAGGAAAAACTATTTCATTAGGAGGTTGGTGAAGCACTGGACTGGATTACTTAAAGAAGTGGTGGAATCTGCATCCTTAGAGGTTTTTAGGCCTGGCTTGCCAAAGTTCTGGTTGAGATGATTTAGTTGCTGTTGGTCCTGATCCCGCTTTGAGAAGGGGGTTGGACTAGATGATGTCCTGGGGTCTCTTTCAATCCTAATCTTCTATGATTTTATTATATCTTTTTTATAGATTTTCTCCATTGAATGGAATGTCTGTGGATGGTAGCTAGATCTAAGCTCAGGCATCAAATAGCTACTAAAATGAGGGGGGACAAATGAGAGCAAAAGAGACATTCAAAACATCATTTGCTTTGCAGGATCTTGTTGGGTGTATTCCAAATCTTCAATTTGAAAGATTTGGGTTAGTTTGAAAATTCAGCGAGGACCAGAGGTAAGAAGTTCCAAGACTTATACAGACACATTCTCTGCGTGCCAAGCAGCTAGAGACTGCCTCCCAACCCCAGATGCCCATGAGAAATGAGAACTGAGACAAACAGAACTGAAGAAGTAGCAGAACTGATAAGACTACACATTTGTGAAGGTTGGCCTGGTAAGACACACC
Organism: Dermatemys mawii; assembly: GCA_007922305.1. Lineage (NCBI taxonomy): Eukaryota > Metazoa > Chordata > Testudines > Dermatemydidae > Dermatemys > Dermatemys mawii. The sequence continues at coordinate 20,200,313 of ML677381.1, read as the reverse complement.
AGTTTGCCTCGTGACCCTGAAGCCAGTGTGTTATGGGAAAGTTAGGGGAGCTGCAGAGAGCTGGTGCAGAGAGCACAAGAAATGCGGGGGTGGGGGAGCTCCAATGGCTGAGATGCCCGCAGGAACACCCAGGGCTTAAAAAACCTCCTGAGAGTGGAAGTAAGTTGGAGATCTACAGCAGACCCTGGATGACCTGTGCACAGGGCAGAACTCTCATCCACCCTTCCCCCTCTTCTTCTTATGATACACCCAGGCCTGGCCAGCCTTGGGTTGTACGTGAGAGTATGAAAGCGGGTTAGGGCTTCAGGCACTCACGCTTTCTTCCTTCCTCTGAGTGACGTGGGGCGTAGCCAGGCACTCACTGCTGTTGTTTGATTAATAAAGCTTTAAAACTTAGTCACTTGGTGTGCTCTTTCTTCTCCGCTCCTAAAGACCTTGTGGCCTCAGCTTGATCACCTGAAGCCACAGGCATATTGGTAACATAAATCTCTCACAGAAGCACATGACCGTCCCCCCCAGACCTGCCTACAACCCTCTTTGTATATACACCATGCTCAACTACTAACTTTCCCCCAAAATATGTAGTATTCAGTCTGTTTATATGGAATATGGAAGTTGGGTGAGGAGCCATTTCAGTATATTTATAACTTATTAAAATACAAATTTTAAGTAGAACTGTATCTTAAACTGCTTGATGGTATTGTACCTAAACATTGCACTTCGCTGGGGGAATCAACTTCCTTTATGGGAACAGACTCTTGAAACTCTCACCAGTCCACAAAAGTGGTCCGTAGTCATGCAAATAGTCCCATTGTCTTTAAATTGATTAAATGATTAAGATTTTACAGGATTAGGTTCCAAATTTGTAAATTGTTCTGGATGAAACCAGCAATGCCTGAGCTGTCAGAGCAGAAGGAATTTCATTTGAATAAAGGTGGGAAGATGTGTGATAAGTTTTAGCTCCATTGCTAATATGAAGGACATATTTTCAGCAAAGTTCTTGACAGGTTCCTGAGGCAGCTGGTTTAAGGCCGTCAGCATTATAATCTTCACTTATAGTTCTCTTGCCCACAAAGCTGGAAAATGAAGCATTTTTTTCTTTGTTTTGCGGCTCCAGTTCCGGTTAACAAAATGCATGTTAGACTAGTTTGGCTGCAAATAAAAATTCTGTGTACACAAGGGACAACACCCGATTCCCTTAAGGCTGCAGAACTGGGCTGACATCAGAATCCAAACATCGTCCAGTCAGTGCAAGCAGGGGCAGTCCCCTAATGATCTGGACTTGGTGTGATGCAGGATGGACGTCATGTATAATTCGGACCAATGGGGAGAAACAGAATAAAAAACATCGTTTAAACACCTTCCCCTCTTGAGGGCCCCTGACCAATGTAACAGCACAATATATATGCTAAGAGACTCGAACAAACCCTTTGTTTCAGTTTGTTAGCACAGTTACTGGGCTGTTAAAGCCATTTAAAGCATGACTGTCCTCCCCCTCTCTAGTCGCGGTCTGCTCCTTTAAGGAGTGGGGCGCAACCCTTCCCTCCCCCTGGAGGGGGGTGCGAGCCCCAAGTCTGTCCGGTACCACGGACCCGCTAAAAGCCTCTTGCCGGTGCTGTGGACTGGACGGTACCATCCTGTCTGCGCCGTGACTCCCCCAAAACCCGACCCGCTCACGCCCCCGCGGAGCTCTCACCCAGCCGGGTCACAATCAGCGGCAGAACCAGGCAAGGTGCAGACTGGGAGTTGTAGTCCGCCGCCTCCTGGCCGTCGCAGGGAAGGGGGCAGGGAGACTGCATTTCCCAGCGCGCCATGCACGCGCATGCGCTTTTGCCTGTCCTGTCGGTGACTGCCGGGGCCGGCTGGCCAGCCGGGTTTGTAAGTGTCAGGGGTCGCCGCGTTGCCCCACAGCCGTGCGCTCGGGGCGATGGACGGGTAGAGCCCGCGGCCCTCAGCCTCCTCTGCGCCGCCACCATGTTCGGCCGCTCCCGTAGCTGGGTGGGCGGCGGGCACGGTAAGGCCGCCCGCAGCATCCACTCGTTAGACCATCTCAAGTAAGTGCGTGTGTCTGTAAGGGGGCCTGAGGCGGGGCGTGTGTGTTTATGTAGGGCCCCCCCAGGGGCGGGTTGAGGTGTGTGTATGTGTGTAGCCCCCCCCGGGGTGTGAGTGTGTAGAGCCCCCCCAGGAGGGCCTGAGGCGGGGCGTGTGTGTTTATGTAGGGCCCCCCCCAGGGGCGGGTTGAGGTGTGTGTATGTGTGTAGCCCCCCCCCCCGGGGTGTGTGTATGTAGAGCCCCCCCCCCAGGAGGGCCTGAGGCGGGGCGTGTGTGTGTAGAGACCTCCTGGGAGAGGGGGGCTGAGATGGGGCATGTGTGTGTGTGTGTGTGTGTAGGGGGTTAAAGTGGGGGCCGAGGGGCCAACATAGGGCTCGGGCGCATGGTGTTTGGGGTGCTTGTGGTGTGGCTGGGGGAGCTTGGGTTGAAGGGGGGTTGCTCTGTCTCAGTAAGAGTGAGCTCAAGGGTTCACTGAGGCAGAAGGGACCCGGGAACCCCTGTGGCTCTATGGCAAGCGGGTCTTGGGGGCTGGGTCCTCTCTGGTGGGGTTGGGGTGTGTGGACTGGAAGATTGAAGAGGCCTGGAGGAAGCTGCAATGGAGGGCTCCAGATTCTGGTGCTGACAGGGCCTTCAGTGGTTTGTGAGTCTTGTGGCTGTGGAAGAATAACGACTGATGGAGGAGTTTCACTCAGGGCTGCCATTGTAACATGTACCAGTGATGTTCCCTCATTGTTTTACAGCTAGTCATCTGTGACTGTCCATGTAACTATATTGTTTACTGTTCCCTGAGTCCTTACAAGTACTGATTAGGTCATATACATTTCTCACCCCACCTCCTCCGCCAGTCCTGATTTTGCCTTGCAGGTGATTGGATGTTCCTAAGTATCTACAGGTGATGATGATGTGGCACAGTATGAAAAGACAAATCTATGATTTTATAATGTAATAAACTTGTTCTGAAGAACAAAGTCTAAGAGGTGTTTAACCTTAGATGAGTACCAGCACTGTAGATATAGGGGAGATACAGTTAACTGGGGCATGGAAGTGGTGAGTGTGGTCCAAAGTTTCATTACAAGTAATACAGTGGGTTAGAAAATATCGCCTACTAGCCAGAGAACTAAACCTGCTGGTGAGGAGACAGGAAGAAGGGTCTTTCAGCATGGCCCAGAAGCCAGTGCCTGGGTTAGAGATCTCAATCCCTGTTACCAGGTGCTAGTAGACAGAGAAGATTCTTGGAATTTTGCATGGGACCTCCTTTTTAGGTATTACTCTCTGGCCAGGTGTGTCTAATGACTATGAAGTCCCTGTACTGTAACTGGCTGCTGGAAGGGGGAATTAGTTTTCTTCTTGCACAATAACCTTAGATCCTGGAGGAAGTAAGAGTGTGTGTGTGAAAGAAGTTCTTTACCCCTTCCCCAGACTCCTGGCTGCTATAAGAAAACCAGTGAGGTTAAGGTTCTTCTCCCTATTCAATAATTCAGGTGCTGGACTGTACTATAGCTCAAAAATGTACCAAATCATGACTGAATGGAATTGGTCTATTCTTGTTGCCTTCATCAGGTTCTGAAAAAAGCTTTGAAATTGACTAGCCTTGCTAATTTCACAGTCTGGCAGTTTGGGAAAGCTACAAAAGCAGTAACTGAATAGTTTTTGGCAGACTGAGACACAACACTGCTTCAGTTTACCTCTGAAAAGTTTTCATTGCAACAGAACAGCCTAGAATTTTTTAAAAATGAAAGCTTTCATGTTGCTGTAGTTGTTGCATGCAATGTTTATTGTAGCTGTGTTGGTCCCAGAATATTAGAAGGACAAGGGGATGAGGTAATACTTTTTATCGGAGCAACTTCTGTTGGTAAAAGAGACAAGCTTGCTAGTTACACAGAGCTTTGGCTTATTACAACAATGTGTAACCTATGAAACTCCTCCCCCACTCACTTTTGCCATATGACTGCAGGGGTGTTAATGTGCCAGTTCACCTTGAATGGCTTGTCTACATTTGAAATGCTGCTGCAGCACAGATGTAGCACTTAAATGTAGACACTATTTACACTGAGGGGAGAGGTTCTCCCTTGGGCATTAGGAAATTCACCTCCACGACAGACAGTAGCTAGAGCAATGGCTACGTAACACTAAATCGGTGTTAGGTAGGTTTAACTATGCTGCTCAGGGATGTGGATTTTTCACACCTTGACCGACATAGTTAAACCAACCTAATTCTCTAGTTTTGACCAAGTCTTAGAATTTGTTCAATTATGCTAAACAATCTGTTCCATCTTGTATTTTAGCTGTGCTGCTCTTAGTACCTTTCCCAGACCTGAGGAGGAGCTCTGTGTAAGCACGAAAGCATGTCGTTCGCCAACAGAAGTTGATCCATAAACCTTACCTACCTTGTTGCTCTAATTGATGGCTTTCATCTCCTTATTTGCCAGAAGCAGCTTTCTACTTGCCAGTGATGAATAGGTGAATGGATTTTTCAAAACTAAATAATGTTAATTAATATTCTAACAAGAAAAATGACAAATTCTCCTGGCCTACCTCTTTCCATCTCGGTACTGTCTCTGAGTGTAAGTATATTTTAGCAAGCATCATCATGAAAAGTGAAGCTGCCACTTCGTTGTTCTGACACCTTCCTTTCTTTATATATAATATTTTAGCTGGATAAACTTGGAGGTATCAGAAATTAAGGTTTCCCAGCAGCTCGTCCATGGCTTTGAAACGACCATGCACTGGATACTGGAATTACCTGTTATTCTGAAAGTACTATGATATCTTTTTGCATTAGGTTGCCCCAATCACATCTTTGAAGATGATGAAAGTATACTTATGGCACGCTCCCTTAGCCTTTTACAAGACAAACAGAGAGGCAACCATCTTTGAGACAGAATGTTTTCTTTGTGATTTTGATTGTACTCAGATACCACAGTGATGGATGTATTAAACAGTACAATGATAGTTCATCTAAAGCTTACATTTCAGTTTCTTTGAATAGAAGACTCCTGAAATACTTCAGGAAATTATAATTTGATGTGTCATATGAGGAACAAGAAGTGAATGTCATATATGAGCTATCCATTCATTCTTGTAAAATGTTCTAAACTACAATTGATGAGTTGCTAAATGATTTCTGAAATTAGTTTATTTGGAGTATTTAAACAGGCTACAACATTTTGAGCTAGTGGTGTTTGCCAAACTGATCACATTTACTGTTTTTGGCAATCATACCATACACTGAAAATAAGGACTTTGTTCTTCGCACTGTATCAGAGCCTAATCCTGATCATCTTTACCCATGTGAATGGTCTTTGCCCCATAGTACGTCTCACTGAAGACAAAGGGGTTCCTCTTCTGAGTAAGGATTTGCAAATCCTTAATTGGTAAGCATATTTAGTGCTGTTGGTGGTGTTATATATTCTGTGCATCTTCCTGTTTTTAAACTGGAATAAACAGGCACTAAGTAACTATTGCTCTATGTATGTCATCAACATTACTAATCTATAGCACAGTTTTACATGATCAGCACTTTCTTCTGAGGAGAGATCTAGGCATGAAATTGATGTTGTAGGTCAGTTCTGAAGAGCATTGGTAGAGTTGTGTGCCAAAATGTTACCTTACATCTTGCTGTGCTGTAGTATACTTAGCTCTGGGCAGCACTCATAAGGTTGTACTGTATTTTCATGAGTGTGACTCATGCATAGTTTAAAAAAGCTCTTAATTTCTTGACTGCCAAGATGGTTTGCAACCTTGGTAGATTCAAAGCCATGAACAGGCTTTTTTTCACCTTTTCATGTTGATATATTGGGAGATGCATCGTATGGAAATAATTGTACATAACTATTTGTAGTAGCTACATGTTAGAATGTAAAAGAAATCTTGTAAAAAGATCTTGACTGCAATTCTTGTGTGGCCTAAAGTTGGGGAGTGGGAGCTGGGACTTGCAGGTTACGCAACTGATTGAGAGGTGGGTGACCCATCTATGTGTCAGTTTACTAAGCTGTAAAATAGGTTCCTTGATCAATAGCAATGTTCTGAAGCTTAATCATTATAAATTGCTTTGAGATCATGTAATGAAAGGTATCTCTAATTATAGATTATTTTGTTTGTCGCATTTGAGTTGGAGGAGAATACAGATATGATTAACAGTCTGTTCATAGTCACCCTAAATCATTCTGTAATATGCTTCATGTTTGGATTAGGTTGTAACTTAAACTTGGAACCAACATGAGGCAGTGATATCTGGAACTTTGAAAATAAAACTTTTTTTTTCTTGGAGAAAAGGTAGGGTAAGCTATTGAGTTTTGTTTAATTTACTGTTGATTGTGAACAATGCATATGTTATAATTCTAGCATGTTTTTGTTCAGTCATTTATGCAAATTGGTCCCATCTACGGTCATCTAAGATTTGATCTAGCTTTCTATTTTCTGCTGCGTTTATAGCAGTTCTGTTTCCTGTATCGTGTTGTAGGGCAGGGTTTCTCAGCCTGTGGGTTGGGACCCAAAATTGGGTGGCCATAATGTTTCAAAGGGTTGTGTGGCAGTTCCTGTGACTCCTGTCCCGCAATGCTGACTGGGCTTGACTCCCTGCTCCCAGCATTGCCGCTTTGTGGTCCCAGTGTCACTCAGGTTTGGCTCACCCAGATTCCTGTCATCACGATGGCTATGCCAAATTTGACTTTGTGGCACCGCACCTCGTGCACCAGGTCACAACTCCACTCTCACAAATTTGGTCCAGTCAGGGGGGCAGGGCCAAACCTGAGTGGCACTGCCACCCTGGAGGTACCAGTGCCCTGAGCAGAGCACCAAGCCCAGCCAGCCCTATAGCACAAGGTGCTGCAGGAGCCACCGATGTGGGCTGAGTGCGGGGCAGGATCTGACAAAAACTACCCCAGGGCCTCTGCCCCCAGACAATTTACAGGGTTGCAGCAGGCCATACACATTTAAAATGGGTCTTGAGCCCCAAAAGGTTGAGAACTGCTGTTGTGTAGGGTATTCTTCAAAATAAAGCCTACTGTCTTCCCTTAAATCCTTCTCTGAAAATGAGTCTCCAGCAAGGCAGCCCAGCATATGGCTGTGGAAAATCCCTGCCACCTTACATTTTCATGTTTGTTTTCACTGCTGTACAGTGCTTTCCCCTTTCTTTTCCTAAAATGCTAAATTCCATCAGAAGAAAATCTATATCATCTAGTTTTGTTTTCTAGAGAAACTTCCCAGTGAATTATACTTCATATAATCAAGAATGTGAATGTATTATTTGAGCCAAGTATACTATTTATTTCTGGTAGTGCCACAATGTGTTAGGCACTGTACAATAGTAAAGTAAGCCCCATTTCCTACCCTGAACAGCATGTAGTGAAACAGCTTATGTTAATGCATACTTACCAACATGTGACCTGATTCTGGTCCCGCTGACTTCTGTGGATAGGTGGATTAGACCTGTAACTAAGATTCTTTTCCTTAAATTTAAAAAAAAAAAGAGGTTTTTAGGACTCGTAAAGGTGCTAGAATGGCAGATCTGAAATATTTTCTAGACAACAAGTATGGTGTAGACAGCAATAATGTACTCTTCCTCAGACAGACATGTCTGAGACTCATTTTTGATCTGGAAACACCTCTTCTAGGAGTCAAAGGCCTAATCTGGTAGCCCAGTCTTTTCTTGGCTACATTGCTGAGTCTTGAGGGATGTGGAATCTGTACTATGCCAGCTTTTGTTTTGTGATGTGGACTACTTTTTTAATGGTAGTGCCTGGAAGCTACAATGAAGGTCAAGATCCTATTACGTTGAGTGCATAGTAAGACAGTCCCTGCCATGAAGAGCATGCACTCTAGTTTAAGACCAGATATAAGTAGACGTAATATACAAATAGTGGGAATGGAGGAAGGAAAATGAGGGTAGTAGTGAGAGCAACACCAAGTCTAATAAATTAGTCATGTGCACAGCTAAATGGCTTCAGTTATTTTTAGTTTTAAAAATATTAAAGAAAAACTAACCCCCACTACTCTCCTGCTTCATCATTGTTAGTTAACCTAGACAGGTAGAAGTTGGGTCTTGAGGAAGGATTTGAAGCAGGCATGAATGGTGGTTTTTTGGACTAATTAAGGGAAAGCATTCCACATGGTATTACTGAAACCTGGTGGGATGATTCCCATGACTGGAATGACAAAATCAATGACTGTAACCTGTTTAGGAAGGAGGGAGAATGCCATTTTCAACAGTACCATTATCTCTTTGAGTGACCAACAACTTGGAAGAAAATGATCTTGAATGCTTATAGATCAGTATCCTAACAGATAAGGCACATGATGGGCTATTAGGTGTTATATGTTACAGACCATAGCAGGGAACAGGATGACTGTATTGTGCACCAATCTATAATGCATCCCATGATTACACAGCTTTTTTTCCCTATACTTCAATTTGAGTGACATATGATGGAGATTTCATACTGCCAGTAATAAAACATTTCTAAATATTATAGATGCAGCACTTCGAGCTAGGAAATTTCATCCAGCATAGGGGAATTCTGTATAGGGCACATGGGGAAAAAATAACCCCAACTATACATACAAAGTGATGGGGACTAGTTTAGCTACAACTAATGAGGAAAGAGATCTTGGAATCATCATAGATAGTTCTCTGAAGATGTCCACGTAGTATCCAGCGGCGGTCAAAAAAGCAAACCGGATATTAGAAATCATTTTAAAAAGGGATAGAGAATAAGACAGAGAATATCTTATTGCACTTATATAAATCCATGGTACGCCTACATCTTGAATACTGCATATAGATGTGGTTTCCTCATCTCAAAAAAGATATACCGGCATTAGAAAAGGTTCAGGGCAACTAAAATGATTAGGGGTTTGGAACAGGTCCCATATGAGGAGAGATTAAGGAGGCTAGGACTTTTCAGGTTGGCAAAGAGGACACTAAGAAGGGATATGATAGAGGTATATAAAATCATGAGCGGTATGGAGAAAGTGAATAAGGAAAAGTTATTTACTTGCTCCCATAATATAAGTACTAGGGGTCACCAAATGAAATTAATGGGCATCAGGTTTAAAACAAATAAAAGGAAGTTCTTCACTCAGCGCACAGCCAGTCTGTGGAATTCCTTGACTGAGGAGGCTGTGAAGGCTAGGACTATAGCAGGGTTTAAAAGAGAATTGGATAAATTCATGGAGGTTAAGTCCATTAATGGCTATTAGCCTGGATGGGTAAGGAATGGTGTCCTTAGCCTCTGTTTGTCAAAGAATGGAGATGGATGGCAGGAGAGAGATCACTTTTTTATTAGCTGTTCTGTTCATTCCCTATGGGGCACCTGGCATTGGCCACTGTCAGCAGACAGGATATTGGTCTGGATGAACCTTTGGTCTGACCCAGTATGAACCTTCTTATGTTCTTATTGCAGAAGTGTTCTATAAATATTTCTGTTCTGTATTTTGGGGGGAAAATAGACCATAAAGGTTTGAGGGTGACATGCTAAGATACAAGAATAGTAAGTTATGAAGGGACCAAGAAGTTTAGACAAGAGGCCTGAAACTGAAGCAGTGCTGGAAGGTGTGGATGACATCAGAACATTTCAGGAACAGTAAGTTCATAGAAACATTATGAATAGACTAGAAATGACAGGCAAGCCACAGACGAGGAGGCTAGAGTAGTCAACAAGAATTAAGAGTTGGATAAAGCTTTAGTGACACAGACAGAGCAGGTTGGATCTTAGCAAAGTTATGGAGGAAGAAGTGGCAAGATTTGGGAATGCGTCTAGAGAGGTCATGGTTGGCAATGACATCTAGGACCGAGTAACTTGGAGCGTAATGGTGTTACCAATGTTCCCCGAGAAAGGGAGAGGCCTTGAGAGTAATACTGCCTACACTGTGATTTGTGAGGCTGATGAAGACACCATGACTCTAATCAATTTCAGACATACTAGGCTGTTGACACCACCAGTAAATGTAGGTAAGAGCATGCTTGTGTGCTACTTCTGGATTGGGGAGGAGGTAAGAGAATCTCGAGTGGTGCAAACAGACAGAAGTGTTACCAATCATTGACCGTTTTCAGTTTTCCCATCTTCTTGTGAAATCCAAAATGATGACATTGTGAAGGGGCAGGGAAAGCTGCAGATTTTGCTCAGTTTTTTGCTACTGAACTGTGTATTTCATTTCCAAGCTCAGTGTCCGGCAGCAGAGAGAGGCAGCCATCTGTAAAACAAAATCTGGGTACTGACCCAATGAGGAAGAAGAATCGCCTTGTTCACAGGCATGAGGAAAAAAAGCAGTGCTGCTAGGTTTCTTCCAGAGTGTAGGTAGAAGGAAGAAAATCAGTCTGCCTAGTTCATTTTCTTCTGAGTTTCTTGACTTCTTGTTTTCCAAATCTTGCTTTTGAAAGCAAGCCTATACTCCTTGTGAATGACATACATAGACTTAGTAGTTAAAAATATACTCCAACTTCCCTGATAAAAATGGACTGTTTCTTTCTGAAAGAGTATTAATTTTATTCTTGTAATCTAGTAATACTTGAATATGCTTGGGTGACTTGGTTGCCCACAGAGCCTTAATTTGCCCCTTTTGTATATAAGCAATATGATAGTCTTTAATTCACTGGTCCTCAAAGTTTTTACCTGGTGCCCTCCTCCCCCTTTACCTGTCAGCTCCCCTCCCCTCCAAGTCATAGTTGGGAGTGGGGTGGCGGCTCCGGGCGTGGGGGATGCAGATAGAGTAAAGGGGCTGGCCAGGCAGGGCAATGTGGACAGGGTAAGGGAGCTGGCAGGCAGAGCCACAGAGGGACATTCCCTCCCTGCTCCTCTGTGGAAATTGGCCTGGGCCTGGCTGCACCCCTTGAATGCTTTTCCACACACCCCAGGGGGGCGCATCCCACAGTTCGAAGATCTCTGCCTCAATTACACAATCATAGACTATTTTTTCCACTGGTCTCCTTTTTCATCCAGTGCACAGGATGAATAATGCTCACTGAATTATCAGCTATTTGATGTTTTGTTGTATGGCCCTAGGCCTTGTTTTCTACACATTATTCAAACCCTGCTGTGAATACAGAATTTCTAATTTCTTCATGTGCTTTTCTGTAGAGCTTATCACTGTAGCATCTGAGTTCTTTGCAACTATAAATTCATTTTCTCAGTTCCCTCTGAACTGTGAGTGATCTCCACAGTGGAATTCAACTGCCAAACCATGAGACCATCTTTTCGCTTACAGCCCCCTGCTCCATTCCCTAAACGCTGACCAACTTCTGAAACAATTGAGTTCTACAGATAACAGCCACTTGCACAATGCAATCAATTGATAGTTACCTCTGAACTAACCCTCTCCCCCTACTCTCAAGGGGAACTAGCATTTGCTACCATCACACTGTTCTCTCTGCTTGTAATACCCTTGCTCCCACTCTGTCTGGGCACTGTTTATTTAGACCAGGGGTGGGCAAACTGCGGCCCAAGGGCTGGATCGAGTCCGTCGGGGCTTGGATATGGCCTGCGGATTTGCCACCCCTGTGGTGCTGCGGGCACCTCTCCACTCCGGGAAGTGGCTGGCACCACATCCCTGCAGCTCCTGTGAGAGGGGATCAGAGATCTCCACACACTGCTCTTGCCTGTGGGTACTTTCTCCAAATCTCCCATTGGCTGGAAATGGGGAACTGCAGCCAATGGGAGCTTTGGGGGAGGTACCCACAGGCCACTCCAGGTAAGCGGCACTGGGCCAGAGCTCACACTCCAAACCGTTCCTGCACCTCAACCCCCTGCCCTGAGCCCCCTCCTATACTCTGCACCGGTCCTGCACCCCAACCCCCTGCCTTGAGCCCCCCTCTGATACCTCGCACTCCCTTCCGCACGCCAACTCACTGCCCCAGCTCTAAAGTCATGGCCCAGCAAGTAATTTCTTCACCCTGATGTGGCCCTTGGGCCAAAATGTTTGCCCACCCCTGATTTAGACTGTAAACTTTTAGGGGTAGTGACTGTTTGTTACTGTGCCTAGTGTAATGGGATCCATTCTTGGTTGATCCTTAGGCATGCTGTAATAAACATGGTTAACTGAGTAAGTATGTGCATTTTAACACTGGATCATGCTAAATTTCAGTTTTTCTCATTTGGATTCTCTGCAAGTAATTATCTGGGAGGACAGACTGAGTCTTGTAAAGCTCTCTCCTAATAACACACAACTTAATTGATTTTAAATGATATACAACTGAACTGAGGTTGAAGAAAATTCCTCCCACTGTAATGTAGCTGCAAAATGTATTAACTACTTTCAATCTTTCCTTTTCCTTTTCTTATCAGGACTTGGCAGTTGTAGTTTGGCAGGGCTTTTGGAGCTGAGCATATTTTGAAACTCTTGGATCCTGTGCTGAACCGTTTGTCTAACTACTAGTATAGACCAGAACAACATTCTACATCATTTAAAATAGACACCCATTTTCAGCAGTGGTTAAATTTCCTAATGTAGACACAGCTCACAATGTGAAGGTGACTCAGCATAAAATATGCTGTTTTCCTGCAAAATAGTTGGAAGTAGATAGGTCAGGGTCGGATCAATTGTGAGCTAGACTCAGAGCACTGCACGTGGGTCTCCTTGTCTAACTGAACATTTTAGTTCCTGGGAGGGTTGGGGTATGATTCTACCTTGTGCTAGTGTTCCAAGGGCTAACACTGTGGACCCTGCTGATATACATTAACAGTTTATGAACACAGTTTGTTCTAGTCCTCTTTGAGACAGGGCTAGGGCCTGGTCTACACCTAAAAATTCAGTCAACATAACTATGATACTTAAGGGTGTGAAAATAAATAAATTTACTTACAAGTCTAACAGAAATGCAGGTTAATTCTTTTAAAATTACTAAATACTTATAAGGCTTCCATACATAATTTTCCTAACATAGTATATGTTGTGCTTACCTTCTATTTTCATGTATTTACCCAAGTAAAATGAGATTGGTGCTACAGTTGTGTAGGGGCACTCCTGCTGTTTCCTGTCTGTCTTGGTTAAGACATTTGGAGTTTTCAGCCATAGCATCTAGCCAGATGGTCCAAGTCTGGGTAGCTCAGCTCCACCCAAGATGGACTCAAGATATCCGTGACTAGCATTAAGAATTCAAACGCAGATGCATTCCATGCAGCAATTCCACTTCAGCTAACTCTACATGCAACCTGCCAGAATCAACTCAGGAGTGGGCAAACTTTTTGGCCCGAAAGCCACATGGGTCTGTAAAATAGTATGGAGGGCTGGGTAAGGAAGGCTATGCCTCCCCAAATAGCATGGCCCCTGCCCCTATTTATCCTCTCCAACTTCTTGCTCCCTGACTGCCCCCCTCAGAATCCCTGACCCATAGAAGCCCCCCTGCACCTTGTCCCGTGACTGCCCTCTCCAGAGACCCCCACCACCCTATCTAAACCCCCCTGCTCCTTGTCTCCTGACAACCCCTTCTAGTGACTGCCCCAACCCCTATCCACACCCCCGCCCCTTGACAGGCTTCCTGGGACTCCCATGCCCTATCCAACCACTCCCTGTTCCTGACTGCCCCTGACCCATATCCACCCCCCCCCGCCCCAACCACCCCCCAGAGTCGCACCCCCTCACGCCTCCTCCCCTGACCACCCTCCCCCTGAGTCGCACTCCATCCGACTGCTCTCTGTTCACTGGCTGTCCCTCACAACCTCTTGCCCCTTATCCAATCCCACCCCACTCACTGGAGTCAGTCTCACCACTGCAATGGTCCCTGCCAGGAGCAGTGCGCCGGAGTGCTCTCCGGGGGAGGAGGGGCGGCAGGCGGGAGCCGGGGGTCACCTCCCCGGCCGGGAGCTCAGACAGACTGGACAGAACAGGCCCGCAGGCTAGATGTGGCCTGCGGGCCACAGTTTGCCCACCCCTTAATTAACTTCACATCCCTCCTTGTACCCCGTAACTATATGTACCCACTTCGCATTCTCTTCTCTCCCTGTTCCCATGCTATTATTATCTAACCATAACCTACTCACTTAAGAAACCCAACAATTATAAACAACAAAATCACATTGTTTTAATAATTCTTTTTATAATCTACATGGCGTTTGTCATCATTATAGGAGGTTAGTTTGCCTCTTAGTGTTGCTTATTCATTGCTCCACCCCACCTCCAATGTCCTTTTTAAAATAAACAGAAGGAATTACATCAGGTGGGAAAAAAATCAAGTTTCTTTCCTGGGATATATTAATAACTGTGGGAAAATAGGTTAGTTGAGAACATTTGAAAATGATTTTGAAAATCACAGGCCAACACTGTTAAACACAATGATAGTAACTAATTACATTTTTCTCCTCTTTTAGGTATATGTATCATGTTTTGACCAAAAATACCACAGTAACGGATCACAACCGCAATCTGTTAGTGGAGACCATTCGTTCTATAACTGAGATCCTTATATGGGGAGATCAGAATGACAGCTCTGTGTTTGAGTAAGTTCTTTACTTCTTCACTTTTTTTAAAAAAAATTACTAACAAATTAAATCAAAATTGTTCATGAGCTGATATGAGAGGGGTTGGCATTTGTGCATTGAGATAAATTGTGTAGCTTGCACTATGGCTCCTACGAAATGTGACCTAGCTATAATTCAGCTGTCTATAGATGTTAGCTTTCCTACTGTGAGAGTCGTCAGTTATTTTAAGTAAGTTTCTTAATTTATACTTGAACTAACCATTCTTGGGTAGAGTTCCTAAACACACTTCATTGTAGAGGGGGAAGCGAAATTATATACAAAGAGATGGTGGCACAGGGTTGGTGCTCTGAAGACAGCTTTACAAAGGTGTGTGAATGTATAACTGGTATTACTAGAAAGGTAATATATGAATTCTTAGTAGGATAAAAGGTTATTTTAAAAAATTCTGACAAATTCAAAGCTGTTTCATTGTACCATTTTGATGTTCACATGTCATGGTAAGCTTTGGCAGCAAATATGACAGAGTAACCTTTTTTAAGGTCTACAAAACATTATTAGGTGTATCGAGTCATTCTAAATGTCTTAACAAGCCTTGCTTTCTGATATTTTTTTTCCCCTCCTGAATGATGGCAAAATACAGTAGAAGACAAGCTGACGCTTTTAGTGACTCTTTTTTTTTTTTTTAAAGCTCTGGGAATGTCCAGTAAAATATTTCTACTCATAGACCCTTTCCTACAAAACAACTTTCATGAGTTTGTAGGGTGAGAAAGCCTTCTTTTCTGTTCAGTTGGACATTATATATCTGATTAGCCCTTAGATCTTTATCCCTTTTGTTTATTAAATTGAATGGTCTTCACACATCCTGGTTAGTTTAACCTTTGACATAGAGGCACTTGTTGTGGGTAAATTGATGCAATATTACAAAGCTATACAATATGAAAGTTGTCAAACTTATAAAAATAAGCCCCCAATCAAACCAACAGTTCATTTTAAAAAAAAAATGAATGACTCAATAATGCTTTTACATTATCTTCTAGCTTTTTCTTAGAGAAGAACATGTTTGTTTTCTTCTTGAACATCCTGCGTCAGAAATCTGGTCGTTATGTATGTGTACAACTGCTGCAGACCTTGAACATCCTCTTTGAGAATATTAGTCACGAGACATCACTCTGTAAGGACACATTCCTTATTAAACGTTTAGTTCTTATTAAATAAATCGAAGCTTCAGCACATAGTGTAATTGCTCTCCATTTTATTAACTCTAAAAGCTAACATACAGGAACATTTTTAGGAATCAAGTCATCTAACTACCTCTGTGAAATCATTAATTATTTTTTAATTAAACAACTTTGAATTTCCAAAGTAACTCCACTCTTAAATGGTTCATCATAAATTTCCACTAGTACAAAAACCTTTGGGTTGTACTGTTGAAAGCAAATAATAAAAAATTGGAATGATTTAGTAGGGGCTCTTTAAAATAACCTAGGCACAAAATAAGAAGTGTGAACATTGTATTGAGTATGTTCTAGATTATAAATCTTTTCCTCAAATAAGGAATTTAAAAACCAACAACTGTAGAAAATCACTGATTAGAGTCTCAAGTATATGTACTTAACTGTTGCAGAACTAGCAGTGGAAGGATACACCTGCTAACAAAGCCTTTTGTTGTAGCTGTTCTGTGATCAGAGGTGTTGGCATCCAGACAAAATGCCATGTTAATTTTAAGGTCCTATAAAACATATGAAGGGAGAAATAAATAAATTGTTGCTAAATAAGAGAAACAAAATAGGCCAGGAGAGATTCCATGCATAAGCTTTTGAGGGTAAATAGTATGGAGGGAAAAATGCTATTTTAAATAAATGATTTGTAGTGCCTACAGCATGCTTACAGAAGAAACATAATACAGATAAGTGTAGTCTGTTCTCATTACAATCCTATCTTTGGGAGCCAAGCCTTTTGCAAGAAGTTAATGAGAATGGCTCCTATAGATTACTGCTAATTGAAGTAGTCATTTGTATTGCTAAACCTAAAAATAGGGATATTTAGTTGTCAGATAGAGACTTGATAACTTCTATGTTGTGTTTACAAAGCACTTTTCATTGTCAGGCACTAGACTTGGAAGGATTAGATTTGTATTGCTAAGTGTCGGTAAATATTGCTTTCATGGCTCATCTCCACCCTCCCCCCCCCCCCCAAAAAAAAAGCAAAAAACAATCAGTTTCCATTGATGGTGATCAAAATTTATGGAGGCAAAATAAGAAAAATGCTGCTTGAAAACTTAGAGTTAGATTTAAGGATATCTACTTCATGTGTTTTGACACATGATATTGACAGTTTGTGTTTTAGCGGTTGTGAAACTTTAACTTTTTAATCTCAGAGTCTACTGTCATTAAGTGTCTGGTTCCTCCCCCAATCTTCCGTAATTCCAGCAAGTGTGAAAATGTAAATTGATAAAAACAAAAAAATTGTTTAATCTTTGTTTTCACAACTGTGAAAATTTAAAATGATAAACATTTTTCAAAAATAAACCTTGATATTATCCATCAAAATTATAAAGAAATATTAAATTCTGTGAAGCCTCTGTATAACCTATTTCATGATGATTTTCCTTTGTGGTGATTTGTGATATGGTTTTCTATTTCAGATTATTTACTCTCTAATAACTATGTAAATTCTATCATTGTCCACAAATTTGACTTTTCTGATGAAGAGATCATGGCGTATTATATCTCATTTCTGAAAACACTTTCCCTGAAACTCAACAATCACACTGTACACTTTTTTTACAATGAGGTAAGTGGCTGGAAGAATTTGCAGTAAAAACCCTTACTTTACTACAGTATATATAGAAGCGAGTTTAAGGCCAAAATTTTGTTGGATCCCATGAACCTTAACACTTCTCTGCCTCAACTCAAGCTTCTTCTGAAGATTGCCCCAGCCCTATTGTCTTACACTTTGCTACTACAATATAAGTAATTTTAAAGTGCCTGAGTAAGACACTCAGGATCAGGTTTTGTGTGTTGTAGCAAGTGTGTGGGGAAATCTTTATGTTGTCTTGTGTATTTTCCACTCTTCATACTGGTCTTAATTAAATTATTAACAGATGTTAAAAGCTTTATACTATTTGCACAGGCAATAATTATTTTATTACAGAAATAAGACATTGCACTCTAAAGTCTAAATTTCCACTGTTAAAAAAAAAAAAGTGATACACATTAATAGTTAAAGTAGTGAAGATGAGATTTTACATATTTTAATGTGCAGTTTTTCAGCAAAGTCCACAAATGCCCAGCAAAGTATTCATTGGTAGTCCAAAACTGATTAACAGTAGAAGATAACCTGATCTCATCCCAGCCCACAACCAGCTTTCTTGATTAAATACTACAATCTCTAAAATAAAGGCCTGATCTACACTTAAACATAGATACAGTACTCAAGGGGGAAAAAAAAATCCCCACCCCTGAATGCTGTATCTCTGCCAACCTAATCTCTGGTGTAGGCACGATTAGGTTGACTGACCAATGTTTCAGTCAACCTAGCTTCCATCGCTTGGGTAGATGGAGTGCTATCACTGTAGAGTGAGTCTATACTACAGTGGCATTAGCTTTGGAACTGCTATTGTGGTGCCTCTAGTGTAGACTTTGCCTAAGTATAAATACACTGCAACATGGATGGCAGAAGCTAATGATCTTACGGAGTCTGTCAGTGTCTTGCCTTTTTGTCATAACAACATCAAGCTAAAATAGTTAGCTTTGTAAATCACAGCTTTAAAAAATTAAAAAGCTTTTAAAATATTGCATAGCGAGATCTCCATTTAAATTTGATTATATAAATTAAGTGCAAAAGAATATCCAAATTTACAGAAATTTCAGTCATTGGCATTTTGCATGTGTGTATTAAAACAAACTACTACTTCATGAATTTTAGTCAGTAAATATTGATTTTTGGTCTAAGTCAGTTGTTATATTTGAATTCTAAATGCCCACGGAACTTGGTATTGGATCATAACTTCAAACTTAAGTTAATTCAGAATTCTGTTGTTTCAAATGTAGTGTTTACTCCAAGAACCTAGAGGTTTTTCTGTTTATTACAGTTCTTTATTCAACTGTAAGCCTGTTGTCTTAAAGCCCTAATTCTGTATTTGAATTCATGCAGACAGATCCCTGATGAAGTCAGTGGGGATTAGTGAGGGCAAACAGACCCACCTATTATGGTTCTGTTGCAGGTCTAAAAGGTGATCTTTTCACACAACCTTAGTCTTATTTTTCTCTCTCTCCACATAATAGTTATTGCCAGAAGAGGGCATCAAAGCTCTTTAAAAAGTACAGAGATGTTGTGTGAAGTATATGAAACTTTTGTTAATACATGCTTCCTGTAATAAACTCATATATCTGCAAACCTAATAGGTGTTTGAAACTGAGATTTTGTTTTAAAAAGCATTATTAAGATTGACTACATCTGCACTTATTTATTGTACCATGTGATAGATTAGATTTTTTTTGCTGCCTTGCTACCTTAGTAGAGTAAATTTGTTTTCATGCAAAATCCTAACAAAGTATTGACTGTTTGACAGGATAGTACATAATGCCTGCTGTATTTTTATTTCAGCACACTAATGATTTTGCCTTGTATACGGAGGCAATTAAATTTTTTAACCACCCAGAGAGCATGGTCAGAATTGCGGTCAGGACTATAACTTTAAATGTCTACAAAGGTAAGTTTAATGCATCAGAAGACAAGTACACCTAATATTTTGTGCAGCTAAAGTAAAGTGTTAGCAATGCATTTTTAACCCGGCATAGCTTCTGACTTGTGCAAGGCTGAATTAACTGTAAGCGTTACTTAACATGTATGTGTTAACAAACATACATGTATTAAATGTACATTTTTAAAAAATATTTAAAGACGACAACTCTAAAGCCAAAGTGTGTGTTTGTAAACATCAATATATTGTCCTTGATAAAGAAATGGGTGCCAAAACAATATATAATACCCAAGGAAATTCACCTCAACTGCCAGTAGAGGTCCTAATCTGGCCATTTAAAAAAGCATCAGTTTCTCGTTAAGGATATCAGTCTCTTGACATATTGAACATTTATAGCAGGAGAAACAGTAATTTGTGTAGCAGGAAAAAGCAACATATATATTTCCTTAATTTTTTTGGATTGAGTGCAATTCTGGAATTTGGTAGTCCACTGATCAATGGAGAAAAGCTATTGATATACCATAAGTTGTTCTTTGTGCAAGCAAGTATATATAACTTGCACTCTATTATAGAAACAATTTGTTTTTTGTAGTTCTTTGTAAATTCATTTGCATAGCCTGGAGGCAGGAATGTAATCCTAGACTCTGGATTGCTCTGCGTGGTGATGTGCATTCGTATAGGCGTTTTTATCCTGCAGTTTCCTTTTTAATTAAATTTTTATTTCAATTTTTACACTGCTTTTTACATTACAAATTTAAAAGAGGAATTTAATATTAATTTGGAAATAAACTGTCATAACACCAATATAAAACTGACTTGCAAAGCTTGCTATAAATCATAAATTGAAAGATGATTGTTCATATTATTTTCTAGTGAACTTTTAGGTATGGCGTAAACACAACAATACTTTTTACCTCATAGTGACACTTTTCTCATAGACTTCACTTTGAACAAATTACTGTTTAAGCTGTAAAGTATATAACTATAATAATAATGATTGGATTAGTTTTAACTCTCAACAGTATTTGAGAAAGGTATTGAGTTTAATTGATTAGAATGTGCCTGTTACTGGATGTAGACAAGATAATGGAGGAAGTAAAATGGCAAATGTGACATTAAAGTAATTGTAATTATTGATTACAAAACATAAGGCTGGAGAAAATTCTACTCCATGTTTTAAAAGCTGCTTGTTTGAGCTGTATTGCATAAGAAAACTCTGAAGCAATGTGGATGCTAGGTGTGAACATTTACATGATAATCCTGAAGGCTTTTTTGCTTTAGATGCTTTACATCTGTGTTGGTGTCTGGACAATGAATACAAAATATGACACTTTCTGTTTTTTAGCAAGCAAGATACATACCAGGTTTTCTCTATTTCTAACACCCAACCTTCTAAATGTGAGACTGTTATTACAGAAACAGTGAAGTATGATACACTTCATACTTTGTGTACGCTTACTAAATAAAAAGGAAAGTTTTATGATATTCTTGCCTAGAGTTTAAGTTGAATGTTGGAGAGCTACGGGGGTTGACTTTGAAAAACACAACTATCAAACATGCAGGTTTCATAATTTTTTGACTATCCATTTGTAAATGTTCTGATCTAACACCTTCTAACCTGTATCTTTTAGTTTAGATGGTTCCTGCTTTAGCTCTTTAACCCTTTTGGAGGATGTCTCACCATCCCAGTTCCTAATCCTGTTAACTGTTGTCTGTTTTTTTTCCCTTTCCTTCACTGATGATTCCTGTGTTCCTTAATGCAGTGTCATGTAAGTCTATTAACAAGTTTGGCTTTCAGCATTATTGCTTTATTCTTACACTTTGTCTTTTTAAAAAGAAAACTCACTTGAGTAGAGTGGTTTTCTGAATTGCAATACATTTATTTACTAGCCTGAGACCAATGTAAAAATAACCTTAGTATTTGAACAGGCTTGTTTAGCCTTTCAAGAGTTGTCTGTTAGTTTTATATGACATCTATTTCATGGATAAGATAAACCCATACAGGTGTGTATGTGTGAGTTTAAAAAAATAGCATGTAATGAAAATTAGGAATGGTAAGTTGATTATATCTTTTTTTACATTATCTTTTGGAAATTTATTTTTTTTGAACTTCTCTTCAGTGGACAACCAGCCTATGTTGCACTACATTCGAGATAAAACTGCTGTCCCCTACTTCTCCAACCTTGTTTGGTTTATTGGGAGCCATGTGATAGAACTGGATAACTGTGTGCAGACTGATGAAGAGTAAGCTTCTTACAACTATTTATTTTGGCCAGATGCCTTGAAAACCTTTTAAGTTAGTTTTCTCAAGAAATGATCCTACTAACAAGCAGCCTAAAGTCTGTAATTCATACAAGATCGTGTTAGAAATCATTGCAGGAGGATATTGTCAAGTCTTTTATCAATTTGAACATCCTGTAAATGTATGATTTGTTGGAGACGTTACTCCTCATCACAGTTGGTTTTAAGTATATAGACTTTATTAATGAACTAAATTGTTATGCAGAAGATACATAGGACTATTTGCATAACAATAAGACAAAAAGCACGGAATCTTTACATATCTGTACACACATTCAGAAAGCTATACATTAGGATAGTTTTCTGAAAAGTATCATTAGAAAAATAGTCATTCCAAGTTCATTGAGTACTGAATGATCTAAACACCATTGCCATCAATATAACTGGCAGATATATAGCTTGTATAGAACCTCTTATTTTGTCAGCTACAAAATTCCTGCAGTGTTGCTCATGACCACCACATTTGATTTGCTTTTTGAGTATATATGGAGCAGTTTTTTAAAGCTTTACTTGGGTTAGAACACTACAGAAGACATGTAAGTAGTTTTACTGGCTGTAAGATAAAAATGTTTACATAGTCTTTTGTAATAGAGAACAAAATTATAATATTTCCTTTTCATGACTAGCTTCTGAAAAGGCACATACAAAGTGGCAGCTGAGATTTTTATGCTTCTCCAGAAAACCAAAATCTGGTACTCATCACTGTGGTCGTTGCATTGTGAAATTAAAATGACAGCACTGTACTTCACTTGCTTCATATTGATTGTCAAATCTCTAAGGTTACAGGAGGTGAGCTGGAAGTCTGCTTTAGTCAATCCGTCTGCATGGAATAAGACAGAAAAAAGATGCAGATATATTCTTACCAATTTCTGATTGTTCTTCTACCTTAGCTATGTCTAAATCTTTGTCTCTTTCAGGCACAGAAATAGAGGAAAACTGAGTGATTTGGTAGCAGAACATCTGGATCATTTGCATTATCTTAATGATATCCTTATCATTAATTGTGAGTTCTTAAATGATGTGCTCACAGACCACCTACTTAATAGACTATTTCTGCCGCTCTATGTGTATTCATTAGTAAATCAAGATAAGGTAAGGCATAGCTTGCATGATTTAGTGATTAGTTAAGTCTTAATAATTAATGATTTCCACTCAGTATTTACAGTAATTTGTGCAGTAAGTGTATCCCATAAGTAGAATTAATATCCTCTACATTTAAGTACTTTACAAGAAACACAGTTTAAATAATTTAGGTCTTTGTTTTTCTTAAATTAAAGGATGATTGCCTGGGAGATGCTGTTTTAGGTATATATAAACCTAGCTGAAGACTCATATACATTGGCCCAGATAGTTAAACATTTAGGGCTTGGTTACACTGGCACTTTATAGCGCTATAAAGCCTCCACGAGCGCTATAACCTCCTCCCCGTCCACACTGGCAAGGCACGTAGAGCGCTATAACCGCGGAGTTATAGCGCTCCTCGTAATCCACCTCCGCATGGGGAATAAGGGCTGTAGCGCAGCTGCTGTAACGCTACAGCAAGAATGTGGACACCCACTGCGCTACAAGTGATCTCTTGAGATGCCTAGAGCCATTTAAGGCAATTGACATCTCTTCCCTTTGTTTTGAACTCGGCTGGAGGAATGCAGAAGTACCTCTTCCGAGTTTCTCTCTTAACTCGGCAGATAAGCAATGCAAATGTTTAAGGAGGGAGCCTGTGTGAAAACAAAGCCTTCTGTGAATGGAGGCTCGCTGACAGGCTTTCAGAAGAACGGAAAAACCACTGTCTCTCTCCCTCCACAATGCGTCCCCCCTCACCCCCCTCGTATAAAAAGCATGTTGCACCCAGCTGAATGCTGGGATACCTGCCCCAATGCGCTGCTCTTAATGCCACATTAAGTGCCCCAAATGTGGCCATGCTATACCTCTGGCACGTCTGTGTGTGGACATACAATAGCGCTATACATATTACTGTATAAGGGGACCGCTATAACCAATAGCGCTATAATCTTGTAAGTGTAACCATACCCTTAGAGTCAATTGTGGTTGCTAACCACTGTTTAGCATTTAATGTTAGCAGTCGTGTAGAGAACAGGAGCGGTATGGTCAGGTCTGGGCCTGAATTTCTCTGAAATATGTTTTACAATTATACTGGCCTTTTATCTGAAAGATGCTTTTCAAAAAAATAACCTTTAAGATTGAAAACAGGATCTGTGTTACTTACATATAAAATTCTCAAATGCATGCACTTGGCCTCTAGTCTGTTTGGTTTTTTTTTCTAATTTCGGTGGGTTATTTTAAAAACAAGTCACTGATTTAAGTATCATCTGTGACTCCATAAAAGGAGCAGAATCAGTCTTGCTATCTACTGTATGGAACAGATGGAAATTTTGTTTAAATTCCATCTAATTCAGGTTCTTATACAGTGCCCATCTCTGTGGGAATTGCATGTGTCTTGTGATCCTCTTGTATTTTTTGTCCTTGTCATAATTGTGTGACGTGAGTTTCCCTGAAGGTTTATCGTACTTTGAATTTCTGTAGAACTTGCCATCAAAGATCTTAGTGTTTTTCATATGTTAATTAATTTAATCTGTCATATTCCCTTCTGGTTTAAATAATTATCTTCATTTTATACAGTGAGTTAGTGGTAGAGGTAGGTATAGATAAGATTTTATGACTTCCAGTCTTGTGCCTCAGCCATGTTTCCTTCCATGTCTTTACAAATGCAAAAATATGCATATATCTCTAGTGACTTTAAACAGCATACTTCAGACAAAAGAGACAGTAAATATTGTAAATAGTTCTCTTTTCTGTGGTGTTAGTAGTTCTTTCAGAAAAAGATTATTCTAATTTTAATGGAGATTTTGAAGTATTGTCATTCTATAAGCATTTATTGTGTCCTGCTTATGGAGAGAAAATGCCTGTGAAGGCAGAATGACCTACTTGAATCCAACAACTAAATATTAACAACTTCAGTAAAAAGTATATTCTTAATTAATTGATTCTGTGGAATAACAAATTGTAAGAGCCTCCTTTTATGAATTTGTCATTTCAGAAGTACCATCTGGTAAGGATATGTTGGAGGGATAAAAACATGC
The DNA here is from genome assembly GCA_007922305.1 of Dermatemys mawii. Classification (NCBI taxonomy): domain Eukaryota; kingdom Metazoa; phylum Chordata; order Testudines; family Dermatemydidae; genus Dermatemys; species Dermatemys mawii. The sequence goes on along the minus strand of ML677381.1, from coordinate 20,175,744 downwards.
TTCTCACTTAAGCATCTGGTAAAAACAAATTACAGGAAACTTTGGCTTCAAAAACAATGTGCAGCCAAGTGTGCAGCAAATGAAAAGTGCATTCTTCTGAAATCCTTTTCCAAAGAAATGGAAAGTCACTAGAATATGTCAGCATATTCCTTAGAACTTAGTAGCATTGGAGGAAGCAGGGGAGACAGGGAGGAGAGGCGAGGCACGTGAATAAATGAAGAGTTTATACTTGCTTTCTTCTAGCTTTAAAAATGTTCTCCTTTGTTCTATTTAATGGTGTAATTACCTTAGTTTTCTGTAATTAACTAAGCATTCTTTTCTTTCTTCCATAGTGTGGGGAGCGTCCAAAAATAAGTCTCCAAGTTTCTCTCTATCTTCTCTCACAAGTATGTCATGTTTTAATGTGGTGTTTTTAATAGTTTCAGTAATTTCTTTATAAATTGTGTTTCAGGGGGCTATTTTTCAGCTATACGTCTGGAGAGAATTGTGCTAGGTTTTGAGGTGCAATGTGTACCTTTCAGACACACTTGTATATTTATTTTTTAAATCATTAGCTCACTGGTAATCACATGGGCCAACTACTACTCTTTACTTACTAGTATCTTTCCTTGGAGGTTCTTGGAATACTTTACAAACATTACCTAACTAAATCTGTAGAACACCAGTAAAAGGCAAATACTTTGAGATGTTTGTAACAACCCCTTAATTCACCAGTCTAATGCAGCAACCTCTTGAATGGAATGCAACAGTTATTGTACAATACTGTTATGCAGTGTTTAACAAGTTAGGACTGAAGTGAAGAATACAGTACTGAACTGCAACTACAGGCAGAATACAGCATTTAAAATTTCAGTTTGACTAGGGCATACAGAAATCAGGGTTTTGAATTTCTTACTCTTTTGCAAAATGTTGTGGAATCTTTAATTACAGGTAGGCAGTGCCTTTGTTTTATGTCTCGTGAAACATGATCAGCTTTCTTATATTTACAAAAATAAAAATTGAGAGGCTGAATACTAAGCAAATGCTATAACTTCTGACAATTGAAAACGCCATTATGGATTGCACATCTCTTAGGTAATTTCACAATAGATCAGAATGCCACTATAAACTTCTTTTAAATTGGGAATTTTTTAAGCGAGTGATGAAATATATACTAAATAAAAAAAGTTCTTGAAAATGCCAGATGCTTATTTTTGTTCTTCAGATTATTGCTGTTTATCCTAGAGATTGAAAAATCTTATTGTCATCTAAATATTAGCCTAACTGCATACTTCATATACATGCTCAATAGATTTACATTCTTAAATAGACATATACATTTAGGTCAAAATATATTATTGAGCTTTCTGCAAGAAATGACTTATTTTTAAATCTATGAATTCTTAAATCAGCCTTTTTATAAGGGGTGGGTATACTCCCAGGTTGACTTCAAGACAATTTGTAGACATTGTAAACACCACTTTCCACCTGTTTTGTTGCCTCAGGGAAAGAAACACTGCAATGCTGCCAAGTTTCTGTTTCCCACATCATTTTCAGTTTGAGTTTGGTTTAGTGACCTCAGAAATGAAACCTTATAGTAGCAATCCCTTGAAACTAAAGGAATCAGTCTTAAGTCAAGTCACTGAATGCCTTTGAGGTGCTTTGAGCCCTCTAATCTACCTCATGTAAATGGAAGTATTGAAGTACATTAGAGTCAATAATTTTTCAGTTCACTAACCATTCTGAAAAGTGTTTTTAAAACAACAACAACAAAAAAATCCCCAAAATCCAGCCAAGTGAAATCTGACACATTTTATTTTGGGGTGAACTAAATGTCTATAATACTTGGCCAGAGATAGGGTGTATGAACTGAGAATGACTCTATCCCAGTGGTTAAGACCCTTGCCTGGAATATGGGAGATGCAAATTCATGTCCGTGCTCTGCCTCAAGCCAGGGTCAGAGGGTGGGGATTTAGCCTGGGTGTCTCACATTCCAAGTAACCACTTTAAGTACTTGGCCAAAGGTAATAAAGGAGGCACTGCATTCTCTAACCATTTTGTGAATGGCACCTAAGTCCTCTTTTGAATCTAGCCCAAACAATTTGTGTGTCAAGTTTGCAATAGCTGTGGTTTGACTGAAACTGTATTTTTCCGGGAATTAATTATTTATCCAAAAAATGTCACCTAGCTTTGCTCAGCAGCTCATTGGGTCTATTTCATCATACCTGGGGCTTGTCTGCACTTAAAACTCTACAGTGGCATAGCTGTTCCATTGCAGCGCTTTAGTGTAGACTCTGCCTTCACCGACTGGAGAGATTTCTTCTATATCATTGAGACTCAAATGTGAATACTGTACTACCCTTAGATACACATAACACTGAATAGTATATTTCCATGTTGGTATCAAGATGCTGAGTAGTTAATGCAGCAAAACTCTTCCTTTGTGGTTCTACTATATTGCATATCACTAATATGGTCTGTCTTGTGCTACAACTTGGTCCATCTGACTTGAGTATAAATTGTAAAATGCAATCCCTGTTTGTTTTATGCTCTCTTTGTGATAGCATCTATCAGTACAAAGGCAAGATTATACTAACTACTCACATATGAGAAAACCACTTCCCAACCTATACCTCCTCAATCAACATTATGTTGCTAATTAATATCTTGATGGTCTGTAGTGAAGCAAAGGCTTGACGAAAGATTCCTGAAATAGATCTCTATAGGTCAATAAATATTGCCTCTGACAAGGTGGAAGTTGGACAGCCAGGTTCCTCCACTGAAATAATCTTGTTTTGAAGAGTACACGTTAAGTAACTGTTAAGAAAACCACTTTAGTGATTTCTGTCATCAGTGTTGCATACACAGAGATGAACGCTAGCATACCAGATACTCTATATAACGAACAGCTTTCTAAATTAGAACCAACAACTTGCATTGCATCCAGCAGCTGATGGGAAGCCACTGTACCCAAAGTGCAGCTGTAATGTACTTTATGCCAGGGCATTCCTGTGAGTAGGTAGGCCACTGCCGTACATTCCTGAGTTACTTCTAAAGGGTAGCTCAAAGTTAAAGTCTGAGAGCATATTGCTATTGAAATTCTGAAGGGGATTTATATCGGTTCTAGCCCATCACTGCCAAATAGGAAGTAAAAGGTTCCCCCTTGCCATTGGAAGGCTTGATGATATCATGTTCTGTAAAGAGAGGTGGTTAAACAGTGAACCAGTGTGCTGGTTTAGTGAGACTGAAACTGTTTTTGTTTCTCTCACGTAGCAAAACTACTAAGGATTTTATTTTAGGTTATTCTGTAGCACCTATCATAATACTTTCTAAGTGCTTAAATGTTGCAAACATTGGAGCCTTATTCCTACATTTTACAGAATAATAGAACCATAAAGCTAGACCATTCCTGACAGGTGTTTGGCTTAAAAATCTCCAATGATGGAGACTGCACAATCTTCCTAGGCAATTTATTTCTTTGCTTAACCACTCTATTAGGAAGTTTTTCCTAATGTCCAACTAAACCTCGCTTGCTGCAATTTAAGCCCATTGCTTCTTGTCCTATCCTCAGAGGTTAAGAAAAACATTTTTTCTTCCTCCTCCTTGTAACAACCTTTTACATACTTGAAAACTGTTATGTCCCCTCTCGGTCTTCTCTTTTCCACATTAAACAAGACCAATTTTTTAAATCTTCCCTCACAGACCATGTTTTCTAGACCTTTAATTATTTTTGTTGCTCTTCTCTGGAGTCTCTCTAGTTTATCTACATCCTTCCTGAAATGTGAAACCCAGAACTGGACACAATACTCCAACTGAGGTCTAATCAGCACAGAGTAGAGCAGAAGAATTACTTCTCATGTCTTGCTTACAGTGCTCCTGCTAATATAGCCTAGAATGATGTTAGCTTCTTTTGCAACAGTGTTACAGTTTGACTCTCGACACTGAAACTTGTCAGATGCCTCTCACTGAAAAACAGCTATTAAGAAAAATGTTCTTACACTGTAGAAAAGTCTTAGATCTTTAGGCCAAAAGGGACTGTTAGGCAGGATGTCAGACTAGATCATAAGCACACGCCATAGAACTTTACCCACTACTTTCTCTATCAAGCAAATTTTGTGCTATCCTTTTGTGAAATCTGATGCATGGGATATTGCTAGGTGTTCCCATACCACAGGCCTATGGATATAATATACCACAATCACGTAACTGTCCTGGCTTTCCCCAATAACCGATTTCTATGAAATTGGTTCACTGTAGCGAATGCTGTAGAATCTTCATGTTTCTTAAAACAAATGGGGAGGAATAAATCATGCTTAGCTGGAAGAGGATAAAAGGAAACTAGTGAACACTGGCCAAATAGACTATCAGTCAGGCTTGGAATTCAGGGAAAGGCAGATTTATTTGACGTAGAAAGGGATTGTGGTCTGTGTTCCTCCCGAATACATACTTACAGCTCAAATATATCCCAGTTTGTGGGGGGTTTTTTAGACATTATATAACATAAAGAAATTTAGTGATTTAATTAGGGGGTGAAAATGCCTTCAGTATCTAAAATTGTATATGTCTAACATTCTTTTCTCCCTCCCCTCTTAATAGGTTTTCTTGATTATACATTATGCACCTCTGGTGAACTCGCTGGCTGAGGTTATTCTTAATGGGGACCTTTCAGTGTTCTCAAAAGTTGAGCAAGATATCCAGAGAAGTTCAGTAAGTGGTCAACTAACTTTTGTATGTCTTTATTTTATATATATATTTAAAGGGAGAGAAGGGGATGGAGAAATCTGGTTAGAAATTGTCTGCTTTTGGAGAACTGCATTGTTGAGCTTCCATCGTGTTCAGCGGGAGCCTGATTGGCCTTTCTGTTAAAATGCACTTCATCTGCTCTTCCCCCCCGCCACATTACGCTAAATGTTTTCCTCTTCATTAATAGTATCTTTAAGTTTTTATGTAGACTTATCACTATTTGGAGATGAAGCTAGGCTATAGCTTTCCTATTGCATAATTGTAAGTGAAAATGCAATATGTACTCAAGCTATTCGGTACAAATGACAGTGTTTTAAAAATTAACCCTGTGATTATTTCAGTCTGTGAATGTTAAATCAACTGCTTTATAATTAGATGTGTAATGTACTCCAAAGTTCTTCCACAATTGTTTTTATTTCTAAAAATATATCAGCCTGCTACATCAGGGAAAGTAATGCTCTTCAGTTTTTTGATTCCCAGGTCCCTTTCAGCCATTGAATTAGGTTTAGCAAATTCTGAGAACTGAAACCGATAGCAGCCATAACTTTCAAGCAGATATACCTAAGTATTCTATTTTTATCTATAATTATGTGAGATCTGTAGAAGAAATGACAGGCAACGTTTTAAAATAACTGGATATATTCATCTTTTTAATGGATATTTAAATGTAATCTTTATATATTACATAGGAACAAAGATTAAATCACCTATGTTACTTATCTCTAGATTCCCTGCCGCATGTGCTTGCATTTGCATACTTAAGAGTAGCTTAGTTTTTTTTAAAAGCAGTCAGATCATGATATAAACAGACTGTAATTCCTATGTCAAAAGTGAAATACGTCCTCTAAGCTTATGTCTACATTTATTGAGACGTGTAAGGTACAGACTCTGAATGCCCAGTTAGCATACGTATAAATAAGTGTGTAGGTGATGAAGCACTGCTCACATGAGTAGAGTACAGACATGCCAGAACCATAGGGTATATATCCTCTTTGGCTCTTTATATGCCCAACCAGTGCCTCCAACAGCTATGCTGCAGTGAAAGACTCTGGAAGGGGGAGATGTTTGAGTCTTTCCCCACTGCCTCCCCCATGAGAGCCTTTCACCATGGCATGTAGCTACGTGTACATTACATGCTGCCACAAGTGTAGACAGGGCCTAAGTATCTGAGCCAGTCAGGGGAGAAGGGTACTTCTCTTGGTATAACCTTCTCGTCCTCTCTCCCCCCCGCAGCATACATTTTTTATCCTACCACATTTAACCTCAGATTTGGATTTTAGCACATTTAAGGATTTTTAAAAGAATCTCTCAAAAAGGCTTGCTTTAACAGAAGTGAACTTTCCTAATGTCTCGTTGTGTCAGGGGAGCTTTGTTATTATGGGCTGATCTTTATTGTCCATGGTTATTGGGCAAAGTTAAGTGGGGTAGTCCGACATTGCTCTTAGTATTGGATTTCTTTTTAAACAGACACTCCAGGGTGGAATGATAGTATTGAGTGAATACTTCCAGATAAAGTAAGATCTTATTTACATTAGCAAAGTTCTGTGGCCTTCTATTTGTCGTATATTGGATATCTTAGTGTGCATTACTTGTATGGCATAAATGAGTTTCATACAAAAGCAGCTTATTACTAGGAAATCTGTAGTCACAGGGTGAGATCTGCCTGTCTGCAGAAATTACTTATTCTAGTTCACAGCTATTATGCAAAGGCACTTGTATCTGATGTGTCAGTGTTTTGGCATGTTTGTTTTAACGTTGATGGGTTTGAGGATTTCTTACAAACTTGGGTTCACTTTTATTGTTACTAGTGCAGATTTTGTTATTGCTTTTTTTGGCTGCCATTGCCTACTGCCCAAGATAAAAGTGAACCAGCTGCATATAAACTGGAAGTCATGTCATACCTAACCACGTGAGCTAAGTAGGGCAGGTGTTAAGTCTCACTGATTGAAGTTTGCTTGTAGGAGAGTGAACTGAGCTTTTGGGCTGAGCGGTTTCAATGGGCAATAGGAAAACTTCTAGTTAGAGGAAACTAAATTTGTGGAGGGTTCAGCTAAGGGCTCTAGGAAGTATTTAGAGGAAGGCAAGGGTTTCATTAAGCTCCTTAGGGAAACCTGTTGTGGGGAGCTTCCAGTGGAAAACCTGTCAGCAGGAGGGAATATAGCCCGTCGGGGAAGCTGGACAAGAGGCCTCCAGTGAAGAGAATATATACCTATCAGGTATCCAGCATGGTTCCAATAAAACAAACAGACAGCATGGTGTATGTGTAACTCTGCTCATATATGGTCCTGACAGGCAAAAGCAGGTCAGAGGTATTGAGAGGTTCCTGATGTATTGGGGTAGGGCTGGGCAGGACAGTGTAGTGTTCTCTTCTCTGTCAACCTGTGATGATACTCGTTGCTGGAATGACTTGGGTTGGGTCCCGGAGTTAGTTTTAGTCAATGCCTACTGGTTTAGGGGTTATTCTCCAGAGCTATTTCTAGGTAACTGAGTACCAGTATCACCACTGAGTGATACTGGCACTGAGTGCAATTTGTCAGTAAGAATTAGAAATGATATTTCTTCCTATTTATTAATAAATTTATCAATTTACTCAGGAACTGGGGTCTTCTTATCTCAAGTAATTAGTGTATTCCATAAATGGTTTTCATGCAGAAGCAGCTTATTACTAGGAAATCTGTGGTCAGAATGTGGGGTCTTTGTCTCTGCAGGGATATGGTAGAAGAGTTGGGAGTGAAGAACAGTCTTAACTTGCTATTTTCTTCTTCTTTGAGTGTTAAATTTTACTTTAAATAAGACGAGGAAGACTTGTAGCACCTCTGAGAAATTTTAGTAAGTCACAACAAATTTTCTTTCTCATTTCTTATTGTATGCTGTAGTACCTGTGTGATGCTAGTATTGTCTCCATAGACTTGCATTGTGTTTAGATTTACCATAAAAATATTTTTAGGTCTTACATGCTTTGTGTGGCAACATACTATAATGGGAAGCAGTCATAAGCTAAAGACAAGAGAAAAGTTTCACCTTGAGACTTAGAGACAGCATTTCAGTTCAAAGTTTTTGTGTCTTTTGGTGTCTGAAATACCTTCAAAGACTTACATTTCCCAGGTACTAATGTGTGGCAAAATGATGATCAGTTGAAATGCTGGTGAAATAATTGCATCACAACTACTCTCTGGGTCCAGTGTGCTATTACAATATATTTTGGGTATTTCAAAACTGAGGATCCCTAGAATTGTTTTTACTGAAAATTCTGGATCAGCTGAATGGCGTTTAACATGGATATAAGATCATACTCAGTAGAATCTGAAAATTGTTCTCAATTACGCTGGCTACAAATATGAGCCAGTGGTATGTAGTAAGATAAAGCAATGCAGTGCTGAATACTGTAAGAGGTTTGCATGTACTTTATCATGAAAGAAGTGAGACCTGTGCCCCATCAATATCTTCAAACTATATGTGTGGTGTGTACTCTATCCGAGTACCGTCACTTTGGATCCATGTTCTTTTTGGCGAAGTGAATGCCAGTGAGGAAAGTACTGGATTCATTGCTAGTGGAGAGTAATACCTTCACTAGAGAGGTTAGGGTGCCAGCTTCTTTTTAAGAAGCTTTGGTGCATCCTCTGCTCAGGAAACCAACACTTGATGCTGAGGGTCTTGCTAATGGCTGACCAATATTGCTGCTTCCTTTTTTTGGTTAAGATTTCAGAGGTTATAGTAAGATAACTGTTGCTTCAATCACCTTGATCCTTGCCTGTCTGATTAAGAGCTGGGTATGGAACTGAAAGTATCTACCAGTGCAAGAAGTACAATCACCTAATGATGCATGAAGATCAGGTAGGGTCCATGCACATACAGTTAGAGCTGTCAGCAGCTTTTGATGTCATTTAATGAGGTGCTGTTGGACTTACCTATGCACTGCACAAGTGAGTCAGTTTCAGAACAAAAATAGCTTGGGGAGGACAGCTTGGGAACTAACAATTACCCTTGTAACATAAAAGCTAACACACCTGTCTTGTGAGTTATGCCAAAATGCATTTGACTGCTTTGCTATGGTACTAATTTCTGGAAATCAGGGTTTGGTAATAGAAATAGCAACACATGTTGGCGACTACAGAAAAATAAGGTCACTGATCAGGGTTGGTAACTTTCTAATTTCTGAAAACTGGACCCCTCTGCTCTACCTCTTCTTCCCCCCTCGTGCCTCTTCCCACCCCCCATCACTCACTAGGTTCCCTCTGCCCTGGGGCTGGGACAGGTGCCTCAGCCTGACACAGAGCCTGCCTGCCTGCAGGTAGTAGGCAGCCCCTGCTGAACAGGGGCTGGTGCGAGTTGATGACCCAGCACCTCCCCCTTGCCCACAGTAACTGGACACTTGGTGCCTAGTCAGTACTTCTGACCGGATGCTGCCAGGTCCCCTTTTCAGCTGGACTTTCTGGTCGAAAACCTGATGCCCTGCAACCCTATCATTGATGCACAACAATTTCCATAGTGATTACTGCTCAAAATAGATCAGCAGTAACGTTTTTACTTAAAGTATCCAAATCCTGTACAGTAGACTCTCGATTATCCAGGATTGGGTTAACCAGAAAGTGGATTAACCAGGATGTCAAAAAAAAAAATATGTGTAACTCACAGGACTGGCTCTGGCTTTGTTGCTGCCCCAAGCACAAAAAAAGAAAAACAACCCACCAGGCCACTGGGCAGCCAGTGAACCAACACCCCCTTCCCCCTGGCGCAGGGTGGCTTGTGAACCAACCCCCTCACTCCATATTTCCTATGGATGGTGATCATCCAGGATTTTATTAACCAGGATTAATTTTTTCCCCATCATCCTGGATAATCGAGAGTCTACTGTATATACAGGTACAGTTCAGTGAAACGTATTCCAGGAAGTCTCGATGGTGCCTGCTTAAAAACATGTATTTGTTCTAAGTGAATAAAGACTGCCTATCAGTGTGTAGCAAGTTCTGAAAATCGATGTGAGTAGCAGAAATTACATGTAGAGGTAACTATTTTCTAGATACTTCCTGTTATTGAACAGTGTTAAAATTAAGCTCTTGCTATGTTCTTCTTGTGATTGTAGTTAAATATGTGTAGTCACGGAGAATATAGTATAAACAATTTTACAATAGTCATGTTAAGGTTTACCTTCCTTCCTGTCAGTGAGATCTGTTTCCTGTATAATTCGGATGCTGTTTCCTGTATAATTCGGATGTTGCTCAATCTTACCTGTTTTAGGTTTCTCGGTTTTTGTTTAACCTACTTTCTCCTTCTCGTAATATGAAGATAAATTACTGGTATTGCCTTGGTTTACCAGCATGCATTACACAAGATTAAACTGCAAATATGTAAATAATTACTTGAGAAGGTATAAACTAACATTAAACTAAAATTCTTATCAACCTTGATAAATGATATGCCTTCTAAATGAATTTCTGCTCTTACCTTATGGTTTAAAGTATTAGGAGCATGTAGCTATTGTATCTGATAGCACACATTACATATTGGCTCCTTGAAACCATTCTTTTTCTACAGACTAAACAGGCCATGAAAACTGGCCTTTTTATAGTATGTCCTTGAGTGTTCATCCCCTTGTTCAAACATGTTTCATTCACATTGATAGTTCACAGTACACTGCATTAAGAATGTACTTACAGCATATTAAATATTTTCTTTATATGAAAAATGTTTCAGGCTTCTAGAAATAGCTGAGTCACTAAATAATGGAAAGGGAAAAATAAACTAAATGATTCTTGCGACTTGCATCTTATAAATGTTCCCATAAAGAACAAGGACTTCATTTGTTGCTCCATTTTTCATGTTTCTTTTAACAAGAACTCATTAATATAATAGGACTCTAAATCTAGTTATTTCTAACACTTCCTGTGTTGCAGTTCTGTCTCTGGATAAAAATAGATTTGAGAGGTTAAGGGGAGACAATTTTGTGTCTAAAATGTTAAAGCTTCATAATGGTGGGGTTCCCCCCCCCCTTTTTTTTTGTCATTGTGAAGGAGTCTCGTACCAAAGTATTTCTTATTATGGTAACTAGCAATGGGTGACCTGGGCAAAGTTTGAATAAGCTTTCAGTACAAATAGCAGATCCTTACTTAAACCTTTTAAGGCTACAAAGTGTGCTCAAGATCTTGCCAGGCATCCCTTTCATGATGTTTCATCATTTTATATTGCTGTTCTGAAACAAACTGTGCAGAAATTTGTTTAAAAAGTGAAGGAACATTTATTTCTAAACTTTTTCTTTGAGCCAAAGGCTTGAGTATGTACATTATTTACCCAGTTGGTTTGCCCATCAGTATTAATCTCAAAATATAAATACTCACTCAATTCCTCCCACTAGAAGATATAGAATAAATAGAGTACTGGAAATACAGTGATTTGAGTTTTCTGCATCTCTATAAGAACATACATTTGTTCCAATGAGATCAGCTGTTTGGAAGTAACCGCCTCCACTAGCAAGCTTATTCAAACAGCCCTCTAGATCAGGGATTCTCAACCTTTCTCTTTTTGAGCCCCCCACCCCCTAAATGTGCTATAAAAACTCCATGGCTCACCAATGTCACAACAACTTATTCTGCATATAAAAGCCAGGGCCAAGGTTAAGGGGTAGCAAGCAGGGCAGTTGCTTGGGGCCCCATGCCACAGTGGGCCCTACAAAGCTAAGTGGCTCACTTTTACGGGGCTTTGACTTCAGCCCCACGTGGCAGTTTATAACCCCAGACTGCAGCCCCATGCAGCGAGGCTTTGACTTTCTGTCCTGGGCCCCAGCAAGTCTAATTGCAGCCCTGCTTGGCAGGCCCCCTGAAACCTGCTCGTGGCCCCCCAGGGGACCCTGGACTCCTGGTTGAGAACCACTGCCCTAGATGAGATTATCTTTGCCTCACAAACAAGGAACCAATGTATTGATCATGGCTGTGCTGCTTCACAGTTAAGAAATAGTCTCTCTCAGTATCCTGCATAGCATGTGCCTTGATTTATTCAAAATAAAGATGTTTCTTGCTAAGTTTGTGGGATAAAACCCTGTTCTAAATGAAGTATGTTTCAGAAACTTGCTGCACAAATCAAGAGTGGGGAGACGAGCTGTTGGAGGAAGATGCTAGATGAAATGTTCTTGATGCTAAGCTCTTGCAGTACTTAAATGCACACGCACAAGAAAAACTTAAGAAAACTAGCCATTCTAAGCAGTGCTTTCACTCTCTGAATTCCCCCTTACAAGCTTTTGCTTTGATAACTGCCAGCTGGAAGATATCTCAGAAACTGACCAGCAAGCCTTAAAGTCTGTGCTTATGATCCTTTGACATTCCTTGTATGGCTGGCTCCTATAACTAACAGACCACCCAATGGTTTAAAGATTTCCCTGTCCTTCTAGGCCATTGGATAATTGAGGTGGTTGTCTATATGTTGTTCAGGTTAAATAAAGAAGCATAGGTGTGATGAAGTATTGGAATTGCTTCGTTTCGTTGAATGTGAATTTCCTGAGACACTTCATAGCTTTGCACTCATAGACATCTTAAGGCTTCTTGCCTGCATCTCAGATGGTGAAAACTGCTTTTAATAAAAATAAACACCACAATGATTTGTGGCGACTTTGCAAATAAGACCACTGGGTGGTGGGAGAAGATGTTTTCCTTGGTCATCAGCCTATTAAGTGGAGTGCTGCACATCTGTTACCAAGAGGAATGATTCATAACAGATATATATATTTGCCTTTAGCTGCCTTCATTTATAATTATCCAGAGCTTGCTTATTTCCTGTCTATGGCACAGCAGTTTGGGTGTTATACATGCTGCTTTTTCTGGAGTGCCCTGAGTTGAATAATATTGCATTGAACATCCTAATGTTGAAATAATCAGTAATTTTTGTGATATGGGTTTATGCTGTAATGCTGTGAAATATATTTAATCATATCACATAAAATACTGGTACTGTGTTTTGGTAATAAATGAGACATTGAACGGTCCTGGTAAGAAACATGTCTTTATTTTCTGTCTTCAGTCACTTGATGAGATAAGGTTACAAAAATCTTAAACTCTTGTTGCGTGGCAGGAGTCAGTATCCAGTAACTCCAGTGGTTGCTGCTGCGGTGCTTTGTGGGGTTTTTTTGTCCCCCCCCCCCCCCATATTGCTACTCTTTGTACCCTGGAAGCTGTGAATGTTTGTTTAGTGACTGAAAATTTTTTCACTTAAAATTCTGCTCTTTCTTTTTGCGCTCGACAAACCCATCTACAGCATTTGTCACATATTTGGGGTTGCGGGGGAAAAATGTTGTCTTCAATTGCTTTGATATACTATAGCTTTGCCTCAGAAAAGAAACAGGCTTGTGTTAAGCCATGTCTTTCTGTTCTTTATAATGCATGCCACCCACTCACACACTACAAAATACGTTTAGAAAACTAGAGCTGCGGAGATGTTTTGGGAGTATAGAGAAGGACAAAATGAAATCAGTTAGGGTTTGTCTACCTGGTGCTGTAGTCTGCATCAGAGGGGTTTAAATTTTAGTGTGCATTAGTGTGTCAAGCACTAATTGGCCCACGTAGACCTGCGCACTAGAGAACTTTCAGTGTGCGCCAGCACGGTCCACGCAGGCCAATTAGTGTGTCACATGCTAATGTGTACTAGAATTTACACCTCTGTGATGCAGACTAGTTCACTGTTGTAGGCAAATCCTATGAAATTATTATAGGTCTTTGGGGGGTGGGACAAGGAGGGAATGATGGTGACTGAGGCAGATGCACCAAGGACTAAGGGACATTGCTAATAGTGAAGGATGGAGCCAAGAAAAGAACATTGTACTTAATAGTCTAGCTATACTTATCCTTAATTGTATAGATTTATCTATCACATCAGCAATAGGAAAATAACTTTCCATCATATGAAAGTTATACCACGTCTGATATTGTGATAACTTTTGGGGTAGAAGAGGGGTCGGCAGCCTTTCAGAAGTGGTGTGCGGAGTCTTCATTTATTCACTCTAATTTAAGGTTTTGCGTGCCAATCATCCATTTTAACGTTTTAGAAGGTCTTTCTATAAGTCCATAAAATATAAATAAACTATTGTTGTATGTAAAGTAAATAAGGTTTTTAAAATGTTTAAGAAGCTTCATTTAAAATTAAATTAAAATGCAGAGCCTCCCAGACTGGTGACCAGGACCTGGGCAATGTGAGTGCCACTGAAAATCAGCTTGTGTGCTGCCTTTGGCACCTGTGCCAAAGGTTGCCTACCCTTTGGTTAGAACATACACATTTTAATGAATCCAGATGTGTTCAGTTCTGTATAATCGGGGCCTTCATTTCAATTGCAAATTGTTTTTCTTGAAGCCATATTGTATGCAGAATATAAGCAGACAGGAAGTGTATCTTAAATGTCATCTTTTAATGTAATTAGCAGATGAGCAGTTACTGTTTTTCAGTGTTTACCATTGCAGCTTGAGCCTGCTGTATACATAAACATTTAGGGAATTTCAGTTTTTGACTGAATATGGGTGCATGTTTTCTTTTTCTAAATATTTTTAATTTTCGAGAAGGCAAGTTCCTGATACATCCTCTGAGACACACTCAACGTAGTTGTATTTTAACTCTAAACATTCTTGCAAGTGAAATTAGCCTTTTTAATTGAAGTTGATATGAAAACAACTACAAATTAAGTACACTTTGGCCTCTCTTTAAAAAGAGGTTAGAGGTATAGTGGTGTTTTTCACTGATCACACTGAGATAAAAAGTATACCTTTATTTTATTTAAATGCTGTATTTTATATTAATGGGTTTTCTTCAGCCCTATATTTTTGTTCGTTTTTACTATATCACTCCTTCCTCTTTGTGCAGCATGTTTTCGTTTGAGTCCTCTCTGAGCTCTCTCTCCTGCATGGTCTAATTCAAAGCGCAGCTGCTGCAGTTTGTAGCAAAGTAGCATCAGTAGGACTTGATTTAGTTTAGCATTGTTATGCTGTTGCGTGGCAAAAAACAAGGTTTACTTTCTCAGAATTTTTTTCTTAATGGTAAATGCTTTCAAAATATTCGTGTTTAATAGATGGATTTAGATCTTTCTTGTCCTGAAATGGTCATGTTTCCTAATAATACTAAATCCTTAGGATTAGAATACTTTTATTTTGTAGGTGGCCTGGAACTACTGATAATTAGATATTGCTAAACTGAGATTCTCTTTCTGGCCTTTTAAAGCTAAATTTGGCATGTGTAGATGAAATGCTTAATAGATGTGTAAATAATTTGTCATGTGCAAACTGAAGTTACTTCTATCCATTTTATGTTAAATTGCAGAAGAAAAGTATAGCTAAAATGTATCTCATTTAATTTTAATAGGCAAAATCAAGTATCAGATGCTTCATAAAACCTACAGAGACATTGGAGAGATCTCTTGAAATTAACAAGCATAAGGGAAAGAAGAGATTGCAAAAGAGACCCAACTATAAAAATGTTGGTGAAGAGGAGGAAGAGGAGAGAGGACTTGACGATACGCAAGAAGACCCAGATAAGGCTAAAGGTACAGAGGGTAGTTCAAAAGGCATTAAGGCAAGTGGGGAAAATGAAGGTGAGTGCACCAATGAATGCAAACCATGCAGATTTTGTATATGTTAATAATTTAATAGTACAGTAGACTCTCGATTATCCAGGATTGGGTTAACCAGGATGTGGATTAACCAGGATGTCCAAAAAAAAAAAAAAAAAGTGTGTAACTCGCAGGGTCTGCTCTGGCTTTGTGGCCACCCAAACACACATACACACAAAAAAAACCCCACCAGGGCACAGGGCAGCCAGTGAACCAACACCTCCTCCTTCTGGTGCAGGGTGGCTGGTGCCACCCGCCCAATATTTCCTATGGATGGTGATTATCCAGGATTTTATTAACCAAGATTATTTTTTTCCCTATCATCCTGGATAATCGAGAGTCTACTGTATCACATTTGTGGTCTAGTTCATGTTTTTTGTTCATTTATATTACTTGTTGTATAACTAAACAAACAGAATCATTAGATTTTTCCACTATCAGTGATTCTTGCTTATTTTTTAACCTTTCCTTCATGTAGAATTCAGCTCTTTAGAAAGACTGTGTGTTTAACTTGGTGGAAAATGTGAAGTGGTTGCAGTTTCTCCTGTGGCGTCCAGCCTTTAATCACAATTACACCTTATAGTTAGCTGCACATGATTAATCAGTGTTGTAAGACTTATTAACAAGTCTGCATCATTTGTTAGTGAAGAAGCAAAGGGGGTTAAAAAGCCCCCCAAAATCCAAGCATCTTATGTTGACTGGCAATGAGTAAACCCTTTTCTACCAATCATTGCCACATCTCTACATGTGCTTATTGTGCAATATTAAACAAAAACATCCCTCAAATATTATTTAATTACCCGATGTGCTTTCTAGTTGCTTCACAGAACTATGATGTCTGAATCGTTAGTCAAAGTGTTGGGTGGTGCACCAGAAAGGCATGCTCTTCAGTTACTTTTGTTATTTTAAATTACTAGTTAAGAGGAAAATGCCTATCAAAAAGTACAGTTTTTATGCATAAAATGAGACTGTGATGACAGCACTGCATCGAAGGAAGCATATACCACAATACAATTTTTTTCCCCTATGCTATGACTTCTTTGGCAGCCCTTTTTCATATCTTGCTTGCATTTTGATGTGTGTAATTAATCTGTCCAAAAAGAACTTTCAAGTTCTTCATTCTGACTTCATGTAAATGATGCTAAATAGAATACATGTTATGACTGTGTATTGTCATTTTTTGTTAAAATTATATAATTGAACTTCTGTGCTCACAAAATGCATTTTTTGATTCTTCCTCTTCCCAGTTTCTCAAGAGGCCTAAAAACCTAATTTTGAGGTTGGCAAGAGACCATGTTAGAGAACTGAGGGCAAAAATCTTTGTGTGCGCCTAATACCTTAAACTGGAAGAAGTGTGTAAAACATGTTTCTAAAACACTTAAAGTGGATTAAAGGTCATTAATATGGCTTGCATCCATACTACAACTTAAACTTTTTTTATAGCAGTGTCAGAATCCTACTAGAAAGTGTTTCAGAACAGCTCTCACCTTTAACCTGGTTTCTTTATAGTGGAGACAGGGCTTTAGTGGGTAGTTTGCATAATTTTTAGGATTCTCTGGATAATCCCCTAGTACATGGTATTAACCAGGTAGTTCGTTACTGAATGTCTAATTCCAAACAAATAGTATAGTGCTAATCAACGTAGTATATACTGGGCTTTGTTCTATGACTACACATATTATAAAGCTTGTGTGTACTGCCTTCTGGCTATTCTCATAAGTTTATGAAAGTGATATAGCTTTATAATTTAATCTTCAGCATTTACCTTGAAAAGTTTTAAGTCCAAATTAAGCAAACCTATAACATATTAAAAAAAAAACTTAGATGTAAATAAAAGGGAGGGTGAGGCTTGGAACAAAAGTTGTGGGCCATACATAGTGACTAAGAGGCTTAAGCTGAACAGTAGTATAATGGTGGTTATTAAGCTCAAAATGTGGGTCTTTAGGCAGGATTTCAAGGAGACTGAGGATGTTTAGCAGAAAAAATAGAGATGCCATTCTAGTCGCAGGGGACAGCAGGAGAAGGTATAAGAGTACTACTAACCCTAACTGTGTTACTGACTTGCTGTGCAAGGTTGGAACAGTCTCTTATCTAACCCTATCAGTTTCCACTTCTGTAAAATGAGGATACTACTTATCCATCCAAGCTGTTGTAAAGCTTAGTAATGTTAGTATACTGTTGTCCTAAAATGGAAATGCATGTTAAGGCTTTTGTAGCTAAGTAAAACTAAATTTCTTGCTCATCTACTCTGCTTTCACTCAAACTCTTTTTTTCTTCCACAACGTGGACCACAACTTACTGCGGTGTGCATCACCTTCCCTCCCATTTGCAATCCTATGACATCCCTGTGGCAATTACAGCAATTTATGTGAAAAAGTGACAGTATTAGGAAAACATTTAGGAAGTACTATAGTGATCACTTCGTGTGACTTAGTAGCTTTAAATAAGAACCACAGGCCTGTTTGCAAACTGCTGCTTTAATTCATCTGTAAAAACAGGTCTAGCAACTATCACATTGTTTTTGTTATTCATAAGGTTAAGTTCATATGTACCTAGGTTAGCCTAGAAAATTAGAAGTCCCAACCAATCCACTGATTCAGTCAGACTTTGAGCCTTAGCACCTGAACTATAAAATTACAAGAGTTCACTGGTAACCAGGTACTGCACCTATGTTGATTTGCATTGAACAAATTAGAAAGATGAGGAGGTGGAATCTGTTGGCTAGGAATCTCTTTATATTGACTATAGCTGATGGAAAAAGATCTGACTCTGTCTGAGTTTATAAATTAATTTGCCCTGTATAATTCTTGGGAATGGCACTTCCTTAATTGGTTTGAGTTGATTTGGCTATCTCTCTCTCTCTCTCTCTCTCTCTCTCTCTCTTTTGTCTTTTTTTTTTTTTCATGAGTATAACCATCTGATCCACATTGATTCATATTATCTTTCCGTGGAATTACATGCATGCACCAGAATGAGACTGTATCTTGAAGACCCTTACTTTTTTTATTCTGTTGCTGCTGTTCCTTGGAATCAAATATGTGGACATGATAAAAAAAAAAATGAACTCATTTTTACAGCCATGGAAAAAAATATTATAGGGGTTAAATTGCATGTCATATTTACTTCTGACCTATACACTGTGCACACCAATCTAACTCTGCTGAGACTACAACTAATATTTCTATGTTGTCAAAGTCCCCAGCACTGCCATTTAAAAAAAAAACAAAAACACACCCACCACAGATTTTGTTTCTCCCCATAAATGTGGCTTTGATAAAAATTGATTAAATTTCTTTTCCTATAGCTTCTGGGTCAGTAACTATCATAAACTCTTCCCTTACAAACCACACATGCTCAAGGAAATTTTGTATTCCATTATTTTGTAAGGGTTCGAGGCTATTAAATGGCACAAGTGTCAAAACGTACTGCCTGCATGCCTTTTGCCAAGGAAACATACATGCTAGACTTTTCTGAGGAAACCCTAATCCTTTGCGAAAACTGAATTTCCTCAATATTGTGGTGGAAGTGTCTGTCTGTAGACAATTTACTTGTTGAAAGACTTTGAAACGTAATAGTTTAATACTCTGAACCTGAAATATTAGCCATAAACAGAGTTTATTTGCATTAGTTACTACAGTAACAACTGTACTATTCCTTTACATTCCCCATACTGTTTTCTTCCACCTCTTTTTTGTGCCAGTATACGTTTTATAAAATCTGAAGCAGTTTTATATACACTAGTTTTGTTATGTTTGAGCACAGAGTGAATAGTTTTTCACTTAAAGACCCTGAGATAATTGAAAGTATATACAGGTTTTTGAGAAATACAGACCATTTTTAAAAAGCTGTTAAAATGCTTGGCAGTTAACAGTTTTGTAAAGGCTTTTGTTTTCAGAGCTGATGGTGTAATTATTTATGAAACCCTGAGTGCACTTCCTTCAGATGGTGTTTTAAGTCTTATAAGAAATGCTTTTTAATATTTTGTGGGAATGGTAGGAAAATCAGAAAGGCCTCTGTGTATATTCTGACACACGAGCAGTGTCTTTCCTCATTTTTAGGTGCATAACACTTTAAAACTAACTGTTTTTCACATTTTGCGTAAAGAATACGTCAAATAGCTCACGTCTTAGTCTAGACACTCAGTTTTAGCTCTTTCTTTTAAGAAATAGAGATGGTAATCATGGAGCGGTGTAAGATGTCAGAATTATCTATCTCAGTGGTGACAGAGCAGAATACAACTGATGAAGAAAAGAGTGCTGCTGCCTCTGGGAGTGAAAGGACAAACTGGAGCAGGTACGAAAGAATTGTAATTCACCTGACCAGGTTCCTTCCTTCTGCTTTTTTTTTCTTTTTCCAGTTTTGTCCCCCCTCCCACTGCACCCCAAACATATGGCTCATACGAACGTTTGCCTTTGACTGGTGTAGCTGTCTTGTATATGGTCATGTAGAAGGTGCGGCAGTAAGGAAGCAGTGTCTATCCTCTTCACTCCCTGGAGGTTGCTGTATCCAGTTTCCCTGCCTGAAAGGGATGCCTTGTCTTAGAGCAGTTCTGTATATTGCTGTAGGCCAGAAGAGGAAGCATTACATGTAACACACAAACTGTGTTCTGCAGATGTTTTGTAGGTCTTTTGGTTTGCCACTTTTCTTACAGTGGTACCCAGAAGCCTCAGTCGAGATTGGGGTTCTATTGTGCTAGGTGGGAATCTCACAGCAAGGACTTTAATCTTTTTGGTGCAGAAGAGCATTTTAAGTGTGAAAATTCTTAGCAGTTAAGATCTGAAATACTACTAACAATTAGGAAACTAAAGAGAGTGCAAAGCATTCACTTTCTTTTCTTCTCATTTGATTGTCTTAAATTGCTAAAGAATTAGTAACAGGTAAATTTCAAACATGTGGCCCGTGGGCTGCATGTGGCCCACAGAGTTCTTTGCTGTGGCCCGCCAAGCTTCCCCCAACCTGGCATTATTTCTTGTGGGTGCTAAGCTCCCCACCTCCCCCCTGCACGCCGTGTTTACCTACCTCCAGGCAGTTCCCGCTTCCTAGCGGTTTCCAGGAGGGAGTGGGGAGAAGCGGGAAGCCGTGCACACAAGGGAAGAGGGGAGAAGAGGTGGAGATTTGGGGAAGGGGTTGGAATGGGGTCAGAGAAGGGATGAGAAGAGGTGGGGCAGGGACGGGGCCTCATGGAAGGTGTGGGGACGGGGACAACGAGGGGTGAGTGTGTCAGTGATTCGGCTCTTGGGCCAGTGCATTAGTTCTCATGTGGTCCTCTTGGTCATTTGAGTTAGAGATCCCTGATGTAAATGATTGTTGGGTGAATAACTTTTTAGATGTCACCATACCCTGCAGTAGTTTGGTTTGGGTGCTGGGATGATCAGTAGCAATTTTGGTAAACAGAACACATTGACAATAACATTTTTTTATCCAAGTGATTTACAGTATTGTACATAAGGTAGGTGAAGTGATTTTTTTTTTGTTTGGCCAACTTCTGCTTTTCTTTAGGAAAGTGCTCTGTGTAAGCTTGAGAGCTTCTCTCTTTCACCAACAGAAGTTAGTTCAGTAAAAGAGATTACCTCTACTACACTTGTCTAATTGTCAAATGAGATATATAAAACAGTGTCTTAGTCCTTACTTTCTAAATGGAGATAAGACAGCAGATTGTAGGGGTTCATGAAGAGTAAAGCTGGGTGACAGTAATGGGAACATAACGTTACAGTTACTAGCAAGTGTAGGCAGCATGGGGGTTTTTTAAGTGAAGAGTGAGTGAGCAAGAGATTCTGGTTTACCGCTTCTTATAAAATGAAGTTGGCCATGATAGTACTAAGTACAGTGCCTAAAGTATTAGAACATTAGCTTTTAAGTCTTCAAAATGCAAAATATACATTTGATCATCCTAACACCTTGTCAGATATTTGCATTTCAGGACACATGAGAATATAGATAACGATCTAACAACGTCTTGCATCTTCGTTCAAATGTCATCTGTGCAGAAGTGAAGCACGTCTAAAAGCAAAAGTAGATTTTATCACATACGTAAGGGAAGTATTCCTAGATTTGACAACATAAAATACTGCACAAAACTTTTTTGTTAAACTGATTATTCAGTTAGTAGGTGAATAAAAAGTTAAAATCTTGGTGTGTGTTTTTTTTGATACCTCAGTATTCTAACACTATTTGAATCCTTCTTCTCCCCCCTATAATGAAACAATCTTGATAAAGTATTTTTTGCATTAAAGATTGGATACATTTATAAGGAATATCTTCTTTCCTATTTTGGTTATTCAATGTAATTTATTGCTACAAATGGCATAGCAAAGTCTGCACTTACCAAAAGTGATGACACACTGATGGAAAGTGTGGTAACTGAGTGTGGTCTGTACTGGTAACTGCTGATTTTTTAAATGATGTGTAATGTACGTCCAGCTCTACAAAGCACAAAAATTAACAATATTGTGTGTAAACAAACTTAATTTTGCAAGTTTTACTGTGCTTGACATTTGAATGCTAAGGCGGATCAATTTGTTGATAAATAGAATCCCCATAGGTATTAATATTTGTTTAACACTGGGTGAGATGCTAGAATTTGGAATTCTGCAGAAATTTAAAAAATCATTTGAGGTCTGATCCTTCAAATAGAGCACCCATTAATCATTATTAGTGGGAGCAAAAATAACTGGGAGCTATATTTGTCAACGCAATATTTGCTACATAAATAGCCAAATGATACATTGGATTTTGTTGTATTGCATTCGTGTACCTAGAATCATAGTACAGTAGTTGGGAAAGGGCATATATGACCATCAAGTTCACACTTCCTACTAAGGCAGGACGACATGGCTCAGGTTCTCAGTTCCTCCCAAGCTCTTTTTGTGTGAGGATAGAAGGCGGATGGAGGAGGAACTTTTAAGTCATATCTGTACTTCCCATGTTCTCTGACCTACATGACTTTTGCTAATACTTGCATAATTGAATGGAATACAGCAAATGGCTGGATTGTTTGTAGATGCAATAAATTTGGTTTTATAGGAGACCACACATCTGAAATGCCTGATGTAGGTTATATGCTGTGATCAAGACTAAACTAGTGACGGGAGGGGCTGGAAAAATGCAGTGAAACTTGCTTGCATAGTGACTGCTTCTTTTGTATCTAAAGGAACATCCAGGGTTGTATTTTATGGCGGTGATAGAGAGGATGGGAGCTGTATTCATTTTTCTGTTTTGGGCTTTATTATTAGTATTAAAGCATTTCATACTTTCGGTCCAGTGTGATCAATTCCTAGCTGTCAGATTGTACACTTCATTGTACATATTTCTGGTACCTAATATTTGTATGGCTCTGTGAAGGGGTTCCACTCGCTGCAGCAGGCCTCCTTGCATCTAGGTTAGGGAATGAAGCTCACTGCACCAACTGCCATCTTGCTGCTCATTGCTCGCTCTGTAATAGTCTTTGTTCTGGAATCTTAGCTCTCTAGCCAGGTCACCATTTAGTCCACCCCTTCTGGACTTAAAGTCCAATAGAACAACTGTTCAGACACTGTTGCCAGACAATGTTCAGCCCCAGCTCACGACCCTGTGCCAGCGTCTGGTAGGAGAACCCCCAGCAATCCAGGTTCTCAGTCCCTGTCCCTGTTTCCCTGGGCTACTTCCTACCAAGCCTTTCTATTTTCTTTTTCCTAGTTCTAGGTTTACCACTGGAGCTTACTCTACTTGCTGTGGATACGGTCACCCCTCCTAGCTCTCGCCTCACTACTACTCCAAGACAGGCTCAGAGGGCTTTATTGTCCCTCTGTGCTTCCTCCTTGTCCCTGATAACCTCCCTTATGCTGGGGAGTGATGATAGACTCCTTCTACAGCCCCCTTCTACTCTTAGCTTTCTGGTTTTGTAGTGCTGTCCCATCCCTTCTCCAGCTGGACTTCATTCTCAATTTAAACCTGGCTGCCCTACTGTCAGGTGATGCCAGGTGACCTAACTGGCCTCATGCCTTCATTAGCACATCAGCCTTGATCACAGGCTCTCAGAGTGGCTTAATGCATTTCACTGTTAAGGAACTTTAAAACAGAGATAGAAGTTCTTATCTCTGTGCTCAGACTGGTAAACCTTGCTGAGTTCTAGTCCCAGTGCTCACTGACTGCCTCTGGATCTGGACAAGTTATTTAAACTGCCTCAGTTCATCTGTAGAACCAGGGTACATGTTTATCTAAATGTAGTATTGTAATTGTTAGCTTTCTGAAAGTGAAAAGTGCTAAAATAGCTTGGTATCTCACTTCTGACCCAGCCTCCTTTGAAGGATTGTCCCCAGCTAAACTCTGCTTCCTATTTAGGTTATCTGAAATTAAAGTCAAGTATGTTGCTATAGTAGAATATATAGAGAAACAAAGAGTGATTGTACAAAATAGGATGACTTTAGCCATGCTCTGCAAAAAAGGCTGCAAAGCAGGTCTCAGAACCTAGTTATTGATTTTGTTAGTTACACATGATTGAATGCTTTTATATAAATATCCTATTGGAGCTGATTGCTGCTCCACTGTGCCCTAGCTCTTTTTTCCAGATGTCTATTTAGTCCAGAAATTGAACTTTGAAAGTATCTACTTGGCTACAACTTTGTGATGACTTAATTGTGTAAACTGTCTGGCACTAGTCACTGAATCACCCCATGTTGAACCCATGATAAGAGTGGTTTGAAATCTATTTAAACAGCTCAGGTTTCTTCTTTAGACTTCTGTTCCTCCACATAGGAAGGATTATTGTTTCCTCCATACATGGCTTAGAGTAAAATTTGTAGCTGTGTTCTAGTAAAGAGTGCTTTTATTTATACTAACTAATAGTATAACCATCTGAAAGTTGTTCATTGGTCCTTAAGATGAATATAGTTAATATGTTAGTTTTCCATAAGTTCCCATGCAGTTTTGCATCACACACAGATATAAACAACTCCCTGAAGTTCGCTGTGTCTGCTTAGAGCAACCTGTGGAATGTCTAATAGTCTGTAATTCCCCCTCTTTCTCCCCCTGCAGAGGTTTGAAGGCACCAGTGCCAGGGAATGTTGGCCTGAAAGATAACCCATTATAAGTGAGGGCAATCATTTAAGTGCTGGGGAAAATTCCTGCTAAAATTCCAGATGTAATGTCAGTAATAAACACAATAGAATAACTGTTCTCAAACAGCTTGACTTTTGCTCTTTGCCCCAATTTTCCTTTTCAGATATGGCATAGTTGTATAGTGAGTCATTCTGTTCCATAGATAGGTAATGGCACAGGCTATGTTACAATTATCTAGTTCTTCAGGCATCAGAACAAAACCTTTTTAATACTACTCTTTTTTCCATAGGCCTTTTCTCGATATGGTGTATAATGCACAGGACTGTACTGAGGATGATTACTATGCTCTCTTTGTACTTTGTCTTCTGTATGCAATGTCTCAAAATAAAGGTAAGATGTTAATCACTTTGGATACTCTTAAATGTCTTTCCACAGAAAGGAGAATAAAATGAGACTTGACTGCATTCATTGGTCTTAGTTTGGTAAACATTTCTTCAGTGAAGTACATATTTCTTTTTTCTAGATGACTTAAACCACAAAAAACAGTAAAGGTTGTGTAGGATCTGCTTTTTAGAAGGATTTTTAATAGAATGCTATTATTGTTCAGGTAGTTTTTCTTCAGCTGGTTTCCTAGAACTAGAAATGAATTAGACTCATTTGTGCTTTGTTCTCAACTACTTGACTTCAGTACTCTTAAACTGAACTAAGAAAATATGTTCAGTTATGAACACTGGGGCCCTGATTCTGCCCTGACTTTCACAGACACATGTGGTTGAAGTGAGTGCAAAGTGGGCGTAAAATACTGCCACTGGTATGAATGAATGAATTCCAACTTGGTAGCATTTTACCCTTTGCTTGGGAGTAAATTATTACAGGATGTGCAAGGCAGTGGAGGATTAGGCCCCTTATTTTTGAAAGTCTACTGTGGCCTGTTATTGGTACTCAATTCCACAAGTCCTTAATTCATTCTTTGTTAATGACAGTTTTCTTTATGTCCTCAACAGCTGCAAAATATGTTGCATCATAATTCTTTGGTTTCAGTTTGAGATTTTATTATGAAGTTTTTTTTGCTTTTAATACTTTTGCAGTTGGGTCATACACTTGTATATATGACATTACGTGGAGTAGCTGCAAAGTTGGCTTAATTGCTGATTTTTCTTGTAATGAACAGATGCAATTTTAATGGATTTTTCATTGTGAAAGGATTTGAACATATGACACACACAATAATATAAACTGAATGCTAATGTAAGAATTCCAAGAAGACCTGGGAGATAAAATGCATCAAATGTCTGCATAATATAGAAATGAATTTTGTGTATGGAACTATTGAGCCATGACACATACAATTCAGTTAATCATCAAAATTAGGGCTGTTAACAATTAAAAAATTAACTGAGCTATTAAATCAAATATATTGATTTAAATTATAACAGAATACAAAGTTTACAGTGCTCACTTTATATTTATTTTTATTACAAATATTTGCAGTGTAAAACCCCCCAAAAGAAAGAGTATTTTTCAATTCACCTAATATAAGTACTGAAGTGCAATCTCTTTATTATAAAGGTTGAACTTACAAATGTAGAATTATGTAGGAAAAAACCCTGCATTAATAAAGTGTAAAACTTTCAACTCCTGAAATGGATGCCTTTAACTGAAATCAGTTGAACAAAAACTCAACGTTTCAGGACAGCAGTGTGAAAAAAGAGCGACTTCAATGTAGTGGTAGAGGCATTTCTCTTAACACTTTGAATAGGTTCAGGTGAGGAGAAAGGCAAGTACATTGATGATATAAGTCCTGGAAGATAAGGGTGCAAGTCCAGAATGTTTTAATTTTACAGCCAATTAAGGGTTGTGGACACTTGGGTGGAGAGAATATAAACCTGTGGACAACTTTTTTTTTCCCAAGGGGATTGAAAATTAGGTTTTGAAACTGGTTAAAAATAACTCTACAGAACCACACGCTCTGGAGAGAAGAAATGGATTTGTCTGTTGCATGGCTCCATTTTCCAGCTGGAATTGTGTAGTGGATGTGATAGGACCAAAATAATGCAGATTGAGCATTTTAAGGATGGAATCCAGGGATCAGTGACAGATCAAGTCATATAAAAGAAAATGAAGAGTGACATCTTAAGTTATTATGTACCAAACATGCCTTACTCCATGGTTTATTGGGATCATCTAGCTTACAGTTGAAAAACATTGACCTGCTATATGTGCAGTTTGTGTTGAAGGGCATTTATAGTGCTAGACTATCAAAACTTTTTAAAAAATCAGGCTCTTGTTACATTATGTAAATCAGATATAGTTAGCTATACTTTTTTGGATGCAGCATGTGTGAAGTTAATTTGAGAGATTCTGTAAAATATGAAATTTCAAGGAGTTAAAAAATTTCCAGTAGAGCAGACGAGTGTGGGTTTTATATGTATAGTTTGTTATAATGGCAGTAGTTAGACTGCAATAACTTCAGCATCCATCATTAAACTCTTTCTTACGGCTATCCAACTAGATAAGTATTTTAACTCTCATCCCAGTACATATAGAACACTTCCTTTCAAATATCCTTTCAGCTTAACTAATTTGGGGAGTTACGAGTCCCATTTATTGGCCTAGGACACAATGCAATAATAGCATTGTTTGAGATCATAAATGTGTATTCTTTCATACTATAATCTCTCTGCAGACTATTCTTATTTTGCAGAATATAATTTCATAAGCAACCCAATTCAACATCAGTTAGTCATAGACATGCAAAGTAGCTATAATCACTTGTGTGTTCCTGTGTATATGGATTTAAAGGTGTTTCCTTATGACCGGCTTCTCTATTTGCTCCATTATTAAATCTGTTCTGTTAAAAGTTTTGCCAGTTTTGGGACCTAGATATGGACAAGCAATATGTCTCCTTTTAACATATTTTGCTGTCATGTTGGCTCTTTGTCCAAGTCTATCTTTCATACTGAGGGATTTTTCTAGTTCCTCACAAAGAAGAAGAATTAGACACCAACTTGGCAAGTAGCCATTGTAGGGGCAGATGTGTGCCTGGAAGAAACAGAGGCAGTGTCTTTTCTGGATGAGTTCTAGCAGATACTGCTCATTTAAATTCTGAAGTTAATGTAAAAGGCACTGGTTCTTTGACCTTCATGTTTTGAGTATAGAAAGGGGAGGAATTGTACCCAGTGCTAGTAAATGTCCAGGCCTCCCTAAAAGAGAGTAAAATGTGGATAACACTACTATGCGCAGTTTGTCATTGTTCAACAATCAATTTTTGTGACTGATAATCTTTCCAGTAATCATGCTTTATTTTCTTTTTGGTGAAGATTGTGAAGGTTGTGGCAAAACGAGTGTCTTGTCCTCAGATTCCTTGAACCCTACCACCTTGTCTTTCAGCCTAGATATGATGGAATTGGCATTGGTCTATGATTTATCTTGATCAGGTGTCCATGCTGTTTCTTTCAGATGGCATTCCATTAACAATAAGGTTTCTTAATTCTTCTGCGGGACCTGAGTAAGGTGCTCTTAAGTGGGTTCTAGTCTGAACTTTTAAAAGCCTCAAAATGTGGTTTTAGGCAATTGCTTACCAGCCAAACAGTCTCTAAGGCAATCTTTCCTGTGGCTTTATTTTATTATTCTTTTGGTTTATTATGTATTTGAGACCATTAGCGGTAATTGAGATAGTTTGTGTTGTGGTGTCACCAATGTGTGGATGGGATTCAGCTCCATCTGTTTTACCTCACCATTCTCTTTGTCAGATTGAGATTTGGATGAGAGTTGACTGAAAACTGGCTGGATAACACAGATGGTGATAGTGTACAGAAGACATTTTTAAGACATTACAGGAATGAGTCTTGTTCCAGTTATTGTGGGTCTTGGGCCATGTTTGCCCCAAGATATTTGCAATTTAGGGGTTCATTTGTCATCTTTATGGGTTTTGAATTGCAGGAGGCATCACTGGCCAATATTTTTCCCCTTATGTGAGACGAGGAGCTACCTCCATTTCCCCCTGTTCATGGTCCTGCCACAATAACTCTTGTGTAACCCATGCTAACTGTAGCATTGATACTTCCCCTCTAATGAGTGACCATGTACAGAGATTTGAACCTTCTGTCTCTGAACTAATGCAGTCTGCTATTTTAACTCTAGCAGTAGAGGCTTATGTTTTTAGGTCCTGGGTTCAGTCTCTGGATATGATGATCCAGCCAGGGCCATAATTACAAGTGATGACCCATAAAGGGATTTGAGCTTCTATAGACTTTGGAATGAGCATCCTTAAATTGCGGGGTTATGTAACCCATGTTAACAGTCTGTCTTTGTCTCCCTTTAGTGGAGAAATCATCATATATAGAGGTTTGTTAGCTACCATCGCCTAGATTACAGTAATCCAATGTTCTGTATTTGAAGACCACTGGAAAGTTAGTCTAGAAGATGACGTCCCACCTTTTAGGTGGTGATAGTAAAAAGCAACAACAGTTCTTCGAAAGCTGCACTGGCTTCCAATTTGCTTTCAGGTTCAGTTAAGGCACTGTTTACTGTTGTGGGCCACGTCCAATACTACCTGTATGGCCCTGAGGATGTCACATGGGCTGCAGTGCTGTGCTGATTGGGCCGCAAGTGACTCATGGGCCACAGGTTGAGAACCACTGAGTTAAAGTGTTGGGTTTGATCCATAAAGCCCTATAAAGGCTTTGGGACTTGGTTGTCAGACTGCTCTGACTGTGGTATGTTATGGTAGTTGAGGTGGCTGGTTCTGTTTCTGTGGAATAGTGCAACTTTTATGTCTGCTTCTGAAGGAAGTGTTTGCACGTACTTGTTATGTATGTCTATGCAGAGCCCTGTCTAGGGGTGCATTTTGCACATCTAAAATGTAAATGATTATCAGCAAATGATGCTCTTGTTAGAATGGATGTCAGTGTATGGAAGCTGTTTTTATTTGCATATTTCTACAGTAAATAGAATTGAGGACATATGCTCTCTTGCTTTAAAAGGGCAACTTTCAGGTGCTCAAGCTATGTACAGTAGACTCTTGATTATCCAGGATTGGGTTAACCAGGTTGTGGATTAACCAGATGTCAAAAAAAAAAAAACACAAAAAAACGCATAACTCGCAGAGTCGGTTCTCGCTTTGTTGCCGCCCCAAGCACATACAAAAAAACCCAACCCACCGCGGCACAGGGCAGCCAGTGAACCAACACCACCTCCCCTGGGTGCAGGGTGGCTGGTGAACCAACCGCCTCCCCCCGTATATCCTATGGATGGTGATTATCTGGGATTTTATTAACCAGGATTAATTTTTTCCCTATCATCCTGGATAATTGAGAGTCTACTGTATCATTAATAGTGAGGGCTTGGAAATGTTTTCATATCAATGTCACCTGATTAGACAAAGCAGTGTAGGACTTTCCAAAGGATGATAATTCTAGTTACTAGTCATTAATTTTGTTCATTATTGAGCTGAAAATTGACCCTACCATGTCCCTGGAATCCATATAGAACCATTTTACATGCTAAGTATGTGAAGTCAGTGTGTATTCATTTAGAATTATTGTGTTGTCTTGTACCTATGCACATTGCATACATGTTACTATTCATTATGCATGTTGCACACTTAAATAAATCTAAAAAACCCCAGAAGTTGAATATTTGGTTACATTTAAATAATAACTTTCTGGCAGAAGGCTCTTACTGCTGATCTATTTTCCTCCCTTTAGTCAAATGGTACAGTTACCCTCCGTGCTACAGAGTCAGTTCACATTTTTGTGATCACTGTTAATGCCCTTCAGTTTTGTTTATGAAGTCCTTAGTAGTTTTCAAGCCATATTGCCCAAGTAGTAACAAGTAACAAAGATTATGGTGTAAAAATGTGTTTGAACAACAAGCCATGCTCAGTATTTGAGATGGCAGGGAATAGATAGACTGTTCCTAATGCTGGGTGTACTCTGACTGTGGAAGGGAGTAGATGAGACCTGGAAACTTCTCCTGTGAATCCTGCATTGCCACTACATTGTTGTAGTCAGAATGCTTTGCTTTGAATCCAGCATACTACACAAATCATACTTCAGGGAATGGTAAAATGCTGCATACTTCAAAATTAATAGAAATGACTTAATCCCTTACAAACAAACTTTTCTTAAGATTTTTATTTGGAAAACAAAAAAATTGCATCAGCCAATTATAATTACAGTCAGCAGCGTAGCTGTTCAAAACTAATATGCAATACTGTTTGAAAGAAGGATGTTAAACAGGCTTAATTTGATACCTGCCACAAAATAAATGTTTACTTTTACCACACAAGCCATTGGAATTACTTTTTATCTGCTAAATAAATAGAGTGAGTCTATACTAAAAGACTGAAATCAAGTGTTTTGAAAAGCACACTTAAAAATATAACCATAAGCCATCACAAGTGACATTGGGTTGGCTTAGCAAACACGAGTTCAGGGTTGGAAGAAATTCAGTAAAGTGAAGTGCGTTGTTCTGATCTATTATGGAAATGTTTTAGAGTTACTTGGAATCAAGACAATTAGCTTTTTAACACAGCCTGTAACCATTGTCTGAGGTCTTAGTGTAACACGTTATTCATAAAGGGTAATATTTCAAACTAGGATATTCTGAGAAATGCAACTTGGCATTTGTTTTAATTTCTTGTAGGTGCTTTTACAAAAGCCAGTGTGTTTAGCATTCAGAGTTGTAATTATGAGCCTTTTAATCTGGCTTGTTCCCTGGTAAATGTTGGTTGTTAAGAGAAATTCATCTTAACACATAGGGAAAAAAAATTCTCTGGTTTTCTTAAATCAGACTTCTACCAGGACCCTTATCTGACTTGGTCAGTTGTCATCAAAGTAGTAATGCTTTTAAATGATTTTCTCTGGAACCAAAGAAGTTTAGGTATCCGTTTCAGTGGGATTGTGTGCCTCCATCCCTCCAGCTCCTTTTGAAAATCCCAACCTGGAAGTTTGTAAAATTTGTTCAATCTTCTGTTGTTGCTTTCTTTTCTAGCTGTGCCACAGCCATTCAAATGTCCCAATTTTACTCTATGCTAATGCAGTTCTGTATTGATGATGATACTCTGCATTTTCCAGGTGACTTATTGCAATTTTTAATAGCTATTAGCTAAAAAATATTCTACTGTTTTCTTCCGTTTCAAAAGGAATTGACCCTGTCAAGCTAGAGAGAATTCAGCTTCCAGCACAGCATGCTGAGGAGAAAAGCTCATACAACCATGTACTTGCAGAAAGGCTTATCAGGATAATGAATTGTGCTGCTCAACCAGGTAGAGCATTTCTGATCATGTTAACTGATTACTTTTTTTGTATAGAAATAAGTTCTGAAAATATAGTGTCAACGCTTAAAATATTTGAAGTACTAAGTAACTGGCCTCATTCCCCATGGGGAAGAGATTCTCTGCTATTTAGCTGGAACTAGCATGCTTTTGTTAGATGATAAGCAGATCTGGCCTGGGAAAGAGACACATGGCGGCATTCCACTGGGGAGCAGAGTAAGTAGGAATTCTGCCTTTCATCTTAATAGTTGCCGTTGCATTCAAGACATCAGGGAGGCCTAAGACCTTAGAGTTCCTGCTTATTGTTGAGTTACATAAGCAAAATGTCTAGCAAGCAATGACGAGAGTTAGTTTACATTTTAGTAACTAATATTACGTCCCAGTCCTGCAAGTATGCACTTCAGTAAAACTACTGCTGCGAGTAAAGTTACTTCTATATGTAATCCTTGTATATGTGTAGACTCTCTGCAGTGACCTTACTAAAGGTTTTTCTAATACATTAAATAATTCAGTGAACATAAGCAATGATGCTGACAGTATTTTAATAAGTGACTCTCACAAACATCCTCAGGCTGTGTGATGTCATGTACTGAGAGTGCATGTGCTTGCAGAAGGAAGGTATTCAGGGCTAGAGTCTGTTTGGTTTCTATTTAAACAAAAGCACTTCTCTGGAATCCATAATTAGCACTGCTGTTCAAAACTGATAGTGTGTTAGACATGGTTCAGAGAAGTCTCCTTATTCCCTCCTCCAACTCTGGATGGGGGTCCACAGGGCCTTGTTTTTGGTGGTCTTCTTCCTCTACAATTTTTCTCTGAGTAATCTCATCCAGAAACCTGGATGAGACTATGATCTTTATGCTGAGGATTATCAGATCTACCTCTCCTCTGAACCACCATCTGCCGACCAAACTAAACTCCCTTCCTGTCCTCCTGACATCTCACGGATGTCCAGCCCTCAGTTTAAGATCAACATGGCCAAAACAGAGGTCTTAATCTTCCCCCATAAATCCTGCCACCCTCCCTCCTTTCTCTATCACTGGGCAACATCCTCATCCTTTCTGTAATCTGGGCATTATCATCCTCTTCTCTGCAAGATTTAAACACAGCCTGGATGGGAGAAGCTAGACATGGCAAATTCTTTCTGCATAATATAATGTTGCTAATATACAGCATTTTCTGTCATCCACACAACTAAAACTCTCATCCAAGTCCTCATCTTGACTACTGCAACATCCTTTCCACCTCTCCCCAGCCCTGACTTTGACAGAGGCAATCTTGCCTCACTTATATCCATTTAAAATGTTGCTGCAACAATTACTTTCCTAGCTTGTTGCTCTGTCTGTCACCTGCCACTATGCATCCCTTCGCTGGATCCCCTTTCCCCACCACATCAGACACAAGTTACTTGTTTTCACTTTCAAGGCCATACACTGCCTATCCCCATGCTACCTGTTGTCTCGTATGCTTTTGAGATGTTCACTCCCACTCCTTCTCTTTCAGCAGTGCCAACCTTTACTGCCCACTTGTTTTTCAAATAAACACCCAGTGTTTTCTTCCAAGTTGCCCATCATGCATAGGAGGGACTACCCGTAAACATCTGCAAAGCTATCTCATTGTTCTCCTTCAAATCCCTCCTTAAAACTCTTTTCCTTAGTGCCTTGAAAAAACAGACTGCTGGTGTGCTGAGACTACTGCTTGTCATGCTCACCTCTGTTGGTTGTTCTCCCCCAATCAGTCCACCTGTTGTGTGTCTTCTCTCATCTGTATCCACCTGTTGTCTGTTACCTTATATTTAGATTGGGGACAGAGACAGTCTTGTGTTTGTATATTGTCAACACAATGAGATCCTGGTCCATGACAATGAATGATGATGATTATACTTCTGTTCCTGAAAGCTCTTAAGGTTTTCTTTCCCCAAATGTTTGAAAAATCCTGTTTGTTGAAATCTGGATTAGACCAAAGCCAAAAAATTTGCTTTTAATATTTTTGTGTCTGGGGCAGAGTCTTCTGGCAATAGTGATTTGACAACTCCCAGAGAAGGCATGGACTCGATCAGTGACAGAAATAACCTCAACTTTCTTTTTAGAGATCCCTGTTTTGCAAGATCATAATCTATGTGCCTGAGGAGTAGATCATGGCATTGTAGTATAGTCTGGTTTTGTTGCGTGTGGCTGTTGTGGGAGTGGTGGTGGTGGGGAAATGGAAAACACATGGAAAGCCTCTGAGTAAAAAGGAGATTTCTGCTGAGTAAATACCCTGTACATTGGAATTCTAATTGACTTTTTACTTTAGATGGAAAAGTTCGTCTGGCAACACTGGAACTGGGCTGTTTATTACTAAAGCAACTGGTATTATCTAAAAGTGGCAGTATTATAAAAGATGTTCACCTTGCTTGCCTTGAGGTAAGTGTGTGTTACTTAGACACTTCGCTTAAGGTGATGGCTTAGTGTTAGGGCCCACATAAATAATGGTTTTGTTGGTTATAACGACAGTCGAACATGAACTAAAGCTGCACAGATCATTCTGTTCTATTTAGTCTCATATAATCCGTCTCTACAGTAAATACTTTTTGTTTAATTGCACAGAACTATCTAAAGAAAGAGCCTGTCTAGTGTTAGATTAAGGAATTGGGAGTTGAGACTCCTGAGGTTGTCTTCTCAGCTTTGCCATCACCTTGTTGGGTGAACTCATGAAAGTGTCAATATGGCTGTGTATAAGGGCACTTCTGCACTGCCCCACAGTTCTGACTCCAGAGGTATAAATAGCAGTGCACACCAAAGTGCTGCACTGTAACATCCCTGTGTGGATGTTGTAGGTGCAAACTAAACTGTTGCTACTTCACATTAATGTGGTCCTGTTTGAAGAGGATTAAGTTAATGGGAACTAGGAACCTTTTAGTTCTCATGTAGCATCCACATAGGGCAGTTACAGGGCAGCGATTTGGTGTGCACCGCTATTCACGCCCCCCGAGTCCAAACTGCGGGGAAGTGCAGACATGTCCTGTGTTTTCTGTGTAAAATTTTGATGCTTTCCATCTTGCAATGATGTAGTGAGACTTAATTGTTTGTGACTCACTTTGAGTTGCTCAGATGAAAGGCATTTGGTAAATGCAAAACCCCTATTCTTTTAATCAAGATAGAGATTGGGAGGCTGAGTGCATAGAAACCATGCCCCGTACATAATCAGCTTTTTTTTCCTGACTGCAACTTTTGGGAAATATTTTTTCCTTTGAGTGACTTCATGATGTTCTCATTCATGAGATATACCAGCTGGATTCAGCTGAGACAGTGGAACCTTAACCTAGGAGTGTCTGTTGGAGTGCTCTTGCACTCCCTCCTTCCCCTTCCCTCACTGTTCCTGAACGCATAGGAGGAAGGCTAGGAAAGAGCGTGTGGCTCTCTGGCCAATTCACTTCTTTCCAATTACTAGTAGTGCTGGATTAGGAATTGTTCTAGATCATTGGTCTCAATTCGTCTTAAATTGCCCAGCTCCTTTTAATAAAAATCTGTTCATATTCTAACAACACTTTATACTATATTAGGATTTTAGTGTTAGGGTGACTGCTTCAAGCGTTAGACCTAGAAGAAACCTGAATGGCAGATCCAAAAAGTAAGCAGCTGGGCTTTAAGCCCTGTGCTGCTTGCCCTTCAGGTTTCCCAGCATCAGTGTCACATGGTGCCTTGCCTACCCCAGAGAAGGATATGTATTATTTTTTTATTTATTGATCAGACTGTTGATTACTGGCTAGACTGGTGAATGCTGGCTGTGGCAGAGAAGGCACTATTGGCCAGCCCCTTAACATTACTCACACCTTCATTCCAATCATTGCACCAGACAATGCCAGTCTCCTTTTGAACCTTCACATCTAAAGATACTGGATTTGTCTGTAAAACTGAAGGAGGAAGAAGAATTCTCTAATGTGGTACATAATACACTGGACGATGAAGAGTAGATGGTTTTACACAAACTTCAGGAAACCGATCCTGTATTTGGTAATTGACTATCCGTTGATGAAAATGTGAAAATGTTGTTGCCTTTTGCGATTTTGTGGAAAGAACAACAGCTACTTCAAAAAAAGAGTTCATATGCAGTCTTTGACGTCCTACCGTCTCTCAGCGTTATTAAATGAAATTTTACAACGTGTGATGCTCATGTGGGCAAGCCCAGTTTCGGTCAACCAATATTTTAAAATAAACAGACACATTGTATCATTTACCCAAAAATGGCTTCTCATATTCATACACACACACAGCATCAAACTCCCTGGTGGTATAAGTGGTTTTCCACTTTAGGTTTGAGTAGTGAAGTAATAAGCAGTGATCTTGCTGTACCAATACCATATTTGGATGAAACTGTCAGTGCCTACTGAACTTCTCCCAGACTAATAGAGAACCCGCAAATGCCATCATTATGGTGGGTCAGCAAGTGGCAAAATATGACTTGGGAAGATCTCTTGACTCTGCAGTTAGAGCTGCAGTTTTTGCAATTTCTATGAGAAGGTTCACTTGATTTAAATCTTCAAGAATTCCAGAAACAATGTCTAAATTTGGGGATCTTCCCTTACAGACGGATTGTTTAGTACGAGAACTAGTAAAGTTTCTGGAAAAGTTGAACCAGACACACTGCCAGGTTGCTGGGCATCTAGCAACAGCCTGAGGAAACCTGATTTTCAGGTACACCATCATTGTCATTGTGTTTTCAAATTCCCCACAGGAGACAATGTTATTACTAACATTATCCTCTTCACACTGAAAGGCTACTGAAGCAACTTCAAGAATCAGTGCAAACAACCATCTCTGAGAGCTATGATGTTAGGTCTTTGGCCCAAAGTTTGACATACTGCCCACAAACTGCAATCCAGTACTAATTCAAGCATATTTCTCTCAATTTAGAGCGTGACTGCATCATTTTTTTCCCCACTGCATTTCCATAGGCAAGTGTCTTTTAGAAGTTACAAGAGGTATCAATACAGTTCAAAAGTATTCATCCTTCCATTCCTTACTCAGGTAACCTCGCTGCAAAAAACCTGTTGAGATAATTGCTTCTTGCCCTCCCCAAGAGAGGGTAGTACCAAGGAATAGAGGATGTTCCAAAGAAAGTGGGGAGATATAGGGTTCTATTCAACATATTTTCTGATTCTCCAAAACGGTGGAGGTCTTCAGCCTATACTAGACTTTAAGTTCAACACTTTCATCAGGAAAATTAATTTCCGTATGCTGACCCAAGCCTCTACCATACTCTCCCATTTTTAAGGAGTAGTTTGCTGCTCTCTGTTTAAAAGACACCTACCTGTTCCATATCTCCAAAGGACTCACTCATCACAAGTACCTTTATTTAGTGGGCCAGGATCATTTCAGTACTAGGTGCTCCCTTTTGGACTTTCTGCTGCGACAGAGTGTTTACAAAATATTGGTGGCGGCAAATCACATAAGAAGGAATTTATGTGAATAATTTTAATAGGTTATATAATCAAAGGAACACCTTTACAATGCTCTCGTCTGCATATACTCCCTTTGAAAGACCTGGGTTCATGATAAATTGAAGTTATTCTTGCCAATCTCCTATTAAAGCTCTTTACCTTTTGAATGGACAATAAATAGTGGTCTACCTCAAATTGATGGGATTTTTAGCTTCAAAATAAGTCACCCTATATGCTAATCTCAAAATGAGAACCTTATAGTCCTGGCTGTCAGCCAGATACAGAGTACAGACAGGGTGTATTGAAAATTAACCATTCCAAATAAAGTGCTGTGATTTTTGAGGTGGGGCACTCAACTTGCAATGTCTTCAGGGGTAAACCATTCAGCCCTCTTGCTCCATTTTGACAGTTTCCTCTGATGTGTTCAGCAATGGATGGGGGCCTCATTGCTTCTAGTTCACGGTGCAGGGAACACTAAAATCCCCCAGAGACTAAGTTACATATAAACCTTCTAGAGCTCAGAGAAATTTGTTAGGGATTTAAAACTTTCTTATGTCATATCCAGCCCCATGGGTTCAGGTGGCTATGAACAATAGGTTTCTACTCTACTCAACTTTGCAGAGAGGTTACAGTTTTATGGGAATGATGTATTCTTATGCACCTGTTAAGGAAGAACAGCAACCTGACAGACCAACTAAGACGAATCACAATAGATGCTCACAAGTGGTCACTGAAAACACCAATGATGGAGGAAATCTTTGCATGGTGGGGACATCCAAACATAAACTGCTTTGTAAATAGTGTGAAATGTTAAAGGTTTTATTCATGAGCAGAGAGAAACAGGCATTTGAGATTTGATTCCGCATATAAGGGTGGCAAGGACTCCTGTGTGCCTTTTTTCCTATCCTCTTATGCAGAGGGTCGTAAGGAAAGTAAATCAGGGCAAGGTCAAGATAATCTTATTCATGCTTGCTTGGCCCAGAGAACAATGGTCCCCAGACCTACTGTACCTCTTAGCAGGGACCTACAAAATGCTGCCTGTTACTCCATATTTACAGATCCAACAAGATAATGGAATCTGTCCTCTAGATCAAAGTACTCTGCTTGTCACCACATGGGCAACAGGTTTCTAATGGACTTTGAACTACTTTGTTCTACTGATGTTCAGAATGTCTTAGTGAGCTCCAGAAAATAATCTACTTAAATGGTACAATTTAAAATGGAAAAGCTTCACAGTCTCAGCAGGTAATAATACATTCCCTTTGAATGCCCAGTGCAATGTATACTGGAATACTTGCTCCAGCTCAAAATCTCAGACTTGTTGCTTTTTTAAAAGTTCATTTATCTGCCATATCAGCCTTCTATTCTTTTGATGATAAATATGTTTTCTCTTGAAATAGTTACGAAATGTTTACAGAAACTTAACATTTATCCTCCTATTGAACTGTCATCCTGGCAGGTCGTAAAACTGGTTCTCGCACATTTAATGAAAGAGTTCAGACATTCACCAAAGCTATATCTCTTTTGCTTAGAATAAAAAGGGGCAAGCTATGTTTTCCAAAACATTACTCATCTGGGTCAAAGCCTGTATAGGAGAGACTTTAACATTCACTTCAGGAATAGGAATGGAATATATAAGATCTCTCTCTGCCAGGGCCAAGGGAGCTTCAGTACCGTATCTCAGACACATACCAGTTAAAAATGTGTAAATCTGAAATTTGGAGCTCTAGTTCACACTCTGACAAAACATTGCTGTCTGAACCTCAAGTCCAGATTTGAAGCTCAGTTTGGCAAAGCATTCCTTCAATGATTTATTTATCAGGACTTCTCAGCTTGCCTTTCTTTGCATCTACTGCTTAACAATATGTTTATGCACGGGAATATACAGAGGCTACTTGAGGGAGAAATAACAGTATGTTGTTTGTAACTGTAGGTTAAGATGGACTCTGTGTATTTGCACTCCTTGACCACCTTCCCCTCTTCTTTGACTCTTTTGAACTAGACTTGAGGAAGCAGTGGGAAGGAACTGAGATGGCTGGAGCGCCACAGCTTTTTATAGCATGATCCCAAGGGGAGGGGCAAGAGGGGACATGAGTGCTCCCGTGGGCACTGCTAGTTAAAGTTCCGCTGTCTCAGTGCACCTGCTGGCACATCCCAGGAGTGCAAATTTGCAGAGTCCATCTCAAAGAACTCCAGTTGCAAGTAAGTAACCTTAATTTGGGGTATTAATCAGATCATCA
Source organism: Dermatemys mawii (assembly GCA_007922305.1). NCBI lineage: Eukaryota > Metazoa > Chordata > Testudines > Dermatemydidae > Dermatemys > Dermatemys mawii. Next base: position 20,136,472 of record ML677381.1, on the reverse strand, counting down.
CTGATCTATTTCTTCTCTCTAGGGTGCAAGAGAAGAGAGTGTTCATCTTCTGCGGCGCTTCTATAAGGTACTTTTTAAAAGAGGTGGATAAAAGTAATTAATCCTTTCTTATTTTAAATATTTCCTCTTCCAAATGGGGTAGACTACACTGTGTGCATATATTAGGAAAAAATGTACCGCAGTGTGTGTTTGAAGAAAATGATGGAGTTTAATACCTTAAATTATATTGCCCATATTGTATGCAGTGTCTTTGTAGCCATTTGGGTCCCAGGATATTAAAGAGACAAGGTGGGTGAGGTAATATCTTTTATTGGACCAACTTCTGAAGTCCATCCAACAAAAGGTATTATCTCACCTATCTTGTCTCTCTGTTGCTTTCAGGGCAGCTTAACTTTTTGAGTAAGGGAGGAATTCTGCCTTTGAAACAGAATCATTACACTGGCTAGGCATTGCAAATTGTTTATTCTTCATGACTGTGCATGCAGTCCACCAGAGCTGGAGATGTTTTTTTCTTAGCAGCACCTACTGGGATGACACATGCATCTTTATTATGCTCATGCTACTGTCTGATGACATAAAGCACAGAGCTGCCCCTGACCCCTTCAGTTCCTTCCACTGTCAGAGCATGATGACTTGTTTACTCAAGTCTTTCCCCACTATAAGTGTGTTTTTCTGTATCTTTGTGTACAGTTATATTGCATGTGTGTACGTGTGTCTGTCTAGGTTTTCTTTCATGGTTTTCTGGTGTCGAGTCCCTCTTACTGTTCAGGTGTTGCCATTCAGTACCAAGGCATGCCTTTGGTCCTCAGGTTTTTAGTCCTATGCTGGTTGCAAGATGTTTCTGCCAGTGAGTGACCCTGGCTTCAGGTGTCTGAAGTGTCTGGGTGAGGGCCACATTCAAGACCTACTGCCGGATCTGTAAAGACTTCAAGCTGCTTATGAAAACGGACAGGAGAGTTGTACCTTTTTCTCTTAAAGGACTGATGAGCTGTTATGTAGATCCAAAAAGTTGAGCACCAGGTTAAAATCTTTCTGTATTTATGCACCCTTTCTTAAAAGTAAGCAATTCTGCTTTCAGCCTCTTCAGAGATACTTATTCTACCTGTATAAGCACCAAAGTGGGGAAAGAGACACAGGAAAATACCACCTCCTCCACCACCACCACCTTATTATAATGCAGGTTCCTTGAGACAGTATGCAGCCTCTAGTCAGGCTATTTGTCTGCTTTTTTGAGGAGAGGATACCAGCTTACCATATTAGTTTCTTCCATATGTATTTTTTTCCAGCAGGTTATCTATCTCCTACATGTCCACTGATCAATATGTTCTAAGCACCCTGGCGTCCAACATCCCTCCATAGATCCCAGCAACTTGAGTGATACATATTTTCATGTGGCTACCCACATGAGATAAGATTTGTGGTTCACAACGCTCATCAGTTTTCAGTCTGGCTCTTTAGTCTATTGGCAGCCCTGTGAGATTTTACAAAATTCAGAGGTAGTAGCAGAATTTCTAAGGACCCATCAGGATTACCAGTACTAAATTCAAATCCCAGGGAGGAGGGGGATCTGCCACATGGGGAAACAGCCTGTCAAACTCTTGAAGAATCTGATGGTCCTAAGGTTAGAAAACACTGATCCACCCTCTGTTGGTGGATGGAATGCAGAGAGAGCTTCTGGGGATACGTAGAGAAGTCTTGATGCATTCAGTGAAGCAAATAATCCAAGAGATGCTAGACAGAAGCCAGGATTGTTTCTGGCCACTGCTTTTTCATTACATCTGTCTATGAAAGTAGTATTCTTAGTGGCCATTAACTTCACGAGAAGTGGGGCTGATCCTCCATACACTTTTTTTTAAAATAAGGACAAAGTATATGTACATCCCTATCCAAAGTTCTTCCGTAGACATCTCAGAGTTCCACCTTAATCAAGCCATGTACTTACCATCTTTGTTTCCAAAGCTACATTTTTGTAAGGATGAAGAGGGACTTCATACTTTGGATGCTAGGAGGGCGTTGCAATTTTATTTGGACAGAACTAGATCTTTCAGAAGATCTACCCAGCTGTTATTGCTGTTGTAGACAGAACGAAAGGCCTCCCAGTTTTTAGGCAGTGGATGTCATTGTAGATTTCATCCTGTATAAGTCTGTGCTATGACATTGCCAAAGCACCTCCACTAGTCAGGGTAGAAGCTCACTCCACAACTGCCCAAGTGGCTTCAGCTGCTTTCTGGCTGAGGCCAAAGACAAGAGATGTTTGTAAAGCTGCAGCATGGTCATCAGTGCATATTTTAACAAGACACTGTGCTATATCCCAACAATCCAAAAACAATGCCTAGTTTGGGTGAGTAGTTCTTCAGTTGTTCAGATAGACTCTGAAATCCTACTCCAGTGTGAACTGCAGGTAAGACACCTGAAGTGGAATGAACATGTGCATTCATTCTAAGGAATAAAAACAGTTACTAATCTGTTCTGTAATTGTTCTTTGAGATGCATCGCACATGTCCATTCCATAACCCACCCTTTTTCCACTCTACATTACAATTTATCTGGTAAAACGGAACTGAGGGTGTGTCAGGGGCAGCTCCACCTTTTATACAGTTAGTTGGTAACACAAGCGTGCAAAAGGTGCGTATGCCATCCTGATGAGTACTGCTAAGAAGAAAACATCTTCAGCTCTGGTGCACGGGCTGTGCACACACGTGAAGTAGAATGGACATGTGCAACACATCTTGAAGAAAAGCAGTCACAGAACAGATTAGTAACAATTTTTTCTTGGACATGGATTAGTGAATAGAGCACAAGCAAGGTGTCAGAGCTGTTTGATTGTTGTTTATTACATAGTTCTGCTACTTATGAATGGAATGGAACTTGAAATTTAAACCTCATTGGAGTACATCAAGGACTCTCTCACTGTTAGGGAGACACATAATTATTAATGACACTTCTTGCTCAGCAGTTATCTTTAGAATGGCTCATAATTTGTTCTCAACATCTTAAATATTTTCTTTTTTCCCCTATTTATGGCATTTTCCTTCTTTTAGTGAATTGTAAACAAATCATGAAAGAACTGAAATATTCGTTCTGAAACTTTAACTCTAACAATAAATTAGTATAAAATATACCAAAACAATTAATGAGCAGACATGCTCCTCTTTTGGTAAATTCTTAAAAGAATGTTGAGTGCTGAAGGATGATGCAGGATTTCTTTTTACTTTAATTTACTGGTGACTTATGAGAAATGTGTGTAATGGAAAACAGATGGCTTCTCAACCATGATCCGGAATCCATAATGTACGTGGTTATACATGGAGAAATAATATCTTGGGTTTTTTAAAGGGAGAAGAGATTTTTCTGGATATGTTTGAAGACGAATACAGGAGTATGACAGTAAGTGATTAGAAAATAGAGGTTAAAATAGAAATGCGGATATGAAACTTCACAAAATACCAAGGATTCTGTTTATAGGACTGGAATAATAAAACCATCTGATTTCACTCAGAGGAGTGTGTTTACATCTATATAGAGCCTTTTATCTTTTTTTTTTTTTTTAAAAAAATCCACAATACTCTAAATTTCTATAAAAAGTATAGAGATCACTTAATCCCCTGAGAAGTGTAGTAGCTTGCCAAAACACTAATCAATGGAAGTAAAAAAAAAAAAATAAAAAAATCCTCTTTTCTCTGATAGGTGTATAGAATGTAATAACTCTGGTTTCCATGCTAGATCCCATTTTGGGCAAACACCGCTCCTCTTGTGAAATGAGAAATGGAATCTTACTGACAACAAACAGTAGGGTCTGGATTTTCCATCATATTTGAAAGATAGCGCTTCCAGCAGCACAACACCCTCTGTAATAATCTCTTCATGGTTTATACCTTGTCAACTCAAGTTTAGACAGTTTTAATGCAAACTGATTTTTCTGAGCAATGTTACTAGTGGTAGTTGGCATTGCTATAATCATAATGCTGGCCAGAGAACTGTCCCTGATTTTGCAAAGATTTAATATTTAACCTATAAGCATCATGCCTTAAAACAGTGTTTGGGCATCTCTGATCTTGGGTTGCCAGACTGCTAATGTCACAAATATTTTTTCCTGTTAGATAGTATCGGGAGGCACAACAATGAAGTCTCAGTGGGGAAGTTGAAAATATTTGTTTTTGAAATGTTTCCTCTAGTCTTTGAGTACTGAGTAGCTTTCGATGAATGTTGGTGTGGATCTATTCTGAAAAGTGTCAGAAAACTAGTGCTGGATGGTTCCATGCATATTGCCTCTCTACTTGGCCCTGACACCATGTGGTATCAAGGTTGTTCTCTATCAGTTCTGCAAATGCATTCTGAGATCTAAGGACCAGATTCTTCTCCCATCTTATACCAACATTAGACAGATGTAATTCTATTAACTTGACTAGAGTTGTTTCTCATTTACACTAGCAAATGAGAAAATCAGGCCCCAAGAGTAGAACTGCATTCTCTCCTTCAAACAAAATCATTGCAACAGAGGCCCTTTAGGCAAAATGACGTACTCAATGACATCTGTGCATCTCTGTTACCGTTGTGCAACCCTCTTAAAAAGGCATGTGATTTATTCATAGTGAATAATTCTGTTGAAGCAGGAGGAGTAGAAACCAGCTCGCTCACTGCTGTCTCTGCAGGGCCAAGGAGTGAAAAACTGCATTTCACCAGCATCAGCAGATCTGAGTCAGATGGTGCCATACCTGCATTTTTACTTTTCCAGGGTAGAACAGTACTTTGAAATGTTAGCTTCATTTTTGAACTCAGTTCACCTTTATCAGTAAGAAACCTGATCAACTTTGTTCCTGAATGTGATTTTATCTTTAAGATAGCTGGTTCATCTTATCTCAGAGCTGTTCATTTCTTGTAGTTATGCATTCGCAATAGCATTATCATTAATTTAGACTTCCATGTTATTTTTTCTGGTATCTTAATTTTGCAGATTAATACTCACCCAATTTCTTATTCACCAAAACAGTTTAACTGAATTATGCAACATTTTACATACCTTAGGAATTTCTTCAAAAGGTGTATGATGCTGAGAAAAGTTTGTGTTTTTCCTTTTAGCAGGCCATGGGGACCTGCATTAAGAACCTTCATTTGTAGCAGACACTAGTTTGATATTACAGTTCGTAGTTCCTTATCTGTTTCAGCCTTGTCTTATTTTGCAGCATCTGGAGCCACATCATCATAACAAGAGTAGGCTTGTCAGCCATCCTAAATGCCTACTTTCCTCTTTGCTTTGGAACACCATCTGGAAAAACATGTACTCTGTAGGCAAACTTCAGATTTAAAACATTAGAAATACCTATTAACATCTACTTTATATGCACTGTAATGCTCTTTTCTTTTCTGGGTGCACTGCAGTATATCAATACATTCATAAGGAGTTTGGGATTTTATTGATCTGGTCCACTTTTTGTGGGGGGAAAAAGCCAGGCTTTATCTTTAATGAGCAAATGTTGACATAAAGTATATTTGTAGAACTGGTTTAAATGTTTTATCTATGCACACACACCAGAGTCATGAAAATATCATATATGCTGCTCTGGCGTTTGTTAAAAATGGTGAGTTGCATCTGAAAGTGAATTTGCAAACTCCTGTATTGCTGTAAGACATACTGATTGTGGAATTATTTTCATAGCTTAAGCCCATGAATGTGGAGTACTTGATGATGGATGCCTCCATTCTGCTCCCACCAACGGGGACACCACTTACTGGGATTGATTTTGTGAAAAGACTGCCATGTGGAGATGTGGAAAGAACACGAAGAGTGAGTGAGCCTAGTTTTCTTAAAGCCTTTGGTGAAATGACACTGAAGACTTTCCCTAAATAGGCAGCTGGCTGTACCTTCCATGGGAAAAATGTTATATCAACACTGAATTTCAATTAAACAACTAAACTTTAAGACTGTTATCCGTATAGTAATGAACTCTTAAAGTATTTTTGGCCAACATACTGGAAATTACAGCATAGAATCAAAACTAAAGATGGGAAAAGCCACAGTTAGGTCACCTAGTCATACCCCATCCAGTACAGAAAATGTCTCTACAGTATTTCTTGTATATGATAACTTTAATTTGTATTTGGGCAATGGAGTTTTGTCTGTTTTACTTGGAAAAGGTTTAGAAAAGGGCAACAAAAATGATTAGGAGTCTGAAACAGCTTCCATATGTGGTGTGATTAATAAGACTGGGACTTTGCAGCTTGGAAAAGAGACCATTAAAGGGGGATATTAAAGGTCTATAAAACTATGACTGATGTGGAGAAAGTAAATAAGGAATTGTTATTTACTTCTGGTAACATGAGAACTATGAGTCATTAAATTAATAGGCAGCAGGTTTAAAACAAAAGGAAGTATATTGTCACACAGTGCACAGTTAACCTATGGTACACCTTGCCAGAGGATTGTTGTGAAGACCAAGATTATAACAGGGATTAAAACAAAAAGCTAGATAAGTTCATGGAGGATAGGTCCATCAATGGCTATCAGCCAGGGTGTGCAGGGATAGTGTCCCTAGCTTCTGTTTGCCAGAAGCTGGGAATGGGTGACAGGGTATGGCTCACTTGATGATTACCTGTTCTATTTATTCACTATGGGCCCCCTGGCAATGGCCACTGTCGGTAGACAGGATACTGGGCTAGATGGACACTTTGGTCTGACCCAATATGGCCTTTCTTATGGAGTGGTTAGTCTTCAAGGTGCCACGAGTATTCCTCATCTTATCCACTGTCTGACACTCACATTAGGATGCTTTTTCTGCTACTCAGTGTAAATTTTCCTTTCTTGATCTTGTGTGTTAACCGTACTTTTAGTTTTTATCTTATACCAAAATCAAAAGTTTGCTTCTGTTAGGGTACCCCCCCAACTCTGAACTCAGGTACAGATATGGGGACCCACATGAGACTCCCCCCAAGCTTATATTTTTATCAGCTTAGGTTAAAACTTCAAGGCACAAATTCCTTTCCTTGTTCTTGGATGGTATTTTTCTGCCACCATCAAGTGATTTGCACAAAAATTCAGGGAAGGGTCACTTGCAATCCCTATCCCTCCCCTTCAATATATCTCTCTTCCTCCCTCTTCCCCCTCAAGTCCCTTCACCCCTTTTCCTGGGGAGTCTTGAGAATAAAATACCAACTAGTTGCCTTAGCAACGTGAGCTCACCCAGACTTTGTCTTTAGGACACTAAAATCAATCAGGTTCTTAAAAGAACTTTTATTATAAAGAAAAAAGTAAAAAATCACACCTGTTAAATCAGGATGGAAGGTAACTTTACAGGGTAATAAAAAGATTTAAAACACAGAGGATTCAAAACCTCTGGGCTCAGCTTCACAGTTACAAAAACTGGAATGAAACTACCTCTGTAGCATAGGAAAATTCACAAGCCAAAGCAAAAGATAACCTAACATTTCCTTGCTCTACTCACAGTTTCTGTATTTTTAGATGGATTATTCTAGGTATATTTTTCAGGACATAGTGTACCTGCTTGGCTTTTCCCTCCATCCGGAGAGGTGGTAACACACAGAATGACCCTCCCCCACAATTTGAAAGTATCTTCTTTCCTCATTGATTCTTCTGGCCAGGTGCCAACTAGGTTACTATTGCTTAACTCTTTACAGGTAAGGCAATCCCGTACAGCTCCCAAAGGGGGATTTTATGTTACTCTTTATTCATGACAGCTTCATTGTCTAATTCATCCTTCAGTAGTAGCATGAAGCACCAGCCAGAAGCCCCAGTCTGGCTCCATTGTGCTAGACATTATATAGATGTAACAAAAGACTTTTTCTGCCCCAAAGACATTAATCTTAGTATGGCAGGAAGTAATCATTGGGTAAAACAGAACAGGGTCAGGTAGGACTGGGGGTAGAGTAGTACAAACATGTTTTTTCATAACAATGCATGCTGTTTTTTAGGTATAAGGTTTTTCCCATTAATGAAAAAGACTAATTATATTGGTAGCAGTAATTTTAGGTTGCCATTTTGTTAACATTAACACCTCGCAGTGTTCTGCAGGCATCCTAGTAGAAGTAAGTCTTAAGCAGGGATTTGAATTAGGGTAGTATATTGGGTTCCCAAATTTTTGTGGGAATGGTCATTCCCGCCCCCCAAAGGATTAACATAGAGGGTGCTTGTTGGAGAAGCAGACAATGGAGGTTGACATGTTTAACAGTGATGACAAAAAGGCAACTACAATGTAGTATTATATTAGAGCAGTGAGAAGGGGTTAAATTGTGAAGCACCTTGAAGGTAAGGAGAAGCATCTTGTATTAGGGCAGAGGGGAAAGTCAATTAATTGACTCAGAGAGAAATCCTGGCCAGAAAGGTGGTTTTAGCAGCATTTTAAATGGGATTGAAGAGATAAGTTTGAGGTAGTCAGGATGTGAGAGAAGAATCTGAGTGAATTTTGATGCTAAGGACAAGGAAAAAACAGATCTTGAGTATGTTATATAGGAAGAAATAAGATTTAGATACTGCCTAGTTTTCTGGGCCTGGGGGAAGGCTGAATCCGTCAAGAAAGATCTTGGAATCATGATGGATAGATTTCTGAAAACTTTCACTGAATGCACAAAAGCAGTCAAAAAGGCTAACAGTACGTTAAGAGCTATTAGGAAAGGGATAGAAAAATATCATGTCATCACTATATAAGTCTGTGGTGCTCCCACCACTTGAATACACTATCCAGTTATGGTTGCCCCATCTCAAAAAGGACATAGTGGAACTTGAAAAGTTTCAGAGAAGGGCAACAAAGATGATCAAGAGTACGGAATGGCTTCGCTATGAGGAGAGACCAAAAAGATCAGGGTTGTTCAGCTTAGAAAAGACAACTAAGAAGGGATATAATGATAGAGGTCTATAAAATCCTGAATGTGGAAAAAACTAATAGAAGTGTTGCGTTATTTACTCTTTTGCACAATACTAGAACCGGGGCACTGAGGAAATTAATAGGCAGCAGATTTATTACGACCAAGAAGTATCTTTTCACCTGTGGAACTCATTGGCATGGGATGTTGTGATGGCTGAAAGTATAACTGGGGTTTAAAAAGAGCTTGATAGGTTCTTAGAGGTTGGGTCCATCAACAGCCATCAGCCAAGATGGACAGGGATGCAACCCCATGCCCTGGGTGTCCCTAAACCTCTCACTGCCAGAAGCTGGGACTGGATGACAGGGGATGGAAAGGACCAGTTAACATTTACTTCCAAGTCACAGCCAATTCTAATGGAGGATCTCAGATTAGCATTATGTCAAAAGAGGGGTTATATGACATGGGGCAATATTTCTTTTTAACCATTAAATCCAAACAACCTTAATTATAGCAATCACCTGCATTGCAAGAGTAAATGGGTTAAAGGCCCTCATGGCTAACCAACCCTTTGCTGTCTTTCATAAAGACAAAATAGTCCTCCATCCCCATCCTAAACTACTTTCTAAAGTGGCAACAGAACTCCATCTCAATAAATCCATTAACTTACCAATATTTGTTCCCAGACTTCATTCACATCCAAGTGAGATAAAACTGCTTATCCTTGATGCCAAAAGCACATTCATTTTCTATTCAAATAGGACCAAGGAATTTAGAAAATCACCAAAACACTTTCATTTTGGAATAGTACTAATAAGGGACAAGCAATTATATTACCATGTTTATCAGAATGCGTTAGCGCTGGTATAGAAAGCTATCAATAAACATTCGTTCTGCTCTAAGTGGGGTTTAGGTCACACTCCACATAGGATGCCTGTTCTATTCCAGTTGTAGAAATATGCAGTGCTTCAGCCTGGAGTTATATTCATATTCCACAAAATACTGTTAACTAGGTCACTGGATCTAGCATCATGGTCAGATGCATAGTTTGCTGTATACTACAGCAATCAATTCAGACTTATCCCTCCTTCCGGAGAATGTGATACTTATTATGAAACTACCCCATGAAGTGGGATTTTGCAGAGGCACTTTGAAGAAAAAGTGAAGAATGTCTCACCTGTAATTCGTTTTTCAGATTGGACTGTGTTCCTGCTCACTTTCCCTCATCCTTTAACTTTAGATGTGGAATGGCAGTGAAGGGAACTGAGGCACTTGGAATGCTGTATCCCTTTCATAGCATCACCTTCACTACAATGGTTTTTCTGAATACCAAATGTGTGCAAAAAGGAACTGTTGTCCCTGGCAGAAGGAAAAATCTAGTGCAGAAATTCCCAAGGAATTCCCATACCTAGATAAATATTTTACCTAAACCAACAAAATCCTTAGCATCTCAAAGTCAAAATGAGAATTTGTTGATAAGCTTGCGGTTCCTGTACGAGACTCTTCCTTTAGCTCTACCCTACACAAGTATACTATTTCCTACTTTGAAGAGAGTAAAACTGTGTAACAGAAGTTGCTTCTTCACTAACACCTTGCTGTACATGTTTCTAGACAGTGTAATGGAAATATGTAGCCTAGAGCAGCTGTTGTAGCATCTCCCTTTTTGTGACTAGCCATTCCCTTGCTTCCAAGTATGCAGAATCTAACACTTGCTGACTTGTGTGTAGGTCACTGGTATGATGTAAGACAGAGTGGGCAAAGCCCCTCCTAACCGGACTCAGAGCTCTCGGCCAGGGAGGCTCCCCCCAATCCCTCCCCCACTTTTCCCCTCTCCCCCGCAGCCTCAGCGCACCGCGTAGGCAGCACTCTGGCCCGCGGGTCCTCCCAGGTAACGTTGCAGTGGCGTGGCTGGCTGCAGTGGCGCTGCATGCTCCTGGGGTGCAGTGTGTCTGGCTCCAGTGGGCCGCATGGAGCCAGACATGCTGTTCTGAGTGGTATGGTAAGGGGGCTGGGCTAGGGGTTGGATAAGGGGCAGGGAGTTCCAGGAGGTGGTCGGGGGCGGAGGTTCTGGGGGGCATGGTCAGGGGATGGGCAACGTGGGGGTTGGATAGGCGTGAGAGTCTCGGGGATCTGTCTGGAGGCGGGGGGGTCGATAGGGGGTGGCATCCTGCGGGTGCAGTTAGGGTGGGGGGTCTCAGGAGCGAGTGGTTGGGGACAAGGAGCAGGGGAGCTTAGATAGGGGGTGGGGTCTCGGGGGGTGGTTAGGAGCAGGGGTCTCTGGAGAGGGGTCAGGGGACAAGGAGCAGTGTGGGTGAGGGTTCTGAGGGGGGCAGTCAGGGGGAAGGAAGTGGAAGCGGGGGCGGATGGGGGCAGGGACCAGGCTGTTTGGTGAGGCACAACCTTCGCTACCTGGCCCTCCATACAATTTTGCAACCCCACTATGGCCCTCGGGCCAAAAAGTTTGCCCATGCCTGATCTATGAGTTTCTTCATAGTCACCAATCCGCAGACACACATTACTATATTTTGGGCCGGTTTGCCTCACCTCTGCTGCATGGTATTTGGTCAGAGGGTGACAAGGGGACCTGAATCACTTATCCTGATATATTTTAAAATATCACCAGTCTACTCTAAGGCTTCTCAATGTCCTCTAAAGTGATACTTCTGGTGATGGAAGAAAGTCAGGCATGTGAAGAACTTCAAAAAGATCTCACAAAACTAAGTGATTGGGCAACAAAATGGCAAATGAAATTTAATGTGAATAAATGTAAACTAAAGCACATTGGAAAAAAATAATCCCAACTATACATGAAATATAATGGGGACTAATTTAGCTACAAATAATCAGGAAAAAGATCTTGGAGTCATCGTGGATAGTTCTCTGAAGACATCCACGCAGTGTGCAGCGGCTGTCAAAAAAGCAAACAGGATGTTAGAAATTATTAAAAAAGGGATAAAGAATAAGATGGAGAATATCTTATTGCCCTTACAAATTCATGGTGCCCCCAGATCTTGAATACTGCGTAGAGATGTGGTGGTCTCATCTCAGAAAGTATATACTGGCATTAGAAAAGGTTCAGAGAAGGGCAACTAAAATGATTGGGTGTTTGGAACAGGTCCCATATGAGGAGAGATTAAAGAGGCTAGGACTTTTCAGCTTGGAAAAGAGGAAACTAAGGGGGGATATGATAGAGGTATATAAAATCACGAGTGGCGTGAAGAAAGTGAATGAGAAGTTATTTACGTGTTCCCATGATATAAGAGCTAGGGGTCACCAAATCAAATTAATGGTCAGCAGGTTTAAAACAAATAAAAGGAAGTTCTTCACTCAGCGCAGTCAACCTGTGGAACTCCTTAACTGAGGAGGTTGTGAGGGCTAGGACTATAACAGGGTTTAAAGGAGAACTGGATAAATTCTTTGAGGTTGTCCATTAATGGCTATTAGCTAAGATGGGTAAGGAATGGTGTCCCTAGCCTCTGTTTGTCAGAGGGTGGTGATGGATGGCAGGAGGGAGATCACTTGATCATTACCTGTTAGGTGCCCTGAAGTGAGTGAACCTAACATTGGCCACTGTCGGTAGACAGGATACTGGGCTAGATGGACCTTTGGTCTGACCCAGTATGGCCGTTCTTATGACATACTTTGTAACTCTTTGCCCCTGTGTTCAGTATTAGTTTCTTTCCCTCATTTGATTAATGTCAGAAAAAGGGAGCAAACCTAAAAAAAAAAAAAACAACCCGAACCATTCACTTTATGTGTTATGAATGCATTCTTCAGATTTTCCATCAGGCTAATTCTGGTAAAAGTATGCTGTATGCTGTCTGTAAAAAAGAGTTAAAATAGGTTCTCCTTGTAAGCATGTATTTATAGCATCCTTAAGCACAACTTCCATATACTACCCCATAATAGGGAGTGAGAGAGGGGGTGGTTGTACAGAACTTTAAGCTGCGCTAACTTTTTACAGATGGCTTTAATTTTCACTCCAGCTCTGTTCTGTCAATGTTTTTAACATTAAATGTTGACTGCAGAAAAGAGAATGAAATATGAGCTCTTAGTTGGCTTTTCATGTGTATGTTCCTGGAAATACATCCCACTTGTACAGCTTTTAACAAAAACTTACTCCCACTACCAAATTGAGCACTTGTTTTATATTTTAAGCTTTCAGGTTTTGGAGTGGGTAAAAATAGTGCAGGCCTTTTCTAATAAAACATGAATTGGTGTGTTTATTAAATCCTTGAACAAATATTCAAACATATAATAACTTTTATTGAACATTAAGACTTTTAAACTCCATCTTAAAAATGTGATGGACTTTTTCTGAAACATGATACAATAAAATAACAAAATAAGTTACATCCATTGTAACTACTTTATAATAGTTGTATGCCGTGGTTTTGTAGCTGTATTGGTCCTACTTTGTAATAAACATATTAAGTACACAACCAATCTGAATGTGATTCACACTAAGTTACTGTTTCTTGCACATGTGTAGATTCTGACACACACTCTTTCTCTCTGCTTTTATGATTCTGGGGTCAGTGATATTCAGGCTAGTTAGTTATATAAGCCTTGCTCAGGACTTCTCATCCCAATCAGTTTGGAGCATTCATTTGGAGCTGTAGTGTATCTGAAATCTTGTTCCCCTTCAGTTCCCTCTGAAGATGTCAAGCTATCGTCTAACATGACACTTGAGTTTGTTGCCTGTTGACTTACCCTCACAACCGCTGGAGAGATGGGGATGAAAGGAAAGGATCATCACAACAATATTTCTGGTCAAAAAGTACTCTAGAGAATTTGGGTGTCCCAAGCGAGAGCCCATAGTGCTACTAGCTGTACTGCTAGTGCTGTCTTAAAAAAAATAAAAATTCTTTCCCCTTAAACAGAAAGGATAGTTCAAACTGGTACACGCATTTGAAACTATCACCTGCCTTATGATTTTAGATGGTAGAGATACACCTTCACTATATGTTCTCTGCTGATTTCACAGGATGGAAAATCCCTGGTGTAGTTCTGCCCTGTTTTAGTTTTGATGACAAACTGGTACACTAATGTGCTTTCTTAGTTTGAACAGTTGACATACTGCACTACAATATAATCAGTGGTTTTAAACATAGATGTAGTTTTATACAACTCTTTGAGCACTTATTTCATTGTGCAGAGAGAGAAGTATCTTTTATCTTGAGTCTAATGCAGAATAATTTAACAGCATGTTTTTAATTTCTTTAGGCAATCAGAGTTTTCTTCATGCTCCGTTCACTGTCACTGCATTTGCGAAATGAGCCAGAAACTCAGCTGCCATTGACAAGGGAGGAGGATCTAATAAAAACAGATGATGTTCTTGACTTGAGTAAGTTGCTTCCTCTCCGCCCCACAATTATCTTGTACATTTAATGGAAAGTTGCCCATCCCCTTTAAGGAACTGACAAAAAAACCAATAGGTTTTCTCTTCATGTAGCTGCATAATAAAGACTGGTGTCTTGGTACTAACTTTAGCTTCCATTAGAAGTCTGTTAGATTGGGAACGTATCCCATTAGTGATAGATAAAAAGGGAATTAAAATATTAAATTAATGGTCATACTTCATTTATTTTTCCTTCCTTAGGTCCTTCACTAGAATTCCAGCTACTTTAATACCTGAACAGGCTTTTCTAGATGAAATAATCTTTGTTTTAACTAGCTGGTACTGAGAGGATGCATTTTGTTCTTATTCTCTTGTGCTTTGGTTTTTCAATTCTGCCCTTCCAAAATGTGCACAAACCGAATTTAGAGGGATAGAGAGTAAATCCAGCTACATCTGCACTATCTTTCTGGTATCACTCTACCTGTGTCACTCCTTCCTCAACACATCTCTTTTCTAGTATTTAAGTATGGTAATACACTGACTTTTTCTCCAATTGAACAGCGCACCGACCTATCCCGAGGGGGTTTAAAATTCGCAAGTTCAGGTCAGTGCAGCATGCCCACGATACAGTCTCTCAGCCTTAAACGATACCTGTGTAGGAAGTTGAGAGTCAAGGTAGTCTCCGTCGGCAATGTCATTAGAATGAGACTTTTGGACTCTCTGTTGAAGAAGCAGAAAACTGGGAAAGAAATAGAATCCGGATCTGTGCTCTTCAAAATTAATTTGTTCTTTGCAGTAATTTGTGAACTAAATCTTAGGTACCAAATAGATATATGGGAAAGCTCACTGTGTAACTAGGTTTAATCAACTGTTTTTACTTATATCTTTGCAATTTGGTAAATGACAAGGTTTTTGTATAAATCAAACAACGTGCTACCAGAGTGATTCTGGCCTTAAGTCACAAAAGCACAAACTGAAGTAAACTTACTCCATGATTAAGATGCAGTACAAGAAAGGGAAACTTATCATGGTTTTAGTCTCTTTTTTTTTTATAGTGTGGGGTGTCTTTTCATTAAATAAAATAGAGTGTATTGGGAAATATAATTTTGGTTTTTCCATCATAACATACAAAAAGTTTAATAAAAAATGTCATGCATTGCATTTACTGTAATAAATATTAAAATAATTTAGCTATCAATTTTAATTGATTACAGATAGCCAGTTGAGCACTTAACCAACAGTGTACAGGCTGCTACCTTATTAAGAATTTACAGGCAGTGCATCTGAATTTAATACAATGTAGCATGTCATAACTGAAGTAGATTCAAGTCCCAGCAAATAAGTGAAGTCTAAATGGCATACTGTAAACTAAGACAAGAGAGAACTGAAATCACATTTCTGACACTTTGGGCTCATAACACTGTAATGGTACACTTGATTGTTGTTCTATTTACCACAGCATCTGTTTTTCCTGTGTTAACCTGAAAGTGTTTATGATCAATATGACTATCTCACAAGTGTTGTAAGGGTATTTTAAAAGGAGAACTTTTATAGCATAATTGATTTTATTGTGAGGCACAGAAACAAAGACATGTTAATCACCTGAGTGAAGGAAACTCTTTGAACCCACAGCATGCCCAGACTTTTTATTTAATCCCAGAGTTTGACACCAGCACTGCTGTGCAATAGCCCTGAGTTGAAAGAGCATTCAGAATAAAAATATACAAATGATATTGAACATTCCACTTTAATTCTTAGTAATATTATCAACAGCTTATGTAGACAAGGCACACAATCCTTGGACAAACCCATTGGGTTTGTGTTGCAGGAATTTGGTAAAATGAAGTGATATGCTTGGTGTGTTCATGTGGTTGTCAATCTCATTTGAATTAAAATTGAGCAATGCGCTCCTGGAGAAGTTTCAAGCAATTTTGATGATAAAACAACATGACAAAGCAGATTTATTGAAAAGTGGATAGATGCTGTCCTGGTAGTTAACTAAAGTGGGTTACTTATTAAACACAACAAAAATGTACTCGTTTGCATGTTTAGTTTCACTGGTAGCAACATGAAAGTATGGTATTTTATGCTGCTTCGCATAAAAATACCATAACAAAAGCTTAAAAATGACAAAAATGCTAACTGTGGTCATATAGGGGATGGCACATAGTAATAAGTGGGTCTTTTTATGACTTGAGGTGTATATGGTAGTTTTGACTTGTAAAATAATTTAATTTACCTTTGCAGTAAAGTAAAAATTAGTCCCTTCAATCTTCATGAGGTATTCTGACAGAACAGAAATCACTTCACCAAAGTAGTAAGTTGTATACTTATAGCACGTGACACAACCTACCATACTTCCTGTTGGATGCTGATGGAATTTGGAGGTAATTTTGCCAGTCATATAGGTGAATGGAAGCTTGTACCACATTTGCTTACCCAGTTGGCATAAGTGGTTTCAGAGGCCATTTCTATCCATCTCTATTTTTTAAAAGGCCAGATGTGCACATTTAAAGCCAATTAGGAGTGCATATATTTTGCCTTTCTTTTTCACTGCAGCTATTAACATATGAAACACTAAAAATATCACTGTACCGATTAATTTATTTTTATATATATATATATATATATATATATATATATATATATATGTTTTGAGGACAGAGTTAATTATATTTTAATAAATTATTGCAAAAGTCTTGGAATTCATATAGAAACTATCCAAGAGGATGGATTTTCATTTTTGCAACATGCCCATAATTATTTTCTTTTTAAAAAATGTAGTTTTTGTTTCAAAATATAGGGAACACACAATTAACAGTTGTTAGTTGGACAGGAAAACAACAGAATCCTTCCAGAATACAGCTGGTTATTCTCCAAGGAATTGACTAGAACTAACACAATTTCCTGTGTTTTCCTGAATTACACTTTTGTTCTTCTTTTGGGTCTGTGAAGGGGAATAATGAAAGTTTCCCACTGCAGAAATGAAGTATATAGTTCATAACTAACTCGAAATGCCATTATGATGTTGCTGTCAATTTCGTTTATGTGTTGAAGTAAATCAAATTGCAACATTCTTTTTCACTTTTAAAGAGGGATGATTTAGTTGTTTCCTGCATATTGATTATTTGATTGGTACCTGTCTCCTGCAATTTTTTACTTTCAGTAATGCTCATTGATGTAGTTTAATGTATGTTCCTGTAATCTTTTCCTGTTTTTATAAAATAATCATAATCAAGTTATAGTACAGTACATTAGAATTGTTCTGCTAAAGTAAATAAGAAGCTGTTTAATATACTTTTCTCATGTTTTATATTCCCCCCCCCACCCGTGTCCCCAATATTTTTGCTAATAAACACTTTTAAGAGCTGTATTTTTTTCCATCAGGCATTTTAATGGAAATACAAATATTTCTTCACTGGAAATATTAACTAGATTCCTATTCTGTTAAACTTTATTTAATGATTTATTTAAAAGGCACCTTTTAGAGACTGCACTCTGTGCAAAAATATAAATATAACTAAAAAATGCACCTTTGACATAAATTAAAAACAAATTGAATAAGTCACTTGGTTCTTTGGGAGAGCAGTTATACTGTATTGGGACAGTACAGCAATTCTCTCATGTAACACAGCATATAAAGCAACTCGTGAGATTTTTTTTTATGATGCATGGAAGATTAATCTTCACCTATTATCTAGGTTTATCTTTTTTGTATCTATATATCTTCTACATAAATTTCAAAGACGTTGAGGAGGCATTTGATAGCATTCACAGGACCAACCTATGGCGCATTCTGCACACATATGGACTTCCTTTCCATATAATCATCATCATCAAAAGCTTCTATTTCAACTTTTAGATGCAGTGTTGATAAGAGTGAGCTCAGTTTTTAAGTCAAAACAGGAGTGCATCAGGGGTGTGTCATGTCTGCAGTCCTCTTCAACATTGCCATTGACTGGGTAATGTGATGTGCAACAGAAGACATGACAAGAGGCATTAAATGGACACTCTTCTCATCCCTTGAAGACCTGGACTTTGCAGATGATGTTACTCTCCTATCCCATATACAACACCATATACAAGAAAAAACAACTTGACTCAACACATTCAGACAGAAAATTGGATTGAAAATCAACTGCAGTAGGAGGGAGATCATAACCATATCCTGTCTCACCAGTGTAGAAAGGATTATGTTCTCACCAGTGTAGAAACATTCACATACTTGGGCAGCACCATCAGCCTGGATGGTGGAACAAGCCAGGACATCTGGAACAAAATCAGTAAAGCCAGGAACACCTTCAGGAACTTAAATACAGTCTGAAAATCATCAAAATACAACACCAAAACCAAATTCAAGATTTACAGAGCTACTTACTTTCAACACTACTTGATATTGGGGAATGAGAAAGCATGACATGGCCAAACTCTCTTCATTCCATACAACCTGCCTCAGAAAAATCCTGTTATCTTGTGGCCCAGAACAATCTCAAACCAAGATCTATTGACACAGTGCAGCCAAGAGGATCTGAGCACCACCATTGCCAGGAGGCATTGGAGATGAATCGGTCATGTGCTTCAGATGGAAACTGATTCCATCATCAGAGTAGCAATGAGATGGACACCTGAAGGCAAGCAAAAACAAAGCTACCCAAAAACAACATGGTGAAGAGCTGTGGAAGCAGAGCTGAAAAACCTGGGGCACAGCTTGGGGACCATTCAAAGACTTGCTAGAAAGGAGCTTCATCATTGCCCTAAACACCAGAGGCGTAATAGGAACATCATGATGATGATGGTCTTCTTTGTAAAGATGGTACATGTAAAAAGAGTGGGTGATAGGTAGTATGCAGTATTGCCAAAACTTGGAGCTCGCAAGTCAGGAAATTGGCTTAATCATGAAAGTGAAAATTAACTTATTTACTTTAATCATTGATGTGAAACCCTCATTCCAGTTAAACCATATATGTGCATATGCTCATCCATTCTGCTGGTTTCCATATCTGTAGACCAGATAGCTCTCTGCTTCTCTCTCCCTAATCTGATGTGACAAAGCTGCCATTCTGTCCCTTCCTTATTATTATCAGACATTCTTTTCCATCTGCCAGACCCTTCTCTCACAGCTTCCTGCCTGTCACATTTCCCCTCCTTGCATCATGATAGCCTCATGTGGACACAATATTCCCTTCACTCCTCCCTCCGAACATTTTTGTCACCTTTACCTTTTTTTTGCCTGAGTTACATATTGTGAATGAATGGCTTCCATGCCCTTGGGAGCAAAGTGTTAATATTTTTGTTGGAGGCAACCTAACATCTGCCTGAAGAAGCTGCAATGAAATGGTAGCTTTCTTGGCAAAGACAACTGTGGCTTCAGTTTCAGTGAGAAAATGGGAGATGACCATTGTTGGTAAGGGAAGTAAAAACAAATCAACTCAGTACCAGTTTATTTATGGCATGATGAGCAGCTTGAAAACAAATATCTAAAATCAAAGATGACATCTTGAGAGTTGGGCACTCGGTAGTAGACACTCATGAAATAATTGTGAGACCCAAAAGAAGGCATCTAAAAGATGACTGCAAGTGGCTGGTCATTTGAAACTAAGTAACCACGCTTTCAGAATACGTAAAATCTCTTCCCACACTCTCCATTCAGCAAGATGAATGAGGAACAGAAGCCAAGAAACTTTCTGTTCTCAAGCCATTGGCTAGTCCAAGCAGATCAATGCTATCAAAAAAAATCTCTACTTCAATCAGTATTCCTGCCATTTGAGGCTCCTTGATGAACAGCTGGCTGTGTTGTGAAGGGAAACTATTTGACTTACACAGTTCAGTTCTGCACAGTCTCAGATTTATTGCCCTAAGGCACTTTCAAATTGGACTAAGGGAGGGATAATTGTGAAGAGATGGTAATTGGTTACTGTTTGGGTCTCTGAGGCCATCTTGCACCTTCCTGCTTTATCTAATAAAAGGAGTTTAGTTTTTATCCCCAGAACCAACTATGCCTCTGGTAAGATGCACCTATCGAAGACTGGGGAGCCCACCTCAGTCAAGTCCAAACACAAGCTCTTTGGTCGCCCCAGAAAGTTTTACTTCACATAAACATGCTAGAGCTCTGAGCTATTCATTGGGTCTGCAAGATGCTTGTTCACCATTGAGAACCAGGTGGTACAAGTTCTTGTAGACAAAACCACTGCCATCTTTTGTCAGAAGAAGCAGGGAGTGAAAGATTGCCTCAACTGTGCCCAGAGGCTATTCTCCTAGGGAATTTATGCATTTGTCAGCATTTCCCTGAAGGACTGCATTTCATCATCCAGGAGTGACAAAAACACTTTCAGATTCCGCCATGGACCATCACAAGTGGTGAATCATGAATGATGTTTTCCACTGCCAGGGGTACTCAGTAATAGACCTGTTCGTGACCAACCTGAACAGCAAATGCACCAAGATGTTGCTCCACGACAGGCCACAGTTTGGGTGCTATCACAGATGCCTTTCTTTTTCTGTGGTCCAATCATCTCCTCTATGCATTCCTTCCAGTTCCTCTGATTTTGAGGGTACTCCGGAAGCTGAAGTGAGACAAAACATCATTTAATATGTATTGCACCAGCATAACCAAGATGATATTGGTTCACAGACCTGCACCAGCTTTCTGTCCAGTCACAGATAACTTTTACCACTATTTGAGGATCTTCTGTCTCTGAACCAAGGCAAGTCTCTCTATCCTAACCCCAGATCTCTCCATCTTATGATATGGATGATCTCTGGTTGAATACCAGTGAGAAACTGTGCTCACAAGTGGTACAGTCCATCTTGTTGAGCAACAGAAAGGAATCCATTAAAGCTCTGTATGCAGCAAAGTGAGATATTTTCAGTTAGGGCACACATACTGTACCTTCTCGTGGAGGTTACACATGAAATCTGTTGCACTTGAAATCCGGCCTTTCAGTGAGTTCCCCGGCTTCCATTTCTTCACTACATTTGCCAGTAGGTGGGTTTTCATTTTCTTTCATCCTCTCATTTCCCAGTTCTTGAAAGATCTGCTCAACGTTTATCTTCCTCTGTCTGATTCTTTACCTATATCTGATCTCAGTCTAGTCCTCTGCAAACTCATAAGTCCCTTTCAAGCCTATGGCTACAACCTCATTACTGCTATTGTCTATGAAGATGACTTTTCTGGTGGCAATCGCTTCTGCTAAGAGGATTTTCACAACTTCAAGTTGTCCTGGCTGATTCTTCTTTCACAGTTTTCCATAAAGACTAAGTTTCCTGTAGGCCACACCCTAACTTTGTTCCTAAGGTAATGTAAGCTTTACACCTGAATCGATCTATTCATTTGCTGGTTTTTTTTTCCCAAAAGCCCCATTCTTCTAAAACTGAAAAAACAGTTCCTTCTTTGGCTGTTCATAGAGCTTTGGCATTCTACTTGGACTGCACTTGGTCCTTCAGGACTTCCCTCATGTCTTTTATAGTCTTTGCTGAGAGAGTTGAGGGTCAGTCAATTTCAACTCAGCAAGACTCGGATTGGATTTCTGATTGCATTAAACTCTGCTACACTTTTGCTAAAACCCCTCCTCCATCAAGAATAACAGCTCACTCCACCAGGGGCTCAGTCCACTTTGTCAGCCTTTCTGAGCAATATCCCAATAATTGATAACTGCAAGGCAGCAATGTGTTTGTCTGTGTGTACCTTATTATGCCACTCATTTTGCCATCACTGAAGCTTCCTGTGACAATGCCAGCTGGCTTTGACAAGTCAGTGTTACAATCTTTGTTTAGATGATCCGAAGTCCTGTAAGGGAACAGCTGATGAGTCACCTGCAGTGGAATTTATATGTCAAGATTTTCTGGGTGAGCTTCTGTAGAGATTGGAATTCGATCAAGTGCTCTTGAAGCATCAACAAGTTTTAATCCTGGTTTCTCTGTTTTACCATGATGGCATCCTTTTAATGTATACCATTTTAATTTAATATTTTTTAATCAAAATGTGTAATACCAAGTCAAATGCCTTACAGAAGTTCAAGTATGTTACATCAACATTATTACTTTATTACCCAATCTTGTAATCTCATCAAAAGTAAGAGAAATCAAGATAGTCTGACTGGATCTATTTTCAGTAAAACCATGTTGACTAGCATGAATTACATTGCCCTCCGTTTTTTTTATTAGGGTCCCATATCAGCTACTCGTTATTTTGCCTGGGATGGATGTTAGACTGACAGGCCTAGAATTGCCTGAGTCATCCTGTTTACCCTTTTTAAAAATTGACACATCGTCATCCTTCCTCCAGGCTCCTGTAACTTCTCCGGTGCTCCAAGACTTATTGAAAATCAATGTTAATAGTCCCTTGAGCTCCACCGCCAGCTCTTTTAAAACTCTTGAATGCAAGTTATCAGGCCTGCTGATTTAAAAAGTTCCATTTCTGTTTAATGTTCTGCAGTGATATTAGAGGAATGGAAAGGGTGTTGTCATCATGAGACCATATCATCCATTTTTCTCCAAATATAGAACAGAAATTTTTATTGAATACTTCTGCCCTTTCTGCATCATCAATAACTGTATCATTTCCATCTAGCAATGAATTAGTTCTATTGTCAGGATTCTTTTTGTTCCTAATGTATTAAAAAAACTCCTTTTGCTTGTCCTTAACTCGGCTGGCCAGAGATTTCTCCTTGTGTCTGGCTTCCCTTATTAATTTTATACAATTCCTAACTTCTGATTTATAAGCTTCCGCTTTTCTTCTGTTTGCTCAGAATTGTTTTAAGCTTTTTGAAATTGGCACTGTTAAACCATGAAGTGTATATATAACTGATCTGGATTTTTATTCTGCTTGCACATGATAAATGTAATCAAGTCATGAACATTTGTACCTAAGCTTTAAGTTGTTATCAGTTCCTGTTTATCTGTTAGGATAAGGCCTATTATAGAATTCCTCTGTGTTGGCTGCAACACTCTTTGAATTAAGAAATTGTAATCTATAATGTTTAGAAATTGCAAGGATGTTTTAGTACTGGCAGCATGAGACTTGCAAAATAGGTCACTCAAACTGAAGTCTCCCATGATCCTTTCTTCCCTCCACACATAAGGAAAGGGTCATCCTGTTCCCTAGTGTGATTTAGTGGTCTGTAGTGGACACCAATGTGTACTCCATCTTACGCTTTATCTGTTAGGACATTGATCTATAAACCTTCAAGATAACTTTCTTCTGAGTTATCAATGACTCAAACAAGTATTGCCATTTTTTCAAAGTGCCACTGGATCCTTCCTAAATACTCTATAACAGAGGTCTCAAACTCAAATGACCATGAGGTCCGCATGAGGACTAGTTCATTGGCCTGAGGGCTGCATCACTGACACGCCTCCGTCGCTACCCCCTGCCCCACCCCAACCCCTTCCATGAGGTCCCACCTGTGCCCCGCCTCCTCCCCTGAGCACGCAGCTCCCCGCTTCTCCCCCCTCCCTCCTGGAAAGTGCTAAGCGCCTGGAGGTAGGCAGGGAGGAGGCGGGGGGCACGGGGAGCTTGGCGGCTGCAGAAAATTAAGTGGGGAGGAGAGAAGGGGCATGGGAAGCTTGGTTGGCCACAGAAAATAACCCCGCAGGTCATGTGTTTGAGACCCCTGCCTTAGGTGAACTACTCCATCACCTAACAAATCTGAGCCTCAGACGCAGCCTGAGGCACAGATTTTTTTTTTTACTATATTTTGTATCATTACAAAAGTATAGTAAAAAAATATTTTTCACGGTGCATTGAGTTGTAGTGCCAACGCACGTTATACTCCTTGGGAACAGCAATCATTTGCTGACAAATAAGGCATTGAATTTTATCTTTTACCTCTGTGAAAAAATATAAGTTCTCCTATTTGTCTTGGAAAACTCTCTTTTCTTCCATGAATGTTTTTTTCGATGAAGTCATTTCCAAGCAGTTTTAATAAAATATATTCACTTAATAATGCACCTCCCTCAAAGGACCAAACAGGAACTTAGATTTACTTCTATTAAAGCACCCTCCTGGACTGGGCTGCACTCACACTTCACTCTTGCTCTGCCTTTTCCAGCCCCTTCCCTGTCTCCTTCAAACCCCTTCCACAAAGTTCACGCCCCAACTCCGCCCCCTCTCCTCCTCTAGTTCAACTCCTTCATCAAAGTCCTCACCCCAACTCCACCCCCTCCCCACCCTTAGTCCAACCCCTTTCTCCCCCTCCTCCCCTGTGGCTTCCCACTCCTGGCCTCTCCCTCCCAGAAACCACTAAGCCGCCAGAGAATTGCCTGGCGGTAAGTGGAGCAGCAGGAAGCAGCATACAAGTGAGAAACACATGGGGGAGCGGGGGGTGGGGACCACGGGAAGCTTGGTGGGGAGTGGGGAGGCCTCGGGGAGCTTGGGCAGGGACCGCGGGAGAGCTTGGGGGGGGGGCAGGAGGAGCATCGCGGGCTGCAGGGAAGGGCTTGGCGGGCCGCATGTTTGAGACCCCTGCTCTGTAACCATTGATGTTAACATTCCAGTCATTTTAATCATCCCACCAGATTTCAGTAATACCAAGTAGATTGTATTTATGCTTATAAATGAGCAATTCCAATGCCTCTTGTTTGTTACCCAGGCTACTAGCATTATTGTGTAGGCAATTCCAGAATTTCTTTCCTTCATGTGATTCTTGATTAATTTTGTTCTGAGAGGAGAACACTGGTGTTAAACAGTTCTGCGGCTCTGTTTAACACCAGTGTCCACTGTGAACTACTCTGGTTTTTCACCCTTACTGAGCACTTTTCTAAACGATACATGACCTTAATGATGTTTACAACTTTAGTTGGGATTTCAAATGAAAAAAAAATAGTTTCTCATTCTAGTGGATGAGTTATCATTTACAAAAGCAGTGCTGTTAATATTTGTGTTAAACTCAGACTAATTCATATCTATAATCTTACTGTAAATTATTACTCTTAATATACTCAGATGTTGCTATCTTTCAGTATTGCCGACTCCATCCTGTTTCATACCTGGTGTCTTATATGAGAACCCATTTTTATTTTTTAAAAAAGTTTGTTCTCCGTTGAGTGATTGTTCCTGTCTGCGTTCTACTGCAGGTGTAGGTGTACCCAATGCACTCGAATCAGACTTTTGCTAGCTGTACTAGAAGACAGCATAGGTGCCCCGCTCTCCTTGTGCACTATGCCAAGGCCATAAAGGGGGCATGTCTGCTGCTGCCGCCTCCACCCTCTAAGTTCTTTGTCAACCACTACCTGTGATGTGAGTTGGAGCTCCCCATAAATATTTGTTTACATTAGCCAGTGTTTTCAGAAAAGCTAATGAGAAGAATGGCCCTCTTTAGGAGTACAGGAACTCATTTAAGAAAATCATCACAGTATTTTGCAAACTCCTGCTCTGGGAAGGGTTGTCTGGGTGGAGCTGGCAAAACCCTCTGGCAGACCCCAGCGTCTATACAACCTATAGCCAAGAGGCTGGACAGATGTTACCAAGTCCCTCTAAAGGACTTTGATTATTTTTTTCATATATCTGGTCCCTGACTATTGGTGGTCATAGCTGCCAGTCAGCACTCCCAGCAGTCTCATCCCAAAGCCGTTCCTAAGGACAAAGAGCTCAAGAGATTGGATGTATGCAGCAGGAAGGTTTACTGCACTGCTGCTATTCAAATGAGGGTGGCTAACTATCAAGTTCTCCTGATCAACTATAATTTTATTAATTTCACAGCATGAGCCAAGTTAGCAGAGAGACTACTGGAGGAGTATAAGGAACGGTTTATGGATCTTGTCTTTCAGAAGGGCACCTCATGGCATTAACATCCCTCCAGGCAACTATTGAGACAGCTCATACAGTTTCACAGTCCGTGGCCACAGCCCTGAGACGTTCTTGGCTGCAGATGTGTAGAATTCCAGAGGAGCTCTAAAATACAATCATGGATTCATTATTTGAGGGATCTAAGCTCTTCTTTCAAAATACTGATGATAGCATGGATATCCTAAAAGACTGCCAGGCTTCTTTGAGGTCTTCAGAGGTTTACACCCCAACTTCGAAGAGGAAGAAATATAGACCTCACCCCTAGTACAGATGGCATTTCCATCAGTGATTCCAGGACTCTAAGAGAAGATGTAGGCATTTTCAGTGTCGCCAGATGACTTCGTCTTGGCCAGACCTTCTCACCAGACACTGACAGCCTCTAAGTAATCATTTTGACTGTCTCCTGAAGAACTGTATACCAGTCTCGCCACCTATCCCACCTTTTGGAAGATGCCTATTGCTCATTTACAGCACTTGGAATGAAATAACATTGGACAAGGGGGTGTTCCGCACTGTAAGGGAGGGATGTGTTGTTTAGTAAACATCCCTTCCTTTCCCCAACTCACCGTTCCTGTCCCTTTTCAGGGACATGTCTCACAAGACCATGTTGCTTCAAGAACTACAATCTCTTGTGGAATTTGGGAGCTATAGAAGAGGTTTCTTGTTATTGTAGAGGTAAAGAATTCTATTCCTGTTGCTTCCTAATTCCTATATTAGACCACAGGAAGCTGAACAGTTTTATCGAGAAGATCAAATTCAAGGTGGTTATCCTCACTTCCATTACCCCTTCACTGAAGAGTGGAGATTGATATGCTGCCCTAGATTTGCAGGACACATGCTTCCACATGCCAATACGTGCTGGCCATAGGAGGTAGCTGTGCTTTAGAGCAAGGGACACTCACCTACCCTGGAGCTTCCCTTTGAGCTGTCATTAGCCCCAAGAGTCTTCACAAAATGCATGGCGGAAGTAGTGACTTGCCTGCACTGTCTAGTTATCCAGATTTTCCCTTACCTGGAAAATTGGCTATTGCATGGAGCCTCAAGCATCCAAATACATAACAGCATCCTGAAGCAGAAGTTACTTCATTTGGGCAGAAAAACTGAATTTAGACAGCCAATACAGCATATAACATTCTCAGGAGCAGACCTCATTGTTATAACTACAGTGGCCTATGCTCTGATGGACAGGTTTCAGTCCATAGTTACCTGGTCTATTGACCTTAAGCACACAAGCTTGAAAACTGTAACCATATTATTTTTAAGCCTTGTGAGTTTTCAGCTCACTTATGCTTCCAGGATTTTCCTTATACTGTACAAAGATCGTCCTGCTTTGTTCAATTCGTTTTCCAACTTTGGGAGCCAGATAGGTAACGACTGAAAAGCTAGTCAAGGCAAAGAAATCCAATAAGTATTTCTCCTGTCACTTGATGATGCAATAGTTTGACTGTGGTTGTGGGCTGGGTGGTTGCTGCCTCTTTCTTTGATTGTCTCAGCTGTTTACAAGGCAGTTCAAGTTTCGCTGCTTATGTTTGTTAAACCCAATAGACCCCCCTCTTTGAATACCAAGTGTCCTATTACCGATAACTCTGCATCTTACCTCTTCCATCTTGTCTTCCATGTGCTGACCTATAGGCTTCCTTCCAGCATGCTCCAACATGTGAAGTTACGGGAAACTGCATAATCTGCAGTCACTTTCTCTGACATCTTCTGGAATGTCCCCCCTTTTCTCTTTGTCCTTGTGATATGGGTGTAACTGAGGAGTCTTTCTCAACTGTCTCCTGGGGCTGGAAGCATGCTGGGAGTTTAAACATGTCATCCATTATATTTGGTTTCTGAGCACTGCTATAAAATGTACTCAGGCATTAATTATAAAACAAGTGGTAGAGAAATCTAGGTATTTTGTCTACATACCAGATATGTATTCATTTATTGGATATTCAGGAATCCAAAATTTTCAACAGATTTGTATAATAAAATTAACAAATAAGCCTTTTTTTAAAAAAAAAATCTATAAAGGTCTGAAAAGAAGATTGTCAATTATAAAGGCCTGCCTAATTTCAGAAAGTTTTTTTATAGTACTTTTGTTATTCAAATAGCTTCCAAGAAACTTCACACTTTTTCTTTTGGTTCATTACCAGTTCTGTGTACTGTTCGTAAACAATGCAATGTACTTTCCTAGAAAGGAAGTTTTGGTTTAAATGTATTATACAAATATGAGTATTTTTGATAAATAACTGCTTAGGTAACAGTATGATGAAAGTGGCTGTGAAAAGTACTTTTCCCTTTTGTAGGCCAGCAACTTGTTTTTTCGTAGATAAGTTTATTATAGATGGTATATATGAGATTTTTAGATTGGCCCTTTGACACTGAATGTTCATTAGATTTTATCTAACTTTAATTTTAAGATGGGTTTTAATACACTTCTATTGAACCATAGATCAGCAACAGAAAGACTTGAATTAGTTAGACTTCATTGGACTTGAGTAAAAAAAAATTTCAGTATCAAAATAGAACTCATTAAAAAAATTTGTTTCAAATGTTAATTCAAAATTAGGAAAGCCGTATGTAAAGCTTCCCCTTAAATAACAATAGACCCCAAAACAATAGCAGTTCATAATGTAAGGCACTTGCATCTAACTTGAGAGAGGTTTGTAAAGAGCGTATGATTGGGGAGATGTTGAATTAGCTGTGTGGAAACGGTTTGCAAGCAGGGCTTAAATTTAGCCCATTGGAGTGGAGCTCCAGTAACTATTTTCAAACCCACAGGAGTCCCAGTGCCTGACCACAGGGCAAAAGCCATGGCACACAATGTGGGACTGAAACCCCTAGTTCCAAATGAGGGAGTGGAGGGAGTCCAGGAAATAATCTCTGACAATTTTAAGATCTGGTTGCAAGTACTATTTATACAATGTCTGCATAGAGAAATGAGATACTGTTGTGAAAGTTATAAACCACCATGCTCTTCTGCCTTTTCTTTTGGTCTCTGAGTCACTCCCCAAGTGAAGAGCCTTTTGCTGCACTCCTTTCACTGGAGGTTAATCTTGCAAACCTCTGATATAGGAAAGGTTTATATCATAAACTGAAGTATAATTGTAATAAGGGTACAATTTTAATCCACATAGTATGAGAAACAATGTAGTGAAGTTCAACCTTACTAGTAAGTGAGTAATTATTGGTGTTCACAGTGTAGGAAAATAGATATGAAATTTTCTAGTACAGATACAACTCTTGCTCAATATTTGAGAATAAAAAATGACCTTGTATAAAAATCTATAGAACACATTGGTTAACATATCAATATCTACATTTTTTCTGCTGTAAGATATCCCACCCTTGCCTTTAGAGTTGATTTTTTTCCTTGCATTTTATGTATTTTATGTTTTCCACCAAATTGAAATATATATAGTTAAAAAAACTTGAGTTAAAAGGGGTTTCAGATTCCACATTAGTCCCATATCTGCCCTGCCAATTTTTCTAGCTTTAGAATTACTTTGGCACAGCAACCTGGAAAAAAATATTTTAGAAGACCCACAGAAGCAGGAAAGAGTGAAACTGATTGTTCCCAAAGTGGTGCCAAATGCATATGGTAAACAAACTTAAAGTTACATACGATTACAGGTAAAAACCATGTAACATTCACAAGTGTCAGAGGGGTAGCCATATTAGTCAGTATCCACAAAAGCAACAAAGTGTGATTTCTAATTTGACCGTTTAAAGGATGACAGGTTTTAACTCATGGTTTTGATCAGGTCAAAGAATTCATAATCTGTTGTGTAAAAGTGTATCCGTAGAGGAGGAAGTACTAAAGATGCTGTTACTGAATTCCGACTACCTGTATTTTTAAATTCCATATTTATGAATTATATGACCTGATTTTGAGAGGCTGAGCTGAGAGAGCTGTAGGTGCCTCTGAAAATCAGGCTCAGCATCCTTTTTGGATAGTTTGAGCACCTACCCTAAACGTTAAGATGATCCTTGTTTTTACTTTTTTCTGGCATGGGAGGGAATAGTGACTTCTTTAAATCTTTGTTAATAAATGCTCAGTACTTAAAGATTTTGTGACAAAGGCAGTTTCGCACTCTTGATACATATATTAACAGGTTGTTTTTTAGCCCTTTTTGTGATTTATGCTTACGTATTTTATACCTTTGATAATTGTATAAGTAATATTAAAAAAATTATAGGTCACAAAATTGCCAGGTATCAAGTCCCCTTGCTTTCTATTTCTATCCCCAGAGTTCATCTGTCCCGCTGTTGTTGGTCCCAGGGAATGTCTTCCTGCTTCCATGTTAATATCCCAGTCAGCAGTGCACTTTGTGGTGAAGGATATTGAGTGCAACTTTCCACTTGGTTGTTCCAATGGCAACCAGCTCATTACCTTCAGACAGTTTTTTGAGAAGATGGCTGCATTTAATAAATGGGGCTCAGCACTTTTTTGTGGGGACTTTCATGAAACCTTTGATTCCATGCATTGAGCAAGCTTGTGGGATCTTATGAGGCTACTTGCCCTTAGTAGGAAGATACCATTATTGATGATGGAGTTCTATAATGGAAAAGAGAGCCTGTGTTCAAATCAGTAGGAAATACATGGCATGGTTTCCATGAAAGTTCAGCAAGGCTGTGTCCTGTCACCATTGTTCAGTTTCGATAAATTGATAAGCTTTGAGGAGGCAGATGTTTGTGATCTCCATCTGAACACTGTTTTGCTTCAAGATCTCCAATACACTGATGCCTGTGCCTTGTTGGCTCACTTTGGGTCACTGCAGCTGATGCCTGATCGGTTCAGGCAAGAAGCAGTGAACATCCATCTTGCTAATAATCTGAATAAAATATATTAATCTGAATACAGCTAAGTCCCTGGCCATTGCAATCAAGTGGCAGATTGTTGATCTTGTCCTATCACTTAATATAGAGCAAGTGGTGAAGATGATCAGAATCAGATATCAATGAGGCTAGTCATAGTCAAACCCTGCCACCTCCCTCTCCAGCACTGTTTCTGTTTTGGCAACTTTCTTGGAACTGATATATTAACATGAATATAAGCCACACTGGGTCAGACCAAAGGTCCATTTAGCCCAGTATCCTGTCTTCTGCCAGTGGCCCATGCCACATGCACCAGAGGGAATGAATAGAACAGGTAATCCTAAACTGCTCCATCTCCTGTCGCTTATTCCCAGCTTCTGGCAAACAGAGGCTAGGAACACCATCCCTGTTGTCCTGGCTAATAGCATTGATGAACCTATCCTCCATGAACTTATCTAGTTCTTTTTTTTTAACGCTGTTATAGTCTTGTTCTTCACAACAGCCTCTGGCAAGGAGTTCCACATGTTGATTGTGTGTTGTGTGAAAAAATACTACTTTTGTTTGTTTTAAATCTGCTGCCTATTAGTTTCATTTGGTGACCCTTAGTTCTTGTGTTATGAGGAGTAGATAACGCTTCCTTTTTACTTTTGCCACACCAGATGTGATTGTATAGCCCTCTATCATGTCTCCCCTTAGTCTTCTCCTTTCCAAGCTGAAAAGTCCCAGTCTTATTAATCTCTCCTCAGACAGCAGCCATTCCATACCCCTAATCATTTTTGTTTTCCTTTTCTGAACCACTTCCAATACCAATATATCTTTTTTTGAGATGGGGCGACCACATCTATATGCAGTATTCAAGATGTGGGTGTACCATGGATTTATATAGAGGCAATATGATATTTTGTCTTATCTGTCCCTTTCTTAATGATGCCCAACATTCTGTTAACCTTTTTGACTGCCACTGCACATTGGGTGGATGTTTTCGAGAACTATACACAATAACTCAACGACCTTTGTCTTGATTGGGAACAGCTAATTTAGACCCCATCATTGTATATGTATAAGTGGGATTATGTTTTCCAGTGCGCATTACTTTGCATTTATCAACATGAAAGACCAATGAATTATGAAGTACATTTACCAAGTAATATCACTGCAGGGTCAGCGATCACTTGGTCACCAAAAGCTTCACTGTCACAATAAGATTGCCAGTGGTGAGTATAAACCTAACATTCAGCCAAAACTTCTTAAGGATCTAGCTAGAGAGAGATCCAGGGTGGTACTCAGCCTTCAAGAAGGCTATGTCCCTGTGGGATTTGTCATTATGACAGTCATGAGTACATAATAGCCAAGTGTTTGTACACTTGGAGACAAAGTACTTTCTTAGGTTATTTCTGCATTACAAGATAGGGACGTGATTCCCCTGCTCAGGTATGCATGCTTGTGCTAGCTTTCATCGAGCTAGTGCCGATATATATAACAGGGTATCCACAGTAGCATGAGAGCAGAGGTAGGCTGAGCTGTCTCAAGTACCTATCCACCAGTTTCAGATGGGTTTGTACTTTGCACAGCTCAGTTGCGCTTTTGCTACTGTGGCTCCCTAGCTATTTATATTGGTATTCTCAATAAGAGCTAGCGTGAGAATGCATACCTGAACAGAGGAATCACATTCCTACCTCACAATGCAGATATAACCTGAAGAAAGAATGTGCAGTGAGTTGATACCATGCACTGTGATACACCCAGGCCAGTTGGGTACAGCAAAGTAGTAGAAGGCTGATATAGTGGCCACTGGATTAACAGTTTTCTGTTCCCTGACTGACCAGAGCAGGAGCTACTCCAGCCTAGGGTTGTTATATGACTCCAATTAGACTGCAAAGAGTCAGTTGAAGCCATTAGGCTAATGAGAACGCCTGACTCTAAGGCCCTTCTCGTACTATAAAAGGGCTCACTCCAGTCAGGCCAAGGAGAGCCAGGGAGCCTGAGGAGAGGAAGTGCTGCTGAAGGGCTGGGTAATGTAAACCCAGCCCTTCAGCCATTGGTAAGGGAGCCCTGAGGTAAGGGTGAAGAAGAGAGAAGCTGGAGAGCTGTGGGGAAGTGGCCAAGAGAAATGTAGCAACTTTGGCAGTGAAAGGTCAGCTGCCAGCAGCTGCTGCCATTAGGGTCCCTGGGCTGGAACCCGGAGTAGAGGGCGGGCCCGGGTTATGCCCCCACCGGCTACAACACCTCCTGGGAGGGGAAGGCAGGTCCCTGTCAGGACAGGAGGCTAATCTGTTCTGAAATAAGCCCATAGGGATAACAGAGACTGTGGGAGTTCTCTCACCAACCTTCTTGTGGGCTTATGATGAAAAAGGGCTCAGTAGACTGTAACCCTGGCCCTAGAGAGAAAAGGGCTACGTGGAGGGTTGCTGTGAGCCTCTGAGGCTAGTATAAACCACCTGGAAGCCTCAGTACAAAGTCGGAGCTCTGCCACAACACTCATTACCTTCATAATGATAAATCCCATTTCTGTGTCTGATCAGGGGAATCTCATATCTAATTCCCAGTGTAGGCGTAGCCTTAGAGGCTGGTGGATGTTAAGGGTGTAAGCATCTGTATCAAATCCAAAGTCTCTTGTCCATGTGAACCATTACTTGCTGTTTCTTGTTTTATTTCTCTCTGTATAACAACGTCCATTTCTTCTTTAGCTTGGATTTATCTTGCTATTGCAAGTTTTGGCTACTGTTTTTTTTAAAAGTAAAATTATTTTCAAGTGACTATGCTTGTCTGGCATACAAATATAAAGTACTTGCCTGTCCACATCACTGAGATATATTTATAATATAATAGGTATAAAAAAGTAATATATCTATTCACACCCTATAAAAAGAGGAGAATGGCGTATCAAGTTATACCTACCAAATCCCTGGTCCAACAATTAATGTACTGTTTGTTAAATGTATTAGATGAATGGCTCTCATATACATAAAACACAAAGTACTTGGTGTGACATCACCTTTTGTAATTCTAATCAGAGTTATTGTCATGAATTCTTTTTGATATTATAAAAGTCTAGTACCAATAGTAGTTCACATACAGCGGTTTGAGAATTGCTGTGTTAGAACACCCCACATTCTGAGTATCTGTTTCTTCACATAGAATGTACAGTATGGTTAGTGGCTGTGCAAACTTTACCATACAAACATAATCCCAAAGGAGTACCTTTTTCTAATGTTCACTTCATTCTTGGCCTCCGTGTGGAGGCTGGCAGTTCTGGTGGGGCATTTTATGACTAGATTTACATAGTAACTATCTTCTTTTAAAAATATCTGATATATGAACTGCAGGATAAACAGGGATCATTTCCATTCACCTGTGCAATGGGGTCAAATTTGGCAAGTGTTAAATGGCACACAGTACCATTCCCTAACAGTTTATGATAGGAAACTATCCAGTTGAAACAGGAAGGGAAATGTAATTTTGTAGAATGTAATTACCTAAGTTGGAATTTGACCAGAAAAGTTGGGTAAAAATTGTCTGCAAATAGCTAACCTGCAACTGTCAGCTCACCACACCCAGGCGATGAAAATATTCTCAAGTCAGTTCACTGGAACTATTTAACCACATTTTTCTCTCTTGATTATTTTTAGTTATCAAACACATGATGTGGCATTAAAATTTCTAGCTACTGTAAATTAGAAAAAAGTGTAACTGGGGTACATGAAAGTTTCCTGTGACATAGTTCCCTAATAAATGAGTTTTTTCCTTTCCGCTCTGAGTAACTTTTTTACAGTTGTAATGTGACATTCCTATCAGATGTAAAATAAAACCTTATGCTCTGATCTTTGGGAAACAAAAAGTAAAGTTTTTCTTTCAGTACCTTTACTGTGGTGCTAACTTGCTGGATCTCAATCTTAACATGTCAAAGTTTTGTAACTAGACTGTTCAATGCCCACAATAAAACTCCAATTACATAAACAAATGACTGTTCATAGGATTTGAATTCATACTTTAACTGTGGGTCTTGGACCTAATCCTGCATTCTTTATTGACTTACATGGACAAACTCAGGAAATAGAAATCCATGGTCATTAACTGGGCTTGTGGTGCCACTAAAGGAGAATGGGAAGGGAGTACAGGGCACTGATGGCATAGTTGTAACCAAACTGCTTCAAGAACACTGCTTGACGCATTGCTTGAACTTCCTGGGCACTTAAGACTTGTGAGTCACCTTGTTACATTCTTGTCTGCAGCAAGAGGACTGTGCTTAACTGGCTGTCAGATTCCTGACACCACCAGCATGTTAGCCACTCGAACTATCTCCTCTGGGCTATGCCAGTCCTTACCTTGTCTTGCAGGTGTACTCCAATCCCCGAGTCCCTTTGACACCAAGAGCCCGTTTATACCAGCTGGCAAATGGCACATCCAACACACTCTTGGCATAATATTTACCTAGTGTCCTGTAAGGTATTATGTAAAAACTGGTGACATGCTGTTCATGAATATCATTGTGTGATGGGTGTACTGGTTGTTTATAAAGAGTTACTTATGTGCGCCGGAAATAAGTTCACAAAATGTGTTTTGGAAGCAGTTGATAAACAAGCTTGCCCTAGATAGACAAATTAATTTGGATATTACCTGGTTTTCCTGACTTGATTACAAACAAAAGACCATGAAAATACATTTCTGTCTAAGATAAACAAAGTGATTAAGCCAGCCAAAAAGACAGATTGACCAGAGGATGAGGACGACAGCATGGCATCTGAACACCAGTGGGGAGAATTGTCTGTGTTATGCACTTCAAAAGAATACACTTTAAAAATTTACTAGGCTATATAAAGATGGGGAGAGAACCACTTAATTATGCATCACTTAAAGGACAAAGGTGGGAACAGCAGCCTCTGATTTAGTGTAAACAGTGGATCCTCCTGTCTCAGAGGCTAGAGATGCTGAGAGTTTAATGTAAGTGAGAAAGCTGCTAGAGCTAAGATTGTAGCTTGCTGAAGTTTAGTTTGAGACATTAGAAAATGTCATTTTTGTTTTGTGCGTAACCACACCTGTCTCCTTTCTTTTGCTGAATATCACTTATATTTATGCTCTTAATTAATAAACTTATTCTTAGTTTTACAATAAACCATCTCCATGCTGTCATATTATATAAGAGCTGCATCCTCTGAGCCAACAGGCTGGTGTGTATTCTGTCTGTTTGGACACAGCAGACTTGGTTAATTTCTGAGAGTGTCCAGTGAGAGGGCCTGGACACGGCAGAGAGACACCTCTGGGGAACTAGGATTCCATGAATGTTACCTGCAAGGCAAGCTTTAGACTGGCAGAGTCTTGAGGAGTTTGCTGATGAGGTGGACAGACTGGTGTGGCAGAAACTATCACATAGTTTAAGCTCCAGCAAAGCTTTCTTGTTGAGGAAGATGGGTAACACAATAGCTTGCGGTTCTGGGCTCCCTGAAGGAAGCGTGTCACCTCTTTAGTGTCCAGCTTCTTATCTACTGAATACACAAGAAATACCAGAAATACCAGGTCTGTTTTCTCTGTTATCTCCAGACAGTGCATATACCAGGTTGAATAATTCAACTTAGGATTAGTGGTCTGTATAACACAACAGCACTGTGATGTAGTTATCATGAAAACAACAATAAGTTTGACTACAGATTCAAAAGATAATGCAAATGGATCATGGGAACAGGCTTACACATAAATTAAAATCATATAACACTGTCTAACTTTCTGTCTAAAGAAGTTTTTCATCCCCAATACCCTTTGCAGCATTTCAACCAAACCGGATAGAGATTACATTTTCATGAATGTAAACACGCTGTCCGTTTGCTTCCCAGGCATGGAATAAAGGGGAGTCCCCTTGCTTTCTACTTGTATCCCCAGAGTTCATCTGTTCTCAGGGACAGTAAAAATCCCTGTCACATGTTTTTCCCTAGTCCCTCTTCTTTCCTGTTGTCAAATGTCCTCTGACTTCCTATGTAAATGGGGCTTCCATTTTGTTGGCTGCTCATGTTTAATTTGCATGCTGACCAAGAGACAGGTGAATAAACGTCTGGCAGAAAATCTGTTTGTCAGCTCTGCCTTGATACAAACTTTAGTAAAATATTTTCAGCACGCATCCATAACTCCTTACATAGTATCTGTACATACATGTCATAATGACGTTAATGACCAGCATGACACCTTGGCTTTCATTTAAGACCTCACATGATATTCTTCAAACCAGATTGTATGTGCCAGAATCAGGATATTCTTGTAAACTCCTTGACAATTAACACCGAGAGATTCATGTGTGTCAGTTTGTCTATGGTGTTTTTTTTTTCTTAAAATTTCAGTATTGCATTACCACTGGAGCAGCTCCACCAAAGGTATCAATAGAGGGACTTTTAGCATAGAGGAGAGCACAGATGTCTCTACCACCATGTTGTCTAACCTCTCTCTGATCAATTGTAGATGTCACAGTAGTAACTATAGACAAGATGTTGGTATGATAGCTTCAGTTATTGCTACCCTCGTGGTACTGCCCTGTAGGTATTGCAGCCATGTGACAATTTAAGCACCAGTTTAGTGTAAACCATGTTATTGAAATATCTGACTATAAAAAGCTGAGCTAAGCAGTCTGGCAGTTTGGAGCGTGCACATATTCGGTTTCTTTCAAATAAAAAAACATGATGTGGTCTAGTAGCATATTTTATAAATTGTTGAAGAAATCTAATTTTTATTTAAACATCACTTATTGACTTAACCTCAGCAGCAGAATGCATCCTTTTTAGCATGTGGTAAAGAGTAAGAGTACAAAAGTATTCTAAATGCTTTCCTGAGATGACCAATTTCAGTTTCGAAACAAGACCAACAATGTACCAGTGTATTTGCATCTTGGTGAAAATATTGCTAGCTTCCTTTCTCTATGTAAATACCATGAAATAGGCTATTGGTGATTTGAAAATCTACCTCTCTTGATAAATTCTCAAAGGCAACATGTGAGAGACTAGCAAACCTCGGAAATAACAGAGCCGAGCTGGGCATGTCTGATGGGGCTGATAAGAGAAAACAATCATATTTTAGTCTGATAGTATTTTTCTAAAAAAATTAATATTTTATTTCAGAGTTTTATCCAAAGCCTATAATGAGATATTAAGGTTCAGATTTAAAAAAATGCTGTACACTTTTCCTATTGCTGAAGGCTTGATATGAGTGCCAAAACCACATTTATTAGCTTGTGTCTTACTGACATTGTAGTTCATTCTCCAGAGCTGCCTACTCCACTTCTTTTACAAGAAAGATTCTATTTAGAACATGTACAGCATTGTCAACAGCAGTATGTGCTTCTCCATGCTGTTCTGCAAAAGTTGAAACTGCCAATAAGCATTTCAGTTATGATGGTAGCTCTTGTGAGGGTAGGGTGAGGTGTATGCAGTACTCAGCTTTCTCAACACAGGGCCCATTTCTCCCTAGCTCTCACTAATCAATTTGATCACTAGTTACATGTGCTACTGTGAAATAGGTGGTTTAGAGCAGTTTCTCAACTGATGTTTCTCAGTTAACAGCATAACAAAGTCTTGAATATTTCTTTACAACCTAAAGCAGAGAAATATTTGTCCCATAGACCCTTTTTCCTATCAAGGTCAGGTATTTTGCCAGCCTCCCAAAACATGCACAAATTTATATAGGCTTATCGATAGGAAAATTCATGGGTCTAATACATTTCAGTTTAAGGCCAGAAGAGACTATTATAGCATAGAGGCCTGGCCTACATTATCGGGGGAGGGTCGACCTAAGATACGCAACTTCAGCTATGTGAATAGCGTAGCTGAAGTCGGCGCATCTTAGGTCGACTTACCAGCCACCCTCATGGTGGCAGCGGTCGACAGTTGGCTCCCCCATCAACTCTGCCTTGCGCCTTTTGGCGAGCTCGAGTTCTGGAGTCAACGGCAGTGCCTCTGGGGATCGATTTATCGTGTCCTGATAAGACACAATAAATCAATCCCCAACAGATTGATCTCTGTGTGTTGATCCAGCTGGTAGTGTAGACAAGGCCTTAGTCAGATCTCCTGTAGTCAGATTTGAATATCCCTATATTCAGCCCAGTGTCTTTATATTAAATCATATCAATCCACATGACCCTAAACTGTTGTTTACCGCAGGAGAGACTGATGTGCCACCAAAGTTCACAGTTCCTGAAAAGGCAGAGAATTGACTAGAAGTAAGATGCTACCAGGTTCTTCACACCCCATGTAATAGAGGAAGGCAAAAAACTCCAAGGGTTGCAACCAAACTGGCCTAGGGGAACATTTCTTCTCACCCCAAATCTGGTGACTAATTGGACTCTAAGCACATGAGCAATACATACCAGTGAGGTTTGTGAGAAAAGATTCTCAGAAACAACTCAGAGCCTTGTCATACAATGTCTGGTGTCTGATCGCAAGCTGTGGGCAATATCTGATGTTTCAGAGGAAGAAAAACATTCCCCTCCCTCCCAAATATCTGGCCAATCATGCATGGGAAGAGGGAAGCCTTCCTGATCTTTGGGGGTAACCATCTGAAGTCCTGAACTATGAGATTTGATTAGTCATTGTCTTAATGCAGAGTTGCAGCCATTATGTGCATGTTGAAGCAATGTAGGCAGTCCTGTTCTCCCCATGGCCTGTGCAGACAGAGAATAAACAGGGAGACCCACATATTCCATTAGATTATAAATTATTCAGAGTATAAAGCCAGAAGGGACAATTGCTATCATACAAACTAAACTTCTGTATAACATAAGTCATAGAACTACCTCTAATTAACTCGTGTCTGAACTAGAGCATGTATTTTAGAAAAACATCCTCCGTTGAGGTAATATAACCCCCTTACTCCTACTGAAGATTCCCATTTGTACATCCAAGGATCACATTAGCTCTTCTGGCTACTGAGAGCTCATGTTCAGCTGATTATCCTTTGACCCAAGTCCTTTTCAGGGTCATTGCTTTCCAGGATAGAGTCCCCTGTCTTATAAGTATGCCCTGAACTCTGTTCCTAGATGTATGGCAATATGAAAACCCATATTGTTTGGTTGCATCCAGCTTACCACTCCCCAAAAATTTGTCTCATCTGCCAATTTCATTGTAATTGTCTTCTTCCAGGTCACTGATCAAAATGTTATATAACACAAGACCAAGAATCAATTTTTGCAGGGCCCCCAAGAAACATACCTGCTTGATCTCTCCCTCCTCCCCCATTTACAGTTTGAGACTTAAATCAGTTAGTGAATTTTAATCAATTTAATGTGTGCTATGTTAATTTTATATAATTCTAGTTTAAGTCAAAATGTTGTGCTGTACCAAGTCAGATGTCATGCTGAAGTCTATGTATACAACATCAACACTTTTTGCTTTATCACCCAATCTTTTAATCTCATCTAAAAAAAATTCCTATTAGCTTGATGAGATCTATTTTCCATAAGATCATATTGAATAGCATTAATTATAGTACTCTCTTTTAATTCTTTATTAATCAATTGTAGTATCAGTTTTTCAATTATTTTGCCTGGGATCAAAGGTAGACCAATTGGCCTATAACTTCCCAGGTTATCCAGTTTTCTCTCTCTAAATATTGGCACAACATTAGCTTCCAGTTCACTGGGCTCTGGACTGAATTTCCCCAGTGTTCTAAAACTTATTAAAAATCCACAGTAGTGGTCCAGAGAGCTCCTTCGCTAGTTCTTTTAAAATCTTGGATGCAGGTTAGCTGGACCTGCTGATTTGAGAATGTTTAACTTTAATAGCTGCTGTATCAGATCTTTCTGAGTTACTGTTGGAATAGAAAATATTTCATCATGATATGAATGCATTATCTAGCCTTTTTCCCAGGTACAGAACAGAAACATTTCTTGAATGTTTTTGTCTTGGGGGAGGAGGGAAGAGGGTGTATTATTAAGTTTTATCATTTTAATCTAGTAAGGAACTAATACCATTGTTAAGATTCTGCTTGTTTTTAATATACTAGTTCTTATCCTTCTCTGCTGGCCATGGAATTCTCCTTGTCCTTTTACTTCACTTATCAGTTTTCTCCCATTCCTACCTTCTTATAATTGATACTTATATATATATATATATATATA